>OU015765.1:10366239-10460528 GCA_907173295.1 Fagus sylvatica
CACATGAATTAAATAAACTAAATTAAATACCCACTACCCCATAATAAAAACTACACCATTAATAAATTAAATACCCACTACCCAATTAAATGCTTATATTTAATAAATTAAATGGTTTTATTAATTAATTCATATATAAATAGATATATTCAAGTCAAATTTGTTAAATACAATATATGTTATTTCAAATATGCATTTAAATTACAACTTGGGCATTCGCCCCAATGGTCATTCCTCTCCCAAAAAAGTCTATACTTTTGTGAGTGCTTGGGTTCGATCCCTGGGTTTGTATCAATTTATATTATATATTCTTTTTGTTTGATATTTTATTTTTGTTTGCATCTAATTTACTTACTATTGTATAATTATTTTCTAATATTTAATTTTTAAGTGGAAATAAGAGTTTGAGCAAGATAAAGTTTACATTAGTATTACCTTCATTTTCGTCTTTTCTCAGGTTAAGTTTTTATGTGTTTGCTATGTTGATAATTGAATATTTGAAAATTATATTTTCTTTATTTAAAGAGCAAAGATTTGTTTAGATTATAAACTGCTACAATTAGGTTGAGTTTTTTTTCAAGTTGAATGCTAAATAGCTATTAATACTTACAGATACGTCGAAAAATGATACTTTAACTATATATGTGGTTTGGCCATAAAAGTTTGTTTCCTTTTTGCTTTAAAAGTTAAATCAATGATGATAGTCATTGTATGACAATATACTTCGTGAAAACTGAAAAGGAGCATGAGCAGAATCTCATGTTTTAAAAATATTCATTTGAATTATTATATGAAATTCTTTCGTGAGTTATATGACTCTAGCTATAATTATGTAAAAGGATGTTCTTCTGTCATGAGATACCTTAATGAATTGATCTTAAAGGGTGGAAAACGTGTCTCATTGTTATTAGCAATCTCAATTGATTCTGATCATATGGTTTTTTTTTTTTTTATGCATGCAGATGCATTAGCGAGTTGGTCTTGAAGAGAGTGAGATATTTTAGGATGAGTTTTTCTACGCAATATGCAATATGTATATTTTACATTCGAAGTATTTTTGCTTGGTTAAGTTGTAGTCCTCTATTTTTTGCAACCAAAAATATTTTTTTTTTTTTACAATTTCTGATACTATTTAACTGCATATAAAATTTAGTTTGACTTGATCTTTTTATTTTTATACAATTGGATATATTCGAAGTATTTTTGCTTGGTTAAGTTGTAGTCCTCTATTTTTGCAACCAAAAATGTTTTTTTTTTTTACAATTTCTGATACTATCTAACTGCATATAAAATATAGTTTGACTTGATCATTTTATTTTTATACAATTGATATGCTAAATAACTTGACAACTATCTGTTTAATATATTTTTGGGGTAAGTGTTAAGTATAAATTATTTTCCAACACTCATATTAGAATTGATGAGCAACATTCAAATTATCTGAGATTTAGGACATCAATGGACTATCATTTAGAGATAACCAAAAGCAATTGTGTTGATTTTATTTATTTTTTTTTAGGTGGAATAACATCTTAACATTTTTTTTTTTTTCTATGTGTTAAATTTTCCTAAGAGATACGTGTTAGACTTAAGATGACATTGTCATTTTTATCTCGTGACCAATTTGTTATATGATGTGACTCTCTATTATAAATAAATTATTATATTATCACAAAAGGATTATAGGTTCAATATTTTACATGGTAAATTATTTAAATTGATAGTAATAGATTTTACTATTGGATGATAAGTTAATTTAAATTGGTTAGATACTATACCATTTTAATATAGACACAATATAATTAGTGAGGCATATAATTTAATTAACCAAACCCCAAAATTAGTATTAAGGCAATTAAATTTACATGTAGGGCACTTTGGTCATTACACTTAAATCGATGGCCCAATGCATGTGCCCCCACCTTTTAATTGCATCACATGCTAGATAACATGTGTGATTCATTAAACCAAAACCCCATAGTCAGCCCATGGACCCCATAGTTGACCGGCCTATTAACACAATTTACCCCACCCCTCCTAACATTAAAGACAAAACAAAATGCTCTTCTTTCCCTCTTGACCCACGGTTCCAGCAGCCCCTAGAGAGTAAAAAACTCCCATTTCTCTCCCTCTCACTCTCGGGTCGGCATCTTTCAAGGGGAAAAACCCCATTTGTTTCCTCAAGTCTCCTTCCACAATTCATGCTAGAGTGAGCCTAGCATCATCCTCCAAGAACCCTAAGCTAGGTAAGGATTTTTAACTATTAAATACTTGGATTTTGGGGAAATTCTTAGGGTTTTTATTCTTTGAGGTTTTGGGTTTGTGACAATGTTATTTTGGAATGAAAGAAAGGTAAATCCATGAACATGCATGTGGAAATTGATGTGCACCTTGCTGTAATTTTATGTTGGGTGTGCATTGGTTGTGCACTTTCAAGTGTTTGATGGTTTGTTTCAATGAATATGTTGTGTTGGAAATTTTTGGGGTTTAATATTTGAGATTTGTTAATGGAAGTTGCTGGGATTTTATGTTGCTATGTGGGTTTGGTGTTCTATTTTAATTCACGGATTGCATGTTGTGATTTGAGTATTAATCTATGCTTGAATGTGCCATTAGAGATGGATTTGAGGTGAATTGTTGAGAAATTTTACTGCTCTGTCAGATCTGCGTGAACAGTGAACTTTCATGGAAATTCTGTTCTTATTGGAAATAGATATGAGGAAACGGTTTTCTCTAGGGTAATCTATCATATGTCTAGGTTATGTATATGAAATTTCATAGAAAAATATTGAGTTTTGATAATTATTTGTTATTTTACAAGAAAATTGTGCAAATCTGTCAATTTGACAGATTCTGTGTTTGTCGGTTTGAAATTGCATAATAAATCCAATATTTGGAATTTAAGTGATTGGGATAATTTTCTGGAATCCTAGGATGTATATGTTATTGATGGAATTAGCCCCATGCCATTTTAGTATATAATGAATTGTGAGCACATATCTAAAGTCACCTTAAAAACTGTGCTGACAGATTTGGGTATACTAGTTTAGATTATTTTTAGTAAATTCTAGTTTTATTATTTAGCCTGGAAACTTTTATGTCATGTGATAGATATATGTTTGGTGGTCTCTGTAAAGTTTCAGGAAATTAGGATTTGTTTTGATAGTGAAAATGATGCTTGGAATTGTGTTCACCTTGCTGAAGTAGGCTGTTTGACAGATTTGAGTGTACTGACTTCTGATAATTTTAATGAAATGTATAAGATATTAACGTGAGACTGAAATTTAGAGACATATACTAAACATATATAGGTATTCCCCTATAAAATATCATGATATTACTACACATTTTGGTTGGTCATATAAGGCTTAGAAGTGGGCTGTATAGCAGGGGATATGTTACAAGCAACTTGTAAATCATGGATTTTTGAAGAATTGTTTCTCATGATATTGGTTGATTGATTTAAGTTGGATTTTCTTGTGTGCATAGTATTTAGTATTTATATTATATGAGATGAATTTTTGTATGCCTTGTTTCTACTCCTTAGTACACCAAAGAAATGTTTTCAGCCGGGTGACTATTGTTGCTATAGTAGAATGTTGTGTGTTGATTGTTAATTTCCATGTTGGTTGAAATTAATGCTTTGAATATGATTTTGGGGTTTAATAAGGGTTTGGTAAAGATTAGTTAAGATAAGTAAAGAGAAATTATGGTCATAAGTGTTGATTAGTCTATTATGAGTTAAGGTTGGCATTAAGTTGAAACTAAGATTAAGTTAAAGTTAACTCAACTCCTATACTTGATTTAGGATAATCAAGGGAGGATAGGTGAAGCGATCTGCTTGAGACTCTTGGAATCCAGCTTTTGGATTGAGGTAAGGGAATGTGCCATGAAAATTTAATAGTCCATGTTTTAAGAATATATCTATATATGTTTTATCAATGCTTTCAGTAAACTCAGTTTGATACTTGTTTATAAAGAAAATGTGCATTGATTTAGAAACAGTTTTGAGTTAGTACAGTTAAGACAGATTTTAGAAGCAAGTTGTGGATATGCTATGAATTTTGGCTTAGTAAGGCAAGAGAGAGATTGAAAAATAAACAAGTATGATATGTTTTATGAACACATAAAACAGTTTTGAGTGTGATGCCCTGTAGACTGACAACCCAAGGCCACGAGGGGATCGTATGCCCTAAAGACATGGCAGCAGGCCTCGAGGGGTTTTATTCCCTATAGACCGGCAACAAGTAAGGCCACGAGGGGTTGTATTCCCTGAAGATATGACAACCAAGGCTACGAGGGGATCTTCGGATCTTTGTAGACTGGCAAGAAGGGCACGAGGGGTATCATACCCTGTAGACATGGCACCAGTAAGGTCACGAGGGGCAAAGTCTTAAAGATAAAGTGCAGTTATTTGTTCCATATAGTTTTGCTATATTATGCAATAGTATGAGATAAGTTTTCTCTCCAGAACAGTTTAAGGGAACATGTTTTGTTTACATATAAAGAAATCATGCTATATGTTCAGATTTCAATAGTTATATTATGCCTTACAAGTTATCAGATATTATATTCATTAGTATGAAACATATATGTTCAAGAAACTCATGAAATCATTTTAGCATGAACTGTTTATACGCAAATCATACCCACAAAGATTATTCTGTTTATCATGCATTCATGCATATTGTTAAATCTTCATGTCACGCCTCCCTTACTGAGCAACCCACGTTGCTCAGTAAGGGAGGCGTGACATGAAGATTTAACAGTATACATGAATGCATGATAAACAGAATATCTTATAGTGCAGCCAAGATTCTCAACATGGAGAAGCAAGTATATTGGTATCTAGAACTAGTTTTAGATGTTTTGAGTTTTTGTGTATATAAAGCAGAAGTGATGTATATGTTTAAATAGTCTTCCGCTGTATTAGAGTTATTATGTCCACATATTGATGTATTTTGTATAAACAGTTATAGATGCTCTGACTACTATCACTTCCTTTAGATGGACTAGTATACTTATTCGTTTTGTAAAGGAGTATGTTTATAGTATTGGGAGTTCCCAGCCCAAGAAGAAGTTAAAGAATCAAGATGAGAGAAAAGAAGAAAAATTTATACTTCTTTTAGTTGGTTCGTGTTAATATCAGGCACAGGCTTGGTATTAGCATGCTGGTCCGACTCCGAATCATATTACGGATTTGGGTCATGACAATGATGGACTTCTAAGTTCTAAGGTCACAAATATTGTTTATGTGATTATTAATAAATGATAAATTGCCCCCAAAAAAAATGAAAAGAGAAACAAAAGAAAGTCAAAAAAGGTAAAGATGGGATAATTATATATGTGACAAATTGTATTATTTATTTGTACTATCAAAGTGTTGTAAGTTAAACAAAAATAAGAAACCTTTGAACATTTAGAATCCTTATATGGAACAATTAAGGTTTACCAAAGTGATTGAAATTCATAAACGATGTGAAGTGAGTTTTTTATTTTGGCAAAGTGACTACAACCCCGGATATAAACTCCAATTGAAAGGAATCGATACAACTAAGCTAGAAAGTTATTGGTAGTTATCTTTATAGACTTGGTATAATACATTTGATGAAATATAATAAAAATCAGTATAATAAAATTTGATGAGATATAATAAAAATAATCATTTTTATTTTTAAGCTCAAAGAAAAATTATTTATATTTTCTATTTTACACTTTTTTTTTTCTTCTTTTTCTTTTATTGTTATTATTTTTTCCTTCTTCTTAGTTAAGTTGCTTTCTTAGAAACATATTTTTAGAAAAATAATGAAAAAGAGTTGCGCATTACACGGGTTATAGTCTAGTAATATATTAAAGTATATGACGTTTGCATATCTCTGCCATGTGTCATGTATGACAACGTTTTCTGCTTGACATGTAGCAACTTAGTTGGACAAATGCTGCCACGTGTTAGCCATTTGTCTATAATAAATGAAAAAATAAAAATAAAAATAAAGTTATGGCCTTAAATGTGCATTATTAAATGTGAACTATTATTTCCTTTTAATAATACATAGACAAATTCAAAACGACGCCGTTTTTTAGCATTTATGTTTTTTAATTTTTCATAACGATGTAGTTTTGGTTTGTTTCACGGTGACACTTGGTTTTCTTCTCCATCAATAAGTTGACTCTTCCTAATTTTTCAGCTTCCCTATTGTTCTAGCTTAGTGATGTCTTTCCAGTTTCCATATCTCACCCCTTGCTCTTCCTTTCTTCAAAACGATATTTAGCCAAAAATATAATAAAAACCCTACAAATGGGACAACATGTACAGTCAAACACTGATGAATATAACTTATGAAGAAACGTATTATAAACATTGATGAAAAATGACAAATATCCAAGCATATTTGTCCTACTATATTCAAACACATGAGATGCTTTAAAATAAACCAAAGGTGAGGGCTTTAACCTTTCAGTCTTACTCTTCATCTAATTGTTGATTACGGATTTCAGGTTTTTAATTCTATGGTTTTCCTATGTTCTCACCTTTCAATTTTTTAGAGTCTTTCTGAGTTTTTTTCCTTTCCATGTCGATGAGTGCAGGAGGCCTACTTTGATTAATCACCCATAGAGGAAGAAGATAAGAGCATTAGCATACATCAAGCTTCTCTCTATATTTTCTTTTCAACTTTCTGTTTTCTTTCTTCTTTATGTTTGGTGTATTTCTCCCACAATGCCTTGAATTTGATTAGGACAAATATTCCAATCTTTTTCTAAGTTTATTTATGTTTGTATAATTATTGTTATTTACCTCAAATTTATTCGTTTTGTTTAGTATAATAATTGAGGACCCTTCACTTAGAGGACCTCTCTCTCTGTTATGATTGACAAATCTAAAGAGAAATGTTGTAATTTGAATCCTTTTCGGGTATGAAATTCTGCACCTTTGAAATATTATTTTCATTCTCTTTTTTAAATCACAGTAGTGATATTGAAATTTGTTTGCTATTTCTTAGCTGGGATATTCTCTTGAGAATTTTGGGTTTTTTATTTTTACTTTTTTAAACTTTAGTTGTCATATATTGTTTAGTCTTAGATTTACATAGCAAGTTTAAATGTGGTTGTAATCTATGTAAATATGATTTTGTTCCCTTTATTTGATTTGAATTTGTACTTTTTTTTTTTTAAACTTTTGAATAGTAAATGGGCAACACTTGAGTTAAGTTACATAGTGAATTGTCAGCAATTTTACAGAGTGTCACTACAAAAAAATCAGCATATAGAGGCAGTTTTAAAAAGCTCAAAACCGCCTCAATAGACACGAATGCTCTATAGAGGCAGTTTTTGAAAACTGCCTCCAAAAATTTCAAAGTGCCTTTATAAGTACTACCTCAATAGACATGAATGCTCTATAGAGGCGGTTTTCAAAAACCGCCTCTATAGAAAAACCTATAGAGGCGGTTTTCAAAACCGCCTCTAGAGATCATATATAACCACCTTTATAAGTAATATGGTCTATAGAGGTGGTTTGAAAACCGCCTCTAATAGGTTTAAAAATCGCCCTGGATTTATCTATTGAGGCGGTTATATAACCGCCTCTATAGATAAAATATAAAAAAAAAAAAAAATCTATTTTTGAAAGTTGTCTATTGAGGCGGTTTGAAAACCGCCTCTATAGATCTTTTTTTTTTTTTTAATTTGCTTTTGCACTGATTTGATTCTCCTAATACACGATACAAAATTCCAAACTAGAACAGAACAAATATCTATAATACCATCATCATATATGTATAACACAAATAAGGTATTGTCTAAAAAGTCTTCAAAACAATGGACAAACTAAGACAATATTACAATATTAAAAGTTTCAAATTGTTTGATAATTTCAATACAACACTTCACTTGAACATAAATGTTTCAAAAAACTAATTAGTACAACTAATCCTCAAAACTAGAATTCTCCTAAGTTTTCTGATTGATGAGATGCAACAGATGATCCTTGGCCAATTGGAGATTGTTGATCCGAAACACCAACATTGCCCCACATACAAATTAAGAGAGTTTATAAGTTCCTATAATAGTAAAAAAGAACAATACAATGAAATTGACCTATCAATTGAAATTCAAACATATTTAAAGTCAGGTAATCTTGATATAATGTGACCAAATAATTCCGGTGCAAGTAATAGCTGCACAACAAATAGTAAGAATGAGAAAAATATAAGACTTGTGTAACTAATGTAACTCAATGCATAACAAAGAATGCTTAAACTACTAATAGAATACTGACTTGATCTTGTATACACTATAATCTGTGCATATATGTTTTAGATCGTGTGTGTGTATGTGTCTATAAGAGAGGAAGAGAGATATTTACATATGCACATCATGATAATATATAAAAGCATGCGCATTCATAGTACTTTCCTTGCATCATTGCTGATTTACTTAGTACAAATATGGCACTAATGGCACAAAGCCATAATAAGTTTATCTTCAATGAAAATGTAAAGGATTATACCCTAGGATGCACTGGTACGCCATTTTTGGCTGAGTACCAGTACCGGGTACGAGCCGGGTATGGGTACACGTACCATACGGGTATAAAGGTACCCAACACGTACCAAAGGGCAAAATTGAAATTTCAAAAATATGGGTATGTATGGGTACGTCAGGGGTACGTATGGGTACCGTATGGATACGCATCGATATGTATTTTAGGTAAAATAGTATAAAAACCCACCAAAAAATCACTATTTACCCTATTTTCCTTTCAATCTTTCATCTCAAACCCCAATTCTGCCTCTCGCATCTCTTACTAAAGTAGAAACTCACACAATAAACCCACACAAGAAAGTAGAAACTCACCGTCATGAGTCACCACTCACCAGTGCAGCACCACGGCTTTCTCTCGGCGTCGCATCACAGCAGCCCATAGGTTTGCTGTTCTTTTTCCTCTCTCTTTTCTTCTGCTGCAGTGCTGCTTTCTTTCTGTGTGGTGTACTGTCAACTTGGAGAGTTGGAATTGGTTGTTTAGATTAACTTTTATAGTTTTAATTTTATATCTGCTGGCTGCTATGGCTTTAGTTATTAAATATTAAATTGGTGTCTGGTCTACTCTTTACTCTAAAGCACTAAATCACTTTTTAGACTTTTAGTGCTTGCCATTTGTGGTCCATAGACCAGACCAGCCATCCATACTTTTTTTCAAGGTACTTAGACCAGTACACTAGTAACACCACACGTCCATTCTTGATTATTTGGACAGTTGGACCTTGGTTTTGTTTTGTGTGTTATTTTGTCCTTTTCTTTTGCTTTACAGATTATCCATGGTTGCTTGCTGTTAATATAGTAAAATTGTAACGTAATATTGGCTGCTGACTTCAGTGACTTGTTGACAAATTGACATGGGTCTTGTGCAATTGGTTTTTTCTTTATTACTGTTGGTTGTTGTTGTGTGGTCTTGTAAACTTTTTTTATTTATTTTTGTTCTGTATACATGCTGGTTGCCGTGGTCCCATGATAGACTTTGTTTTTTATTTTTTATTTTTTTTTCTAACTTGGTTTTGGTTTTGTTTGTTATACAATTAATTAATTTTTTAATTTGAAATATTTGTAGGTAAAATGAGCACAGAAAAAATAACTGATAAATATGCCAATAGCCAGTTAAGTGAAAATGATACTCGGTGTCCTCTATGGAGATTTGTTACTAAGTTGGATAAAGCAAGTGGCGGTGGTGGAAATATTAATTTTAAATGTAATTATTGTGGTGACACTTTCAAAGGCTCTTATTCTAGGGTGAAGTCACATTTGTTGAAACTTCATGGTAACGGAATTAAAGTGTGCACTAAGGTTTCAAATGAATATTTGGCTGAGATGCAACAATTAGATGAGATGAGCAAAGAGGCTGAGTAGAAAAGGAAGCCTAAGCTAGTATCTTTACCAACTCAATCTAGTAATATTAGTAGTTATATTTCTACTCCTCCTAGTCAGCCATATGAGAAAAGGAAATTGCCTGGAAATTCTACTTTGGATAAATCTTTTAACAATCAATGTCAAGAGCATCTAGATTTTCTTTTTGCTAGGGCATTCTATTCAGCTGGCTTACCCTTTTAATTGGCCAAGAACCCATATTTTATTGAGATGATTAAGTATGCAGCTAATAATAATTTAGCGGGCTATATTCCTCCAGGTTACAATAAATTAAGAACAACTCTCTTGCAAAAAGAGAGAGTACATGTTGACAAGTTGTTGGGGCCGATTAAAAATACTTGGAAAGATAAGGGTTTGAGCATAGTAAGTGATGGGTGGACAGATGCCCAAAGAAGACCACTTCTCAATTTTATGGCCACATCAGAAAAAGGGCCAATGTTCATAAAAGCCATTGATGGTACGAAAGAGTACAAAGACAAGCATTATATTTCTAGGTTGTTTCTAGAAGTCATAGCTGAGGTTGGACCTGAAAATGTTGTCCAGATCATTACTGATAATGCATCTGTTATGAAGTCTGCTGGATCTATTGTTGAAGCGGAATATCCCACTATATTTTGGTCACCATGTGTTGTGCATACACTGAATCTTGCTTTGAAGAATATATGTGCACCCAAAAACTCTCTTCAGAATGAGCACACATATAATGAATGTCAATGGATTGTTAAGGTTGCTGATGAGGCATCTTTCATTCGTGTTTTCATCATGAATCATTCTATGAGATTAGCCATCTTTAATGAGTTTTCCCCTCTGAAATTACTTACTATTGCTGAAACACGATTTGCTTCAACAATAATCATGCTTAGAAGATTGAAACTTATAAGAAAACATCTTCAAAGCATGGTCATTAGTGAGCAATGGATGTCTTATAGAGAGGATGATGTTGGAAAAGCTCAAACTGTGAGAGATTATATTTTGAATGATGTGTGGTGGGACAATGTTGACTATATTGTTCGATTCACTGAACCTATTTATGAGATGATTCGAGTGGCTGACACAGATAGTCCTATTCTTCATAGGGTGTACGAAATGTGGGATTCAATGATAGAAAAAGTGAAGAAAGAAATATATAGGTTTGAAGGCTTGGAGGAAGATCAATCATGTACTTTTTTTGATGTGGTATACAATATACTAATTGATCGGTGGACCAAAAATTGCACAGCACTTCATTGCCTTGCTCACTCATTGAATCCTAAGTAAGTTATAATTTTTCTTTTCTTCATTTTGAAACAAATAATCTCATTATTATTATTATTATTGTTATTACTACTTATATATTTATTTTTGACTAGGTATTATACCAATCAATGGATTAATGAGTTAAAAGGATGTGTTCCTCCACATAAGGATAAAGAAATTTCTGATGAGAGAAACAAGTTCTTGAAAAGATACTTTCCGGATATTGAAGAGAGAAAGAAAGTGCACGCGGAATTTGGTATTTTTTCAGGACAAATAAACTTCGATGTTGATAGCATGGAAGAAAGGTGGACCTTAGATCCAACGCTTTGGTGGTTAGTTCATGGGTCCTCATTACCAATACTTCAAACATTGGCTATAAAGCTTCTTGGACAACCATGTTCCTCATCATGCGCAGAGAGGAATTGGAAGACATATGCTTTTGTTCATTCTTTGAAGAGGAATAAAATTACTCCTAAACGTGCTGAAGATTTAGTATTTGTTCACTGTAATCTTTGACTTCTTTCAAGAAGGAGGGATGAGTACAATAAAGGAAAAACTCAGAAGTGGGATATTGGTGGTGATTCTTGGGATGAGCCATTTGGAGGAGGAGGACCTGGGTTGCTTGAGATTGCAAATTTATCACTAGATGAACCGGAGATGGAGCTAAGGCTTGTTGAAATTGATGGTGAAGACAATGGTGAAGAGGATGATGTTATGTGATCATCTTGAAAGCTTATATTTTCCTTTTTGTTTTTAGTTAGATGTTGGATGCAGTTGATTTTATATTTTATGGATGTCATTGAACTTCTTTGCTATTTATTATTCTTTTAAATTAATTTAGATGTGTTTTCAAGCTTTTTATTGTTATTACTTAATTTTGCAAACTAAAATAAACATAAATTATGTCAAAAAATATTTAAAATATACATAAAAATAAATATTAATTAATTAATTAATCGACGTACCCCCCACATGTCGTACCCTAGTTTTTTTAAGAAATGGTGTACCCCCGTATCCGTACCCGTGTCGTACCCGATACCATACCAGTACCAGTGCATCATAGATTATACCTTTGTACTACCGATAAAAGTGAGTGACGAAAATGACAAGCTACATAACATGAAAATGCAGAAGATTTAAATTAACATCAATTTAGGAACTAAATCATGTCTATAGAATAATTTTAACTCAATATAATCAGAGTAAAAAAATTAAACCAGAAAACATTAGAACAAACAAAGGTTACATAGTTCATACTTTTCATTTGGGTTTCAAATAACAAAACCAAGGCATGATAAAATACACCCAAGTAGTATACATGCCAAAAAATACTCACACCAAATTACAACTCAAATCAATGAATCAAATTCAATAATTAATTCCCCAAAGTTCCAGTATTTTCAGCTTAACATTAAGCAGATTTCTGCAGATCAGTCATTTTATAAATTTTATTTGGAACACTTAAAGTTATCAAAGTAACTTGAAATTTAACAGGGATGAACTCATATATATGTACAAGCTACCACAGAAAATTCAGATCAAGATAACATCTCTAGAATTTATTAAAATTCTCGTCATATGGTAAACACGAATCTGTCCTGACAGATTTAGTGTCTCATAAGAAAATTAATAACTCTTTCAATATCAATCCAAATACTATAATTCTTGATTCTAAACTCAAGCCCTGTGTGTTAAATTTCATTATATTCATCTTTTGTATCCATATTCCACATATATAAATTACTATGAATATTTAATCACTACAAACACAGACACTGTCCATTTGATAGATTTGTAGGATTTTCTTATAAATTCTCAAAAGGTATTCAAATAACCATATTTTCAAGTGAGATTTTAAACACTTATACTAGACATATAATAAATCAATCTTCAACAAACTGTTTCCCAAATTACATTTTACAAAAATCCCAGAATTTCATACAACTTTCTGCTCACTGCAGAAAACAGAAACAGAACAGCTTCCATGGTCACACATATACTCATGAATCAAGAAGAATATCAAATCCATAAGCAAACTCACACATAAACATAAAAACCCAGCAACTTCCATTAACAAAAATCAAAGATTAAACCCCCAATATCAAAACCCTAACTAAATTTCATCAATCAAACAATCTCAATCATACCCACTTCTAAACCTTGATTAAAATCATAAGCTCTTACCTTAATTGATTATCAATCTTGTTCTTGCTATGAGAATGGTGATTTCCATGAAGGAACTAAGATATTTTGGAGAGCAATTTGAGCAAGGAAACTCGGATGAGATAGTGTGAGAGTGTGAGACAGAATCGGGTGAAAGAGAGCTAGAGAGAATCGAGTGAGAGATTGAGATTGAGGGAGCAGAAAATATATTCCATCATTTTGGGGTTGGGGTTTTAGTTTAGGGATTTTTGAAATGGTGATTTCTATTAGATATTAGCATTTCTATTAGTTTGATACAGATATAGTGACTCATCACTATTTGCTAAATTACAATCTTGCCCCCATTATTTGGTAAAAAAAAAAAAATTCAAATATCTATTGTGGCGGTTTTATGCAGCTAGTGAGGCGGTTTTTATTTCCACGCCTCTATATAATAATAATATTGAGTCGGTTTTATTAAACCGCCTCTACAGATTAAAAAGTGTAGAGGCAATCAAGAAAACTGCCTCAATAGCTGTCTATAGAGGTGGTTTAGTAAACCGTCTCTGAAAAAACCGCCTCTACAAATCGTGTTTTTTGTAATGTGTGTTGCTCTACCTGATTAACAAAATAAATTCATTTAGAGGAAAAATGTGTTATTGTGACTGGAAATCTTTTCTTTTTTATTTTGAGTTTATTTTAAATTTTAAAGTAAATGTTTTTAAAAACTTTATTCTTTTGTTAACAAATAAGTATCTATTAAATTGTTAGCCTCAAGGTTTCAATAATTATTAATTGGCTAATTAATCCAAGGACATTCATGTAGTTTTGATGATAACCATGATTTTAAGTTGTTCATTAATGATATTTTCATATGAACTAATGATTTATGTTTTAAAGCTTAATTTTGACTATTGATTTAATTGGACCAAGATGGCCAATTCAAATATCAAGCAAATGCAAAGTTGATAAGTTGCAAATTCATTGAAGATCAAAGTCATCAAGACTCAAGACAAAGAAATCAAGCTCAAAGACAATGATCCGAGACATATGAGAAGTAAGAGTTAGGTTTTGTAAAGTTTATTAAGATTTGATCTTTAAGGCTCAACTTTAAAACCAACTTCAATTGAAAAATCTCTTAAAGTTTTCAAAGACAAACTTGATTGGTTGAAATTCAAATATAAGACAACCATATCAATTGAAAAATCTCTTAAAGTTTTCAAAGACAACTTGATTGGTTGAAATTCAAATATAAGACAACCATATCAATTGAAAAATCTCTTAAAGTTTTCAAAGACAACTTGATTGGTTGAAATTCAAATATAAGACAACCATATCAATTGAAAAATCTCTTAAAGTTCTTCAAAGACAAACTTGATTGGTTGAAATTCAAATATAAGACAACCATATCAATTGAAAAATCTCTTAAAGTCTTCAAAGACAACTTGATTGGTTGAAATTCAAATATAAGACAACCAATATCAATTGAAAAATCTCTTAAAGTCTTCAAAGACAAACTTGATTGATTGAAATTCACATGCAAGACAACCATATCAATTATGGTTGAAAAATCTTAAGAAGAAAAGTTTTCAAAGAAAACAACTTGATTGAAATTCACATGCAAGACAACCATATCAATTATGGTTGAAAAATCTTAAGAAGAAAAGTTTTCAAAGAAAACAAATTGATTGATTGAAAATCAAGAAGAATGCAAGACAACATGATGGCTATAAATACTACCCTTTCTTCATTTCTAAACATCAAGCATACAAGAGAAATCAAAGATAGAAAAGATAACATCTTATACATCAATCCATCCTTCTCAAGCTTATATTTTCATATCATTCAAAATCCTTGATTGAAAATTTCTCTAAACACTTTTTGAGCCATATTGATCAAATCCTTGATATACTATTAGAGTGAGCATATTGTGTACAATTACTCTTTGAGAGAGCCTTATCTTGTACAACAAATACTTTGTTGAAACCATTGAGTGTTTTTGTTAGGGTTTTGGTATAAATCCTAAGTAGTGAAAAGGATTTTTCACTGGGTGGTTACTCTTCACCTTGTAAGGAAGATTTGTGGGTCTTGGTATAAATCCTAAGAGTGAAAAGGATTTTTCACTCGGTGGTTACTCTTCACCGTGTAAAGAAGATTTGTAACGGTTTTGATCTTCACCCGAAAGAAGATTGTCAAATTAGTGAATTTGGGAATCCTCGAGAAGTGATCTTGAGGCGGGGACGTAGGCGGGGAAGCCGAACCTCGATAACAATCACTGTGTTTGATTTTCTCTATCTCTATCTCTTACTTATTCAATTGCTTATATATGCTTGTGTTTGATTTTCTATCATATCTTATTGCAATTGAATTGTGTTCTTAAATTTGTTTTTGCTAATTGAAAATAGTTTTTAATTCCGCATTTAAATCGAAAAAGTTTGCCTCAACCTAAATCACCCCCCCTCTTAGGTTGATATTTGGGTAACAATTGGTATCAGAGCCAAGGCTCTACATATAGATTTAACAATCTTAGAGTTAAGATCATGGCAAACACATTTAGACCTCAAATGGTTGAAGGTCAATCTACAAATAGACCACCCTTGTTCAATAGTAGTGATTATAGTTATTGGAAAACTAGAATGACTACGTACATTAAAGGTCAAGATTATCTCATATGGAAAATCATTGTAAATGGTCCTCATGTTCCTACTAAAATAGTAGAAGAACAAGAAATACCCAAACAAGAAACTGAATGGGATGAAAATGATGTCAAACTCATTGAATTAAATTATAAAGCTATGAATTGTTTATATTGTGCGTTTGACTCAAAGGAATTTGATGAAATTTCAAGTTGTAATTCAGCTAAAGAAATTTGGGAAAGACTTGAAGCTACATATGAAGAAGCAAGTCAAGAATCAAAGATGAGCATGCTTGTTCATGATCACAAATTGCCTCAAATAGAGAAAGATGAATGTACAAGCATTAGCCCTCAAACATCCAACGATGAAGAAGATTCTACCGAAGCTTTTTGCTTAATGGCATATGAAGATGAGGTAACTTCTAAACTTAATTCTTTAGAAGATGAATCTTATAGCTATGATGAATTACAAAATGCTTTTGAAGAATTGGTTGAAGAATTTGAGAAGAATGTTTTGAAAAATAAAGTTTTTAAAAAGAAAGTCACATCTCTTTCAAACGAATTAGATGATTTCAAAAGCAAAAATGAAATTTTAGAAAAACAAATTATTTCTTTAAATGATAAAAATCTATCTTTAGAAAAAGAAATAATTAAGTTGAAAATTGAATCACAAAGCTTCATTGAGAAAATGAAAGCAAAAGATGTGGAAACATCATCACAAATAGCTTATGATTCAAATCTCTTAGTAAATGAAAATAAAGAATTAAAACTCAAAGTTGAAAACTTAAACAAAATTTTGACTAACTTTACAAATGGAAAGAAAAATTTGGATAATTTGTTAGGTAGTCAAAGATGTGTTTTTGACAAAGCGGGTATTGGATATAACCCGAAAATAAAAGAAAAACACTATCAAAAATTTTTCATTAATGAAAACTTCTTGAAATCTCCCATATGTAAACATTGTGGAAAATTAGGGCATAATATTCATACATGTCCCATGAAAAATATGATTTGGGTAGTCAAAGGAACTACTCCTCCAAAAGCTAACCCTAGTGGACCCAAGAAAATTTGGGTACCAAAGAAGGTTATTTGAAGTTGTTTTGTAGGTATGCTTGATATCCAAATCTACCAAGGATAAGTGGTTTCTTGACAGTGGATGTTCAAGGCATATGACAGGTGACAAAAACAAGTTCACTTCTCTTACTCTAAAAGATGGAGGAAATGTCAAATTCGGTGATAACTCAAAAGGAAAGATCATCGGTATAGGTAATATTGGTAAAACACATTCTCTTGTTATTGAAGATGTTCTCTTGGTTGATGGCTTGAAACATAACTTGCTAAGTATTAGCCAATTGTGTGATAAAGGCTATAATGTAATATTTCAAATCAATCATGTGCATTATAGTAAATGAAATTGATAATCAAGTTTCTATTTGTGGCATTTAGAAATGAAAATGTCTACACTATTGATTCTTGATAATATGACTTCAAAAGAATCAATTTGCCTTGCTGCCATAAATGAAAATAGTTGGTTGTGGCATAGAAGATTAGGACATGCCAATATGGAATTACTCTCAAAATTGTCTAAACTTGATTTAGTAAAAGGCTTGCCGGTTACTAAATTTGTTAAAGATAAAATATGTGATGCATGTCAACTAGGTAAACAAACTAAATCATCTTTTAAGAAAAAGAAAGTTCATTTCTACTTCAAGACCTCTAGAACTCTTGCATATGGATTTATTTGGTCCTATTAGAACCGCTAGCTTAAGTGGCAAATTGTATGCATTTGTAATTGTTGATGATTACTCTCGCTATACATGGGTATTATTTCTTGCTCACAAAAATGAAGCTCATAAAGCATTTGTTAAACATTGTAGAAGAATTCAAAATGAAAAAGGTTATACAATTAACAATGTTAGAAGTGATAGAGGTAGAGAATTTGATAATCAAGATATTGAACTATATTGTGATCAAAATGGTTTTGGACACAATTTCTCGGCACCTCGTACTCCTCAACAAAATGGAGTAGTAGAACGTAAAAATAGATCACTTCAAGAAATGTCTAGAACTATGCTTAATGAACATAATTTACCTCAATACTTTTGGGCTGAAGCTGTTAACACCGCTTGCTATGTTATAAATAGAACCATCATTAGAAACACTTTAAATAAAACTCCTTATGAACTATGGAATAATCGAAAACCTAACATTGGATATTTCAAAGTTTTTGGATGTAAGTGCTTTGTATTGAATGATAGAGATAATCTTGGTAAATTCGATGCTAAATCCGATGAAGGTATATTCCTTGGTTATTCTACAAATAGTAAAGCATATAGAGTGTTCAATAAACGAACTATGGTTGTTGATGAATCTATGCATGTTGTTTTTGATGAAACTAATCCATTCCATATCAAAAATAATTGTGATGATGAGCCAATTTCTCTTGAAAATAAAGCTAGTTCATCTAACCAAGTTGATTTAAGTGAAAAAGTCAAAGATCAAGTAGATGAACCAAAAGATGAAGAAAAAGCGCTTCCTCCAACCAAACAATGAAGAATTACCAAAAAGTTGGAACGTAGTCCATAGTCATCCTAAAGAATTGATCATTGGTGAAAGTTGAACGTGGAGTAAGCACAAGATCAAAGCTCAAGAACATCTGCAACAACATGGCGTTTCTCTCACAAGATTGAACCAAAGAACATAAATGAAGCTATTGAAGATGAATCATGGATCTTGGCAATGCAAGAAGAGCTAAACCAATTTGAAAGAAACAAGGTATGGACTCTTGCACCTAGACCCAAGGACCACTCCGTCATTGGTACAAAATGGGTATTCCGAAACAAAAAGGATGAAGAAGGTATAATAGTAAGGAACAAAGCAAGGTTAGTCGCTCAAGGTTATAATCAAGAGGAAGGTATTGATTATGGAGAGACTTATGCTCCAGTTGCTAGATTAGAAGCTATACGCATGTTACTTGCTTTTGCATGTTTTAAAAATTTTAAATTATTTCAAATGGATGTCAAAAGTGCCTTTTTAAATGGTTTTATTGCCGAAGAAGTTTATGTAGAACAACCTCCTGGATTTGAAAATCATGAATTTCCAAACCACGTTTTTAAATTATCAAAAGCTTTATATGGTTTAAAACAAGCTCCAAGAGCTTGGTATGAACGACTAAGTGGTTTCCTTATTGAAAAGGGTTTTACACGTGGAAAACTTGACACAACATTATTTCTAATGTTTGATGGAAAAGACATGCTTATTGTGCAAATCTATGTTGATGATATTATATTTGGTTCTACTAATGAAAACTTGTGCAAAGAATTCTCTAAGACTATGCAGGATGAATTCGAAATGAGTATGATGGGTGAGCTAAAATTCTTTCTCGGACTTCAAATAAAGCAAACCGAAGATGGGATATTCTTAAATCAATCCAAATATGTCATAGACTTACTAAAAAGATTTGGATTGACAAATGCTAAAGCATATGGAACTCCCATGAGTCCTTCAACAAAGCTTGACAAAGATGAGAAAGGTAAACCGGTGGACGTTAAGCTATATCGAGGTATGATTGGTAGTTTACTTTATTTAACCGCAAGTAGACCCGATATAATGTTTAGTGTATGTCTTTGCGCCCGATTTCAATCTTGTCCTAAAGAATCACACTTAATTGCAGTCAAACGAATATTTCGATATTTGCTTGGAACCATTGATTTAGGATTATGGTACCCTAAGTCAAATTCATTTGACTTAATAAGCTACACGGATGCGGATTTTGCTGGTTGCAAAATTGATCGCAAAAGCACTAGTGGTACTTGTCACTTTCTAGGACACTCACTAGTATCATGGTTTAGTAAAAAGCAAAATTCTGTGGCCTTATCAACGGCGGAAGCCGAATATGTAGCGGCCGGTAGTTGTTGTGCTCAATCTCTCTACATAAAACAACAACTAGAGGATTTTAAAATTCTTTTTGATCATATTCCCATAAGGTGTGATAACACAAGTGCCATAAGTTTAAGTAAAAATCCTATCCAACACTCTCGCACAAAGCACATTGAAATTAGATACCATTTTATAAGAGATCATGTGCAAAAAGGGGACATTGAACTTGAATTTGTAAGCACCGATAGTCAATGGGCGGATATTCTCACGAAACCTCTCATTGAAGAACGATTTTGCACAATTCGACGTGAAATAGGTATGGCTAGATACGTTGATATCAAATAAGCTTGAATTTATTATCCTTCTATTTGATTCAACTATGTTAAATCTATATATACCTTAAGAATTGAATATAAAATGATTTTATGCATATCATGTTCATAAAATTGTTCATTTTATATCTTCCTAGTTATATTGTTTGAACATTAAATTATATGCCCAGTTCTATGTATATTTGCGTATATGTTCATGCATAAAATAAGAAATAAAACTCATCATTTAAACAAACTTGAGTTTATTAAAAAGAAAGCCATAAAGGAGAAGCCACAAAGGAGAAGCCACCACAAAAGGAAAAACCACTACACTTCCCACTACATTTATTTGGGGATAGAGCGAGAAGTCAATTCCTTCACCTCAGCTAGTAGCTTCTCGTACTGCTTCTGCAGCTTATTAGTGGTCTTGCTCTGCTCTGTGGACCGGATTACCAAATCATCGGCATAAGAATCCACGAGCGCCTTCAGCCTTTTGTTCTCCTCCTTGACCTCCCCTACTTTCTTCTTACTCTCCTTCAGCAACCTTTGTAAAATGGTGACTTGAGAACGCAGCGCTTTCACTTCCATATTCCTAACATGAAGACGACGTCCCATGTTAGAAACAGTGGCAGTACACTGAATCGTGAGTGCCAATGATTCATTTATTATTTGTGGGTCAGTCCTCCCAGCTAAAACCTTTGCATCCTCCGGAGTACAAAGACCGGCAGCTACTGCGGTGGCAGTCTCACCATTCAATATCACTGAATCAGTTACTGATACAGGGCCATTAATTGAAAGGAAGTAAGGACGCCAGACTTCTGGCATCACACTAGGTGTATCATTTAGATTAATTGTTTCTGGTTTGTTTTGAGAAGAAGAGGAAGCCATTCTAGAAAATCTAATAAGAGATTAAGCTAAGAGTTTGAAAATGATGAAGTTCATCGAAAATTAGTGTGTGTTAAATAAACCTCAGATTTTTGAACAACCAGCCTGTACCTATCACCCGACTCCCGAGATTTTTCTTCAAAATTCAACGTTCAAATCTCGAGATTTAACGTATACGGAAATATCACTGACTCAGAACTCGATGCGTCGACAAGATCTGTTTTCTGAAAAAGCAGAAATTTTTTTTTCAAACTTCCTGATTTATCGGTGTCTATGGCGTGCGTAATTGGATAAGTCTGACACATAGCAAAATCTGAACCCTTCATTCACACTTACGACACGTAGCAAAATCTGAACCATTCATTCACACTTATGACACATAGCAAAATCTGAACCATTCATTCACACTTATGACACGTAGCAAAATCTGAACCATTCTTTCAAACAGCGCGTCTGTCCTATAAATTCGCTTCACCTCTCCACTACATACTCACACCTCTCCGATAATATTTTCTCTCATTCTTTAGATAACACTCTAAGAGGATGCAGCATCATTTAGAGATTCATAAAATCAAATACTTGATCTTCTCAGATAGAAGCAAAATTATTATTGATCAAGTTTCCACGAAGCAAGATTATTATTGATCATGCTTCTCGGTTGAAGTACCTCTCTCATACACCAGGTTGATGGGAAGATCTTTAGCATACACTCCAAATATATCTTCCTCATCCAAAATCATCCCGTTCATACAACTGTTGATACACCTGAAGCTTTGTATGACAGAAGAGAGAGAGTACGTAACTATATGGGCATCATCCCATGTCCTTTCCCGGATTGCTTAAATCATCAGCATTCTTAGGCATATGGCAAGGGCAATATTCAACCGAACCCCCAATCCAACCAAACCACTAGGATGAAGAATCTTACAAATATGAATGTATTTGTTTTATTTCTTTGTACCAAATAGGAGAAATATGTTATATTAGTTAGTTGTTCTATGTTTGAACTAAATCAAAGGAGAAATAAATTTTTTTTTTTTTGGTTGTTTAAAATGTTGAATGATGTTTGGAGATATTGAATATAATATTTATTTTTGATGATGCCAAGGGGGAGAAAGATATGACATTTTTTTTTATCTATTAATGAATTATCATATCTATTGGTGAATTATCATATCTTGCAATAATTGGCAAAAATACGCATATATATTGATTGCTTGATAATACTTAAATGACAAATTGATCTATGCATAAAGATAGGGGGAGATTTAAAAATCTCTAATATAAAGATATGCATTATTTTAGGGGGAGCTTTTCAAGAAAAGCTTCAAAATCATAAATCGTATAAAAATATCATATCATATGTGTCATCATCAAAAAGGGGGAGATTGTTAGCCTCAAGGTTTCAATAATTATTAATTGGCTAATTAATCCAAGGACATTCATGTAGTTTTGATGATAACCATGATTTTAAGTTGTTCATTAATGATATTTTCATATGAACTAATGATTTATGTTTTAAAGCTTAATTTTGACTATTGATTTAATTGGACCAAGATGGCCAATTCAAATATCAAGCAAATGCAAAGTTGATAAGTTGCAAATTCATTGAAGATCAAAGTCATCAAGACTCAAGACAAAGAAATCAAGCTCAAAGACAATGATCCGAGACATATGAGAAGTAAGAGTTAGGTTTTGTAAAGTTTATTAAGATTTGATCTTTAAGGCTCAACTTTAAAACCAAACTTCAATTGAAAAATCTCTTAAAGTTTTCAAAGACAAACTTGATTGGTTGAAATTCAAATATAAGACAACCATATCAATTGAAAAATCTCTTAAAGTTTTCAAAGACAACTTGATTGGTTGAAATTCAAATATAAGACAACCATATCAATTGAAAAATCTCTTAAAGTTTTCAAAGACAACTTGATTGGTTGAAATTCAAATATAAGACAACCATATCAATTGAAAAATCTCTTAAAGTTCTTCAAAGACAAACTTGATTGGTTGAAATTCAAATATAAGACAACCATATCAATTGAAAAATCTCTTAAAGTCTTCAAAGACAACTTGATTGGTTGAAATTCAAATATAAGACAACCAATATCAATTGAAAAATCTCTTAAAGTCTTCAAAGACAAACTTGATTGATTGAAATTCACATGCAAGACAACCATATCAATTATGGTTGAAAAATCTTAAGAAGAAAAGTTTTCAAAGAAAACAACTTGATTGAAATTCACATGCAAGACAACCATATCAATTATGGTTGAAAAATCTTAAGAAGAAAAGTTTTCAAAGAAAACAAATTGATTGATTGAAAATCAAGAAGAATGCAAGACAACATGATGGCTATAAATACTACCCTTTCTTCATTTCTAAACATCAAGCATACAAGAGAAATCAAAGATAGAAAAGATAACATCTTATACATCAATCCATCCTTCTCAAGCTTATATTTTCATATCATTCAAAATCCTTGATTGAAAATTTCTCTAAACACTTTTTGAGCCATATTGATCAAATCCTTGATATACTATTAGAGTGAGCATATTGTGTACAATTACTCTTTGAGAGAGCCTTATCTTGTACAACAAATACTTTGTTGAAACCATTGAGTGTTTTTGTTAGGGTTTTGGTATAAATCCTAAGTAGTGAAAAGGATTTTTCACTGGGTGGTTACTCTTCACCTTGTAAGGAAGATTTGTGGGTCTTGGTATAAATCCTAAGAGTGAAAAGGATTTTTCACTCGGTGGTTACTCTTCACCGTGTAAAGAAGATTTGTAACGGTTTTGATCTTCACCCGAAAGAAGATTGTCAAATTAGTGAATTTGGGAATCCTCGAGAAGTGATCTTGAGGCGGGGACGTAGGCGGGGAAGCCGAACCTCGATAACAATCACTGTGTTTGATTTTCTCTATCTCTATCTCTTACTTATTCAATTGCTTATATATGCTTGTGTTTGATTTTCTATCATATCTTATTGCAATTGAATTGTGTTCTTAAATTTGTTTTTGCTAATTGAAAATAGTTTTTAATTCCGCATTTAAATCGAAAAAGTTTGCCTCAACCTAAATCACCCCCCCTCTTAGGTTGATATTTGGGTAACAGTGGTGTTTGCAAATAAAGTTTTTGTCATTGTCTGTGTACGGAGTGAAGTTAATGTTCATCATTTTCCTTGATAAACTATGCATTCTCCTTATACCGTTTAATTCAGTCAATGCTTACTTAAAAAAAAAATTATGGCTTTAAACCTTTCCCCTTCTTTTGTTTGGTTTGGATATGTAAATTTTTTTTCATCTTATTCTTATCTTCATTGCGTTTTTTTCAAGTTTCCTGTTATCTATTGTATGCTTATGTGTAATGTTTATTCATTTGATGAACAATTTCTATTTGAGCATTATTTGGTATTTCTTAATGCTAACAAGAGATTGTTATTTGTAAATTTTAGTTGCTGCAATTTTAGGACTCGTAAGTATAAATAAGACTCACTTGCACCATTTTTGATAGAATAATACAATATCTATACATTCAGCAATCGAGTTACATGGAAATCAGAAGTGGTCAATTTGGATGAGCTTCGATCTAAGCTACTAGTACAAAATTAGCTTATTTTCACAACGAGATGAATTTCCTTATTGTCCTAGGTAGAGATTCGGGAAAAAGATATATCTATTTATTGTCCATTCAGAAGGACTTAACGAGGTGAAGTAATCTTGGTCGAGGTTATAATCTTCGGCTACAAGCACTTACTAGCAAGCAGTTGTTGCACTTTAGTCACTCCATTAGAATCTCATATCGCCTAATTCTCCTCAAAGAATCGACCATTCAATATCCTTCCAGAAAATGTCCTGCTAAAAACTTTTGATAGTAGCTAAAGGTTGTTATAAGGTGGACTCAAATCCTAGTCCACTGGTCTACCCTTGTTGTTGTGAGGTAGTTGTGATTATCACCACTGTGAGCACCTCTCGGATCCCTCTATTTCCCCGAGGCCCTCCCCGAGGGGTCTCTCGACTTTTTCTCTCCCTTTTTAATAGGAGGTAAATGAACCACTTGTGAGGTGGTGGATTGGGGTTTGCCCGGTATGAGCCCAAACTAACACGTGGGCTCAGGAGTACACCAACTAGCCTCAAGGACTAGGGAGGAGAATAGGAAGTCGCCACCTGGTTTTTAGGTCCAGGAACTCATTTAGACATCCATGCACAAAAGTACTAACCATAGACTAGGTCCGGATGCTTAGGTATGTTCTTGGGAAGGTGTTAGGCACCCAAAATCGCCCAACCTTGCGGTTGGCCTTCGTTTGTATTAATGTTGGATCTTAGCTAACATTGACATTTATTTTGTGAATCCTTATCATGCAAGAACAATTTATATCAAAGCAATAAAACACACAAGCAGGAGATATGGTATGAAATAGGTGCAGGGTGCAATATACAGATAATGGAAGATTATAATACAAGAGATAGATCAAGCACATATCATGGGGATCCTATCATAGGAAACATGTTATGGGGTAATACACAAATGACAAAATGCATGAACATGTGAGACAAAAGCATAATCTTAGCAAATGGCATTGTACATTGGGGATATGGGGATTTGATGATTGGAAAGAACAAGTTATTGACATGGTCCTAAAGTCCATTATGTTGTTTTTGCACAAAACCCGAGGTTTTTGGATAGGCATTTGAACGAGGACTTATCATTGGACCTAAGTTAAATATCTAAAATGCATGAACCATTTTTATGCAACCCTAAAGCCCTTTCTATCACCCTCACACGAGATCCGGAGACCTTATATGGATGTTTGAATGGAGGACTCATCATCGGGTCTTTTGAATGTATGATGAACAATAAATAACTTGAATATAAAGCTCAGCTTAATCCTCAGGTTTACTTCATCAACTCTATGTAAAACCCTAGGGTTTCTTGAGTTTGAGAGTTCAACTCTATAAGCCTCATTGTAGATATAACAAAAAAATAAGAGATGGTCAATTAAATAAACAAAAATGGGGTTTTTGGGTGACGTGGCGTACGCCATTTCCAATGTAGCGTACACTCATTAAGAGCGACGTACGTTGCCTTGTCCAGTAACCCTAGTTTAAGTGCGGGAAATGGAATTTCGAACTAACAACAATCAAAATAAGCAATTGAATCATCATTTGACTGAAATACTTAAATAAATAAAAGAGAAAGAAGTCAAGGTGAATAAAATGGACTATCAAGAAGATTCATTTCTCCCCTTTTTAGTTCTACCGGTCTCTTTAATCGGTTTGGAAAAGGCCCATATCTCAGCTTTCTTGGTCAGGTTTTGGTTTTGAGATATGGGCCTTTTCCAAACCTTCTTCTTGGGCTCACTATTCGAAGTTGCATTATGATAGACAAGATAGTATCGTCATCGAGGCCGGGGATTTCGGTTTTGGTAGATACAAAATGGGGTGTCTATAGTTGTGCTTATCCTATCACAAAAACAAGATAAAAAACTCCATCTTTGATCAAATAAGGAGAAATGTTGCCTTACGACCATTCTAAACAAGCAGGTGGAGAGCACAATGCTAATCTGGTCGAGTTTATGTTAATGATTCTCTACAAGTCACAAATAATGAGTGAATCCAAACTTGCTAGCACACCATTAAGGACCTTAGAAATCATAATTATCCACTAAGGGTATCCTCCCACTAGGTCAAAGCATCACTCCAACTATTTTTAGCGATACCAAACAAAAAAGGTATTTTAAAAAACATTAGAACAAGATGAGGGTTATAAGTTAAAAACAAAAAAAGTTTCAGTATCTAATTCCTTAAAGAAAAAGTCAATTCCCCCACCTCACTGAAAATATGAATGATTTTCTTAAATTTTCAATGTGATCCTAGACCATATCTCTAAATCTCCCCATGCTCATGACATCATCCAAAGCGATCTCCACTTCGCGCAAATCATCTCAACTAATAGGTCATTAATTTAAGGATGTGGGAAGCAACCAAAATACATGGTAACACATTGTGCTCTTTTCCAAATAATAAGCACACAATATATGCGTCAAAATATCGTGTTTTAGAGAGATACCTCCTGAATTATGTGACAAAACCTAGTATACCAATTTGCAGCTGAATAATCGTTCCCAGTCTCTTTCCACATGCACTTGTATCCATTGTCAAGCCTCCACTCATCATCGTCTTGTGCTGTTAATGTGAAGATGCCACTATCTTGAGCTGTTAAGGAATAAATTTCATTGTATCCCACATTGCTTAGATGTGTTTATTATTATTTACAGTTGTCCTATAAATAAGACCTCACACAAATATTGTAAACACAGAGAGAAAATATTAATAAAGATGTAGCCCATTGGGCTTCATCCTGTGGACGTAGGCTCACATAGCCGAACCACGTGAAACCCTAGCCTCCACTATCTCTTCTCTATCTCTCAAAATATTTCTCTCCATTATTATTTCTATTAGATTTAGGTTTTTCACATGGTATCACAGCCCTAGAGCTCACACGAGTCAGTTCGATCCTGTGACATCGCTTCCGCACCTTTAGCTGCGACAATCTCTCTCCATCATCACCACAAAAAAATCTCTCCATCATCACCACAAAAAAATCATCACATATCAGTACACATGCAATAGACACCATCATCTTGTTCCGCATCTTCAAAAAAAAAAAAAATTCCCTAGCACCACCCCACACCACCGCACCATCAAGATTGGCAACACGCACCAAAATCTGTTTATCTGTGTGTACTCATGGAGATCTCAATCTAGATCTCAAGTTTTTGACTAAATCCGTGTGTATTAAGAGGTAAATATCTGTTTATTTTATTTTATTTTAATTTTGTATTTTGTATTTTGTATTGCTAACTTCTCTTGTTTGGTTGTCAACACATACACTGCTAGGGTTTTTGGGAACAAAAAATTCTTAAAAAAAAAGAAGAAGACGGTGGGTGAGGAAAAAAAAAAAAAACACTAGAAGTTATTTTTGAGATCTTGGTTTTAACCAAGGTGCTGTGTTGGTGCGTGAAGAAAAATAAATAAATGAAGAAGAAAGAAGAACCAAGGTGCTGTGTTGGTGCATGAAGAAAAAAAAAAAAAACTAGCATTGACCAGTAAGGAAAAAAAAAAAAAAATCAAATTTCGAATTTAAAAATTCGAAAATTCAACAAAAAAAATTTCGAATTTCAAAATTCAAAAAAAAAAATGTGGGATAATTGTTTTATTCTATTTTCATGAGCCGAGATCGAGCCAATCTATCGAGCCACTGAATTGAGATCTTGAGCCAAGACTGTTTCAAGATCCGAGCCTCTGAGCCATTGAGTCGTGATTCGACCCATTGAGCCATGATCCGTCCAAGCCAAGCTCTAAGTCCCCAAGCCAAAATCCGAGCCACTGAGCCTCTGAGCCAAGATCTGCACCATCGAGTTGAGATACGAGTCAAGCCGAGTTGAGCCAAGATATTTGAATTATTCTTTTGTTACCAAACTCAAAGGTTCTATTTCAATTACACCTTGAGCTTGAGGGGGAATGTTAGGGAATAAATTTCATTGTATCCCACATTGCTTAGATGTGTTTATTATTATTTACAGTTGTCCTGTAAATAGGACCTCACACAAATATTGTAAGCACACAGAGAAAATATTAATAAAGATGTAGCCCATTGGGCTTCATCTTGTGGATGTAGGCTCACATAGCCGAACCACGTGAAACCTTAGCCTCCACTATCTCTTCTCTATCTCTCAAAATATTTCTCTCCATTATTATTTCTATTAGATTTAGGTTTTTCACACACTTCACATAAATCCACGGACCAAGTCTTAGGGTTTGTCGATGGAACCCTAACAAATGAGAGAGAGAGAGAGAGAGAGGATGACGGCTTGGGTTTCGTGCCTCTTCATTTTGTTTGTCTAAAAACGAGCGTGCACTTTTTTCTGAATAATGAAAGTTTATATTGTGTACTATGGGAACCCTAAAGTTAGGGTTTTGTGTATTGGGGACAACCCAAAATGGCCTAAATGCAAACACACTTGATATACAATAAGACACTATACAAACTTTTAGCGATTGTAGAATTTAAAACTTATGGGAAAAAAAAAAAACATATAATTTTTAATACAAAACTCATTTTCCAATTTGTCTTCAACGATTATAACACAAATAAAAATCAAATCTCTTTCGACATTATTAACAATCGCATCCACCAATTCATCATGCTTTGCAGTGACAGATGTTTCGGCCTTTCAAAGCTCCTCTACCCATAATTTTATTCTTCATCGCCAAGCTCAAGGTAATCAATTACCAAGCTTTGTAGAACTGATCATCATATTTCTTTGTGATATTTCGTTTGAGATTAAAATCCTTCCAAACATTACACTATAATATATTCAAATAAAAGAAAAGCCAATTGATTCAACTTGATATATCTTTGACGTGTCCAAGGGAAGGCGTGGAATGACTAGATGTCTACATTTTGCAGGAGAAGTGTAGCTCGTGTGTCCTTCGCCAAGGCTAGCACGTGAGTGATAGAATCTTGATAATTATATCAAAATTACTCTCCAACACTCTATTAATCTCACCAATTCAGTATTTAAAGTGATCAATTCAAGATGATCAATCTCTAAGTAAACAAAGAAAAAAAAACAATTCTAATCAATTCTCATATATGATATTTTACAGCTATGAAAATGAATGACCTTAAGTAACTTAGGTATGCATGGCCAGCTTGCTTACTAGCCCTTCATTGGCTGTTTGAGATCAAGCTTCCTATTGGCCCTTATAGATCATAACAACCTAGGTATAAGCATGTTAATGCACTAATAACTTAGGTACAATTGAGGGCAGCCTAGAGTGTAACCAAGTCAGTATTACCCCACAATGCACACTCTTAACAATTGTGTACTAGCTAGGACAGCTTGTATCAAGCTTACAATTAAAGGACTATAATGAAAGGATTGTAATAAAAGGATTAAAGCATAGAATGCAATTTAATAAGGATAGACCCGAGACAAGTAGGGCATGTCTTAGGGGTGGGGTCTTAACATTGCCCCCCCCTTAAAGCACCTTGTCCACAAGGTGAGGGAATTGTTGCTGCGGCTTGTGGAGTGGTTCCCAGGTGGCATTTGCTTTGGAGGTTCCTGTCCATTGGACAAGGACTTCAGTGCCTCCTTTATGTCTTCTGGTGTTGATGTTCCTGCTATGCAGAACTTGTGCTGGTTCTGGAGTGAGTTGTCCCACTGCATCCACTGGAGGTAGCTGGGTAGTGGAAGAATGGATTGGCCTAGCTTCATCTTTAAACAAGAAACATGGAAAACTGGATGAATTTTTGCATCTGCAGGTAAGTCCAATTTGTAAGCCACAGCTCCAATTCTTTGAGTAACTTGATAAGAACCATAGAATTTGGGAGCTAGTTTTCCCATTTTTTGATGCATGGACCTTTGTTTGAAAGGTTATAATCTCAGATACACCCAATCCCCAACCTGGAATACTCTTTCCTACCTGTGTTTGTCAGTTTGAAGCTTCATCCTCTCTTGAGCAGCTGCTAGGTTGGCTTTGAGTAGAGATAAGGCCTGCTGTCTTTGAGATAAGTGATCTTCCACTGCTTCAACCTTAGTGGTACCAGGGATATACTCCATGAGAGTAGAAGGAGGGTAGCCATTTAGAGCTTCAAATGGTGATGTGTGGGTAGAGGTGTGGTAGCTGGTATTGAACCAGAATTCTGCTAAGGGTAACCAGTCTACCCACTGTTGGGGTTTATCACTTGCAAAAGCTCTTAAGTATTGTTCTAAGCTTTTGTTAACCACCTTAGTTTGGCCATCAGTTTGAGGATGGTATGCAAAGCTCATGACTAATTCAATACCCTGCTTGATGAACAATTCTTGCCAAAATATAGAGGTGAATGCTGTATCCCTGTCACTAACATTGGAAGAAGGTAAGCCATGGAGTTTGAACACATGTTGCATGAATAAGGAGGCTACTTTTGCTGTTGTGTAAGGATGAGATAGTGGAATGAAGTGAACATATTTGGTGAGTCTGTCAACCACCACCAATATCACACTATGTCTGTTAGAAGTAGGCAGACCCTCAATGAAATCCATGCTTATAGAATGCCAGGGGCTATAAGGAATAGATAGTGGTTGTTACAGGCCAGCAGGTTTGGTGGTTTCAGTTTTGATTCTTTGGCATGTGTCACAGTTCTTTATATAGGTCTTGATGTCTTGTTTCATCCCTTGCCAGTACCAATCCCTCTTTGCTCTTTGTAAGGTTTTCAAATAGCCTGAATGACCTCCTAAGGGACTGTCATGGATTAAAGAGAGTACTTTCTGTTTTAGATTGCATTGAGGACCCAAGTAGATTCTGTTTTTGAACAAAATTAACCCATTCTGTAGAGAGTAGTGTTGGTGCTTGACCTGACCTTGTATCAAAGTATCTAAGAGATGTTTAGTGGATGGATCATCTGCATAACTTTGCTTTAATTCAATTAGCCAAGTGGGAGAAGGAAATGATATTGCCCATAGTATAGCACCTTCATTATCTTCCATCCTACTTGCCTTATCAATCTCAAGAAACAACTCACTGTCAACTTGTTTAGAGAGAGCATCAGCTACCAAATTCTCCTTGCCTTTCTTGTATTCCACTACAAATGGATACCCCAACAATTTAGTGATCCATTTTTGTTGCATAGGAGTACCCACTCTCTACTCTAATAAGCGTTTTAGACTTTGCTGGTCTGTTTTAATCACAAAGGCCTTACCTAGTAGGTAAGGTCTCCATTTCTTGACAAATAATACCAAGGCTAGAAGCTCCTTCTCATAAGTGGACAGGAATAGGTTCTTACCCCTGAGTCCTTGACTGTAGTAAGCTATAGGTTTGCCATCTTGCATTAAGACTGCTCCAATGCCATACCCTGATGCATCACACTCCACCACAAAAGGGTTTGGTGAAATCAGGTAAGGCTAAGACTGGTGGTTGTGACACTACCACCTTAAGTTTCTCAAAGGTATCAGTTGCAGCTTCATTCCATCCAAAGGCATCTTTCTGTAATAAGGAAGTTAGTGGAGATGCAATTTGTCCATATCCCTTGATAAATTTCCTATAGTACCCTGTCAAGCCCAAAAATCCCCTTAAGGCTTTAATGGACTTTGGGATTGTCCAAGCTATCATTGCAGCAGTCTTTTTGGGATCAGTTTGTACTCCCTAACCAGAGATAATGTTTCCTAAGTACTCCACTTCTTGGACAGCAAACACACATTTACTCAGCTTAGCAAATAGTTGATGCTGGAGTAAAACCTACAACACTATTTCCAAATGCCCTACATGCTGTTCTAAGTCTTGGCTCTACACCAGATAATCATCAAAGAATACCAATACAAATTTTCTGAGATAAGGTTTAAAAACCTCATTCATCAAGGCTTGGAATGTGGATGGAGCATTAGTTAGCCCAAATGGCATTACTAGATATTCATAATGCCCTTCATGTGTCCTAAAGGCTGTCTTTTCAATATCCCTCTCCTTCATTTGAATTTGATGGTAACCAGACCTTAAGTCCAGCTTAGAGAACACCCAAGCTCCATGTAATTCATCTAACAACTCATCTACTACAGGTATGGGAAATTTATCTTTTACTATCTCTTTATTCAATCCCCTATATTCAATGCACATTCTCCAGCTTCCATCAGCTTTTCTAACTAGTAGCACAGGGGAAGAGAAAGGAGATTGGCTTGGTCTAATGGAGCCTGACTCAAGCAATTCTTTCACAATGTTTTCAATTTCAGTTTTTTGGTAGAAGGGGTACCTATAAGGTCTTAGACAATTGGGTTGGGTCCCCTCCTTAAGAAGTATTTGATGTTCATGTCCCCTGAGAGGTGGTAGTCCATTTGGTTCCTTGAAAACAGTAGCATAGTGTTGAAGAACCAGCTATACTACAGGTGGTATCTGTTGAGAAACAGAGGGATTGACAGGCTCTTGAACTAAGTTTTCAGTCAACTGGGATACCTGTAATAACAACCCTTGTGCTAGAGATCTCTTAGCAAACTCCTTATTGCCTTGTATACTTGATTTCCCAGTCTTCATCCCTTGTAATAAGACCTTCTCGCCTTGATGTGTGAATCCCATTTCCAATTTCTCAAAGTCCCAACTAATAACACCCAAGGTTCTGAGCCATTGAGTGCCCAATACCACTCCACTGCCACCCAATTCCAATAAGTTGAAATCAATTTGGAATTGATGACCCTGTACCTTAACAAGCAATCCCTTGATCTCACCCTTAGTGTTGATGATTGCTCCATTGACTACCTTAACCTTGAAAGATTTGGAAGTGTCAATGGTCAATTTGAGGTTCTTAGCTAATTTCCAATCCAGGAAGTTATGAGTGCTTCTTGTGTCTAGCGATACCACTGTCCTTTGCTGTTTAATATTGGAATTCACTCTCATTATTTTAGGTGTAGGGCTACCTAGGAGAGCATTCAATGTGATCTCAGGATCAACTTCTTCTACCTCAATCTCCTCATCACATTCTTCTAATTCAGATTCCATTCCTTCTTCACCATCAGGAACTACTACCATTTCATAAATTCTCCTCTTTACACACTTATGATCTGGATTCCACTTTTCATCATAGTTGTAACAGAGTCCTTTCTTCCTCCTTTCAGACATGTGCATGGGTGTCAACTTCTGAACTGATATAGGGGGTTTAGGATTGATTCTGATGTCAAGAGTTTTAAATTCTCCTTTAGCAGATTGAGCATGGGGTGTTGACTGCCAATTACTTCTAGTATTGTCAAAACTAGGTCTATACCCTCTCCTACAAGTGGCTAGGTACTCTTCTTGAATCTTTGCTAAGGCATAGGCCTCTCCTAGACTTCTAGGGCCCTGCATCTTCACAGCCAACCTCACATCATCCCTTAACCCACTCATAAAGCAACTAAGCTTGTGAGACTCGAACAGGTTTCTAATTCTATTGCTCAGGGCCTCAAATTGACTCTTATAGGTTGCCACAAATTGAGTGTGCCTCAGTTTAGTTAGGGTCTCCATTGGGTCATCATAGGTAGCTAACCCAAACCTTATTTGTACAGCCCTCACAAAGTCAGTCCAGTTAAAAATTTCATGTTCACAATCTTGAAACCAAATCAAAGCTTCTTCATCTAAGTGATAGGATGCATGAATTACCTTTTCCTCCTATGGAATTTGGTAGTAGTGAAAAAATTGCAAAGCTCTATACACCCATGAAGTAGGATCACCTCCTTTGAACCTTGGAAACTCCAATTTGACTGGTCTGGGACCCATGGGAGCTCTTCCTTGCTGCCATGGAGGTTCTCTTTGATTTTGACAATAGGGAACTCTGCCTGGGGGCTTGACTTGCTCCCCTTCTCTTCCATAAGCTCTCCTCTCACCCCCTGGTTCATACCAAGGTTCATTATGGTCTTCAAATGGCCAATTTCGATCTGGAATGTCACCATACTGGCCAGCTTGAGGAACTGGTTGTTGGTATTGGTTGAAGTGTCTCTTAGGTCTGGCATAAACTCTGCCTTGCATTGGAGAGTCTTGATGGAATCCATCTCCATGGAGAGGTGGTCTCATAGGCATGGCATTTCTTATCTCTGCACCAATTGGCACTCGATTCTCTTCTCTCTAGAGCAGAGGGGGTTGTTCTCCCATTAATGGAGGAATTACTTCCTGGTCTTGCCTTGCCTCTACTCCTGGTGCTATTTGATTGACTTCTGGTTGTGCTGGGGGTCTTGGAGGTAACCTCTCTTCCAATAGGATCTATAATGCAGCAAAAGAACTCTCCAACCTGTCCATCCTAGCTCCAATGGACCCCATTCCAGTAGTGTGATCATCAAGTTGCTGCTGAAATGATTGTAAGGTCTCATGGAATACCTCAGCAAGTACTCCACTTCGAGTTTCTTGCACCATGATCGAACCAGCTCTGATACCACTTGATAATTCTATCAAAATTACTCTCCAACACTCTATTAATCTCACCAATTCAGTATTTAAAGTGATCAATTCAAGATGATCAATCTCCAAGTAAACAAAGAAGAAAAAAACAATTCTAATCAATTCTCATATATGATATTTTGCAGCTATGAAAATGAATGACCTTAAGTAACTCAGGTTTGCATGGCCAGCTTGCTTACTAACCCTTCATTGGCTGTTTGAGATCAAGCTTCCTATTGGCCCTTATAGATCATAACAACCTAGGTATAAGCATGTTAATGCACTAACAACTTAGTTACAATTGAGGGCAGCCTAGAGTGTAACCAACTGAATACAACCCTACAATGCACACTCTTAACAGCTGTGTACCAGCTGGGACAGCTTGTATCAAGCTTACAATTAAAGGACTATAATGAAAGGACTATAATAAAAGGATTAAAGCATATAATGCAATCTAATAAGGATAGACCCGAGACAAGTAGGGCATGTCTTAGGGGTGGGGTCTTAACATCGTGAGTCACATGGGTGCCTAAAATAAGGTCTCTAGAACATCGACGACACATGAGTAATCATGGAAGCTCCAATTAACGTGTTTTTGAATGGGTTGAGTACATTGGTCTGCAATTTACTCAACAGTGTGGGCGGTAGCATGATTGGAGACTCGTGACAGCACTTCCAATCAAGGCAGAGGGTCATTTTGCAGTTGGAAAAGGTTCGTGACGGTGGGGGGCTACACCAGACTTCCTAACGATAACTTAGGTTGCCAGATAGGTTAGGCCCAGATAGAGATAGGCCTGAGAAAAAAAAGGGTTGTGGAGGATTGCCAAAAAAGACCATGACTGCACTAAGACAATAGATGGTCAGAGTTACGGTTCTGGTACCATGTTAAAATTGAGAAACCATTCTCTGTATTTAATTATAAATAATACACAGGACTACTTTTATATCAGAAGGCTAGGAGTGTGGTATAAGTAAAATTGATGTGCACTTAAAGTATAAATTAGGGTCGGCCTAGTGCCTAGAGCCAAATGGGTTCGAAAACTAACATTTTGACTTTTACAATTAATTTTATTGTTATTATATATTTTTAGAGGAAAATTACAAATGATTCTTAATGAAGCCATGCATAATTCTTATATAGTATGTTGTACTTTATTTTATCCTTATCTATTAGTACAACATCCAATAGTATATGAAAATGATATGTATTGCCTACATTTCATAAATACATAATTATTCAATTCATATTCCTCATGGGACAAGAAATCAAAATCTTAGGTTTCTACTTTTAAGTAAATTTTTGGCTTTCTATTTTTGGCTAACTTTTTGGATTTTTTTTCCTTTTCTGATCAAACTATCTCACATATATTTGTATCCACTTATACATACGCCAAGTTTGCCACAGTGCAAAACAACATAATCATTTAGCAAATCGACTATACACATTAAGACAAAAATATGGAGAAATCATCACTCAATCTTGCGTTCTTTGTTTTTTTCTTGGTTCAATTGTAAGTGACTCATGTATACTACTTTCTCAAGATAATATTACTTTGTATTAGTAATCCGTAACACACACATAAAATTTTGTAAATTTGTGTCTTTTCTTGAAATTGATTCATTATAATGCAATTGCATGTCTAATGTTGTAAAACAATGTTGCAAGTTTGCTAGCTGAAGTCAAAGGGAGGAATGTAAGTAGGCCCTGCAACAATGCTGAAGAATGCAGCAAAGCTGGGTGTGAGTGCAAACTGAACTTGTGTGTTTGCCCGCCCAAGGAACCTGAGTTCGTGGCGACAACTTTTACTAGTCATTCTGAAAGCCAAAAGGAAATCTATTTACATAAATAATATAGTCTCTCTTTTGATTCATAAAACAATGTCCTTCTCAAAATGTTTTTCTATATTCAAGTGGATAGAATGAAAGGTGTTGCTGAATTTTAATAAAAATTAATAAATATAAGGAAAAATTTCTTATTACTTTCCTATTTACTTGGATTAAACAGGGTTGATAAATTAAATGTTATGAGAGAATTTATGTGTCATGGAGTACTTAGAATTTATGTGTCATGGAGTACTTAGAATTTACTTGGGACTACTTTTATTTAGAAGGCTAGGAGTGTTGTATAAGTAAAAGTGATGTGCAAAGAAGTATAAATTTGGGTCGGCCTAGTGCCTAGAGCCTAATGGGTTTGTAAACTAATATTTTGATTTTTACAATTAATTTTATTATTCATTTTTAATTTTGTTGTTATTCTACTTTTTTTTTTTTTAAATTGCATATGATTCGTGATGAAACCATGCATAATTCTAATACAATATATAGTACATTTTGTTCTCCTTATCTATTAGGACAACTTCTAATACTATATGAAAATTATATGTATTTCCTACATTTCATAAATACAGAATTATTCTGTTCATATTCTTCACAAGACAAGGAATCAAAATCTTAGGTTTCTACTTTTAACTAAATTTTTGGATTTCTATTTTTGGCTAACTTTTTGGATTTTTTTTTTCCTTTTTTGATCAAACTATCTCACATATATTTGTATCCAATAATATAAACGCCAATTTTGTCACAATGCGAAACAAAATAATCATTTAGCAAATCGACTATACACATTAAGCCAAAACAATGGAGAAATCTTCACTCAATCTTGCATTCTTTGTTTTTTTCTTGGTTATTGGCTCTTATGAGTGATTCATGTAGACTACTTTCTCAAGATAATATTAATTTGTATTAGTAATTCGTAACTCACACATAAACTTTTGTAAATTTGAGTCTTTTCTTGAAATGATTCATTATAATGCAATTGCATGTATAATTTTGTTAAACATTGTTGCAGGTTTGCTAGCTGAAGTTGAAGGGAGGAATGTAAATAGGCCCTGCAAAAATGCGGAAGAATGCGGCAAAGCTGGGTGTGAGTGCAAACTAAACTTGTGTGTTTGCCCGCTCGAGAAACTTGAGTTTGTGGAAACAACTTTTACTAGTCATTTTGAATGCCAAAAGGAAATCCCTTTACATAAATAATATAGCCTCTCTATATCTACCTACAATAAAAGAGAATGAAATCTTTTTAGATTCAAAAAACATTGTCCTCCTCAAATTTGTTTTCTATATATAAGTGGATAGAATGAAAGGTGTTGCTGAATTTTAATATTAATTAATAAATAAATGGACAAATTTCTTATTACTTTCCTATTTACTTGGATTAAAGAGGGTTTGATAAATTAAATATCATGAGAGCATTTATGTGTCTTGGAGGACTTAGAAATACAATCAAAACCTCTTTTCTTAATGAAAAAAAAGAAAAAGAAAAAAGGAGGGTTTCTAACAAAAGTAACATGAGAATTCAAATGTTCTAAATGTTCATTAATGATTGCAGCGACCTACTCTTTTTTCTTAGAAAACACCTACAATGAAACTTAAAGGGCATAGTATTTTTGTGTTCTCATGAATGAGCTATAATTTCCATTAATCTTAAGACCCATAAGACAATAAATAAGACTCACTTGCACCAGTTTTTGACAAAATAATACAATATCTTAGATATAGCAATCAAGTTACATAATTCTACAAAACAATATATTTTATATTATATTGGAAATCAAAAGTGGTCTATTTGGATCAGCTTCGATCTAAGCTACTAGTACAAAATTAGCTTAATTTCACGACGAGATGAATCTCCATATTGTCCTAGGTAGAGATTTGGGGAAAAAAATGTATCTGTCTATTGTCCATTCGGAAGGACTTAACGAGGTGAAGTAATCCTAGTGAAGATTATAATCTTTGGCAGCATGCACTTACTAGCAAGCAATATTTGCGTTTTAGTCCTTGACTCCATAAGAATCTCATATTGCCTAATTCTCCTCAAAGAATCTACCATTCAATATCCTTCCAGAAAATGTCTTGCTAAAATCATGTGATAGCAACTAAAGGTTGTTATGAGGCTGACTCACATCGTAGTCCACAAGTCTACCCTTGTTTTGCTTGTCCAATGACAAAAACAAAATCAACAACTCCATGTTCAATCAAATGAGGAGAAGTGGTGCCTTACGACCATTCCAAACAAGCAAGTGGAGAGCACAATACTAATCTAGTCAAGTTTATGTTAATGATTCTCTACAAGTCACAAATGACGAGTGAATCCAAACTAGCTAGCACACCATTAAGGACCCTAGAAATCACATTTTATGCACTAATGGTATCCTCCCACTATTTTTAGTGATACCAAACAAAAAAGGTATTTTTAAAAACATTAGAATAAGAGGGGGCTATAAGTTAAAAACAAAAACAAAAAATAAAGTTTCTAATTCTTTAAAGAAAAAGTCAATTTCCCCACTTTGCCGAAAATATGAGTGATTTTCTTACATTTTCGATGTGATCCTAGACCATATCTCTAAATCTCCCCATAATCATGACGCCATCCAAAGCGATCTCCACTTCGCGCAAATCATCTCAACTAACAGGACATTGACTTAAGGATGTGACGAGTAACCAAAATACATGGTAACACATTTATCCAAATAATTAGCACACAATATATGCATTAAACTATCATGTTTTAGTTCATTACCTCTTGAATTCTGTGACAAAACCTTGTATATCACTTTGCAGCCGAATAATCGTTCCAAGCCTCTTCCCATGTGCACTTGTATCCATTGTCAGGTCTCCATTTGTCCTTGTCTTGTGCTTGTCAATGTAAAGATGTCACTATCTTGAGCACTTTGCGTAAATACATGGACCAAGTCCTAGGGTTTGTTGGTGGAACCCTAAGAAATGCGAGCGGATGAGAGAAAGAGAGAGGATGGGCTTGGGTTTTGTGCCTCTACATTTTGTTTGTCTAAAAACGTGTGTGAGATGTCGCATTGGTCACCTCTTCTTCTTTAAGGGGTGGTTTGTATTCTCAAACGTTTTTAGGGTTAGGAACAGAGGAACAAAGAGTTGTCACTTGGGTTTTTGGTCCATGAACCATAAATATGACTTCATGCATGAAAGTACTGGTCTTGAACTAGGTTCGGAGCTAAGGTACATCTTCGGAAGGTGTTAGGCACCCAAGAACGCCGAACCTAATGATATTACTTGATATCTTTGAAAGAGTTTATTGAAGAATCTCTAATCATACAAAAGCACGTAAACCTAGATCTAGCACAATCAACAAGCAAACAAAGCATGGCATAATGTTTGAATGTGGATAAAGAATCTCAGTTTGAATCCATCTCTCACCAAGTTATGGGGTTCATTCCCACAACAACATAGGTCATAATTATAACCTAAAACACATGGTAATATATGAAACTATTCTAGTAAATAGACATACATGGCATAGCTCATTGGAGAATGATTGTAATTTAAATTAAGATCTATACCTAGCCTCTAGGGAGCTTGCAACAAGCTAGTAGATTATCACTGGTCTCTCAGACTTAATTTCTTTGACGGAATTGTGTGTTGTTCTTCAACAAGAAAGGTTTTGAACGCCTAGGTTTGTGATTGGTGTTTCGTGAGAAAGGAGTTATCCTTCTAGTTCTTCAACTAGAGAACAACTACTTGCTCAAGGACTCTTTCTCACTACCTTCTTCTAGGCAGGACTTTGCTCCTCTAAGACTACTTCTTCTCTCTTCTACTCTAGGCTTCTACTTCAGTAGAGCTTTGCTACTCTAGGACTACTTCCTCCTACTTCTCTCTATTATACTATACCAGTGCTTATTGGTATTTTCAGTGTTTTTGTGGAGACTCTCTATGATGATTTGTTTGTGAGGTATGGGACTACTTTTATAGTAATAAAGGGGCTAGGGTTTGCTTGAAGAAGGGGTAAACTGACCTATTCTAGCAGGAAAAGTCAGTCTCCACGAATTAGGGTTTTTGCCTAGCAGCACTGGTGCACGCCACTTTAGAGACGCGCACGAGGACTACTTCCTCCTACTTCTCTCTATTATATTATACCAGTGCTTCTTGGTATTTTCAGTGTTTCTGTGGAGACTCTTTGGGATGATTTGTTTGTGAGGTATGGGGCTCCTTTTATAGCGATAAAGGGGTTAGAGTTTGCTTGAAGAAGGGGTAAACTGACTTGTTCCCGCAGGAAAAGCCAGTCTCCACGAATTAGGGTTTCTGCCTGGTGGCACTAGCGTGCCTCTTTAGAGACACGCACGCCTCTTCACTACAGACACATGCCTCTTCATTTTCAATTTTATTGTTATTATATCCTTTTAGAATAAAATTGCATATTGTTTGCACATAAAAATAACTTTTGGGCCTACTAATAGTATTGGGCCAAGTTAAGTTATTTATTTAAAAGACCAAATTAACTTACTGTTTTAGCCTAAGTGAGACCAGTTACTTTATTTAAATAAAAGCCCAAAAGGTTAAGACTCGGTTTCACATCGAGGTCATGTTTAGACAGAATTAAAAATAGTTACAAGTAGTTCGATCTAGAAAGAATTGTTAAGTAATGGTTTATTTATAATCTGGAAACCCATGTGACAGGTGTTATCATCTCCAAGAAAGTTGTTATTATGTATTGAACCAGATCTCTTGATGATTTGAAATTCAAAATGAAGAAAGTAATTGTTCAAGTGAAGAAACTGTTGCTCGAGGAAGGTATAAATAGAAGAAAGGAAAACAGTTACACCCCCCGCGTATTCTCCAGAGTTCAAGAGTTCAATTGTGAGTCAAAGTGTGTTTAAGTGTGTTAAAGTGTGTTCGAGTGTAATTCAGTGTGTAAAACAGTGTAATTCAGTGTGTTTGAGTGCATTTAATGTGATTCCAATTCGAGTGAGATATAGATCTTGCAGTTCGAGTTCTAGAAGTGTGTGAGAGTAAAAAGAAATTTCTCCTTTTGTAAGTTTCTGTTGTTCTTGTTCAGTTCGAAGTGTTTGTACTTGATTACTGTTTAATATAAAGATTTTGTAGTTTATAACTATTTACTGCCTTGTTGAATTTGAAGTTATTTACATTTGTAGAAGAATAAACAGTAACTTGTTATCTCGAGATTGAATTTGTTATCAAGTTTGTCTTAGAGATTGTTTAATACCAACTTCAATAGTAAAATTATAAGTAAATCAGTTAAGTGTTTACCATTGCTGGATCGAACTAAGTCCTTTATCATTAAGACATAATTTGGACGAAACACACCCTTTTGATTTACAGAAGTTGGATAATTAATTAAGTAATCAGTTTGGATAAAACTGGATAATGAACTTAATTAATTAGGAAATTTAGTTTTGTTCAAACAAATTGGCGACCACAATGGGAGATATTTGTTTTGTACATGGTAAGCACTAGAAAAATGAAAAGTACAGGCAAAGGAGTAGATATTCGAGGAGATGTATCTAGTTCTAGTGAAGAAGTAGAATTACAACAACAATCAGTAACTGCTGAGGGTTGGAAATTCTATTTAGATGAAAAAATGAATATTCAAAACAACAAGTTGGAAAAACTGAATGTTTTGGATAAACTAGATAAGAGAATACAAGCCCAGAATGAGAAGTTAGACAAATTAAACAAGTTGGACAAAATTAGTAGTGATATTGCCCAGATGAATGCAGGAGTGGCTGATTTGATGACATACTTGACGAAAAGAGATGGGAATCCCAATTCAAGTAGAATAAACAATGTAGGAAATGTTCAAGGATCAACAGTACTTGTTATAAGCACTGTTACTAGTAACATCGAAGTAGGACAAAGTTCTGTAGAAAACCAAAACCAGACTTATAATAATGAGAGGCTAGTAGGTTATCTTGATTCAAGCCTTAATATGTATAAAGATGAAGTAAGGGTTGAAGTCCCTGTAGGAGAACCTCATTTTGAACAACCTCGAGTAGAGGTTAATAAGGAAACTTATGCAGAGGATGCTTTTAGAACTGAGTTTAACAAAAATGCACATTAAAGGAATGATGGAGCATATAGACCTCCAAGAGGAATAGAAAATGAAGTTAGAAGAGGAAGATATAATTTCCATGATAATGATAGAAATGGAAATTATAGGAATGATCGAAATTTTAGGAATGATAGGAATGAAAGAAATGATAGAAATGACAGGAATAAGTTTCAAGAACCACAAAGGAATGAGTTCGAGGAACCCAACCAGAATGTTACACAAGAGATAGGAAATAATGCTATAGGTTTAGATAATATCATGAATATGATAGAACAAACCTATGGTCCAAATTTACAAAGGACTGCAAGGCCTACATTTAGGAGATCCTATCCAGATAGAATTGAAAGGGAATTTGAGAGACCAAGGAATTACAAAGTTCCTGATTTCTCTACATTTTCTGGAGATGATGAGAAAACAGCATATGAACATATTTCTAGGTTTACAATCCAATGTGGAGAGTTGTCAAACAATGGGAATGGAAAACTTATAATGTTTCCCAATTCATTAACTGGGCAAGCATTTATGTGGCATTCTTCTTTGCCTCCACATTCAATTGAAACTTGGAATGATATGGAGGAAAAATTTCTGAATCATTTTGCAAGAACTGATTTAGGAATATCAATGGCAGATTTGGCCAGACTTAAACAGGAGTTAGGAGAAACTGCAGATCAGTTTATCATGAGATTTAAAAGAACTAGGTTGATATGTCAAACACAATTACTAGAAAGTGAACACATAAGGTTTGTTGTTAATGGTTTGAACTTCGAGTTAAGGAAAAAGTTTGAAGGAGTCAACTTTTATGATTTGTTTGACTTGGCTAATAAAGACACTAGGTATGAAGGGTTGTTAAGAGAAGAGAATCAAAGAAGAAATACATCTATAGGGGCTTATTACCAGGACCCTAACTTCGAGATAGATGTACCAGAATTCATAGGATAGAAGGCTTATGTCCTTGAAACTATTTATAAAAAGAACATGCAGGCTAAGGGTTCAAACAGACCATCAACTCTAGCCAGAATATATCATTTTGATGTGAACAGGGTAGATGAGTTGTTTGATATCCTATTGGAATCAAAGTATATTAGTTTGCCCGACCCAAGGCATAAAATATTTTCTAAGGAAGAACTTCGAGTGAGAGAGCACTGTAAATGGCATAGTTCATTTACACACTCCACAAATAATTGTTTAACTTTTAGGAATATTATTAAGAAAAGTTTGACAATAAAATACTGAAGTTCCAAGACAAACCAAAGGAAAATATGGTAGTAGACACAGAGCCATTTACTGAAATGGTTGATATTAATATGGTTACAATGTGTTTGAATCTATTGTTAGAAAATGAAAACTGTAGTGAAGAAACTTTTATTAACATGTATCAAGCTTTATCTTTGCAGGGGAAGAGAATTAACAGCTTAACAACTGAAATGGAACAAGTTAAGTTGAATCAGAAAGCAGTAGACAAGGAGAAAGGAACTTACATACAAGAACAGAACATCCAGATCAACCAAGGAAAGATGCCAATGGCAGAAGACTGCCATACATCTACAGTCTAGAATGAAGCCTTAGTCAGGCCTGCAACTCATGTTCACACATCAACTTGTGATGAAGCCTTGATAAAGCCTTTACAAGGGTGTAGTAACCCACCAACTTACAAAGAGGCCTTGGTCAGGCCCTCACTTGTGAACATGTCACAGTAGCTTGAAACAGAAAATTGTTTGTGTGAAAGGTGTGGCCATATAATAGCTCAAGTTTTTGCAATGGCAGCAAGTAAAACAGATCAAGCTAGACAGCAAATTCAAAACTAATTCGAGACTCATAACAGGAGGTTTGAACAGAATAGAATTCCAATAAGTAGGTTTGCTCAGAATCCTAATGGACCTCAAGGACCATACAGGAGAGAACCTAGTGGACCACAAGGACCATACAAAAGAGAACCAAATGGATCTCAAGGACCATATAGGAAGGAACCTAATGGACCTTAAGGACCATACAGGAGGGAACAATATTATTCAAGGAACTATAATCAACAGTTTGAAGACCCAAGGAGCAATAGGACATTTAAGCCTCCAATAGCAGAAAAAGGAAGATGGGTGACTTTAGAATCACCAAACTTGAAACCTATTCACCAAAAGGTTTATAAGTATGGATATAATCCTAATTTTAACAAGATGACAAAGACACAGAGGAGAAAATGGATTAGGAATCCAGCATCAAAGCAAAAAGAGATGCAGCAAGGAGGTAGTTCTTCATAAGCACTTTCAGAAAAGAATATCAATGTTACATCCTTTACTCAGGATGACATGGAATGTGAGGAAACAGTGCCAGTCAAAGAAGATAAGAATATCTATGTTGGTAGGTATATACCAGCACAGTCAGCAGAGGGTAGTTATCAACCTTGAAGTAAGGTTGTTGGGCCTTCATTAAGGCCAGAATATCTTAGAGATGAAAAGAAACCAATTGAGAGAAAGGAAACTGAACAGAACAAGCCATATGAAATAACTCGAGTTTACATTGGCAAGAAATCAAAGAGGAAGAACCAGGATAAGTTAGAAGAGTTAATAAAGGAAGCAGTGACAAAAACAGCCAAAGATGATGTGGTTGAGCAGAAAAGATAGAAGCTGTTGACACAAATATAGAAGCAAAAGAGGATTTTCAAGAAGATGAAGATGATGATGGTGAAAAATTTTCCTTATCCATTGGGGCAATGAGAAAAGAAGAAGATACTCAGACAGAAAAAAATATGCAGGAAGATGACCAAGATCAAGAAACTAACACCAATATTATTGATTGCAATATGGCGTATTTTTACCAAGGGAGTTTATTTCCCTGGAAAGGTTGGAACTAAAGGAAAATGAAGACAGGGAAGAAACTCGAGGTGAAATTCAGAAGGCTCAGGGGGCAACTCCAGTGCTTTTGGTTACAAAAAATGAAGGCTTTAAAGTAGGTAAAATGGTGTTCGAGAAGCCATCAAAACAGATGACTCAACACCTTAAACCTCTTTATATTAAAGCTCATATGAATGGTAGAACTGTGAATAAGGTGTTAGTGGATAATGGTGTAGCAGTAAACATTTTGCCATATAAAATGCTTAGTAAATTAGCCAAAACAGATGAAGATTTAACTCTCTCAGATATGGCTGTGAATGGTTTCACAGGAGAACCAACATTAACAAAGGGAATAATCCCAATTCAAATAAAAGTTGGGAGTAAAGTTAACACAACAGCTTTCTTTGTAGTAAATACAAAGTCAGCATATAATGCACTACTGTGAAGAGATTGGATACACTCGAATTGGGTGGTGCCATCTTCTTTACACCAAGTTATTATGTTTTGGAAAGATAACAATAGCATAGAAATAGTAACGGCAGATGATAAGCCTTTTACTGTTTGTAACAATGTAGATGCTATGTTATATAACAAGAATATGAGCATTGTTAAATTTGCAGGTTTGAACAACAGGACAACAGATACAATTACGGTTGAAAATCTGCTGGATGAAGGGGAAACAAGTACCTCGAGTGAATCACCGAAAACTCTTTTGGGAAAAACAAAAGGGTCCAAAATTGAAGAATTGAATGATGATTAATACACCAAACAAGGAACATAAGAGGGCCATAGAAATGGCTATTAACAAGTTAGTGAATTATGCAACAGAAAAGAAACTCATGTAAGATACTTTTCTAGCAGAATGTGTTAATGAACAGGAGAATGAGGACCAAACAAATAATGGTCAAGAATGTGTTAGTGAACAAGAGAATGAGGACCAAACAAATAATGGTCAAGAATGTGTTAGTGAACAAGAGAATGAGGACTAGGCAAATAATGGTCAAGAAACCAGTGTCTTAAAAACAATAAAGACAGATTCAAACAATGAAAACCAGGATCCTTTGATAGAAGTGAATCTTGGTACAAAAGAAGAACCTCGAGTTACATTCATGAGTGGTCATTTGGGACCAGAAGAGTTTGCAAGGATACTAGAAGTGTTAAAGAAGTATAAAGACTGCTTTGCATGGTCTTATATAGAATTACCAGGACTCAGCAGAAAATTGGTGGAGCATAGACTGCCAATCAAGGCAGGGTTCGAGCCATATCAACAAGCACCAAGAAGGATGGCACCAAATATCATACTGAAGGTCAAAGAAGAGATTGAAAGGTTAGTAGCTGCAAATTTTATTAGACCTGCAAGATATGTAGAGTGGTTGTCTAATATAGTTCCTGTGATAAAGAAAAATGGCAAGTTAAGAATATGTGTAGACTTTAAGAATTTGAATAATGCTACACCTAAGGATGAATACCCAATGCCAATGGCTAATTTACTTGTAGATGGAGTAGCAGGTTATCAAATTCTATCAATGATGGATGGACATTCTGGTTATAATCAGATTTTCATAGCAGAAGGAGATGTGCATAAGACTGCATTTAGATGTCTAGGTTCAATTGGAACATTTGAATGGATAGTCATGTCATTTGGTTTGAAAAATGCTGGTGCAACATACCAGAGAGTAATGAATTTAATTTTCATGATATGCTGCATAAGTTTATGGAGGTTTACATAGATGATGTAGTTGTAAAATCTCAAACTTTTGAAGAACATATAAAATGTTTAGAAAAAGCTTTTCTTAGAATGAGAAGGCATCAATTAAAAATGAATCCATTGAAATGTGCTTTTGGAGTAAAAGTAGGTAATTTTCTTGGATTTCTAGTTCATAATAGAGGAATTGAGATTGACAAAAATAAAGCAAAAGCAATAATACAAACAAAACCTCCAACTAATAAGAAGGAGTTGCAAAGATTATTGGGCCAAATCAATTTCTTGAGGAGGTTTATTTCCAATGTTGCAAGTAGAACAAAAGCATTTTCTTCATTACTTAAGTTAAAAAGTAATGAAGAATTTGTGTGGGGGTAGAAACAACAACAAGCCTTTGAAGCCATCAAAGAGTATTTGGTTACACCACCAGTATTAACTCCTCCAAAGCAAGGGAAACCTCTGAAGTTGTACATCTCAGCAACTCAGGAGTCAATTGGCAGTTTATTGGCCCAAGACAACAGTAAAGGCCAAGAGCAAGCTGTGTTTTATTTAAGTAGAATTTTAAGTGAATGTGAATGCAAGTACTCTATTATAGAGAAGTTATGTTTAGCTTTGTATTTTTCTACTTTTAAGTTAAGACATTATATGTTGGCATATGTAGTATGTGTTATTGCTCAAACTGATGTGGGTAAATATATGTTATCTAGACCTATGTTAAGTGGTAAATTTGGGAAATGGAGTTTATCTTTAGTTGAATTTAATTTAGTTTATGTACCACAAAAGGCAGTCAAAGGACAAGCCTTAGCAGATTTTCTAACAGATCATCCATGCACAGATGTAACTGATTTCAATGAATTCTTGGTTCTCTAAGTGATCCCTTGGAAATTGTTCTTTGATGGGTCAAAATTAGAACAAGGAGCAGGAATTGGAGTGGTTTTAGAATCACCATTGGGTATCAAAACACAAATGGCATTAAGACTAGACCAACAGTATTCACATAATCAGGCTGAGTATGAAGCCTTAATTTTTGGACTAGAATTATTACTGGAAATGAAAATTTTTAATGTCCAAATATATGGAGACTCATAGTTGGTAGTAAGACAAATAACAGGAGAATACAAATATGGAAGTGTCATATTAGCACCATATCTGATAGCAGCACAGCAACTGTTGCAACAGTTTACTGAATGCTCAATTCAACATATACCTCAAGAAGAGAATGCAGATGCCAATAGAATGGCACAAAATGCTTCTGGATATAGAATAAACCTTGAAGATAATGAAAGTTAGGAGAAATCACTTCGAAGTCCTTACTTTCTGTTTTGAACAGAAACTTAGGAACATATATGTTTTACCTCGAGCTAGATGAAAATGACTGGAGAGCACCTATAGTTTCATATTTAAGGAATCCAAATGGTTGCAACGATAACACTTTAAAGCTTAAAGCAAGGAAGTATGTGTTAATGGGAGAACCAGAGGATGTGTTATATAAGAGAGGTGTAGAAGGTTTGTTGTTGAAATGTGTAAGCGAATATGAGTCCTTACAAGTATTAGCAGAAGTACATGAAGGTATTTGTGGTGCACATCAGTCTAGAGTAAAGATGAGATGGCTTATTCATATGTATGGATATTTTTGGCCATCAGTTCTAAAAGATTGCATAGAGTATGCTCAGGGTTGTGAATCATGTCAAAGGCATGGACCAATACCTAAAATACTAGCATCAGAATTAAGTTCGATTATAAAGCCTTGGCCATTTAGAGGTTGGGCAGTAGATTTAATAGGGAAAGTAAGGCCTACTTCAAAAAAGAAAAATAGTTTTGTGAAAGTTGCAACAGATTACTTCACAAAATGGGTTGAGGCTAAAGCATACAAGAATGTGACTAAACATGAAGTAATCCAGTTTTATAAAGACATGATTATACATAGATTTGGATTACCATAAACAATCACAGTAGATGATGGATTAGCACTTAATGGTTCAAGAGTATTAGCATTTGCTCAAGACCATGGAATCAAAATTTGTAATTCTACACCATATTATGCTTAAGCAAATGGACAAGCTGAGTCCACCAACAAAATTATCAAGAACAATATAAGAAAAGTAGTTGATAACAATCCTACTTGTTGGGATGAGTTACTTTCAGAAGTTCTTTGGGCATATAGGACCTTTAAAAGGTTAAGTATTAACACTACACCATATTCATTGGTATATGGCCATGATGATGTGATTCCTGTAGAGATAATAGTGAAATCATTAAGAGTTGCTAGACAAAACCAATTAAGTCATGTGGATTATGAAAGTGCCATGTTAGCTGAGTTAGATGATATAGATGAGCAACAAATAGCAGCTTTAAATTCGATTATGATACAGAAAAAGAAAGTTGCACTTGCTTACAATAAGAGAATAAAACCAAGATCATTTTCTGTGGGAGATATGGTTTGGAAGGTCATATTGCCACGTGGAACAAAGGATCATTTCTTGGGTAACTGGTCACCAAACTGGGAAGGACCATATTTAGTTAGTGAAGTTTTTGAAGGAAATGCATATAGACTTATGCATGTAAACAGTGATGAACATATAAGAGCAATTAATGGCAAGTACTTAAAATTGTATAAGCCAAGTACGAATGAGATAGAATTAAAACACAAAAAGTACTAATTTTCATTCATATAAAGACCAAACATTGGTCAACAGTTATACATTCTAATTACATGTGTGCAAAACAACTGTTAGAGTTACAAAGTCAAGGAATTCAAAGATTTTTACAATTGAAAGTTATTGAAGCTATTCCTAAGGTTATTCCAAACAGCCTCTAGAATCCTTCTCAACCTCAAGACCTCAGTTGTTAAGGAAGTTATCTTCTCCTCGAGGCTAATCTCAGTACTCGAGTCAATGACATTGTCTTTTTTCTTTAAAAGGTCTTGTAACTTCATCTGAGTGAGGTCTTTCACATTCTCTAACCTCTGAATTTCTTTTTTGACCTTGGAGATCTCTTGCTTGGTGTCTTCATACTTTTCAAAGTCTATTCAAAATCTTGTTGAAATTCATACTTGGCAGTTATCTTTTCATCATAGCCTTTCTGAATAGATTGGATCTCTTTTTCATTGTTCATAGCAGTGCTTATCTACAATAATTTAGAGTCCAAGCTTTGTAAGAATAAAGCTAACATACCAAGCATGTCCTCACTCAAGAAGTTGGATTGACTCAATAAAAAGTTTGCAGACTCTTGAAATTTATTTCTTAACTCAAAGTCATATACCAGGTTATCCAAGGGTTGCTTGAGTATGCTTCTCATAACGACAACAACACTCATCACTTGAGAAACTGGTGAGGCAGGAGCCTTAGAGGATGATGAAGTAGAAGCTTTGCTTGCACTCTTCATTTCTTCTAGAGCAGATGAGGCTCTTTTTATTAGCTGATCTACCTCTAGTTCACTCAAGTCTTCAATGTCCACCTTTATAATTTAAGTGTCCAAGAGAGGTTGCTAGCTTAAAGGCTTAGCATCCTACATGTCAAGAAATGCTATGTTAGAAACTAAAAATTGAGAGTCATAAACTAGCATTCATGGAAAATAATATTCACTCACAGGAGTTAGTGTTGCAAGCACTAATGCAGTGGATGGATCAACATCTTTAGGTGTTTGTTCAATGATCTCGAGCTCAGGCTGTAAAGAATATAACAATATGAATAATAGTAAATCTGATTAAAATCTAAGGAATGACAAAGAAACTGATAAACTTACTGTTGATATGACAGGAGTGGTTGCTTCTTCCTTAGTTTCCTCAACAGTTGGTACTGTTGGTACTGTTAAGGGATCAGCCTCAACCTCGAGTTGGTTTGGAATGACTTCTTCAATTTCTGGAATAGGAATTGATGAAGTCATCTCTTCATGATCAATCAGTGGCCCTAACTCTATGTTGGCCATGTCTTCTTCCCTTTTCCTTAAGATTTCTTCTTCTTTTTCTTTTTCTTCTCTCTCCAGCCTTTGTATTTCTTCTTCTTTTTCTTTTTCTTTTTGGAGCTTTGCTCTTTTCTTTTCTTCAACTTTCTTTTCCATTTCTTTTCTTTTTCTTTCTTCTTCTTCTTTCTCTTTTCTTAGTTTTTCTTTTTCTTCCTCTTGTTTTTTGTATTCAACCTCAGTTTTCTTTCCAATTCAAGCCTCTTTTTCTCTTCTTCATCCTGAATGGCCTTCTTCTTGGCCTCCATAGCAGCTTCAACTTGTAGAGATTGTTCTTGTTTGATCTTAATAGCTCTTTCTTTTTCTGCTGCAAGTTTCTGCTTTTTCTCAAGAGAACTTAAGTGCACAAGAATTTCTTTGGTTATGATGGACACAACATCTTGATGAGCTTTAATGGAAAGAGCTGTGATCTCTTCTCTCTGGGAAGCAATGACTTGATTGGCTTTTGCAAGTGCAGAAGCCAAATCTTTCTCCACAGCAGAATCTTTGATCACAATCCCTTTGCTCCTTCTTTTGAACACTTGTGTGCAAGAGCTGGTCTTTGTCTGAGTTGGTGCTTCTTCTTCTAGCACTTCTTTCTCCTTTCTTTCTACTTTCTGTTGTTTAGGCTTTCTTTGTAATTGCTCTTCAAGTTTAGACTCAGAGGATGAGAGGACTATCTTCCTTTTACCTCGAGTTGATTTCTGTTTTACATGTTTCATCATTAATACAAGTTTAGCTCGAGTTAAAGAAATGATTCTAGACTTGTAATTTTAAATAGAAGACTTGAGAGTACCTCAATTTTAATTGGTTGCTTTTTGGCTTGGGTAGTTTTCTTAGCAGCTTTTTGCTTCACTCGAGTAGATCTTTTTGGAGAAGGAAGCACTGTTTGCAAAGGTCTGGCATTTACAGTCTCCTCTTCTTCACTCGAGGTAGTGTTTACATCTCCTACAATAAGAAAAGTTAATTAATATGCTATTGCTATGAAAAGAGAATCTAAATAAAAGTATATTAACTTACCAATGATCTCATAAGCCAAGCAGTGTGGGCACACTTCCCAGATTGTAAGCTTCAATGTTTCAGGGAGGTTGAAGCTAAGCATTAGAGCTTCCCACCAGCCAGTGAAGAGTGGTAAGGCATCAAAAACTATTCTGAATGGCTCTACTTTGGTAGCAGAAATTTTGGAAAGGCCTTCCACTATAATAACTTCAGCATCCTCATTTATGCATACACTTCTTTGATGCCATGGATTATTGGCAGTAAAAATAGGAGGAATTGGAATAGATTGGAGCAAACCAAACTGTCTTGCCAAGAAATGAGGACCATATACCTCAACACCAGAGGACTTGTTTTTTAAAATAACTAGATCCCTGGTTTGAAGGACATGAGCCCATAAGCTCGAGGACAATGGATTCACTCCTTGATTCAAAAGATACATTTCAGGACAAGTGAATTTTGCCTCAGCAAAAGGAAGGAAATGAGGAGCAGGTCTAACTCTTTCCTTATCAGAAAATAAGTTAAACCAATCCTCAAAAGTTGGGATATGGTTAGATTCATAAGCAGAGAGAGCAAAAAGATGGGCATAGCAAGAAACTATGCTAAGAACTGATGGGTTTGGCTTTGGGGCAAGCTGTGGAAAATAAGCATAAGCCCAGAGTTGGATAAACCATAAGGGTCCACCAATGGAGTCCTTAGGTTTAGTAGTAAAAAGAAACATTGACCTATATACAAAGCCTAGGAAAAAAGGAGCTAAAGCCAATTTGTGTTTATTGGCAAGAGCCATGGCTATAGGCAGGTAATAGGTGACAATTCTCTTCGAGGAAGAATTGATTAAAAATTTGCATAGCCAGAAAAGATAGAAACAAGTTTCTTCTTCAAAAGTGATGGGTTCATCAAAGGGTTTTTTGTTTGTCTGCATAAATCGAGTATATCCTAAAGCAATCCCTTTTGTGTCAATGTCAATTGTAGAATGTTGTTTACATTTCATCTCATGATGAATAGAAATACCCTCAATTGGGAGACTCAACATGGCAGAAACATCCATGAGAGTAAGGGATAAGAAACCCTCACTGAACAGAAAAGTGTTCGAGGTAGTTGACCAGAAATTAATCAAAGCAGTAATTAAGTGCATGTCGGGTTTAATAGGAGCTTTAGAAGCTAATATGGCATGAGCTATGCCTAAATACTCCCATTTATCTTTCAAGCCTATGTACATTCTATCTACCCAAGTAAACCAATCAGATTTTGGAAGGGGCCATGGTTCGAATTTGATTTCAGTATTAAAAGGACCCCATTTGGTATTTTTATGTTGATAAAAAGGTTGAATATTTTCAAAATATGGAAATATATTAACCAATTCTTGAGGACAGTGGTCAACGAATATGGGACCTAAAGCAAATGGGTCATTCGAAGCGAATCCTAGAGAATTTTGCCCAAGATATGAAGCATAATGAACGAAAAGGCTAGTTAATAGACTTACTATTCAGTTGAGTAATAATCTGTCGAGCCTTTTCCTTTTCGCCTGTAGTAGAAGTACTACTCGAAGATGGAGAGTCAGAAATTTTTGATCGCACCATGGAAATAGATGATTGGAGGTTAGAAGTTTTCTGAGTTATGTTTTGTGAAGCTTTTGAAATTCTGAGTGAGTTTGAGAGTCTGAAAGTTTTAAACTTATAAGTTTATGTTTTGAAAAATGGCAGTTATACACGATAGTGGCATATTACATATACCACTCACGTGTAGGCGGCATGTGTTTGCACATAAAAATAACTTCTGGGCTTACTAATAGTATTGGGCCAAGTTAAGTTATTTATTTAAAAGGCCAAACTGACTTACTGTTTGGGCTTAAGTGAGACAAGTTACTTTATTTAAATAAAAGCCCAAAAGGTTAAGACCCGGTTTCACTTTGAGGTCATGTTTAGACTAAATTAAAAACAGTTACAAGCAGTTCGATTTTGAAAGAACTATTAAGTAACGGTTTATTTATAATCTGGAAACCCATGTGACAAGTGTTATCATCTCCAAGGAAGTTGTTATTATGTATTGAACCAGATCTCTTGATGATTTGAAATTCAAAATGAAGAAAGTAACTATTCAATTGAAGAAACTGCTGCTTGAGGAAGGTATAAATAGAAGAAAGGAAAACAGTTACACCCCCTGCATATTCTCCAGAGTTCAAGAGTTTAATTGTGATTCAAAGTATGTTAAAGTGTGTTCGAGTGTAATTCAGTGTGTTTGAGCGCATTTAGTGTGATTCTAGTTCGAGTGAGATATAGATCTTGCAGTTCGAGTTCCAGAAGTGTGTGAGAGTAACAGGAAATTTCTCCTTTTGTAAGTTTCTATTGTTCTTGTTCAGTTCGAAGTGTTTGTACTCGATTACTGTTTAATATAAAGATTCTGCAGTTTATAACTATTTATTGCCTTGTTGAATTTGAAGTTATTTATATTTGTAGAAGAATAAACAGTAACTTGTTATCTTGAGATTGAATTTGTTATCAAGTTTGTCTTAGAGATTGTTTAATACCAACTTCAACAGTAAAATTATAAGTAAATCAGTTAAGTGTTTACCATTGCTGGATCGAACCAAGTCCTTTATCATTAAGGCATAATTCAGATGAAACACACCCTTTTGATTTACAGAAGTTGGATAATTAATTAAGTAATCAGTTTGGATAAAACTGGATAATGAACTTAATTAATTAGGAAATTTAGTTTTGTTCAAACACATATGATTCTTGATGAAGCCATGCATAATTCTAATATAGTATATAGTACATTCTTTTCTCCTTATCTATTGGTACAACTTCTAATACTATATAAGAATTATATGTATTTCCTACATTTCGTAAATACGGAATTATTCAGTTCATATTCTTCACGAGATAGGAAATCAAAATCTTAGGTTTCTACTTTTAACTAAATTTTTGGATTTCTATTTTTGGTTAACTTTTTGGATTTTTTTTCCTTTTCTGATCAAACTATCTCACATATATTTGTATCCACTAATATGTATATATATACATATATGCAAATTTTGTCACAGTGCAAAACAACATAGTCATTTAGCAAATCGACTATACACATTAAGCAAAAACAATGGAGAAATCTTCACTCAATCTTGTGTTCTTTGTTTTTTTCTTGGTTATTGGCTCTTGTAAGTGATTCATGTAGACTACTTTCTCAAGATAATATTACTTTGTATTAGTAATCCATATCACACACATAAACTTTTGTAAATTTGAGTCTTTTCTTGAAATGATTCATTATAATGCGATTGCAAGTCTAATTTTGTAAAACATTGTTGCAGGTTTACTTGCTGAAGTTGAAGGGAGGAATGTAAGTGGCCCCTGCAACAGTAATGAAGATTGTGGCGCTAGGTGTGAGTGCAGAATAAACTTGTGTGTTTGCCCTCCCGAGAAGCCTGAGTTCGTGGCGACAACTTTTACTGGTCATTCTAAAAGTGAAAAGGAAATCCCTTAGATAAATAATATTGCCTCTCTGTATCTACCTACAATAAAATAGAAGCAAATCTATATAGATTCATAAAACATTGTCCTTCTCAAAATGTTTTTCTATATTTAAGTGGATAGAATGAAAGGTGTTGCTGAATTTTAATATTACTTAATAAATAAATGGACAAATTTCTTATTACTTTCCTATTTACTTGGACTAAAGAGGCTTTGATAAATTAAATGTTATGAGAGCATTTATGTGTCATGGAGGACTTAGAAATACAATCAAAACCTTTTTTTCTTAATGTTCTAAATCTTTTAACAAAAACAACATGAAAATTAAATCTAAATGTTTCTAACAAAAACAACATGAGAATTCAAATGTTCTAAATGTTCATTAATGATTGCAGTGACCTACTCTTTTTTCTTAGAAAACTCCTACAATGAAACTTAAAGGGCATTGTATTTTTGTGTTCTCATGAATGGGCTATAATTTCCATTAATAATAAGACCCATATGACAATAAATAAGACCCACTTGCACCATTTTTTGACAAAATAATATAATATCTATAGATACAGCAATCGAGTTACATAAATCTACAAAACCCTACATTTGATATTATATTGGAAATTAGAAGTGGTCTATTTGGATGAGCTTTGATCTAAGCTACTAGTACAAAATTAGCTTTTTTTCACGACGAGATGAATCTCTTTATTTTTCCATGTAGAAATTCTAGAAAAAAATATATCTATTTATTGTCCATTTAGGAGGAATCAACAAGGTGAAGTAATCTTGGCCCAGGTTATAATCTTTGGATGCAAGCACTTACTACCAAGCAACTGCTGCACTTTAGTTCGTCACTCCATAAGACTCTCAAATCGCCTAATTCTTGTCAAAGAATCGACCATTCAATATCCTTTAGAAAATGTCCTGCTAAAATCTTGTGACAGTAGCTAAAGGTTGTTATGAGGCGGACTCACATCATACTCCACAAGTCTACCCTTGTTGTGCTTATCCTATCACAAAAACAAGATCAAGAATTCCATGTTCGTTCAAATGAGGAGAAGTGGTGCATTACGACCATTGCAAACAAGCAGGTGGAAAGCAGAATACAAATCTGGTGGACTTTATGTTAATTATTCCCTACAAGTCAAAAATGATGAGTGAATCCAAACTTGCTAGCACACCATTAAAGAACCTAGAAATCACATTTATGCACTAATGGTATCCTCCGACTAGGTCAAAGCATCACTCCCACAATTTTCAGCAATACCAAACAAAAAAAGGTATGTTTAAAAACATTAGAATAAGATGGGGGCTATAAGTTAAAAACAAAAACAATTTCAGTTTCTAATTCTTTAAAGAAAAAATACATTCCCCCACCTTGCCGAGAAGATGAGTGATTTTCTTAAATTTTTTATGTGATCCTAGACCATATCTTTAAATCTCCTCTCGCTCAAGACGCCATCCAAAATGATCTCCAGTTCACGAAAATCATCTCAACTAACAGGACATTAACTTAAGTATATGAGGAGCAACCAAAATACATGCTAACACATTGTGCCATTATCTAAATAATAAGTAGACAATATACGCATTAAACTATGGTGTTTTAGTGTGTTACCTCTTGAATTTTGTAACAAAACCTAGCATACCACTTTGCAGCAAAATAATCGTTCCAATTCTCTTCCCCCATGCACTCTCCACTGTCAAGCCTCCATGCGTCCTCGTCTTGTGCTTGTCAATGTAAAGATGCCACTATCTTGGGCACTTCGCGTGGACCAACCCTAACAAATGAGAGCGGATGAGAGAGAGGGAGAGAGAGGATGACAGCTTGGGTTCTGTGCCTCTACATTTTGTTTGACTAATAACGTGCGTGCACTTTTTTCTGAATAATGCAACTTTATATTGTGTACTATGGGAACCCTAAAGTTAGGATTTTGTCTTGATGGACTGCCCACATGGGCGCCTATTTGGGCCAACCCAAAATGGCCTAAATGCGAACACACTTGATATACAAACTTGTAGCGAGTGCAGAATTTAAAACTTATAGAAGAAAAAAAATATATAACTTTTCAATACAAAACTCCTTTTCCAATTTGTCTTCAACTATTATAACACAAAGAAAAATCAAATCTCTTTCAACATTATTAACAACCGCATTCACCAATGTATCATGCTCTGCAGTAATAGATGTTTCAACCTTTAAAGCTCCTTTACCCATAATTTTATTCTTCACCACCAAGCACATGGTATTCAATTACTAAACTTTGTAGAAATGATCATCATATTTTTTTTTATATTTTGTTTGAGATTAAAATCCTTCCAAATATCACACTACAATATATTCAAATAAAATAAAAGTCAATTGATTCAACTTGATATATTGTTGATGTGCCCAAGGGTAGGCGTGGAATGACTAGATGTCTACACGTTGTAGGAGAAGTGTAGCTCATGTGTCCTTGGCAAAGGCTAGCGCGTGAGGCACGTGAGTCACATGGGTGCCTGAAATAGGGTCTCTGGAACATCAAAGACACATGAGTAATCATGTAAGCTCCAATTAACGTGATTCTAAATGGGTTGAGTACATTGGTCTGGGATCTACTCAATAGTGTGGGTGGTAGCTTCACCAGAGACTCAGGACAGTGCTTCAGATCAAGGTAGGGGTAATTTTGCAGTTGGAAAAGGTTCGTGATGGTGGGGGGCTACACCAGACTTCCTCACGATGACTTGGGTTGCCAGATAAGTCAGGCCTAGACAGAGCTAGGCCTGAGAAACAAAATATTGTGGAGGAATGCCAAGAGAGACCATGACTGCACTAAGACACCAGAAAGCCCGAGTGATGATTCTGATACCATGATAAAATTGAGAAACCATTCTCTGTATTTAATTTTAAATAATAAATGGGACTACTTTTATATCAGAAGGCTAAGAGTGTTGTACAAGTAAAAGTGATGTGCAATTATAGTATAAATTGGGGTTGGCCTAGTGCCTAGAGCCTAAGGGGTTTGAAAACTAACATTTTGAATTTTACAATTCATTTTATTATTCATTTTGAATTTTATTTTTATTATATATTTTTAGAAGAAAATTGCATATGATTCTTCATGAATCCATGCATAATTCCAATATGATATATAGTACATTCTTTTATCCTTATCTATTAGTACAACATCTAATACTATATGAAAATTATATGTATTTCCTACATTTCATAAATACGAAATTATTTAGTTCATATTCTGCACGAGACAATAAATCAAAATCTTTGGTTTCTACTTTTAACTAAATTTTTGGATTTCTATTTTTGGCTAACTTTTTGGATTTTTTTTTTCCTTTTCTGATCAAACTATCTCACATATATTTGTATCCACTAATATATATGCCTAATTTTGTCACAGTGCAAAACAACATAATCATTTAGCAAATCGACTATACACATTAAGCCAAAACAATGGAGAAATCTTCACTCAATCTTGCATTCTTTGTTTTTTTCTTGGTTATTGGCTCTTGTAAGTGACTCATGTAGACTACTTAATTTCTCAAGATAATATTACTTTGTATTAGTAATCCGTAACACACCCATAAACTTTTGTAAAATTGTGTATTTTCTTGAAAATGATTCATTATAATGCAATTGCATGTCTAATGTTGTAAAACATTGTTGCAGGTTTGCTAGCTAAAGTTGAAGGGAGGAATGTAAGTAGCCCCTGCAACAATGTTGAAGAATGAGGCAAAGCTGGGTGTGAGTGCAAACTAAACTTATGTGTTTGCCCTCCCAAGGAACTCAGGTTTCGTGGCGACAACTTTTACTAGTCATTCTAAAAGAGAAAAGGAAACCCCTTTAGATAAATAATATAGCCTCTCTATATCTACCTACAATAAAAGAGAAGCAAATCTATATAGATTCATAAAACATTGTCCTTCTCAAAACGTTTTTCTATATTTAAGTGGATAGAATGAAAGGTGTTGCTGCATTTTAATATTAATTAATAAATATATGGACAGATTTCTTATTACTTTCCTATTTACTTGTATTAAACTGGGTTGATAAATTAAATGTTATAAGAGCATTTATGTGTCATGGAGGACTTAGAATTATAATCAAGACATCTTTTCTTAATGGGAGAAAAAAAAGGGGAAGGTTTCTAACTAAAACAACATGAGAATTCAAATGTTCTAAATGTCCTTAATGATTGTAGTGACCCACTCTTTTTTCTTGGAAAAATCCTACAATGAAACTTAAAGGGCATTGTATTTTTGTGTTCTCATAAATGGGCTATAATTTCCGTTAATCTGAAGATCTATGAAACTATAATTAAGATCCACTTGCACCATTTTTCAACACAATTACACAATATCTATAGATACAGAGATCGACTTACATAAATATACCAAACATTATATTTGATATTGTATTGGAAATCAATAGTAGTTTATTTGGATGAGCTTCGATCTAAGCTATTAGTACAGAATCTCCTTATTGTCACAACGAGATGAATCTTCTTATTGTCACAACGAGATGAATCTTCTTATTGTCACAAGTAGAGATTCAGGAAAAATGTATCTATTTATTGTCTAAAGGAGAGGTAGGGTTTTGAACCTTTTTTTCTATCAAAGAAAGAAGTTCAAATGTGTAATTTTTTAATGTATATCTTTACTTTCAAAAGGAGTTATCGAAAGGTCAAATATGTAAAAGAATTGTTTTACCTTTTTATTGTCAAAAGGAGAGTTGGAGTTTTGGAACCTCTATCTATCATAAGGTGAAGTTCCAGTATGATTTGGTGGAGGCATTTGTTGCTCGTGGAGATTTCTATAAGATCCCGTGCCTCGCCAACCATAATTTTGAAATATTTGAATTAAATTCCTAAATTATTTGATTAGCTTATATGATTAATTTATCACTATTATTAATATTGTAATTAATAAGAGAAGGTATTTGACTTAAAGTATTAGTCCAAGAAATTAATAATTTAGGAGGTAATATTCTGCGTCGTGGCATGCTTGAGGATTTTGGGGTTTTACGGACCACTATAAGGCCTTAGTAAAGGAGCTAAGTTGGGCTTTAAAAGCTAGAAAGGGGGGATTATGGTTTTCATTATGTTAAAAGAAGAGAAAGAAGGAAGGAAGCAGTGAAGCCGTGGAGGCCAAGGGCTGGCATCTAGTGTCTAAACTCTAAATCCATTTGAATATATAATGTCTTTTATCATACATTTGAATTGACCTTTGGGCTTCTTATTTCAACTTTCAAAACAAAATACTTAAAAACCCATAAATATAAGTGCGAAATGAAAGGAAAATATGATTATTTGATTAAAATAATTTAACATCAAACAATCTGACTATATGGCTTGGCATTTTTTCTAAAATATGCCAGTTTTTCATGTTCAGATATGCCAAAACATTTCACAAGCTCTGTGTGACTGTGTGTCATTGTAATGGTTTCAAAAATAATATAAATAGAGATTTGAAATATCGTATAAGAAAAAGAAAAAAAAAAAAAAAAAAAAAAAAAAAACAGCTTCAAAGTTGTATCAGTATCAATAGCTGTTGCGTTTTTCAAACCAAGCATCAACGCCTCCGCTGCCTCTTCTACTTCCCTGCTTTTTTTTGTTTTAAGTTTTTTGGTCTTTTTTTCTCTAAAAACTAAACGTTAGTCGACTCTATTTCTATTAAGTATGTCATTATCTAGAGTTATTATCTTTTAAATGAGATGGAAGATTCTAAGCCATAGATTTTCTTTTTTTTTTTTTAAATAGATCTTGTTTATCTAATTTTGGGTGCGAGTGCAAAAATAACTTGTGTATTTGCCCGCCCGTGAAACCTGAGTTCGTGGCTACAACTTTTACTAGTCATTTTGAAAGCCAAAGGGAAATCCCTTTACATAAATAATTAGCATCTCTTGTATCTACCTACAATAAAAGAGAAGGAAACCTATATAAATTCATAAAACAATATACTTCTCAAAATGTTTTTCTATAAGTGGATAGAATGAAAGGTGTTGCTGAATTTTAATATTAATTAATTAATAAATGGCCAAATTTCTTATTACTTTACTATTTGCTTAGATTAAAGTGGGTTGATAAATGAAATGTTTGAGAGTATTTATGTGTCATGGTAAGACTTAGAATTACAACATTTAGATATCAAGAATCTTTTTTTGTTTTTTTTAGAAAAAACGATAGAAGTATTATTAAGAGAGATCAACAATAACAATGAGAAGAATAAACGCCGGACCCTCTTCTAACCAAAAAGGGGGTTGGTTGTTTTCTTTGGACTAAGAGGCCAAAGCTTTGGCTGCCCTATTACAAACCTGAGGAACAACCCGGAAACTTAAATGAGAAAAATTAGCCTAAAATGCTCTAACACAAACTATTAAATCATGAATCTTAGTCAAGCATTCGTCATTGGACTTGATGATGGCCTCCAGATGCCTGTCAGTAAACTCCATTATTAGCTTTTGGAACCCCGCCTCCAACCCAAACTATAACGCTCTGAATCAGCCCTATGTAAACCAACCCCATGACCTGGGATTTCTGCACAAAAAGCTCCCAATATCGCCCTTGTATGGTCTTTAGCAATGGACCCCACGCCCACATATTGTCGCTTTCGAAAAAAATTCCATCCTATATTCAACTTGACAAAAGGATCGACAGAAGGGTTCCTCAAACTAGGCATAGAGGGATAAGTTGTTTGTAGGCGTAAATACACTGTTGATCCCTGAAGTTTACTCGTTGAGCGGTTTTGGTCTCTGAAGTTTGAAATGAGCGCTATCGATCCCTAAAGTTTAAAAAATGAACACTATTGGTTCTTCCATCCAATTCTGCTAATTTACTTGACCAAGTGGCTAACGGAAAAATGACGTCACATATTTTAAATAATGTGGTAGATTTTTTTTAATTAAAAATTACACCTAAACAAAATACCCAACTGGACCCATATGAATCCATATTGACCCATTACTTGACCAGTTCAGACAACCCCAAACAGAAAACCACACCCCAACGCCTAAATCTGTACCCCACCATCTGCACCACCCATGGCCTCCATACCGGCGCAAACTAGGCACGAGGAGGAAGTGAGTAATTTTCAATCTCTTTACCATCTAGATTTGGAACCCATAGATTCACCAAAGCCACCATAGATTCACTTTCCCATATCCCAGCCGCAATTGTCACTAACTCTGTATTTAATTTTCAAAGCCAATGAAATGAACAATTTCCACCAGTACTAACAAAAATTAGCCTTTATAATGTAATGGATTCATTTGATTTCTTTTGAGAACAATTACAATCAACAAAAGCTTAGACATTCATCAAAAATCAACAAATGCTTAGAATCCATAATGACTCAGACGGACTGGTATAAAAGGAGACTTTTTTGTGACTTCAGTCTGTGATATTATCAATTATAAAATGGTAGTTTCAATCTGAAGCGAAATAAATTATAAATTTTGATTAACAAACCAAATAAAAGGAATCAGAGATAACTCAAGCCAAAGGCAAACAGCTCTCCTCTGCACTTGTCGTTTGTTGCATAAACTAGAAAATCTTAATTTATATATATATATAAAAAAAAATTAATAAAAAACAAAAAAAAAAAAAAAATTTACTTAGTAGGAAAGCCAAAATCTGAGATAGATCTAGGACGTGGTGGATGATAGATTTGGGTGGCGCTGGTGGTGGTGGACAGATCTGGGCATTGAGTGTGTTTTTCTGTTTGAGGTTGTATAAAGCAGGTCGACTGGGTCAATTTCGATTCGGATGAGTCCAGTAAGGTATTTTGTTTAGGTGTAATTTTTAATTAAAAAATAATCTGTCACATCATTAAAAATATGTCACATAATTTTTCTGTTAGCCTTGTAGACAAGCAAACTAACGGAATTGGATAGAGGGATCAAAAGTGCTCATTTTTTAAACTTAAGGGACTAATAGTGCTCATTTCAAACTTTAGGAACCAAAAGCACTCAATGAGTAAAATTTAGGGACTATAATGTATTTAAGCCTTTTTTTTATTGTTCGGTTAGCTTCTAAAAATTCCTCCACATAAGTAGTGACATTAGAGCTAGTGATGATAACATTGTTCTGAGGATTGTTCAACCACTAACAGAATTGAGAAGATGAAGAAGATGAAGAAAGAAAGCAAGAAAACAGAGAGTGAAAGATAATACTTTGAGAGCTTTGATTTGAGAATGCTTATTGTATTAATTTTCTTAATCAACTATTACAATGCTTCTCGGTATATATAGACCAAGCTAAGAACTAAGAAATGAAAATATCCTAACTAATTCAATAATAGCTTTGGTGGAAAAGCTTAACAAACTTAACAAAACCAAAATCGGTTATAACAGATTTTCCCTCTCTTAAGCATGCCAATTGTGCTGTGTTTAATGGATAATTACAACACGTGCCAATCACATGCTATACTAACTAATCAACTTATATACATCAACAACATGTGAGTTTTATAGTCTTGCCTAAAGCTACTTGTAGCTTATCTATGTTCTTCAATCTTCAATACTCCTCCTCAAGAAGGAAGGCACAAGTTGTGAACTCCCATCTTATCAAGAAAATTGGAAAACAGAGGGAACCCCAAAGGTTTAGTCATGATGTCAGCTACCTGATGCTTACTTGGAACATGTAAGCCTCGAATCAACCCTTCTTAAATCTTATCTCTGACAAGGTAGCAATCTATTTCTATATGCTTTGTTCTCTCATGAAAAAATGGGTTGGCAACAATGTGTAATGCTGCCAAGCTATCTGAGAACAAAAGAGATGCTTGAGCTTGATGTATTCTAACGTCAAACAGTAGGTATTTCATCCATACAATTTCACAGACAGCTGAAGCCATTGCTCTATATTCTGCCTCGACTGAGGACCTGGATACAGTGTTTTGTTTCTTAGACCTCCATGAAACTAATGAGCTACCTAAGAACACACAATAGCCAGTAGTTGATCTTCGTGTGTCGGGGCAACCTGCCCAATCAGAATCAGAAAATGCTTTAACATGTAAATCAAAATCTAATGGATATAGAAGGCCTTAACTGGGAGCTCCTTTGATATATTGGACTATATGTTGAGCTACTTTAAGATGAAAGTCTCGAGGTTGATCCATGAACTGACTTAGTCTATGGACAGAGAACACAATATCTAGTCTGGTCATTGTGAGGTACATTAATCTCCCTATGAGTCTTCTGTATACAGTGAGATCTGGATGTAGGGACCCTTCACCTTTGGAGAGCTTCAAGCTCTGATCCATTGGACATTTTGTTGGTTTACAACCCAACATACCAGCATCTTCCATAATTTTAAGGGCATATTTTCTTTGTGACACAGAAAGGCCCTTGGATGATCTTGCAATTTCAAGACCTAGAAAATATCTAACGGGTCCCAAATCCTTAAGTTTGAACTGACTGTCCAAATATGTCTTAAGCTGAGCAACAGCTACTACATCATTACTAGCAATTAAGATGTCATCAACATACACTAGGAGATCAATAAAGCATGATCCATGTTGCCTAGTGAAGAGAGAGTAATTAGCTTTGGATTGGGTAAAACCATGTTCCAGTAAGGTAGTGGAGAACTTTGAGAACCATTGCTTAGAAGCCTGTTTTTAACCATACAATGACTTTTGGAGTTTGCATACAGTAGAAGGAGGATGAGAATGCTCCCCCTTGCTGTGAAATCCAGGTGGAAGAGTCATGTATACCTCCTCATCAAGATCTCCATGGAGAAAGGCATTATTTAAATCTAATTGATATAAAACCCAACCCTTCACAGCAACAATAGCAAGCAAACATCTAACAGTAACAAACTTTGCAACAGGTGAGAAAGTTTCAAAGTAGTCAAATCCTTCTTGTTGATTATAACTCTTAGTAACAAGTCTAGCTTTGTAACTCTCAAAGTGCCATCAAATCTAAGCTTGACTTTATAAACCCATTTGCAACCAATGGGAGTCTTGCCAAGTGGAAGAGGTGTAAGGGACCAAGTCTGGTTGGCCTCCAATGCAGTAATTTCTATAGTCGTGGCATCACACCATTGAGGAGACTTACTGGCTTCATGGTAATTGGAAGGCTCTCGGATGGAACAAGCATGTAGGGCAAAAGATTTATATTGTGAAGATAGGTGTGAATATGATGAAACTTGAGATAAATGGTAAAAGGTGGAAGAACCAGTACCTGAAACCATTATGGAGGATGAGCAAGGATCAAAAGAAGCATGATTGTTGTGATAATCTTGCAAGTAACCAGGAGGTTTATGAATTCTTTTAGAGAGTTTGATGGAGGAAACAGGTACATCAGAAAGGTGATTTTGAGGTGAAAGGGATTGTGAAGCTATTGATGGTGTTAATAAAGGGACAACATCAACACAAGGCTGAGGTAAGACAATAGGGGTCATATCAAGTGACTGCTTTGTAAATGCAGGTGACTGATGTAATGAAGAATGAATGTGAGGTTGAGTCTTATGTTGATGGAAAGGGAATATATGTTCATGAAAAATAACATCTCGAGACACAAAAATTTGATAGGTTTTAAGATCCAAGAGTCTATATCCTTTAATTTCAAAAGGATATCCAAGCATAAGACATTCCCTAGACCTAGGAGCAAATTTGTGTCTATTATGAGAAAGGGTTGTTGCATAACACAAGGATCCAAAGACTTTTAGATGGGAATGTGGTGGAATTGTTTTAAACAAGGCTTCATAAGGAGATTTATTATTGAGAATGGGAGATTTAATACGATTGATGAGGTATGCTGCAGTAAGGACACAATAACCCCAATATGGAAAAGGAAAATGAGCTTGAAATCTAAGAGATCTAGCAACAGTTAAGAGGTGTTGATGCTTCCTCTCAACAATAGAGTTCTGTTGGCATGTTCCTACATAGCTAGTTTGATGTAGTGTACCTTGTTGGGCATAAAATTCTATCATATCAAACTCAAGACCATTATTTGATCTAGGAGTTTTAATAGAAGCAAAAAATTGGGTTTGGACTAGTTTAAAGAAAGATTGCAACAAGCCACGAGTTTCAGATTTTAATTTCATGAGAAAAATCCATGTACATCGTGTGTAATCATCCACTATGGTAAGAAAATATCTTTGGTTATTGACAGTAGGAACATGGAATGGTCCCCAAATATCACAATGTATCAAATCAATAGGAAAAGCAGATACGAGAACACTATTGGGGAAAGACAATCTTTTCATTTTTGACAAGTTACAGATGTTACAATGCTGGTTTATAGAAGGAACAACCAAGTTATTTATGACATGGCTTAAAAAGTTCAAATGAGAAATGGAAGGATGGCCCAGTCTATGATGCCAAACATCAAAACCATCTTTATTTGCATTGGAATTGAAAGCTAAAGAAGTACTACAAGGAATTGAAAATCTTAATGGAGAATCTGTAACTTGCAAAATGTACAGCTCATGCTTCCTCCTAGCCAAGCCAATCCTCTTCCAATTGGTAAAGTCTTGAATACAACAAAATTGGGAAAATAAAAGTACACAACAAGGCATTGAATCTATGAGTTTCGTAACTGATATGAGATTAAAAGAAAAAGCAGGTACACATAGTACATTGGTAAGAATCAAAGATTGAGAAATCTGAACAGAACCAATGTGTGTAGCTAACACTCTTTGTCCATTAGGTAAATGAATATAACTATGAATTATGGAAGTAATGGATGTGAAACTAGATAAGGAGTACACCATGTGGTTAGTGGCTCCTGTGTTAATGATCGATTCATTTTGAGACAAGAAAGGTCTATGTGAAGGCTAGACAGAAAAAACTGAATGTCTAGGAATGAAATTTGACAAAAAAGAATGGAATATACTTGATAAGAACTGAGAAAAAGCTGTAGCAACCTGATGAGGAGTGGATGAAGAAGCCTCAGATTGAGATGATGCAGATGGAGGAGTTTGAGGTGGAGGTGTGACATTCAGAGAAGTATGGGAAGAAAGTAAAGCAAGCAATTGTTGACATTGAGCTTGTGTGATAGGCATGTGTGGTTCTTCAAGCACAGAAGCTTGGTTGGCAGCATGTGTGTTAACACGAGACTTGTAGCCAGGTGGAAAGCCATGGAGTTTGTATCACTTATCCACAATGTGCTCTGCAACACCATAGTGACTGCACATTAGCATGTCTTTCTTCCCAAAATTGACCTCTGCCTCCATAGTTATGCCTAGGCATCTCAGATTTGATATAGAGAGCTATAGAATTCTCATTGGTAGCCATGGATGAAACTCCTATGCCTCGTTGCCTCTCTTCTTGCACAAACAGTGAAAAAAACCTTATTCATAGCTAGTAGAGGCTCCATCATTAGGATCTGAGCTCTAACATTAGCAAAACTATCGTTAAGCCCCATCAAAAACTGCATCACATTCTCATGTTGCTTATTATTACTCAGAACTTTCAATGCTCCACAGGAACAAGGTGGAAAAGACTTGTAATTGTTTAACTCATCCCAAAGGCTCTTCAATTTGGTGAAATAAGTACTTACGTTGCACTGATCCTAAGTTAAAGAAGAGATAGCTTTCTGGATCTCAAAGACTCGTGGTCCATTGCCTTGTGCAAATCGTTCCTTCAGGTCCTCCCACATTTCTTGTGCTGTGTTAGCATATATCACACTCGAAGCAATGTCTTTAGAGACTGAATTCAATATCTAGGAGATCACCATTGTATTGTAGCGAGTCCAAAGATTAAATGATGGAAGAGTTTCATCATTTGGTGCAAAGATTGTTCCATTGATGAAACCAACCTTGTTCTTTGCTATGAAGGCCATGATCATCGATCTTGACCAAGTATGGTAGTTTTCACCCAAGAGTGGCTGAGATATCAGTATCATGCCTGGACTATCGCCATGGTGAAGGAAAAGCCGGTTTGTAGATTCATCCTTTTGAAGAGGAGATGAACTACTGCTGCGAGAGATCGTGGAAGCATCATTCGCCATTGTAGGCTCTAATACCATAACAGAATTGAGAAGATGAAGAAAGAAAGCAAGAAAATAGAGAGTGAAAGATAATACTTTGAGAGCTTTGATTTGAGAATGCTTATTGTATTAATTTTCTTAATCAAATATTACAATGCTTCTCAATATATATAGACCAAACTAAGAACTAAGAAATGAAAATATCCTAACTAATTCAATAACAGCTTTGGTGGGAAAGCTTAACAAACTTAACAAAACCAAAATCTGTTATAACAGATTTTCCCTCTCTTAAGCATGCCAACTGTGCTATGTTTAATGGATAATGACAACACGTGCCAATCACATGCTATACTAACTAATCAGCTTATATACATAAACGACATGTGGGTTTTATACTCTTGCCTAACGCTAATTGTAGCTTATCTTTGTTCTTCAATCTTCAATAACCACACAACATTTCTGTTGGCACAAATTCTCTAAGTCATTGTAAAGAAAATTTCAGTGTCAGACGAGGAAGTCTGTTGAAGTGAAAGCTCCACCAAGTCACTCCAGGACCATGTATCTAGTACGCTTAAGGATGAGGAGATTATGGAAGCTTGCCACACCACTCTAGCATAAAAACAGTCCCAAAGAATATGTTTTTGCGTTTCAGGATGTTTATTACATATGGGGCATGCGAAGGATGGAACAATCCCTCATTGGAAGAGCTTTGTTTTTGTAGGCAATGTAGAGTTGCAAGCACACCACATAAAGACTGATTTTGTGGGGCATAGAGACCTGCCATACATCTGTCCAAAAATTACCAGCCCGACGTGGATTACTCATCGAACCCCCTTCTTTGTGTTGCGCCTCCTCTAGTAATTTTTATGCACTCTGAATTGTAAAGCAACCATGTGGAGTACCAACCCATATTAAAGAGCCCTCATGGATTGGCTGTGACAAAGGAATATATTTAATTCTTTGAGCTTCCACACGTGTTGAAGATGCAGTGATGAAGTGATGATTGAAGATGCAGTGATGATGCAGTAATGCTTAAAGATGCAGTGATGATGCAGTGATGCTTCAAGCACTGATGATGCAGTGATGCTTGAAGATGCAGTGATGCTTCAAGCAGTGATGATGCAGTGATGCTTGATGATGCAGTAAAATTGCAGTGAAGGAAAACGACAAGTAGCATAGAAGATCAATAAGTGAAGTCCTTGTCGTTTACCTGCATAAATCAGATTACTTAAACAAACACATGACTATCACGTGTTATAACTAACCAAAATCAGTTTCAAACTGATTCCTGAAAGATTGTTAATGGTTTAGATTTCCCGCCAAATGTAATAAGTTTGTTATTTAGTTTTTCTGTTTAAACTCCAAGTGGCTAAGCCTATATAAGGAGTGAAGGCTGTACATTGTTATTAAGCAAGATAATACAATCTCTATACACTCAGTAAACTTCTAAAGTGATTCTTTCTCTTGCATTGATCTTTAGAGCTTTCTGCTCTGTTTTCTTCATTTCTGTTCAATTCTGATAACACGCATGAAAATTGTATCAATCAAAGATATCTTCCATTGCATTGTGGAAGGCTCAATCAGATCACAAACACATGCCATAGCTGGGAGAATTTGTCGAGGGGACACAATTGTATAAGGAGGTTCGGAGTTGGCCCATTTTTCATCCTAAATGTGGACCTTTGTGCCTCTTCCACCAATTCGCCAACGGGTACATAACCTTATGAGATACCTAGCCTGCACAATACTCTTCCATGCATACGATGAGTGACTTGGTACAGCAGCTTCCATGAAAGAACATGTTGGAAAATACTTGGCTTTTAAAACTTTGTATAGTAAGGAGTTTGTTTGCTACAGTAGGCGCCAGCCTTTGTTTAGCTAACAATGATTGATTGAAACCTAATAAATCACGAAAACCCATCCCACCATCAACTTTACTGCGGCACAATTTACTCCATTTTTGCCAATGAATTTTACATTCCATCTCTTTCTGTCCCTACCAAAATTTATTGACCATAGAATTAGTTTCAGTACATAAGCAGTTTGGGATCTTAAAGCAACTCACTGTGTAGACAGGTATTGCAAGTGCAACCGATTTAATGAGGACTCCATGGCTCGCCTGAGATAACATCTTTCCTTTCCATCCCTGTAATTTGTGGGCAATTTTCTACCTTATTTCAAAAAAAGCTTCCTTCTTACCTCGTCCAATAATGGGAGGAAGTCCAAGATATTTTCCAAAATATCCTGTGGAGGTTGTATGAAGTCTTGTACAGATGGCTCTATACATGTTTTGAGAAGTATTTGCAATAAAAATAGAGATGTCTTCTCTTGGTTAAGCTTTTGACCAAAAGCCTGTTCATATAATTGTAAAATGGACATTGAATTATGGCATTCATCCATGGTAGCGTGGCAAAACAATAGGCTGTCATCAGCAAAAAAAAAAAAAAAAATGACTAATTTGAGGGCCTCCTCTACTAATAGATAAACCTCGTAAGGTTCCGGAGGTCTCCGCATGGCTCAACAGTAATGTTAAACCTTCAGCACAAATAAGAAACAAATATGGAGATAAAGGCTCACCTTGACGAATGCCTCCAATTGGTTTTATATAACCCACTAGATTTCCATTAAGGAGGACATATTAGCTGACTGTTTGTAAGCACTACATAATCAAATGGATCCATCTGTCGTCAAAACCCATTTTTTCCATCATAACTCGTAGAAAGTCCCATTCTACCTTATTGTAGGCCTTACTCATGTCAAGTTTGACAACCATATGTGTAGTTCTGCCTTGCCTTTTTATTTTCATATAATTTAGTGATTCAAATGCTACTAGTAGGTTATCTGTGATAAGCCGTCCAGGTACAAAGGCACTTTGAGTGTCTGATATAACCTGAGACAACACCTTTTTAATCCTATTTGCAAGCACTTTTAAGATGATCTTGTATAGCACAATACATAAACTGATGGGCTGAAATTGATGCATAGATTTTGGAGATTTGATCTTTGGAATAAGTGCAATATGTGTGTAATTTACACTCTTCAGTAATCGACCATTGTGCAAACTTGCTAGCACACCATTAGGGACCTTAGAAATCACTATTATCCACTAAGGGTATCCAACCACTAGGTCAAAGCATCACTCCCACTATTTTTAGCGATACCAAACAAAAAAGGTATTTTAAAAAACATTAGAACAAGATGAGGGTTATAAGTTAAAAACAAAAACAGTTTTAGTATCTAATTCCTTAAAGAAAAAGTCAATTCCCCCACCTCATTGAAAATATGAATGATTTTCTTAAATTTTCAATGTGATCCTAGACCGTATCTCTAAATCTCCCCATGCTCATGTTGTCATCCAAAGCGATCTCCACTTCGCGCAAATCATCTCATGTAATAGGTCATTAATTTAAGGATGTCGGGAGCAACCAAAATACATGGTAACACATTGTGCTCTTTTCCAAATAATAAGCACACAATATACGCGTTAAAATATCGTGTTTTAGAGAGTTACCTCCTGAATTATGTGACAAAACCTAGTATACCAATTTGTAGCTGAATAATCGTTCCCAGTCTCTTTCCACATGCACTTGTATCCATTGTCAAGCCTCCACTCATCATCGTCTTATGCTGTTAATGTGAAGATGCCACTATCTTGAGCTGTTAAGGAATAAATTCCATTGTATCTCACATTGCTTAGATGTGTTTATTATTATTTACAGTTGTCTTATAAATAGGACCTCACACAAATATTGTAAACACACAGAGGCACACATAGCCGAACCACGTGAAACCCTAGCCTCCACTATCTCTTCTCTATCTCTCAAAATATTTCTCTCCATTATTATTTCTATTAGATTTAGGTTTTTCACATGGTATCACAGCCTTTGAGCTCACACGAGTCAGTTCGATCCTGTGACATCGCTTCCGCACCTTTAGTCACAACAATCTCTCTCCATCATCACCACAAAAAAATCTCTCCATCATCAACACAAAAAAATCATCACATATCAGTACACATGCAATAGCCACCATCATCCTATTCCGCATCTTCAAAAAAAAAAGAAACTTCCCTAGCACCACCCCAGACCACCGCACCACCATCACCAGCATCAAGATTGGCAACACGCACCCAAATCTGTTTATCTATGTGTACTCATGGAGATCTCAATCTAGATCTCAAGTTTTTGACTAAATCCGTGTGTATTAAGAGGTAAATATCTGGGGTTTTTTTTTTTTTTTTAATTTTGTATTTTGTTTTGCTGACTTCTATTGTTTAGTTGTCAACACACACACTGCTAGGAGTTTTTGGGAGAAGAAAATTCTTAAAAAAAAAAAAAAAAAAAAAAAAAAAAAAAAAAAAAAACGGTGGGTGAGGAAAAAAAAAAAAAACACTGGAAGTTATTTTTGAGATCTTGGTTTTAACCAAGGTGCTGTGTTGGTGCGTGAAAAAAAAAAAAAAAAAAAAAAAAAAAAAGAAAAAAAAACTAGCATTGACCAGTAAGGAAAAAAAAAATCAAATTTCAAATTTCGAATTTAAAAATTTGAAAATCTAACAAAAAAAAATTTCGAATTTCAAAATTCAAAAAAAAAAAAAATGTGGGATAATTGTTTTATTCTATTTTCATGAGCCAAGATCGAGCCAAGCCATCAAGCCACTAAACTGAGATCTTAAGCCAAGACCGTTTCAAGATCCGAGCCTCTGAGCCACTGAGTCATGATTCGACCCATTGAGCCATGATCCATCCAAGCCAAGCTTTAAGTGCCCAAGCCAAAATCTGAGCCACTGAGCCTCTAAGTCGAGATCCGCGCCATCAAGCTGAGATACGAGCCAAGCCGAGTTGAGCCAAGATATTTGAATTATTCTTTTGTTACCAAACTCAAAGGTTCCATTCCAATTACACCTTGAGTTTGAAGGGGAATATTAAGGAATAAATTTCATTGTATCCCACATTGCTTAGATGTGCTTATTATTATTTACAGTTGTCCTATAAATAGGACCTCACACAAATATTGTAAGCACACAGAGAAAATATTAAGGCCAAAATGCAAAAAGACCCCCTGGGGTTTTGGTCAGTTGCAAACTGACCCCCTGGGGTTTTAATTTTGCATTATAACCACCTGTGGTTTATGGATTGGTAAAATTGACACCTCAACTAAACAACCTTCAGATTTTCTGTTAAAGATAACAGCCACGTGAGAGAGAGAAAAGAAAAACAAAAAATGGTGAGATTGAGAAAGAAGGAGCCGCGCGATTGAGAGAGAAAGAGGCGTGCGATTGAGAGAGAAGAAGAAAAAGAAAAAAGAAAATCGAGACAAGAACACCGTGAATGAAATTATTTGCATTTTGCAGAGAAACAAGGTTTGTGTTCTGGGTTTCATTATGGGTTTGAAGGTTTCAAAGGGGGTTTCACGTTATCTTGTTGACATTTGGGATAATATTTGGTTTCTAGTTTTTGCACAGAAACAAGGTTTGTGTTCTGGGTTTTGGGGTTTTACCCTGTTTTTGAAAAGGTCCTTAGATCTTATAATAGGATTTGACAGCCAATGTTAAAAATCCCTCCTTTTATCACATTCCATTTTGGCTTCAATTTTTTTTTTTTTAATTAAAGATTGAAAAAGCGACTAAATTTGTTTGTTTTAGGTGGTCTTGCTGATTCTTGGAGGATAGATGACGACGCTGGTGGCACTTTCAGCTTATGTTGTTACTAACCCATTAATTTTCCCTTTTGCCTTAATACAATACACATTTTTATTTTATTGCTTTTTATTTTTGCTGGTCACTCGTATTAGTTTTTGAAAATAAATATTTTTGTAGAGTCTAATGAAATATTTTGAGCTGCCATTAAGCAACAAGTATAGCTCAAACAATTATATTCATTAGATTATGAAAAATTATACTAATCAAATTTAGTGTTTACTTATAATCCTGAACAGAAATTCTTCGAGGAGCTCCAAGATAGAGAAAGGGAATTTGGTATATCTGACATCCAACTTGGTCTTACGACCCTTGAAGAAGTTTTCTTGAATATTGCAAGGCAGGCAGAGCTAGAGAGTGCAGCAGTTGAAGGGAGGTTGGAAACTCTGAATTTAACATCTGGATCCTCAGTTCAGGTAAGTGGAATTTTTTCTTTTTATTTTACTTATCATATAGCAAGATAAATTAGAAAATAGTTTTAGAGTTACTATGTCCACTCCCATCTTATCCTTTTTACAATGATTGTGCAGATACCTGTAGGAGCTAGGTTTGTAGGGATTCCAGGAACAGAGTCTGAAGAGAATCCTAGAGGAATTATGGTAGAAGTGTACTGGGAGCAAGATGATACTGGTTCCCTCTGCATTTCTGGCCACTTGGCCGAAATTCCAGTGCCTCCAAATGTTCAAGCAATGCCTCCAGCAGCAACTTCTGGAAGAAATTACTTAGGCCGGTCAGGACCAGTTCATGGAATTGTGATTGATCCCCATCTAATTAATTATTAATGATTCATTTACTTATGAGATTTATACATATGTTTTTGTTCATTCTGTACATTTAATGAGCACCACCATTTGAAAGCATTTTAGCCGTTTTGTATCATATATACTAGGATATTGAAAAACCTTACAGGATTTTGCTATATGTCGAAATGATTCATATATTATTATTACATTGTTTATGCATTTTTTTTAAATCTTAAGAGTTCAGCCCAATCCTTAGTTTGATTCCAACGCATAATTTATTACTGTTGGTCTTTTGATCCTTGTTGGATGTTTCCTGTGTGCTCCTAAGTTCTATTTTCTAAGAGGCTCCTCAGAATTAGCTCAATTCATGGTTTCTTTAGCCTCGGATATCTAGAAATGTAAATATAATTCCCTATTACTAACCCAGCATTGTCATTTTCAGCTTATGAATATAACCCAGCATTGTCACTCCTATTATGGATGTTTCCTGGTCACTCCTATTACTAACCCAGCATTGTCATTTTCAGCTTATGAATATAATTCCCTTTTGCCTTAATACAATACTCCATCTAGTTCACACTCACAAGCCAACTCTTATCCAAATTCTGAGCAGCCAGGAAGCCAAGGAACACTTCTTGAGAAGCTAAGGGCAGTTCACTTGCATGTATTAGCATCAGAACAATGGAATGCTTCTCTACTTAAATTATGTCACAGGTACATATTAGTGACTTTCTGTATACAGTTTATAATATTGCACATCATTGGTAGAATGTGATAAAAATAGGTTTTAGCCTGTTTTTCTTTTTGTGGTTTTTAATAATGCAAAGGTTGTTATGCAGGAGCATGTTGCTTGCTAATTTAGTGGAAATATAAATGGCCTACTGGAGAGAAAGAAAGCTGAAAATGACAATGTTGCAGAGAAGAAAAAAACAAGAGTGACAGCTTATTTTTGAGCAGTAAAAGAAAGCTGAAAATGACAATGCTGCAGAGAAGAAAAAAACAAGAGTGACAGCTTTTTTTTGAGCAGTAAAAGAAAGCTGAAAATGACAAAGCTTTTTTTTTAGCAGTAAAAGAAAGCTGAAAATGACAATGCTGCAGAGAAGAAAAAAACAAGAGTGACAGTTTATTTTTGAGCAGTAAAAGAAAGCTGAAAATGACAATGCTGCAGAGAAGAAAAAACAAGAGTGACAGTTTATTTTTGAGCAGTAATGTAACAAAATGTATTTTGGAATGTAGCAATAATTTAATGGAATGGATTTATTTTGACCAGTAATGTTAATGTAATGGTATTTTGGAATGTGAACGGATTTCATGTTTTGGGTTTCTTGTACTTAGTTTTGTGGAGTAAAGAATTATGGGATATGTTTTATGTGATTGCTTGGGCAAGTGGGCTTATTTTACAGCTAATTCACAACCAAGTTCTACATGACATATCAGTCTCTTTTTTCTTTTTCTTTTTGCTAAAATACATGACATATCAGTCATTCACCATTCATAACACACAATAATTCAATGTCATTCCAATTCCAAAAATACACTGCGTGATAGACAAAATTAAATAACTCCATCACAACCACCATATCACAGCCATTTCACTGTCAAAATATCACAGCCATTTCACTGTCAAAAGTATGGCACCTAAATATATTGTCTTAAAGGTTTATACTGCCAAGCCAGCCAGCTATGACAATAATATTACAAAAGTATGATACCTAAACCATTGTTCCAAAAAAAAAAACATAAAACAAACAACTTTCAACTGTCAACTTGGCCCACACATGCTAATGACTTTTTCTTTGCCTTCTCTTTTCCTTTACTTTTCATTGTTTGCTTTTCACATGCATTGCCTTGAACCCCATTAGAATCTTTCCGTCTAACCTGCCAATCAATAAATATTAAAACAAAAAATTAGATAGATCTCTTGTCCTTTACATGTTAATATATACAAACATTTAGTTATTTTCATGCCACTTACATTTAGTTTTTGCCTTCTGTTAGGAGCAGCATCAGTATCAACTGCCCTCTTGTTTGCCTTCTTGGAGTAAATCCTCCTCTTTGGATTCTCTAGTGCTTTGCAAGTCCTTGCATTATGCCCCCATTGATAACACTTCCCACATTTTACAGCTAGCCCCTTCCTAGTCACCTTATAAGGATGCATTTCTTCTCCTTCTTCTTTTCTCCTTGCCTTTTTAGGCCTGCCAAGTTTTGTCCTCACTACAGGGGGGCTGATGGGATCATATTCAGTGGCTGGCCAATCATGTTCACCAGGAATAGGGTTGAATAGAATTTCATAGGCTGCCATGAATTTCTCTTTGGTGTACATTGGATCTACATATTCTTCAGGGCTTTTACCATCCTTGTAGATACATGCTACTGCATGAGAGCATGGAATGCCACTTAAGTCCCACCTTCTACAAGTACAACTCTTGTTTCCTAAATCCACCACAAACCTACTACCATACATGAGGTCAACCTCAAAAGTTTTCACTCCTCCAATCCTGACAATATAATCTCTTGCAGCATCCTTAGACTTCTCCAGCTTAGCTTTAATCCTCGGGCATATATTGCTTTCATACTGTCTCATCTCATCCCTTTTGTTGTGAAACCTTTTCATAAGCTTTTGCCTTATAATCTCTAACATTGTGATGATGGGCTTATCTCGAGCTTCTAGAATGTATGAGTTAAATGTCTCTGCCAAGTTATTAAGTAACATGTCACACTTAACCTCAGGGTTATGTGCATGCTTTGACCAAGATGCAGCCTTGACTCTTTTCAGCCAATCATGGGCATTAGGTTCTAGGTTTTGAATCTCCTTCATGTGCTCCAAAAATTCCTTCTCTGTACAAGCCCTAGCAGCTTTCCACATGGCATCCTTAAGTACTTGTCCCTTGTACAATTTGTTGAAATTGGCATAGAGATGTCTGACACAAAACCTATGCTCAGCTTTAGGTAGGATATTCTTCAATGTCTCAACAATTCCCTAATCATAAAGCATCAAATCAAACCATTAGTGATCAAATTAAAGTAGCAAATATATATATATATATATATTACAACATGGGAACACTACGCAACAAATAATTTTTATTTTTATTAAGAAGCAATTAATTTTTTTTTTTTTTGATATCATAGTATTTACCTTTTGCTGGTCAGAAATAAAGGTCAACGTTTTCTGACCTATGTCCTTTAGTAGACAAGTCAAAAACCAAGTCCATGAATCCTTAAGCTCTTGTTCTACTACAGCATATGCTATTGGGAACATATTATCATTGGCATCTTTCCCAATAGCACATAGTAACTGTCCACCAAAGCTCCCCTTCAAATGGCAACCATCAATGCCGATGATTGGTCTGCACCCCTCCAAGAAACCTCTCTTGCAAGGTTCAAGACAAACATAAAGCCTTAGGAATTTATGCCCTTCCGTCAGTAACTCTATGGTACTTCCAGGCTGCCACTTCCTAATTGCTACGCAATAACTCCACAATTTCTTGAACTGTTCTAATTCTGAACCATGAATCATCTTGATAGCCAAATGTTTAGCTCTGTAACATTTATGTTTAGACACAAACACATTATAATCTCTTCTTATAGCTTCCTTCAGGGCATCACATGTCCAAGTAATATCATCCCTTATGTATTCCCAATATTTACTAGCAATCCATGAAGAAGTCACTCTCCTGTTGTGGTAATGCTTACCACAATTATGTTCAGACTTAAAAGTTTTAATTCTGAATGCATCTTGCATTTGAGTCAATGATGCATGAATCCTCCACCCACATTTCTCCTTACATTCTGCTGTTACCCTCCATTTCTCATTTTGCAAGTAAGTGTAGTCATACCCCTTTTGGATACAATACTCCTTCAATGCCTTTCTAAAAACAACAGCACTTTGAAATGTAAGTCCTACCTTCAAATTGATTGGCTTCTTCATATCAATTTCTTCATTAAACTCAAGGCATCTAGTATTGCATTCATCATCACTGCCTGCATTTGGAGGCCACAGTTCTTCACTGCCAGAATAATCTGAATCACACTCACCATCCCATTCTACTTGAATAACTTGCTTAGATGATTGACCTTTCTCACCCATTATCTTAGAGTCACACTTATCATTCTTTGCTTCCTTTAAGATATCAATGTAATCACCCTCCTCATCACTATCCTCAAAATCAGTAAGTCTTTCATTCTCAGAACTACCACTATCATTTGGCTCTTCATAATCAGAATTTTCCATTTCAACAGCCACCTCTGTAAGTTCTGGATCAGTTTGGTCATTTTGTGCTTGGGGGTCATTAGTTGGTTCAGGGAGTAGTAAGAGGGGGTCATCTACCTGGCTGCTATCTAGTGGATCCATCCTATGCTCTAAATAGATTTGTGCCACCGTATGTCCTTCATTCTCCATCCTATTAACCATTCTCATCACATCACCATCAGTAGAGCATATTGAAATACCCTCCTCAAAGTCATCTCCAGGAAACTTAGAATAGTAGCATGTGACATTCCTATATCCTAAATTTGTTGCTACCTTATCAAGGTTAGCAATACCAAGAATGTCTGTGTCTATTCCTTTGTAAAGTTTCATCTGTCCCCCAAGGTAATGCATTTCAGGTACGAAGTTAAAACAGCCCCCATGATATAGCTCAATTCTTACAATCGGCATCTGGACAAAAGTAAAGTACATATCACAAATGTTACTTTTAATACAGGATATATAAAGGGAAATTTCACACCCATTTTTGTTATAATGGTGCGGAAATAACAAAATGAGGTGTGGAAATAACAATCACCTATATAAACTGCAAAAGTACAGTACACATAGCAAATACTAAAGTACAAATACATAATAATACACAATACATAAATTGCATGCCAACAACATGTGTCTGCTAGGGAGACAAAGCACACAAGCACATGGGAAAAAGGTGAACAAAGCAGACAAAGCTTAACGCCATCCAAATATTAAAAAATTGTGTGAAATAAGTCAATAACACCATCCAAAGTATATGAGCATCATCAGACAAAAGGGACAAAAACACCAAATTGATACCCCACTAAGTAGGACCCAAAACCTCACATAGCAAAACCCCAAATTTCACACCAAAACAAAAACAGCAAGATAATGTGAAACCCAAAACCCCAAAACCCAGAACACAAACCTTGTTTCTGTGCAAAAACTATAAACCAAATATTATCCCAAATGTCAACAAGATAACGTGAAACCCCCTTTGAAACCTTCAAACCCATAATGAAACCCAGAACACAAACCTTGTTTCTCTACAAAATGCAAATAATTTCATTCACGGTGTTCTCGTCTCAATTTTCTTTTTTCTTTTCTCTTTTTCTTTTTCTTCTTCTCTCTCAATCGCACGCCTCTTTCTCTCTCATTCTCATTCTTTCTCTCTCAATCGCATGGCTCCTCTCTCAGTCTCACCATTTTTTGTTTTTCTTTTCTCTCTCTCTCACAGTCACACGTGAGGGCTTGACAAAGTGTTTTTGGGAAGAGATAATGGTCACGTGAGTTTCACGTGGCTGTTATCTTTGACAGAAAATCTGAAAGTTGTTTAGTTGAGGTGTCAATTTTGCCAATCCATAATCCACAGGTGGTAATAATGCAAAATTGAAACCCTAAGGGGTCAGTTTGCAACTGACCAAAACCCCAGGGGGTCTTTTTGCATTTTGGCCAAATATTAATAAAGATGTAGCCTATTGGGCTTCCACTTGTGGATGTAGGCTCACATAGCTGAACCATGTGAAACCTTAGCCTCCACTATCTCTTCTCTATCTCTCAAAATATTTCTCTCCATTATTATTTCTATTAGATTTAGGGTTTTCACACACTTCACGTAAATCCATGGACCAAGTCTTAGGGTTTGTCAATGGAACCCTAACAAATGTGAGAGAGAGAGAGAGAGAGAGAGAGAGAGGATGATGGCTTGGGTTTCGTGCCTCTACATTTTGTTTGTCTAAAAATGAGCATGCACTTTTTTCTGAATAATGAAAGTTTATATTGCGTACTATGGGAACCCTAAAGTTAGGGTTTTGTCTTGATGGACTGTCCACATGGGTGTCTATTAGGGACAACCCAAAATGGCCTAAATGCAAACATACTTGATATACAATTAGACACTATACAAACTTGTAGCGATTGTAGAATTTAAAACTTATGGGATAAAAAAAAAAAAACATATAATTTTTCAATACAAAACTCATTTTCCAATTTGTCTTCAACAATTATAACACAAATAAAAATCAAATCTCTTTCGACATTATTAACAATCGCATCCACCAATTCATCATGCTCTGCAGTGACAGATGTTTCGGCCTTTCAAAGCTCCTCTACCCATAATTTTATTCTTTATCGCCAAGCTCAAGGTAATCAATTACCAAGCTTTGTAGAACTGATCATCATATTTCTTTGTGATATTTCGTTTGAGATTAAAATCCTTCCAAACATTACAATATAATATATTCAAATAAAAGAAAAGCTAATTGATTCAACTTGATATATCGTTGACGTGTCCAAGGGAAGGCGTGGAATGACTAGATGTCTACATTTTGCAGGAGAAGTGTAGCTCGTGTGTCCTTGGCCAAGGCTAGCGCGTGAGGCACGTGAGTCACATGGGTGCCTGAAATAGGGTCTCTAGAACATCGACGACACATGAGTAATCATGGAAGCTCCAATTAACGTGTTTTTGAATGGGTTGAGTACATTGGCCTGCAATCTACTCAACAGTGTGGGCGGCAGCATGATTGGAGACTCGTGACAGAGCTTCCAATCAAGGCAGAGGGTCATTTTGCAGTTGGAAAAGGTTCGTGACGGTGCGGGGCTACACCAGACTTCCTAACGATAACGTAGGTTGCCATATAGGTCAGGCCTAGATAAAGCTAGGCCTGAGAAAAAAAGGGTTGTGGAGGATTGCCAAAAAAGACCATGACTGCACTAAGACAATAGATGGTCAGAGTTACGGTTCTGGTACCATGTTAAAATTGAGAAACCATTCTCTGTATTTAATTATAAATAATACACAGGACTACTTTTATATCAGAAGGCTAGGAGTGTGGTACAAGTAAAATTGATGTGCACTTAAAGTATAAATTAGGGTTAGCCTAGTGCCTAGAGCCAAATGGGTTTGAAAACTAACATTTTGACTTTTACAATTAATTTTATTGTTATTATATATTTTTAGAAGAAAATTGCAAATGATTCTTAATGAAGTCATGCATAATTCTTATATAGTATATTGTACTTTATTTTATCCTTATCTATTAGTACAACATCTAATAGTATATGAAAATTATATGTATTGCCTACATTTCATAAACACAGAATTATTCAGTCATATTCCTCATGGGACAAGAAATCAAAATTTTAGGTTTCTACTTTTAACTAAATTTTTGGATTTCTATTTTTGGCTAACTTTTTGGATTTTTTTTTCTTTTCTGATCAAACTATCTCACATATATTTGTATCCACTAATACATAAGCCAAGTTTGCCACAGTGCAAAACAACATAATCATTTAGCAAATCGACTATACACATTAAGCCAAAAATATGGAGAAATCATCACTTAATCTTGCGTTCTTTGTTTTTTTCTTGGTTATTGGCTCTTGTAAGTGACTCATGTATACTACTTTGTCAAGATAATATTACTTTGTATTAGTAATCCGTAACACACATACAATTTTGTAAATTTGTGTCTATTCTTGAAATTGATTCATTATAATGCAATTGCATGTCTAATGTTGTAAAACAATGTTGCAGGTTTGCTAGCTAAAGTCGAAGGGAGGAATGTAAGTAGGCCCTGCAACAATGCTGAAGAATGCGGCAAAGCTGGGTGTGAGTGCAAACTGAACTTGTGTGTTTGCCCGCCCAAGAAACCTGAGTTCGTGGCGACAACTTTTACTAGTCATTCTGAAAGCCAAAAGGAAATCTATTTACATAAATAATATAGTCTCTCTTTTGATTCATAAAACAATGTCCTTCTCAAAATGTTTTTCTATATTCAAGTGGATAGAATGAAAGGTGTTGCTGAATTTTAATAAAAATTAATAAATATAAGGACAAATTTCCTACTACTTTCCTATTTACTTGCATTAAATAGGGTTGATAAATTAAATGTTATGAGAGAATTTATGTGTCATGGAGTACTTAGAATTTCAATCAACATATCTTTTCTTAATGGGAAAAAAAGGGGAACGTTTCAAACTAAAACAAAATGAGAATTCAAATGTTGTAAATGTCCATTAATGATTGCAGTGACCTACTCTTTTCTCTAACAAAACTCCTACAATGAAACTTAAAGGGCATAGTATTTTTGTGTTCTCCTAAATGGGTTATAATTTCCATTAATCTTAAGACCCATAAGACAATAAATAAGACCCACTTGCACCATATTTTGACAAAAATAATACAATATCTATAGATACAACAAACGAGTTACATAAATATACAAAACACTATATTTGATATTATATTGGAAATCAAAACTGGTCTATTTGGATGAGCTACTAGTACAAAATTAGCTTAATTTCAAGACGAGATGAATTTCCTTATTGCCCTAGGTAGAGATTCAGGAAAATAATATATCTATTTACTGTCCATTCAGAAAGACTCAACGAGGTGAAGTAATCTTGGTCGAGGTTATAATCTTTGGCAGCAAGCAATTGTTGCTTTAGTCCTTCACTCCACAAGAATCCCATATTGCCTAATTCTACTCAAATAATCGACCATTCAATATCCTTCCAGAAAATGTCCTGCTAAAATCTTGTGACAACAACTAAAGGTTGTTATGAGGCGGACTCACATCGTAGTCCACAAGTGTACCCTTGTTTTGCTTATCCTATGACAAAAACAAGATCAACAACTCCATGTTCAATCAAATGTGGAGAAGTGGTACCTTACAACCATTCCAAACAAGCAGGTGGAAAGCACAATACTAATCTAGATGAGTTTATGTTAATGATTCTCTACAAGTCACAAATGACGAGTGAATCCAAATTAACTAGCACACCATTAAGGACCCTATAAATCCAAATGGCCTAAAACTTATTAAAAAAAAAAACTATAATTTTTAATACTAAACTCCTTTTCCAATTTCTCTTCAAGGATTATAACCCAACGAAAAATCAAATCTCTTTCGACATTATTAACTTTCGCATCCACCAATTCATCATGCTCTACAGGTATAGATGCTTCGGCCTTCAAAGCTCCTCTGCCCGTAATTTTATTCTTCATCACCAAGCTCATGGTATGCAATTACTAAGCTTTGTAGAACTGATTATCATATTTCTTTGTGATATTTCGTTTGAGATAAAAAGCCTTCCAAATATTACACTATAATATATTCAAAAAAAAAAAAAAGTCAATTGATTCAACTTGCAACTTCGAATATATCTTTGACATGTCTAAGTATAGAGGTGGAATGACTAGATGTCTACACGTGGCAGGAGAAGTGTAGCTCGTGTGTCCTTGGCAAAGGCTGGCGCGTGAGTCACATGGGTGCCTAAAATAGGGTCTCTGAAACATTGATGACACATGAGTAACCATTGAAGCTCCATTGAACGTGATTCTGAATGGGTAGAGTATGTTGGACTAGGATCTACACAATAGTGTGAGCAGTAGCATGATCGTAGACTCGGGACTGCGCTTTCGATCATGGCAAGGGGTCATTTTGCAATGGAAAAGGTTCGTGACGGTAGGGGTCTACACCAAACCTCCTAACGATGACTTGGGTTGCCAGATAGGTCAGGCCCAGACAGAGCTAGGCTTGAGAGACAAAAGATTTGAGAGGATCGCCAAGAGGGACAATGACTGTACTAAGACACCAGAAGGTCAGAGTTATGGTTCTCATACCATGATAAACTTAGGAAACCATTCTTTGTATTTAATTATAAAATATACTTGGGATTACTTTTATTCAGAAGGCTAGGAGTGTTGTACAAGTAAAAGTGATGTGCAAATAAGTATAAATTTGGGTCAGCCTAGTGCCTAGAGCCTAATGGGTTTGTAAACTAATATTTTGATTTTACAATTAATTTTATTATTCATTTTTAATTTTGTTGTTATTCTACTTTAAAAAAAAAAAAAATTGCATATGATTCGTGATGAAACCATGCATAATTCTAAGGGCGCTGCTGCTTTCACACCATGGTGTGAAACAGTGTTTTCACACCATGGTTGTGGCAGCATATAACTGGGCCACGGCAGCAAGCAGTGCTGCGGGTCCCATAGGTGTAAAGTCAGCTATTTTAATGAAGAATGCACTATCTTTGTTGCCAAACACACTAAAAATTTGGCTAAAAATGGGACATGGCAAAGCACGTGAGAGAGGCCCACAGCAACTGCCCTTTTTTTTTCCCGCCTGTCTTCTTCTTCTTCAGCATGACTCTGACTCCCTGAACTGAAACACACGTCCATAGCAAGCAGCAAGTAAAAAAAAAAAAAGACAACTTAGCCGAAAAGATCAAGCCAGTTCTAAGGTTGGATTTTTGAAGTTTTGGTGCTTATTATTTCTTGCCAATAATAATGAAACAGTAATCTTAAACATAGAAACCTTTTTTCTGTAAAACAGTGTTGCTGCCATTGTAGCTTGAGCTTGAGCTTGAGCTTGAAACAAAGTCACCATTTGGAGCAGAGACAGAGACCAACATTTGAGATTTGGAGCAGCATTTAACGTGAGTTTTGGAGTTTTGGAGGTCCATTGCACTGATGCACTGACTGCACTGTTCACGTGGTATGTTTTTTTTTTTTTGCTTTTTTTTCTTTTTTGTTAGTTGTGTATATTATTTAAGTTTATTTTTAGTGATAATCTGTACATATTTTGTTGTGTAATAAAAAATGAAAAAAAACAAAAAAAAATTATGCTTGTTTTAGGTGTAGCAAAATATTCATGATTATTGTATTATGGCTATAGATGTTTAATGGGTTTTTTCATGTTATTTTTTAATGATAATTTTAGTGAGTGTGTGTTGGTGTGTTTGAATGTTTTTTGTTATTGATACTAGTCACAATGTAATACTTTAGGTTTAGGTTGTATATCATTATTGGTACATGATAAATTATTTGGTAGAATTTACACTACATGTTATAATTAACTTTGGTATTTGGCTTATAGGTTGTTGCAGTCATGAGTACACAAGAGATGGATGGTGTTAGATCCTTTGGTGCGAGTAATAGTTTTGTGGAGGATTTACCACAGCCTGTTGAGGGAAACATGCAGGAGGATACACCTGAGAGTATGAGGAATTCAGTGATTGAACCAAGGGTTGGAATGGAGTTTGATTCACTTCAACAAGTCATTGAATTTTATAAGCATTATGCTTATTCGAAAGGATTTGCAACAATGACAAGGAATTCAAGAAAAAAGAAGGGCTTTAGTGAGACTTCTTATGTAAACTTGAAGTGTAACCGAGAGGGAAAATACAGTAGTTCGGATTGATGATCCTTCCAAGAAGAGGTCGACGATAAAAAATGCGTGTGAAGCTGGGATCAAAGCTTCGATGGATATTACCGATAAAAAATGGAGGATATTGAGTTTTATTGAGGATCATAACCATGAGTTGAGTCCTAGTAAATCTAGGCATTTTGCTGCTTTTCGGCATATAAGCACGGATACAAGAAGGAGACTCTTGATTAATGACAATGCCGGTGTTAGGATAAATAGTAGTATTAAGGCTTCCGTCGTTGAAGCAGGGGGTTATGAAAATATGACGTATAATCAAAGAGATGTTCGCAACTTTCTTGAAAAGGAACGTCGTTTAAAGTGTAAGGAGGGTGACGGACAAGCCTTGCACGATTACTTCGTTAGAATGCAAGCTAAAAATTCTAACTTCTACCATGCATTGGATTTGGATGATGAGTTACGTGTGCGAAATGTATTTTGGGTTGATGCGAGGAGTAGGGCAGCATACGAATCCTTTAATGATGTGATCACGTTCGACACCACATATCTAACAAACAAGTATGATATGTCATTCGCCCCTTTTATTGGAATTAATCATCATGGTGAATCTATTATACTTGGTTGTGGGTTATTGTCAAGTGAAGACACGGATTCGTTTGTGTGGGTATTTAGGCAATGGTTGCAAAGTATGTGTGACATTGCTCCAAAAGCCATTATCACAGACCAATGCCAAGCAATGCGGCGGGCCATTGAAATAGTTTTTCCGGAAACTGTTCATCGTTGGTGTATTTGGCATATTACGATGAAGTTGCCAGTGAAGCTTGCTGGATTGGAAGCTTATCAAGATATAAAGCATTATTTGCTTAAAGCCGTGCATGATTCAATGACAGTGGAAGAGTTTGAAGAAAAATGGAATCATACCATCACTTTACATCATCTTGAGGAGAATGAGTGGTTGGCCAAGTTATATGAGGAACGGGAGCGATGGGTTCCCGCATTTCTCAATTCCAATTTCTTTGCGGGAATGTCGTCAACCCAACGTTCGGAATCAATGAATGCCTTTTTTGATGGTTATGTACATAGCTCTACAACTTTGAAAGTATTTGTGGAGCAATTCGAGAAAGCAATGCGGAATAAGGTTGAAAAAGAGATTTTATCAGATTTTGAGTGTTTCAAAGGCAAGCTGGAGTGTTCATCATCATCTCCTATGGAGAAACAGTTCCAAGAAGCTTACACCCATGAGATTTTTAAGCGGGTGCGACTAGAATTTGCTGGGAGACAAGGTTGTATAGTAAATGAGCTTGTTAGAGGTAGTGATGAAGTCAAATACAAGATTGAAGATGAAGCATGCCCAGGGAAGCTTTTTGAAGTGAGATTCAATAGCTCTGAATGCTTGGTTGGCTGTGTATGTCGCATGTTTGAGTTTAGGGGGATATTATGTAGGCATGCCTTATTTGTGCTTTCCCAGCAACGTGTGACTATACTTCCTGACAGGTATATACTAGACAGGTGGAGAAAGAATATCAAAAGAAAACACACTTACGTCTCCACTTGTACAGATGATGTACAACATAACCCTGTCTTGGAAAGGTACGAGAAGTTACATAGACTAGCAGTCGGTGTGCTTGAGATAGGGGCTGAGTCTGTAGAGAATTTTAATGTTCTAGAAAAGTTGTTAATTGATTTGAAAGACAACTTTTCTCGTTCATGTGGTAAACAACCCTCGTCTCAGAGAAAGAATAGTGTTGGAGCTGCTCCTGATGTTGTTAGGACTGAAGTTGTAAGGAGTCCTACGGTTGTGAAGCGTAAGGGTCGACCTAGGATGAAACGGCTAAAGTCATCAATGGAGGAAGCGGTTTCAAAACCAAAGAAGAAAAGGAACAATGCCGTTGCTAGGAATCTTGCTCATTCAACATCAACTACTGGGGTACATAATTAAAAGACCACACTTCTTTTAATATCCTAGTCTATTATTGTTTATTAATTTTGGTTTAATTGTGATTGGATGGCCTAGGTTGGAGGTAGTGCTTATGGAGATTGCTCTACATCAAACATGGTAAGTATAGGTGATTTGCACTGTTATTATTCATATGTAGCAAAGATGTTATTTTGGGGCTTATGGTTGATATATATATATATATATATATATTTTTGTATTGTAGGAATATCCAGTGTCCATGCCACATTCACATGATGGAGTTATACACTTAACAAATCCAATGCCTTCCCAGAGTTTTGTGTCTGAGGTAAAGATATTTGTAATGTGGAAAAATTGGTTATTAAATCCTAGTTATTGCATACTTATTGTACCATGTTTTCTTTTACAGTCAATGTCACAGACTCAAGCTCATGGAAACGAAGACCAAGCCTTAAACCTTCCTTGATTAGATATATGTAAATATATATATATTTTTTTTTGTTAAACTGTTACCCAAATATCAACCTAAGAGGGGGGGTGATTTAGGTTGAGGCAAACTTTTTCGATTTAAATGCGGAATTAAAAACTATTTTCAATTTAGCAAAAACAAATTTAAGAACACAATTTAATTGCAATAAGATATGATAGAAAATCAAACACAAGCATATATAAGCAATTGAATAAGTAAGAGATAGAGATAGAGAAAATCAAACACATGATTGTTATCGAGGTTCGGCTTCCCCGCCTACGTCCCCGCCTCAAGATCACTTCTCGAGGATTCCCAAATTCACTATTTGACAATCTTCTTTCGGGTGAAGATCAAAACCGTTACAAATCTTCTTTACACGGTGAAGAGTAACCACCGAGTGAAAAATCCTTTTCACTCTTAGGATTTATACCAAGACCCACAAATCTTCCTTACAAGGTGAAGAGTAACCACCGAGTGAAAAATCCTTTTCACTCCTTAGGATTTATACCAAAACCCTAACAAAATACTCACAGGTTTCAACAAAGTATTTGTTGTACAAGATAAGGCTCTCTCAAAGAGTAATTGTACACAATATGCTCACTCTAATAGTATATCAAGGATTTGATCAATATGGCTCAAAAAGTGTTTAGAGAAATTTTCAATCAAGGATTTTGAATGATATGAAAATATAAGCTTGAGAAGGATGGATTGATGTATAAGATGTTATCTTTTCTATCTTTGATTTCTCTTGTATGCTTGGTATTTAGAAATGAAGAAAGGGTAGTATTTATAGCCATCATGTTGTCTTGCATTCTTCTTGATTTTCAATCAATCAATTTGCTTTCTTTGAAAACTTTTCTTCTTAAGATTTTTCAACCATAATTGATATGGTTGTCTTGCATGTGAATTTCAATCAATTAAGTTTGTCTTTGAAGACTTTAAGAGATTTTTCAATTGATATTGTTGTCTTATATTTGAATTTCAACCAATCAAGTTGTCTTTGAAGACTTTAAGAGATTTTTCAATTGATATGGTTGTCTTATATTTGAATTTCAACAATCAAATTTGTCTTTGAAGACTTTAAGAGATTTTTCAATTGATATGGTTGTCTTATATTTGAATTTCAACCAATCAAGTTTGTCTTTGAAAACTTTAAGAGATTTTTCAATTGATATGGTTGTCTTATATTTGAATTTCAACCAATCAAGTTGTCTTTGAAAACTTTAAGAGATTTTTCAATTGATATGGTTGTCTTATATTTGAATTTCAACCAATCAAGTTTGTCTTTGAAAACTTTAAGAGATTTTTCAATTGATATGGTTGTCTTATATTTGAATTTCAACCAATCAAGTTTGTCTTTGAAAACTTTAAGAGATTTTTCAATTGAAGTTGGTTTTAAAGTTGAGCCTTAAAGATCAAATCTTAATAAACTTTACAAAACCTAACTCTTACTTCTCATATGTCTCGGATCATTGTCTTTGAGCTTGATTTCTTTGTCTTGAGTCTTGATGACTTTGATCTTCAATGAATTTGCAACTTGTCAACTTTGTATTTGCTTGATATTTGAATTGGCCATCTTGGTCCAATTAAATCAATAGTCAAAATTAAGCTTTAAAACATAAATCATTAGTTCATATGAAAATATCATTAATGAACAACTTAAAATCATGGTTATCATCAAAACTACATGAATGTCCTTGGATTAATTAGCCAATTAATAATTATTAAAACCTTGAGGCTAACATAAACGATCCTCCTTTTTTTGTATTACGGAAGGATGCGTTGGTAGTTAGTTTTTTTGTATCATGGAAGGATCCGTCTCAATCTTGTATATCCTCAGCGTTGTTGTTTTTGCAAGAGGAAAGAGAAAGTGTAGGCTCCTTTCATTTCATTAACATACACCCATTGATTGTATTGTTTTTAGCTAGAGTGGATAATTAATGTATTTTGTCGTTCCAATCAATGATAATGGAAGTGCATACGTATTTGAGTGATTGCTAGTGGGTTATTCTAAGTTTTTTATGTATTCAGGTCATGGTGAATTTCATGAATATAGTAATTTTATGAAAGTTATGTTAGTGGTATACTTTGAACCAAGTTTGCAGAAATTGGCTAAGTTAAAACAGGTTTCTGGGTTGGTTTCTGGGTAAAGGCAGGTTTCTGGGTAATATGGTACCATGCACCAAGTTTGTAGAAAGTGTGGACAATTTTGTCCACTTTAACAAAATTTCCACACTTTCACAAAATTGTCCACACTTTCAGGCCAATATGAACACTGTTCACGTAGACTGTTCACGTATACTGTTTACATGCTCTTCAAGTGTGGACAATTTTGTCCACACTTTAACAAAATTGTCCACACTTGAAGACCAATATGAACACTGTTCACGTAGACTGTTCACGTTACTGCTGACGTGTACTGTTCACGTATGCTGTTTACCATGCTGTTCAAGTGTGGACAATTTTGTCCACACTTTAACAAAATTGTCCACACTTTCAGACCAATATGAACACTGTTCACGTTACTGCTGACGTGTACTGTTCACGTATGCTGTTTACCATGCTCTTCAAGTGTGGACAATTTTGTCCACACTTTGTTCAAATTGTCCACACTTTTTTGTGAAGAGTTTACTGTTCACATAAAATACTGTTTACGTATCTCACAGAAAGTGTGGACAAAATTGTCCACACTTTGTTCAAATTGTCCACACTTTTATCAGAAAGAGTTCACTGTTCACGTAAAACACTGTTTACGTATCTGACAGAAAGTGTGGACAAACTTGTCCACACTTTTATCAAATTGTCCACACTTTTATCAAATTGTCCACACTTTCTGGGGATGAATTTTACTGTTCACGTGACTGTTTAGTGTTCTAACGTGCATCAAATTGCATGAATTTGCATGGCCATTGCAAGAAAATATAGACATTAATGTCCACACATTGATGCAAATTGTCCACAATTTCTGGGCAGACTTAACATTTAAAATAAACATTTTTCTGGTACACAACACATTTCATTGAATACATTTCACTACATTCATTCATTCACATTCATTCAAATAAGCTTCCTCATTCATTCAACCAAATATTGTCTAATTACAAAAAGTGGTAATGACTACACTACACATTTATTGAATTTGATACCATAATACAACAATAAGGCCCACAATTACAGCAAGTCCTATTGTTAACAACTTCTTCAACGATTGGATGTCATCACGATGTACTGGTTGGACCATATCACGCATGCCACGCATCTCTGACTGAAGTTGATGCAAGTCCAGTAACAGTTGTGATGCATCAAGCAATTGTGATGCATCAACCATGGATTTAGAACTGGTTGCTTGTGATATCTCTTCCATTCTTTCACAGCCAGCTCGTTGGTTGATGGGCAAACACCAAGAAAAGAAACCGCATCGGTTGGCAGCACAACAATAATACAATTTGTTTTTGTTTAAACTTGATTCTGAAATCCTAACTGATGCTCTTTTGCCACAAACACAGTCTAAATTTCTAAATCTCAGCCCATCTCTAATTGCACTATTTACTGATGAGGAAGACATCTTTGCTGCACAAGTATTAAAATATGAATTTATATTATTAGGTTATTAAAAAATCATATAATATATTAGTTTATGTCAAAAAGCTTAGGGTTTTGAATATTAAGGGTTTGAATATTATTTGAGTTGAATAAATCATAATTAGGGTTTTGAATATTAAAATTTGAATAGAATATGATGCAATTATCATATGAATATTAAGGTTAATTGAGGAATTAAATCAAGAACAAAGAGAGAGAGAAAGAGAGAGCATACCGAGACCTGAAGGATTGACAAAGTTGAACAAATAATGAGGAAAATTGAAAACAACCAGCACCCCACTAAATTTCGTCACAACCCAGTCAAATTTGGTCAAGCCCAGTAACAAAATCACATCCCACTGTTCAGACACCTAACACGCAGAGAAGATGGAGTGAGATTGAGAAGTCTTGTAAGCATTTAATGCTCTCTGCCAACCCAAAGACAGCTAACCCGAAATTGAGAGTGGAAGAAAGACGAAGAAAACGTAGAGGCAGACAGCTAAGAAGCAGAAGAAGCAGCAAGATCGGGTCTCTTTTGTAGCTGAAGCACTTGAGGACTCTACTTCTAGCCGAAGAACACAGCAGCTGTAGGGACGTGCAGCTCCAAGAAGAGGACAGTTCGGCTGATGGGATTGCCGTGTCCTTGTGATCAGAAGATGACATCAGCCCCATCAGCCCGTGTTTGCTAACCAGCTAAGAATGAGGTGTTTTAGTTCTACTGTGTAAGTAAAATATCAGCTCTTTGAAAGCAAGTATATACACGTTGGAGTTCAGCTGTGTTTAAACTTGTACTGTGTAAAAAATCAGCTCTTTGAAAGGAAATATATGCCGTGTAACCAATTGCTAGTGCAATTGTAAATGCAATTTATATCATAAGTGTGTAAAAATTAAATAGTTGATTTTATAAATATTTATTTATTCAATGGATGAGATTAAAAGTGAATATTACAACTTTTAATCTTAACCATTAAAGTCAATTGCATGCTGCAATTATGCAAATACATGATCTCAGGTTTTTTATGCAATTGCATAGGTTGTTTAAAAAACTTTGTTGATATTAATACAATTCATACAAGGATTATAAATACAATTTTAGAGGCTTTTTCTATTTATCATTTTTAATTTTTTTTTTAATTATTATCAACAAACAACAATTAACAGTCTAGATATAGATATTCTCCTAAAAAATTTGTCAGTCAATTTTAATATATTGTTAAAATTCACACAATTTTACATGTAGCTATTTTATAAAATAATTACAAAATTCTATTTGAATTATGACCCTACATGTATAGATTTGGATGGAAACAACAACCACACCGTGTACAAAATATATTTAATTTAATATTTTTAATTAAAATCAACAAACAACAATTAAAAAAAAAAAAAAATTAGACTACAAAGACTTCTACTCCAATTAATTCATCTTGGTCAATAATTTACACACGTGAAGGCTTCATTAGGAAGCCATACCCTATCAACTCACTTTTTGTTGTGTTGTTTGCTTGAAGTCCTCCTTGTATCGTTTCAAAAAATAAAAAATTTCTTAAGTTTATCACAAAAATTATTAGGTTGGAGAAGTTAACACAAAATACGTGCTAGAATATAATTACAAAGAAAAAAATAAATAAATAATCCACATTAATAAATTTTCAATATTCACGTGTGATGTTATCATCCAAACTCTCTCTATACATCATATTAGTGTTACACTTGTTTAGAACTCCAACTTTGTTACATCAAGTTTTGTCACCTACTAAACCAAATTTTATGTTTAAGTAACTAAATAAATAAATAAAAACACTGTTGTTCAAAATAT
>OU015765.1:10460628-10511499 GCA_907173295.1 Fagus sylvatica
AAGATTCCAACAAAGGCCACTCCTCTCAAACACTCAAAATAATCAAGACATCGTCACCCATTCCCTTGCACCCGTAGACATAACAGCACAAAGAACTGAGAAACTTCCTACCAAAGAGAAAGGTGAGTTTACATGTCCATTTTATTCTGTGCTTTTTAATGTTTTTGAGTTGATAGTATGATTGGACTAAGTGTAGACAATGTTTGGGTATTCTGGACAATTGTTCGGGTTTGTGGAGAAAATTAGGGTTTTCTGTACAATGTTGGTCTTTATTTGTTGGTTTTCTGTGATTGGGACATGCATTTCAATTATCAATTGTGTAACTATCAAAAGAAATACTTTTAGAATATCTCTAAGCCAAAGGCACACATCGACATTATTTAATGTTGAAATGTAGTTCTTTACAAGTGCAAATTGCAACCAAATCATCAGTCTTGGCAATTCATGTAAAACTGTCGTTCACACTAGAATTTTAATTAATGTGAGAATATCTTGCATTTCCACATTCTGAAGCAACAAAAAAGTGGAAGATAGATTTTCAGATTCAGTTCTAATGAATAAAATTTTGAAATCCTAGTCTCAACTAGCTTCAGAACAAGATATGCACAACCCTTTTAGTCATACAAACAAAATGGGTACAGAGATTCCAATTGGTTGGAGTCCCAGGTTTCATATTTTTTGACAGCCTGACCATAGACACTGGAAATCACTGTTAACCACTAGAAGAGTTCAAATAAAGTCAATTATTGTGTTATTTGGCAACACTCTGAGGAACCTATTTGGTTTCTAACATCTGCTTAACAGCAAGTTATTCTCAGTTGATAACCTAACTTCTGTATTTAATTTCTTTTGGTTCTCATGTGTTTTCATATTATCCTGGTGACTACTGTGTACAGGTGCAATACAAAACAAAATGATTACTTATGAGTATCATGACCAAAATTACTTATTGATTTTATTATCATATTCACCTCTATAAAAGAACCATAATTTGAACATATTAATTTTAGTTAAGTCTATCTTTCATATTTGACAAGTGTTATAGCTTTATGGAGGGCAGCACACACATTACATGCCTTGCCTTCTAATAAATTTGAAGGATGACCATCACCTTTTCAGTTATTTGTACTTACTAGCACAGTCTCAAAATCCTAAGCTTCACTTGGTACAAGTGGTATCAGAGCTGATAGTTTAGGTGGTTATATCATGAGCATTTTGGCATTTTTTACCTTGGGACCTGAAGTATGAGGGGAGATAGGCTACAGGAGCTTTGAGTGTAATTAGGTAGGACGTATCAAAGGTTTTTGTTGAAACATCTACTAGATACAAAAGCTAGAAATTTATATAACCAAGTCAAACCCAATCTTAGCCTAGCACTATTGTAGCAATTCTTGAGGATTAGGATGGGATGCATCAGAATGCTTTAATATATTTCACTAATCAATGTGGTATATTAAAGTATGAGGAATGCTTTATAGTACACTCCAATACTTGGGCATAACAAGGAACTTTAGCATTTATAATTGTAGCCTGTTGTGTGATCTTCTTCTCTTTCCATCTCTATGTGTGTGTTTCACTCCCCATTGAGGAAGTGGGTGAATTTGTTTTCAAGCTTCTAAGTTTACAACTTAGGCTGTTATGAGTTGTGAGAGAACAAATTAATAAGAGAAGTTAGGCTCCAACATAGGCTAAGTGAGTGGAAGAAAAGGCCTCCCTAGCTATAGGCCAGGTTAAGAGGGCTAGAATCTAAAAATTAAAGGTGTAAAGCAAGTGGATGCAACATGCATTCAGTGAATTTGACAATAACCTGATAAAATGGCAGCTTGAAACTTCGAGAAGCCAATGCAACCTCCATTAATGTCTTCCACCTATCATATGTAGGTTCTACATGCAGTAATGTTTGTCATTTACCTGTCCAGCCATGTGTGCCAAGTACTTGTATAGTAAATATAGTACTAGTGATGACTGATATTGTTTTTTATTTTTTTATTTTTTTTGTGTGTGTGTGGTCATAGGTTGACTTGAATGTGACAAATATGTTTGGAATGGCCACAAGTTTAAACTGTGATTAAAATGTGGACAATGTTAGGGTTTTCTGGACAATTTAAGGGTATTCTGGACAATTTTCACATTTTCTGTATAATAGTGCTTCAATTGGCATACATTTTATACAGCATCCTTGTCTTGGCATTACTACTAGGGTAAAGATGATTAGAGTGCCAAAAACAGAAAGAATAAGAATTTGTTACATGTACAACACATGAAACTTGTTACTACATAATGGAATAGTGTGAATCCTACAATAAATCTATTGGTATCTTTGTGTGACATGCTGGCTTCAAGACATAGTGTCTTTGGATGAGCTTATTCTTGTTAGCATCTATCCTCTATATCTTCTTGTTTCTTTTAAAGTGAATGATTTTATGAGATATTCTAATTCTATGGATTTCCATTTTGCATGTGGCCAAGGCAATGGCGAGTATTGAAGCTGCACCTCGTATTCGCCATCAGTGCAGTGTTACCAAATTGATGGAGGTTAACAACACCTTAGCTGAAGAATGCAAGAGCCAGCTGCAAACCACTCCATTTGGGTGGTTGCTGAATCTCCACTGCAACATCGAGGCAAGTGGACGGATCCTTGAAGTGATGGCTACAAGGTGGAATGCCGATGCACGTGCATTCCAAGTGGGTGATAGGCTCATACCTTTCACCCTATATGACATTGCCCTCATATTGGGGTTGCCTGTGAGGGGAGAGCCAATTGATTTGAACCAAGCTCATTCTGGGGGGTCTATGGTGGAGAAATTGTTAGATAGGCATTTGAAGACAACTTCACCAGACCGAAATAAATTGGTGACATTGCTCACCAAAACTTCCATACAAGTCCCAAATAGGGTTAGGTTGTACATTGCCCTAGTCTTTAGTTATTTTTTGTTTCCCACCACCTCCAAAAAAGTCAACCCAAGCCTCCTACCATTGCTTGATGATAGAGCCAACCTAGGTACATATGCATGGGGGAAGGCAGTGTATGACTTCTTGGTTAGTGGTTTAAGCCGCGCAGCTTCATCGATGCAAGCGAAAAAAGGTAGAGGCAACTTGCACATTCAAGGTTGCACTGCCTTGCTTCAGGTAAAATTTTTTTTATCCTCATTGTTTACTCCACAACCATTCTAAATTTTGTTTTATTCTTAAACTTGCCATTGATGTCATGATTTTTGCAGATATGGGCATGCGAGCACTTGGGGGTTGGTTCGAAGAATGCTGAAATTAACCAACCTTTCCCAAGATTTTTAGCATGGACGCACCAAAGAATGTATACTAAGAAGGCAAGCGAGGCCTTTAGTAAGAGTGCCAATGTAAGTATCTTACACTAAAGTTGCATACTAGTTTAATAAACATGTTAATATCTTATAAAGATCTTATATGTTAGTATTTTAGCGTTCTAATTCATATATCTTGTTGTTTGCAGGTGCTGTCCGTGCTTGTAGCAATGCCGTGGGAGCAAGACTTCAACGTGGTAGAAGAAGCCATGGAGACCTTGCAAGAATCCCATGGCAGCTCGCACCCAATCATAGGTGAGGGCTGATGGGGCTGGACCAAGCTCAATTCCTCAAACGCCGTCCAATGAATTGCAGCTAGAGCTCCAAGCTGAGAGGGCTGAACGGGAAGCTCTAGCACGACAAGTTCGGCGCTTAAAGGACGAGCTTGACCATGTGAAGGGTTTGGTGGCCGCGGTCCTAGAGAATAGCCCCACTATTCAACAAAACCAGGCCGCAACCTCACAAAACCAGCCCCCACCCTCACCCTCACAAAACCAGCCCCAACCCTCACCAAACCAGCCCCAACCCTCACCAAACTCACCAAACCAGCCCCAACCCTCACCAAACCAGCCCCAACCCTCACCAAACGAGCCCCAACCCTCACCAAACCAGCCCCAACCCTCACCAAACCAGCCCCCACCCTCACCCTCACAAAACCAGCCCCCACCCTCACCAAACCAGCCCCCACCCTCACCCTCACAAAGCCAGCCCCCACCCTTACCCTCACACAGCCAGCCCCCACCCTCACAAAGCCAGCTGCCCATTCAAGCCCCCATTGTGGACTTGCCAAGTTCACCGTCCAAGGCTGCCAAGAGAGGCAAAGCTGCCAAGAGAGGCAAAGCTGCCAAAAAGAAGGCCAAGGTGGCGGTGGTGGACGTGGCAAGCTCACCATCAAAGCAAGACAATGCAGGGGAGGCAGCTGCAGCTATGGTGGATTTGGTGAGTTCACCATCAAAGGGGGCTACTAGTGTGACGTATGCAAGGGCGAAAACACGAGCCCACAAGAATCTAATGATAGTGGCCCCCCATTCGGAACCAGTTATAAATGAGGTACGTGTGTTGTGTAATGATAAACTTAATTTATGTACTCCATATGAAAATCACATATGAAACACTATGAATGACATATGAAAATCACATGTGAACTAACTTTATGTACTCCATATGTTGTTGCTTTATGTTGGGTTCATATGTCATTTAACTTTATGTTGGGTTAAATGCTCATGCTTACTTTATGTTGGGTTAAATGCTCATGCTTTAACTATTTTTTTGATTAAAAATCACATATGAAATAACTTAATGTACTCCATGTTGAAAAATCATGAGCAGTGGGTGGATGCTCATTTCCTATACCAGCCAACAGCTGCTGATGAGGCTGTCTTGGCTGATTTTAGGAAGAAATGGGGGGCTCCGAAAAGGCGGGGCACTAGGAAAAGGTTGTAACAATCTCTTCTTTCAATTATGTAATGATTTATGAAGTGATTATCAATATTACCTCATACTGGTTTATAACACGTTTAAAATTTTCTAGGCCCAACGAGGTTGATAGCAATGAGATGGCAATCTCGACCGACACATATGACCTCACGGGTCGAGAGGTGTCATCATTGTTAGCTGATCAAGCTCAGGACGATGGTTCTAGGTGGATATCCACCGCGGTAATTACATATTCATTTTGCATTTTAGATCCTTTATTTATTGCATATTTGAGACATGAGTTTTACAATTCCACATCGTTTACTAAGCAAGTGTGACACACGCAGGTGGTGGACGCTTTTAGGGATGTCCTTATACGAAAACTCACCCAAACCGGCCATCCTCCACCGTACATCAACTTCGTAATAAGCGTCCATGGCGGGGTAAAATAACAAAATTTCAACCTTGGCCAATACTTGTTCATACTTTTACACTATGCATGATGTCAATACAGTGAGCTCTTTCAACAAATAACTAACTATGATTTATGCAGACTACGATCTTGGGTATGGCTCCATCAACCTCAACACAAAGAGGGAAAAGAACAAGAAAGGGTAAACAACCCATCCAAGATGACCAGCCTCAACCAGAAGCCGTGTTCCGCCCTAGTTGGGTACGCTCAATGCCGACAAATTGCAACCGGGTAATTATAGAGACCTCCAACTTTCATTTTGTCAAAAACTGTTGTTACATATCTATTTTCATGTGTATGACCTACCCTTTCGTGTTTCTTAATGCAGATTTTTGCCCCAGCATGGCACAATGGCCATTTTGTTATGATGGTTGTAGATTGTCTACAAAAAGTTTTCTATTTTTTTGATTCTTTGCCTACTGCAGCCCGTAGAGCTTTGGCACCAACATTGGTAAACACTTGTTTTTCATTTCAGTTTTCTTGCTAACCCAGTATTATATCCCACTGATACTACTTTTTGCTGCTTGCATCATAGAGAAAAGCTTTGGAGCAGATATGCATGGAGAACTTGAAGCATACGGATGTCCATACATGGCTCCTACAATACAAGGATGACATACCAACCCAAGATAAATATGCGTAAGTACCAATATCTATCATGACCTCAAATGTAATTGTTGCTATGTTGGTTCTGGGTTCACTTCAATGTTATTACCATTTACCAGAAAATGTGGACAATAATGTCCAAACTTAAAGATAATTGTCCACACTTTCTATGGATGTTATGGATGTTACATAGGTTGTTGGTACATGTTGGTTTCTATGGATGTTATGAAAAATAGTTACAAAAAAATATAAATAGCTTGTTGGATGTTATGGTACATGTTGGTTTCTATGGATGTTATGGTACATGTTGGTTTCTATGGTACATGTTGGTGTCAATTGAGAAACAGTACAAGAATCCAAAAACAGTCCTAAATAGCTTCATTTCAGAACATGGAACATGAAAACAGTTTTAGGGTGTACCTGCATCTTCATGATATCTTGTTTACTCATCCTTTCTGAGAGAGAGAGAGAGATAAATTTAATCAAAAAAGAAAGGAAATGGGTCTTTAGGGCTGAACCTGTAAGCTGAGAATAGTGAGACTTAAGAGGTGGGATAAGAGAGAGAGAGAGAGTGAGAGAGTTCAAGGGCAGTTGGTGAGCATTAAAACACTTATCTTTAAGCTTTGTCTTTCTGTTTCATGGTGTTTCATGGTTTTTTGAACTTTATTTTAACATGTTAGTTGCTCAAGCTACAAGAAATATCTTATAGTATATATAAACAATTGGAAATGGTTTTGCTGGACATTACTTTTTGGCTTAAAGTGGTTCATAGCCTAACTTGGCAATAAGGAAAGACATAATTTCCATAAATTATGTTGATCAATGCTGATTTTTATGTACTTTTGCCTCAATTTTTCCAGTTCCGACTGTGGCATTTTTATGTTGACATTCATGGAATCCTTGATTTTTTCAAACAAGATAGTCCAGTTCAAAGAGGTATGATTTCCACACCTTCATTTCATGATGCATTAATGCATTCATTTTAAGTCAAAACAACTAACCAATAATTTCTAAATCTCTTTTATGTTTTGTAGGCTGATTGCCCAAGAATAAGGGAACGCATTCTCCTAGAATTGTATTACACTTCCTTGCTGCCCAAAGCTGTACAAAGCTGAAACTGTGCTTGCGGCTGCCCAATTCTTTACCGGCATATAGTTGTTATGTTTTGACACATTTGTTATTTTTGTATTTACGTTTATACTTTTTGTATTTAAAACTCTATTCTTCCTATACTTGAGATTCTATTAAAGGTAGTGAACAGAAACAATATCTTTTTTTTTTTTTTTTTTGTAAATGGAGTAAATAAATAAATGAAATGGTGGAATTGGTTGGATATTTTAGGTTACCCATGAGTTTCTTTTATATTTAATGTTACCAGGAGCAACCTATTGCCATTGGAATCTTCACATTACTTGTTGTGAAAGATATAAAAAAAGGATGTCTAAAAATGTTTCCCAAATTGTGGTGAAACTACATATGTTCAAACAAATACCCAGGAGCAAACTATTGCCATGTCTACATTGGAAATAATAAAATTTGGTTTTTTTTATTTTGAAGTGATTTTGGTTGGTTGAGATAGAAAATGACAAAATTGTTACAAAGATGCTAAGAAACATGTTTAATAGATGCCAAGAAACATGACCAATTCATATGAACATGTTTAAACGTTCATACAATTTTCTGGAAAATGTGGACAAAAACATGAAATTATGGACAAAAACATGACATTGTGGACAAAAATTTCGAATCTACTTATGAACATTAAAGTGAACCTCATACAATTTTCTGGAAAATGTGGACAAAAACATGAAATTATGGACAAAAATATGAAATTGTGGACAAAAATTTCGAGTCTACTTATGAACATTTAAGTGAACCCAGAAATGTTCATACAATTTTCTGGAAAATGTGGACAAAAACATGAAATTGTGGACAAACATTTCGAGTCTACTTATGAACATTCAAGTGAACTCAGAAAGTGTATTTCATGTTTTTGTCCATAATTTCATTTTTTTTGTCCATAATTTCATGTTTTTGTCCACATTTTCCAGAAAATTGTATGAACATTTCTGGGTTCACTTAAGTGTTCATAAGTAGACTCGAAATTTTTGTCCACAATGTCATGTTTTTGTCCATAATTCCATGTTTTTGTCCACATTTTCCAGAAAATTACATGAACATTTAAACTTGTTCATACGAATTGGTCATGTTTCTTGCCATCTATTAAACATGTTTCTTGGCATTTTTGTAACAATTTTATTAATTTTTATCTCAACCAACCAAAATCACTTCAAAATCAAAAACCCAAACTTTATTATTTCCAATCTCAACCAAAATCAACCAAACCCTCAAAAAAATATTGAACCCGACCAAACCTTTAACTTTTATTATTTCAAACCCTAACAAAATCATCCAAACCCTCATAAATACAATCAAACCCCAACTTCAAACATCAAAACTTCGTTATTCCCAAACCCAAATAAAACCCAAATCAGATCTCAAATCAACACTTTCAAACCCCAAATCTTTCAAACGTCAAACTGAAATAGAGAACCCAAATCTTAAAATCCAAATCAGATCACGTCAAATCAACACTTTCAAACCCCAAATCTTTCAAACTTCAAACTTCAATACATGAAAAACCTTCGGGGGAGAGAGATCCATGGCTTCATGAGGACAGATCGGGGAGAGGAGGAGCAGAAAATTCGGGAGGAGAGAGCAGAGCAGAGCAGAGCAATCGGGAGGAGAGAGAAAATTTCAGAAAAAATGAGGAAAAATGGATGTTTGGTTACACGGATAGTGGAACTTGGAATAGCAAACCGGGGATAGCGGGTTTGTCTTTTAGTGGGGGTGTGAAACAGTAACTTTCACACAGGGTGTGAAAGAAACATTTCCGTAATTCTAATACAGTATATAGTACATTTTTTTCTCCTTATCTATTAGGACAACTTCTAATACTATATGGAAATTATATGTATTTCCTACATTTCATAAATACAGAATTATTCTGTTCATATTCTTCACAAGACAAGGAATCAAAATCTTAGGTTTCTACTTTTAACTAAATTTTTGGATTTCTATTTTTGGCTAACTTTTTGGATTTTTTTTCCTTTTTTGATCAAACTATCTCACATATATTTGTATCCACTAATATAAATGCCAATTTTGTCACAATGCGAAACAAAATAATCATTTAGCAAATCGACTATACACATTAAGCCAAAACAATGGAGAAATCTTCACTCAATCTTGCATTCTTTGTTTTTTTCTTGGTTATTGACTCTTATAAGTGATTCATGTAGACTACTTTCTCAAGATAATATTAATTTGTATTAGTAATCCGTAACTCACATATAAACTTTTGTAAATTTGAGTCTTTTCTTGAAATGATTCATTATAATGCAATTGCATGTATAATTTTGTTAAACATTGTTGCAGGTTTGCTAGCTGAAGTTGAAGGGAGGAATGTAAGTAGACCTTGCAACAATGAGGAAGAATGCGGCAAAGCTGGGTGTGAGTGCAAACTAAACTTGTGTGTTTGCCCGCTCGAGAAACCTGAGTTTGTGGAAACAACTTTTACTAGTCATTCTGAATGCCAAAAGGAAATCCCTTTACATAAACAATATAGCCTCTCTATATCTACCTACAATAAAAGAGAATGAAATCTTTTTAGATTCACAAAACAGTGTCCTCCTCAAATTTGTTTTCTATATATAAGTGGATAGAATGAGAGGTGTTGCTGAATTTTAATATTAATTAATAAATAAATGGACAAATTTCTTATTACTTTCCTATTTACTTGGATTAAAGAGGGTTTGATAAATTAAATATCATGAGAGCATTTATGTGTCTTGGAGGACTTAGAAATACAATCAAAACCTCTTTTCTTAATGAAAAAGAAAAAAAGAAAAAAGGAAGGTTTCTAACAAAAGTAACATGAGAATTCAAATGTTCTAAATGTTCATTAATGATTGCAGTGACCTACTCTTTTTTCTTAGAAAACACCTACAATGAAACTTAAAGGGCATAGTATTTTTGTGTTCTCATGAATGAGCTATAATTTCCATTAATCTTAAGACCCATAAGACAATAAATAAGACTCACTTGCACCAGTTTTTGACAAAATAATACAATATCTTAGATACAGCAATCGAGTTACATAATTCTACAAAACACTATATTTTATATTATATTGGAAATCAAAAGTGGTCTATTTGGATAAGCTTTGATCTAAGCTACTAGTACAAAATTAGCTTAATTTCACGACGAGATGAATCTCCATATTGTCCCAGGTAGAGATTTGGGGAAAAAAAATGTATCTGTCTATTGTCCATTCGGAAGGACTCAACGAGGTGAAGTAATCTCGGTGAAGATTAAAATCTTTGGCAGCATGCATTTACTAACAAGCAATATTTGCGCTTTAGTCCTTCACTCCATAAGAATCTCATATTGCCTAATTCTCCTCAAAGAAGAATCTTCCATTCAATATCCTTCCAGAAAATGTCTTGCTAAAATCATGTGATAGCAACTAAAGGTTGTTATGAGGCGGACTCACATCGTAGTCCACAAGTCTACCCTTGTTTTGCTTGTCCAACGACAAAAACAAAATCAACAACTCCATGTTCAATCAAATGAGGAGAAGTGGTGCCTTACGACCATTCCAAACAAGCAGGTGGAGAGCACAATACCAATCTAGTCGAGTTTATGTTAATGATTCTCTACAAGTCACAAATGACGAGTGAATCCAAACTAGCTAGCACACCATTAAGGACCCTAGAAATCACATTTTATGCACTAATGGTATCCTCCCACTAGGTCGAAGCATCACTCCCACTATTTTTAGTGATACCAAACAAAAAAGGTATTTTTAAAAACATTAGAATAAGAGGGGGCTATAAGTTAAAAACAAAAACAAAAAATTCAGTTTCTAATTCTTTAAAGAAAAAGTCAATTTCCCCACTTTGCCGAAAATATGAGTGATTTTATTACATTTTCGATGTGATCCTAGACCATATCTCTAAATCTCCCCATGCTCATGACGCCATCCAAAGCGATCTCCACTTCGCGCAAATCATCTCAATTAACAGGACATTGACTTAAGGATGTGACGAGTAACCAAAATACATGGTAACACATTTATCCAAATAATTAGCACACAATATATGCATTAAACTATCGTGTTTTAGACCGTTACCTCTTGAATTCCGTGACAAAACCTTGTCTCACTTTGCAACAAAGTAATCGTTCCAAGCCTCTTCCCACATGCACTTGTATCCATTGTCAGGTCTCCATTTGTCCTTGTCTTGTGCTTGTCAATGTAAAGATGTCACTATCTTGAGCACTTCGCGTAAATACATGGACCAAGTCCTAGGGTTTGTTGATGGAACCCTAAGAAATATGAGCGGATGTGAGAAAGAGAGAGGATGACGGCTTGGGTTTTGTGCCTCTACGTTTTGTTTGTCTAAAAACGTGTGTGAGATGTCGCATTGGTCACCTCTTCTTCTTTAAGGGGTGATTCGTATTCTCAAACGTTTTTAGGGTTAGGAACAGAGGAACAAAGAGTTGCCACTTGGTTTTTTGGTCCATGAACCATAAATATGACTTCATGCACGAAAGTACTGGTCTTGAACTAGGTCCAGAGCTAAGGTACGTCTTGGGAAGGTGTTAGGCACCCAAGAACGCCCAACCTAATGGTTGGCCTTCCTCTATATTACTTGATATCTTTGAAAGAGTTTATTGAAGAATCTCTAATCATACAAAAGCACGTAAACCTAGATCTAGCACAATCCAGAGGCAAACAAAGCATGGCATAATGTTTGAATGTGGATAAAGAATCTCACTTTGAATCCATCTCTCACCAAGTTATGGGGTTCATCCCCATAACAACATAGGTCATAATTCTAACCTAAAACACATGGTAATATATGAAACTATTCTAGTAAACAGACAAACATGGCATAGCTCATTGGAGAATGATTGTAATTTAAATTAAGATCTATACCTAACCTCTAGGGAGCTTGCAACAAGCTAGTAGATTATCACCGGTCTCTCAGTCTTGATTTCTTTGACGAAATTGTGTGTTGTTCTTCTACAAGAAAGGTTTTGAATGCCTAGGTTTGTGATTGGTGTTTCGTGAGAAAGGGGTTATCCTTCTAGTTCTTCAACTAGAGAACAACTACTTGCTCAAGGACTCTTCCTTACTACCTTTTTCTAGGCAGGGCTTTGCTCCTTTAAGACTACTTCTTCTCTCTTCTACTCTAGGCTTCTACTTCAGTAGAGCTTATCTTTAGTTGAATTTAATTTAGTTTATGTACCACAAAAGGCAGTCAAAGGACAAGCCGTAGCAGATTTTCTAGCAGATCATCCATGCACAGATGTAACTGATTTCAATGAATCCCTAGTTCTCGAAGTGATCCCTTGGAAATTGTTCTTTGATGGGTGAAAATCAAAACAAGGAGCAGGAATTGGAGTGGTTTTAGAATCACCATTGGGTATCAAAACAAAAATGGCATTAAGACTAGACCAATTGTGTTCACATAATCAGGCTAAGTATGAAGCCTTAATTTTTGGACTAGAATTATTACTAGAAATGAAAATTTTTAATGTCCAAATATATGGAGACTCACAGTTGGTAGTAAGACAAATAACAGGAGAATACAAATGTGGAAGTGTCATATTAGCACCATATCTGATAGCAGCACAGCAACTGCTACAACAGTTTACTGAATGCTCAATTCAACATATACCTCGAGAAGAGAATGCAGATACCAATAGAATGGCACAAAATGCTTCTGGATATAGAATAAACCCTGAAGATAATGAAAGTTAGGAGAAATCACTTCGAAGTCCTTACTTTCTATTTTGAATAGAAACTTAGGAACAGACATGTTTTACCTCGAGCTAGATGAAAATGACTGGAGAGCACCTATAGTTTCATATTTAAGGAATCCAAATGGTTGCAATGATAACACTTTAAAGCTTAAAGCAAGGAAGTATGTGTTAATGGGAGAACCAGAGGATGTGTTACATAAGAGAGGTGCAGAAGGTTTGTTGTTGAAATGTGTAAGCAAATATGAGTCCTTACAAGTATTAGTAGAAGTACATGAGGGTATTTGTGGTGCACATCAGTTTGGAGTTAAGATGAGATGGCTTATTCATAGGTATGGATATTTTTGGCCATCAGTTCTAAAAGATTGCATAGAGTATGCTCAGGGTTGTGAATCATGTCAAAGGCATGGACCAATACCTAGAATACCAGTAGCAGAATTAAGTTCGATTATAAAGCCTTGGCCATTTAGAGGTTGGGCAGTAGATTTAATAGGGAAAGTAAGGCCTACTTTAAAAAAGAAAAACAATTTTGTGATTGTTACAACAAATTACTTCACAAAATGGGTTGAGGCTAAAACATACAAGAATGTGACTAAACATGAAGTAATCTAGTTTTATAAAGACATGATTATACATAGATTTGGATTACCACAAACAATCACAATAGATAATGGATTAGCACTCAATGGTTCAAGAGTATTAGCATTTGCTCAAGACCATGGAATCAAAATTTGTAATTCTACACCATATTATGCTTAAGCAAATGGACAAGCTGAGTCCACCAACAAAATTATCAAGAACAATATAAGAAAAGTAGTTGATAACAATCCTACTTGTTGGGATGAGTTACTTTCAGAAGTTCTTTGGGCATATAGGACCTCGAAAAGGTTAAGTATTAACACTACACCATATTCATTGGTATATGGCCATGATGATGTGATTTCTGGAAAGATAACAGTGAAATCATTAAGAGTTGCCAGACAAAACCAATTAAGTCATGTGGATTATGAAAGTTCCATGTTAGCTGAGTTAGATGATATAGATGAGCAACAAATAGCAGCTTTAAATTCGATTATGATACAGAAAAAGAAAGTTGCACTTGCTTACAATAAGAGAATAAAACCAAGATCATTTTCTGTGGGAGATATGGTTTGGAAGGTCATATTGCCACATGGAATAAAGGATCATTTCTTGGATAAATGGTCACCAAACTGGGAAGGACCATATTTAGTTAGTGAAGTTTTTGAAGGAAATGCATATAGACTTATGCATGTAAACAGTGATGAACATATAAGAGCAATTAATGGCAAGTACTTAAAATTGTGTAAGCCAAGTATGAATGAGATAGAATTAAAACACAAAAGGTACTGATTTTCATTCATATAAAGACCAAACATTGGTCAACAGTTATACATTCTAATTACATGTGTGCAAAACAACTGTTAGAGTTACAAAGTCAAGGAATTCAAAGATTTTTACAATTGAAAGTTATTGAAGCTATTCCTAAGGTTATTCCAAACAGCCTTTGGAATCCTTCTTAACCTTGAGACCTCAATTGTTAAGGAAGTTATCTTCTCCTCGAGGCTAATCTCAGTACTTGAGTCAATGACATTGTCCTTTTTCTTTAAAAGGTCTTGTAACTTCATCTGAGTGAGGTCATTCACATTCTCTAACCTCTAAATTTCTTTTTTGACCTTGGAGATCTCTTGCTTTGTGTCTTCATACTTTTCAAAGTCTGTTCAAAATCTTATTGAAATTCAGACTTGGCAGTTATCTTTTCATCATAGCCTTTCTGAATAGATTGGATCTCTTTTTCATTGTTCATAGCAGTGCTTATCTGCAATAATTTAGAGTCCAAGCTTTCTGAGAATAAAGCTAACATACCAAGCATGTCATCACTCAAGAAGTTGGATTGACTCGATAAAAAGTCTGCAAACTCTTGAAATTTATTTCTTAACTCAGAGTCATATACCAGGTTATCCAAGGGTTGCTCGAGTATGCTTCTCATAACTACAACAACACTCATCACTTGGGAAACTGGTGAGGCAGGAGCCTTAGAGGATGATGAAGTAGAAGCTTTGCTTGCACTCTTCATTTCTTCTAGAGCACATGAGGCTCTTTTTATTAGCTGATCTACCTCTAGTTCACTCAAATCTTCAATGTCCACCTTTATAATTTGAGTGTCCAAGAGAGGTTGCTGGCTTAAAGGCTTAGCATCCTACATGTTAAGAATGCTATGTTAGAAACTAAAAATTGAGAGTCATAAACTAGCATTCATGGAAAATAATATTCACTCACAGGAGTTAGTGTTGCAAGCACTAATGCAGTGGATGGATCAACATCTTCAGGTGTTTGTTCAATGATCTCGAGCTGAGGCTGTAAAGAATATAACAATATGAATAATAGTAAATCTGATTAAAATCTAATGAATGACATAGAAATAGATAAACTTACTATTGATATGACAGGAGTGGTTGCTTCTTCCTTAGTTTCCTCAACAGTTGGTACTATTGGTACTGTTAAGGGATCAACCTCAACCTCGAGTTGGTTTGGAATGACTTCTTCAATTTCTGGAATAGGAATTGATGAAGTCATCTCTTCATGATCAATCAGTGGCCCTAACTCTATGTTGGCCATGTCTTCTTCCCTTTTCCTTAAGATTTCTTCTTCTTTTTCTTTTTCTTCTCTCTCCAGCCTTTGTATTTCTTCTTCTTTTTCTTTTCTTTTTGGAGCTTTGCTCTTTTCTCTTCTTCAATTTTCTTTTCCATTTCTTTTCTTTTTCTTTCTTCTTCTTCTTTCTCTTTTCTTAGTTTTTCTTTTTCTTCCTCTTGTTTTTTGTATTCAACCTCAGCTCTTCTTTTTGCATCCAATTCTTCTTTTTGTTTTCTTTCCAATTCAAGCCTCTTTTTCTCTTCTTCATCCAGAATGGCCTTCTTCTTGGCCTCCATAGCAGCTTCAACTTGCAGAGATTGTTCTTGTTTGATCTTAATAGCTCTTTCTTTTTCTGCTGCAAGTTTCTGCTTTTTCTCAAGAGAAATTAAGTGCACAAGAATTTCTTTGGTTATGATGGACACAACATCTTGATGAGCTTTAATGGAAAGAGCTGTGATCTCTTCTCTCTGGGAAGCAATGGCTTGATTGGCTTTTGCAAGTGCAGAAGCCAAATCTTTCTCCACAACAGAATCTTTGATCACAATCCCTTTGCTCCTTCTTTTGAACACTTGTGAGCAAGAGCTGGTCTTTGTCTGAGTTGGTGCTTCTTCTTCTAGCACTTCTTTCTCCTTTCTTTCTACTTTATGTTGTTTAGGCTTTCTTTGTAATTTCTCTTCAGGTTCAGACTCAGAGGATGAGAGGACTATCTTCCTTTTACCTCGAGTTGATTTCTGTTTTACATGTTTCATCATTAATACAAGTTTAGCTCGAGTTAAAGAAATGATTCTAGGCTTGTAATTTTAAATAGAAGACTTGAGAGTACCTCAGTTTTAATTGGTTGCTTTTTGGCTTGGGTAGTTTTCTTAGCAGCTTTTTGCTTCACTCGAGTAGATCTTTTTGGAGAAGGAAGCACTGTTTGCAAAGGTCTGGCATTTACAGTCTCCTCTTCTTCACTCGAGGTAGTGTTTACATCTCCCACAATAAGAAAAGTTAATTAATATGCTATTGCTATGAAAAGAGAATCTAAATAAAAATATATTAACTTACCAATGATCTCATAAGCCAAGCAGTGTGGGCACACTTCCCAGATTGTAAGCTTCAATGTTTCAGGGAGGTTGAAGCGAAGCATTAGAGCTTCCCACCAGCCAGTGAAGAGTGGTAAGGCATCAAAAACTATTCTGAATGGCACTACTTTAGCAGCAGAAATTTTGGAAAGGCCTTCCACTATAATAACTTCAGCATCCTCATTTATGCATACACTTCTTTGATGCCATGGATTATTGGCAGTAAAAATAGGAGGAATTGGAAGAGATTGGAGCAAACCAAACTGTCTTGCCAAGAAATGAGGACCATATACCTCAACACCAGAGGACTTGTTTTGTAAAATAACTAGATCCCTAGTTTGAAGGACATGAGCCCATAAGCTCGAGGACAATGGATTCACTCCTTGATTCAAAAGATACATTTCAGGACAAGTGAATTTTGCCTCAACAAAAGGAAGGAAATGAGGAGCAGGTCTAACTCTTTCCTTATCAGAAAATAAGTTAAACCAATCCTCAAAAGTTGGGATATGGTCAGATTCATAAGCAGAGAGAGCAAAAAGATGGGCATAGCAAGAAACTCTGCCAAGAACTAAAGGGTTTGGCTTTGGGGCAAGCTGTGGAAAATAAGCATAAGCCCAAAGTTGGATAAACCATAAGGGTCCACCAATGGAGTCCTTAGGTTCAGTAGTAAAAAGAAACATTGACCTATATACAAAGCCTAGGAAAAAATGAGCTAAAGCCAATTTGTGTTTATTGGCAAGAGCCATGGCTATAGGCATGCAATAGGTGACAATTCTCTTCGAGGAAGAATTGATTAAAAATTTGCATAGCCAGAAAAGATAGAAACAAGTTTCTTCTTCAAAAGTGATGGGTTCATCAAAAGGTTTTTTGTATGTCTGCATAAATTGAGTATATCCTAAAGTAGTCCCTTTTGTGTCAATGTCAATTGTAGAATGTTGTTTACATTTCATCTCATGATGAATAGAAATACCCTCAATTGGGAGACTCAACATGGCAGAAACATCTATGAGAGTAAGGGATAAGAAACCCTCACTGAACACAAAAGTGTTCGAGGTAGTTGACCAAAAATTAATCAAAGCAGTAATTAAGTGCATGTCAGGTTTAATAGGAGCTTTAGAAGCTAATATGGCATGAGCTATGCCTAAATACTCCCATTTATCTTTCAAGCCTATGTACATTCTATCTACCCAAGTAAACCAATCAGATTTTGGAAGGGGCCATGGTTCAAATTTGATTTCAGTATTAAAAGGACCCCATTTGATATTTATGTTGATACAAAGGTTGAATATTTTCAAAATATGGAAATATATTAACCAATTCTTGAGGACAGTGGTCAACGAATATGGGACCTAAAGCAAATGGGTCATTCGAAGTGAATCCTAGAGAATTTTGCCCAAGATATGAAGCATAATGAATGAAAAGGCTAGGGGTAATAGACTTACTATTTAGTTGAGTAATATTCTGTTGAGCCTTTTCCTTTCCGCTTGTAGCAGAAGTACTACTCGAAGATGGAGAGTCAGAAATTTTTGATCGCACCATGGAAATAGATGATTGGAGGTTAGAAGTTTTCTGAGTTAAGTTTTGTGAAGCTTTTAAAATTCTGAGTGAGTTCGAGAGTCTGAAAGTTTTAAACTTATAAGTTTATGTTTTGAAAAATGGCGGTTATACATGATAGTGGCATATTACATATACCACTCACGTGTAGGGGGCATGTGTTTGCACATAAAAATAACTTTTGGGCTTACTAATAGCATTGGGCCAAGTTAAGTTATTTATTTAAAAGGCCAGACTGACTTGGGCCTAAGTGAGACAAGTTACTTTATTTAAATAAAAGCCCAAAAGGTTAAGACCTGGTTTCACTTCGAGGTCATGTTTAGATTGAATTAAAAATAGTTACAAGCAGTTCGATCTTGAAAGAATTGTTAAGTAACGGTTTATTTATAATCTGGAAACCCATGTGACAGGTGTTATCATCTCCAAGGAAGTTGTTATTATGTATTGAACCAGATCTCTTGATGATTTGAAATTCAAAATGAAGAAAGTAACTATTCAATTGAAGAAACTGCTGCTTGAGGAAGGTATAAATAGAAGAAAGGAAAACAGTTACACCCCCTGTATATTCTCCAGAGTTCAAGAGTTCAATTGTGATTCAAAGTATGTTAAAGTGTGTTCTAAAGTGTGTTCGAGTGTAATTCAGTGTGTAAAATAGTGTAATTCAGTGTTTTTGATCGCATTTAGTGTGATTCTAGTTCGAGTTCCAGAAGTGTGTGAGAGTAACAGGAAATTTCTCCTTTTGTAAGTTTCTATTATTCTTGTTCAGTTTGAAGTGTTTGTACTCGATTACTGTTTAATATAAAGATTCTGCAGTTTATAACTATTTACTGCCTTGTTGAATTTGAAGTTATTTATATTTGTAGAAGAATGAACAGTAACTTGTTATCTTCAAATTGAATTTGTTATCAAGTTTGTCTTAGAGATTGTTTAATACCAACTTCAACAGTAAAATTATAAGTAAATCAGTTAAGTGTTTACCATTGCTGTCGAACCAAGTCCTTTTACCAAGGCATTTCAGACAAACACACCCTTTTGATTTACAGAAGTTGGATAATTAATTAAGATCAGTTTGGATAAAACCAAGGATCCTTTTATCAATTAAATTTAGGCATATTGTTCAATTCACAGACGAAACAAGCACCATAATTCTAATATAGTGATTTACAGAACATTCTTTTCTCGGATTAATTAATTTGGTAAACTAATCTAGTTTGGATATAAACTGGATAATGAACATTAATAAATAATTTATTCAGTTCATATTCTTTAGTTTTGTTCAAACACATATGATTCTACTTTTAATAAATTTTTGGATTTCTATGCATAATTAACTAATATAGTATATAGATACATTCTTTTCTCTTTTTATCTATTGGTACAACTTCTAATCACTATATAAGAATTATATGTATTTCCTACATTTCGTAAATACGGAATTATTCAGTTCATATTCTTCACGAGATAGGAAATCAAAATCTTAGGTTTCTACTTTTAACTAAATTTTTGGATTTCTATTTTTGGTTAACTTTTTGGATTTTTTTTCCTTTTCTGATCAAACTATCTCACATATATTTGTATCCACTAATATGTATATATATACATATATGCAAATTTTGTCACAGTGCAAAACAACATAGTCATTTAGCAAATCGACTATACACATTAAGCAAAAACAATGGAGAAATCTTCACTCAATCTTGTGTTCTTTGTTTTTTTCTTGGTTATTGGCTCTTGTAAGTGATTCATGTAGACTACTTTCTCAAGATAATATTACTTTGTATTAGTAATCCATATCACACACATAAACTTTTGTAAATTTGAGTCTTTTCTTGAAATGATTCATTATAATGCGATTGCAAGTCTAATTTTGTAAAACATTGTTGCAGGTTTACTTGCTGAAGTTGAAGGGAGGAATGTAAGTGGCCCCTGCAATAGTAATGAAGATTGTGGCGCTAGGTGTGAGTGCAGAATAAACTTGTGTGTTTGCCCTCCCGAGAAGCCTGAGTTCGTGGCGACAACTTTTACTGGTCATTCTAAAAGTGAAAAGGAAATCCCTTAGATAAATAATATTGCCTCTCTGTATCTACCTACAATAAAAGAGAAGCAAATCTATATAGATTCATAAAACATTGTCCTTCTCAAAATGTTTTTCTATATTTAAGTGGATAGAATGAAAGGTGTTGCTGAATTTTAGTATTAATTAATAAATAAATGGACAAATTTCTTATTACTTTCCTATTTACTTGGACTAAAGAGGCTTTGATAAATTAAATGTTATGAGAGCATTTATGTGTCATGGAGGACTTAGAAATACAATCAAAACCTTTTTTTCTTAATGTTCTAAATCTTTCTAACAAAAACAACATGAAAATTCAAATGTTCTAAATGTTTCTAACAAAAACAACATGAGAATTCAAATGTTCTAAATGTTCATTAATGATTGCAGTGACCTACTCTTTTTTCTTAGAAAACTCCTACAATGAAACTTAAAGGGCATTGTATTTTTGTGTTCTCATGAATGGGCTATAATTTCCATTAATAATAAGACCCATATGACAATAAATAAGACCCACTTGCACCATTTTTTGACAAAATAATATAATATCTATAGATACAGCAATCGAGTTACATAAATCTACAAAACCCTACATTTGATATTATATTGGAAATTAGAAGTGACAAAATAATATAATATCTATAGTCTATTTAAATCTACAAAACCCTACATTTGATATTATATTGATGAGCTTTGATCTTTGATCTAGCTACTAGTACAAAATTAGCTTTTTTTCACGACGAGATGAATCTCTTTATTTTTCTAGGTAGAAATTCTAGAAAAAAATATATCTATTTATTGTCCATTTAGAAGGAATCAACAAGGTGAAGTAATCTTGGCCTAGGTTATAATCTTTGGATGCAAGCACTTACTACCAAGCAACTGCTGCACTTTAGTTCGTCACTCCATAAGACTCTCAAATCGCCTAATTCTTGTCGAAGAATCGACCATTCAATATCCTTTAGAAAATGTCCTGCTAAAATCTTGTGACAGTAGCTAAAGGTTGTTATGAGGCGAACTCACATCATACTCCACAAGTCTACCCTTGTTGTGCTTATCCTATCACAAAAACAAGATCAAGAATTCCACGTTCATTCAAATGAGGAGAAGTGGTGCATTACGACCATTCCAAACAAGCAGGTGGAAAGCACAATACAAATCTGGTGGACTTTATGTTAATTATTCCCTACAAGTCAAAAATGATGAGTGAATCCAAACTTGCTAGCACACCATTAAAGACCCTAGAAATCACATTTATGCACTAATGGTATCCTCCGACTAGGTCAAAGCATCACTCCCACTATTTTCAGCAATACCAAACAAAAAAAGGTATGTTTAAAAACATTAGAATAAGATGGGGGCTATAAGTTAAAAACAAAAACAGTTTCAGTTTCTAATTCTTTAAAGAAAAATTACATTCCCCCACCTTGCCGAAAAGATGAGTGATTTTCTTAAATTTTTTATGTGATCCTAGACCATATCTTTAAATCTCCTCATGCTCAAGACGCCATCCAAAATGATCTCCACTTCACGAAAATCATCTCAACTAACAGGACATTAACTTTAGGATATGAGGAGCAACCAAAATACATGCTAACACATTGTGCCATTATCTAAATAATAAGCAGACAATATACGCATTAAACTATGGTGTTTTAGTGCGTTACCTCTTGAATTTTGTAACAAAACCTAGCATACCACTTTGCAGTAAAATAATCGTTCCAATTCTCTTCCCCCATGAACTATCCACTGTCAAGCCTCCATGCGTCCTCGTCTTGTGCTTGTCAATGTAAAGATGCCACTATCTTGGGCACTTCACGTAAATCCACGGACCAACCCTAACAAATGAGAGTGGATGAGAGAGAGGGAGAGAGAGGATGACGGCTTGGGTTCTGTGCCTCTACATTTTGTTTGACTAATAACGTGCGTGCACTTTTTTCTGAATAATGCAACTTTATATTGTGTACTATGGGAACCCTAAAGTTAGGATTTTGTCTTGATGGGCCTATTTGGGCCAACCCAAAATGGCCTAAATGCGAACACACTTGATATACAAACTTGTAGCGAGTGCAGAATTTAAAACTTATAGAAGAAAAAAAATATATAACTTTTCAATACAAAACTCCTTTTCCAATTTATCTTCAACTATTATAACAAAAAGAAAAATCAAATCTCTTTCAACATTATTAACAACCGCATTCACCAATGTATCATGCTCTGCAGTAACAGATGTTTCAACCTTTAAAGCTCCTTTACCCATAATTTTATTCTTCATCACCAAGCACATGGTATTCAATTACTAAACTTCGTAGAAATGATCATCATATTTCTTTTTGATATTTTGTTTGAGATTAAAATCCTTCCAAATATCACACTACAATATATTCAAATAAAATAAAAGTCAATTGATTCAACTTGATATATCGTTGATGTGCCCAAGGGTAGGCGTGGAATGACTAGATGTCTACACGTTGTAGGAGAAGTGTAGCTCATGTGTCCTTGGCAAAGGCTAGCGCGTGAGGCACGTGAGTCACATGGGTGCCTGAAATAGGGTCTCTGGAACATCAAAGACACATGAGTAATCATGTAAGCTCCAATTAACGTGATTCTAAATGGGTTGAGTACATTGGTCTGGGATCTACTCAATAGTGTGGGTGGTAGCTTGATCGGAGACTCAGGACAGTGCTTCAGATCAAGGTAGGGGTCATTTTGCAGTTGGAAAAGGTTCGTGATGGTGGGGGGCTACACCAGACTTCCTCACGATGACTTGGGTTGCCAGATAAGTCAGGCCCAGACAGAGCTAGGCCTGAGAAACAAAATATTGTGGAGGAATGCCAAGAGAGACCATGACTGCACTAAGACACCAGAAGGCCCGAGTGACGATTCTGATACCCTGATAAAATTGAGAAACCATTCTCTGTATTTAATTTTAAATAATAAATGGGACTACTTTTATATCAGAAGGCTAAGAGTGTTATACAAGTTAAAGTGATGTGCAATTATAGTATAAATTGGGGTCGGCCTAGTGCCTAGAGCCTAATGGGTTTGAAAACTAACATTTTGAATTTTACAATTCATTTTATTATTCATTTTGAATTTTATTTTTATTATATATTTTTAGAAGAAAATTGCATATGATTCTTCATGAATCCATGCATAATTCCAATATGATATATAGTACATTCTTTTATCCTTATCTATTAGTACAACATCTAATACTATATGAAAATTATATGTATTTCCTACATTTCATAAATACGAAATTATTTAGTTCATATTCTGCACGAGACAATAAATCAAAATCTTTGGTTTCTACTTTTAACTAAATTTTTGGATTTCTATTTTTGGCTAACTTTTTGGATTTTTTTTTTCCTTTTCTGATCAAACTATCTCACATATATTTGTATCCACTAATATATATGCTAATTTTGTCACAGTGCAAAACAACATAATCATTTAGCAAATCGACTATACATATTAAGCCAAAACAATGGAGAAATCTTCACTCAATCTTGCATTCTTTGTTTTTTTCTTGGTTATTGGCTCTTGTAAGTGACTCATGTAGACTACTTAATTTCTCAAGATAATATTACTTTGTATTAGTAATCCGTAACACACCCATAAACTTTTGTAAAATTGTGTATTTTCTTGAAAGTGATTCATTATAATGCAATTGCATGTCTAATGTTGTAAAACATTGTTGCAGGTTTGCTAGCTAAAGTTGAAGGGAGGAATGTAAGTAGCCCCTGCAACAATGTTGAAGAATGAGGCAAAGCTGGGTGTGAGTGCAAACTAAACTTATGTGTTTGCCCTCCCAAGGAACTCAGGTTTCGTGGCGACAACTTTTACTAGTCATTCTAAAAGCGAAAAGGAAACCCCTTTAGATAAATAATATAGCCTCTCTATATCTACCTACAATAAAAGAGAAGCAAATCTATATAGATTCATAAAACATTGTCCTTCTCAAAACGTTTTTCTATATTTAAGTGGATAGAATGAAAGGTGTTGCTGCATTTTAATATTAATTAATAAATATATGGACAGATTTCTTATTACTTTCCTATTTACTTGTATTAAACTGGGTTGATAAATTAAATGTTATAAGAGCATTTATGTGTCATGGAGGACTTAGAATTATAATCAAGACATCTTTTCTTAATGGGAGAAAAAAAAGGGGAAGGTTTCTAACTAAAACAACATGAGAATTCAAATGTTCTAAATGTCCTTAATGATTGCAGTGACCCACTCTTTTTTCTTGGAAAAATCCTACAATGAAACTTAAAGGGCATTGTATTTTTGTGTTCTCATAAATGGGCTATAATTTCCGTTAATCTGAAGATCTATGAAACTATAATTAAGATCCACTTGCACCATTTTTCAACACAATTACACAATATCTATAGATACAGCGATCGACTTACATAAATATCAATGTTGTATATTTCGTTTCGGCAACCGTTTCGGTTTGGCCATTGAAATGGGATATTTCGGTACCAGTCAATACCGGCGTTTCGTTTCGGGTTTACCGCAAATATATATATATATATATTGATTTACTCTATACATTTATTCATCAAAATTTATAATTTATTAGTTAAGAATCTTTCAAATTATAAACACACATCAATCTTAATATTAATAATAATAATAAACATACATTTGTATTTTGAGCTCACGTCAAATCCATTTAAAAAATAAAAAAATAAAAGAAATAAAAAAAGGTGAACCAAACCCAATCTTGACTGCAAAAACCAAAAGAATTGAAAAAAAATAAATTAAAATAATCACATCTGGGTGAAAGTGTCTGCCAGCCACTAAAAGAGAAAAAAAAAGAAGTAAAAATAGTAGTTGACAATGACATATTAATCAGTCATACCTCGGTATTAAAAAACGAGAGAGAAAAAGATGAAGAAAGAAGAAGAAAGAAGAAGAAGATGAAGAAGGAGAAGAAAAGAAAAACAACGAAAACAGAACAAAAAAATACGCTATTTTTTATTTTATCCTCTTTCTTTTGCTTGTTTTTCCTCCATTTCTTTCATCATTTTCTTCTCTGTAGTCTGTACTGCCTGCCATCTACAAGAGAGAACTAGACGGAGAGAAACTGAGGAAGAAATTTTTTATTTTTTTTCCTGTAGTTGCCCCATGTGGTTGAAGGCTTGAAGCTGGAGGCGCACTGACGGAGAGATCAAAAGAGAGAGGAGAGAGAAGTCGAGACCCAGAAAAGAGAGAAAAAAACCCAGAAAAGTATTCCGGCCGAAATGTACATACCGGCCGAAACACACCGAAATCCACCGAAACGGGCGAAACACACTGAAACACCCCGAAATTTTACCCGAGGTGAATGTGGGGTGTCTCGTACCGGTTTGCATACCGGTACGAGATTTTCCGTCCGTTCCGGCCGGAACGGAACGGAATATACAACTATGATAAATATACCAAACATTATATTTGATATTGTATTGGAAATCAAAAGTAGTTTATTTGGATGAGCTTCGATCTAAGCTATTAGTACAGAATCTCCTTATTGTCACAACGAGATGAATCTTCTTATTGTCACAAGTAGAGATTCAGGAAAAATGTATCTATTTATTGTCTAAAGGAGAGGTAGGGTTTTGAACCTTTTTTTCTATAAGTTCAAATGTGTAATTTTTTAATGTATATCTTTACTTTCAAAAGGAGTTATCGAAAGGTCAAATATGTAAAAGAATTGTTTTACCTTTTTATTGTCAAAAGGAGAGTTGGAGTTTTGGAACCTCTATCTATCATAAGGTGAAGTTCCAGTATGATTTGGTGAAGGCATTTGTTGCTCGTGGAGATTTCTATGAGATCCCGTGCCTCGCCAACCATAATTTTGAAATATTTGAATTAAATTCCTAAATTATTTGATTAGCTTATATGATTAATTTATCACTATTATTAATATCTATTATATATAAACTAATAGCTGAAGCCTCAGCTTTTCCCCTTGACATGCCACGTCAGATTTTCTTTTCCCATAGCAATCCAGGTGAGACTAGATTTAGCCATTCCCTAAATTGCCACGTCAGCTTACAATTTTCTCTCTTAAGCTTTTCTTTTTCCCGCCCTTATTAATATCCACCTGTTTTCCAACCCCTATTAATACCCACCTATTGCAGACTTAATGATTTTTTCATAAAAAAAGGGAAATATGTCATGGAATATCGATAGCCAATAAGTTACAATCCAATTATAAATATCCTTTCCTTATTTGTCTGTCAGCATTTGAATGCAATATTGCAGATTTAATGATGTTTTTTTTAGAAAAGGAAATATGCCTTTGATTGTTCCATGCTCTATTTTTGTTTGTTTCTTATTGTAGGTTGTAACGGTTCTTCTTGCTTCATTGGCTTCTGCCCTTTGCTCTGCTCACATTTACTTTTCAAACTTCTTATTGTAACATACGCACTTCCTATCTCAAGTAACCGCTACTCTCCCTCCGGCTCTCTCTCCTCTCTTTCTTGACCATTCCTCTACTTCAGTTTTAATTATTTGCGACTTATCCAAACCCACCACCATTTTGGAAATTGTATTTATAAGCATTCCCTTCGATTGTGTTCGATGGAGAGGCCATTAGCCTTTGTTGGAGGAAATTGAATTTGATTTCCTCCTATTTGGGGATATTGTATATCAACTAAGAAGATCACGGTGGATAGGTGTTATTTTGAATTAGTTGTTATCCTTTGCATTTATCTCTTTGTATTTTTGAACTCCCTGTATTTTCTCACGTACTGATATGTTTGTAAATCATTATAAATACAAACAATACACAAAGGCTAAGATTAAGCATGTCAGTAAATTTACATGGTATCAAAGCATCTTCTTCAGGACCAAGAACCTTGAAAATATTATTCTGGTGCTTCATCGTGAGTTTCCATGTCTGAAGAGGTTGTCTCCATTACACCTCCATCACAGACCAATGGAACACATCACATATCAGTTGATTCTTCCTCATCGTTTTTGCTTCAGTGTTGAAAGATTATTCATCACCGTTTTTACAGCCTTTATCAACGCTTTCCTTCTACAAGGTGGGGGATTGCGTCAAGAGTCGCGCCTTCAAAATCCTCCTCCAAATGGGTGTCGTTTTGCTGTTCGGTGGTCTAATGCCCGTTATCAAGGTCTATGTTTTCCTTTTGCAGTTTTTGTGAAATGCATATGGGTCATTAAAAAAAAATTAATTTTTTAGGCTGAATATTTTTTGGTATTGGGTTTGGGTTGTGAAATTTTGTATTATAGTTTTTCTTTTTTTACTTTTTATAGGTTGGTAGAATGGCAGGTCAGTTTGCAAAGCCAAGATAGATCGATCAGGGCCATTCGACAATGTGAACAAACACCCTTATGACAAGGGGAAGAATGTAAAAAAGCAAAATTTCAGCTGCCGTCGTCAAGTTACAAAAGGGATAATCTGGCAGGCAGAATACTGTTTATTGGTTATGTGCTCAAACATCTGTGAAATCCTAATAATTGAAGTGGACTATTGGTATATGTGGGTATTTTCTTTTCTTTTTTCTTTTAGGTTGTAGTTGGATTGGCTTGGTTATTAATAATTTAGACATTTGTTGGATGAAGTCATGAAATTTATGTGAGGAGAAATTGATTTAAAATGTTCTTTTTTTTGGTAGTCAGTGTAGGATAGTAGTCCATGACTAGAAAAATTGGGAAAATATTCCTTGCCTTACTTGGAGATATCAAGCTTCGATTTTTCTTTATCCCACAGAGGCATATTCCATTGATCAGACTGCTGAATATTATTAAATTTAAATCTTACAGCGTGCGGTTTCTAACCCATACATGCATAGCCATACTTTGGGGTGCATACAATGTTGTGGTGATCGTACTATATTTTGAAGTGTGATCTTTTAGTTATTTGAATAATCATGATCTATGCGCTTGGTTTGATTAAACATGGATGGCCTAAGAGTTTGAGGTTTCTTTTGCATAAAGTGTTGAAACACCTAATGTGTATAATACTATAATCAAGCGTTCTCTTTTCTTTTCTTTTTTTCTTTCTTTTTTCCTATGTTATGGAACTGCTTCGTTAATACAAAATTCTTTCTTTAATTTCTTATAAAAAAATTATGAGTAATCTTTCAACAGATTTTATAAAGGCCAATGGACTTAAGTTGACTTCATAATTCATCTGTTCAAGGTGTCAACAATGGTAAATATTTTTTACAGTCACATTTTTCTCTTCTTTCAAAAATTTCAGTTTTATTTATTTATTATTGATTTATTTTTGTTATCTTTTAATTTTAACATATTGTTATTTGGTAAGCTTTATCGATTGGTGGCATTGGTGTCATTGGTGGGATGCTTATGATGAGCAGGTGGTAAATAAAAACATCATATATGGGTAAAGTTTTAGAGATACTACTGTGTTTAGCAGGAAATGACCCTCCCAATGTATTTGAAGTTTTGATAATTTATTCCAGTAAGTTAGAATGTATCATGTGTTATGCGTGCTTAGTTTTGATGTAGGTGTTAATTATTGAATTTTGAAATTATAAGAATACTTTTGATCTAAAATAGAACTTTTACATTTGACTTTTTATTGATGAACTTTTCTGAGATGTATCATTTATATGTATTTTTTGATGAATTTTCCCATGCATCGCATGAGTTAGCGACTAGTTGTAATTAATAAGAGAAGGTATTTGACTTAAAGTATTAGTCCAAGAAATTAATAATTTAGGAGGTAATATTCTGCGTCGTGGCATGCTTGAGGATTTTGGGGTTTTACGGACCACTATAAGGCCTTATTAAAGGAGCTAAGTTGGGCTTTAAAAGCTAGAAAGGGAGGATTATGGTTTTCATTATGCTAAAAGAAGAGAAAGAAGGAAGGAGGCAGTGAAGCCGTGGAGGCCAAGGGCTGGCATCTAGTGTCTAAACTCTAAATCCATTTGAATATATAATGTCTTTTATCATACATTTGAATTGACCTTTGGGCTTCTTATTTCAACTTTCAAAACAAAATACTTAAAAACCCATAAATATAAGTGCGAAATGAAAGGAAAATATGATTATTTGATTAAAATAATTTAAAATCAAACAATCAGGCCCAGACAGAGCTAGGCTTGAGAGACAAAAGATTTGAGAGGATCGCCAAGAGGGACAATGACTGTACTAAGACACCAGAAGTCAGAGTTATGGTTCTCATACCATGATAAACTTAGGAAACCATTCTTTGTATTTAATTATAAAAAATACTTGGGACTACTTTTATTCAGAAGGCTAGGAGTGTTGTAGAAGTAAAAGTGATGTGCAAATAAGTATAAATTTGGGTCGGCCTAGTGCCTAGAGCCTAATGGGTTTGTAAACTAATATTTTGATTTTTACAATTAATTTTATTATTCATTTTTAATTTTGTTGTTATTCTACTTAAAAAAAAAAATTGCATATGATTCGTGATGAAACCATGCATAATTCTAATACAATATATAGTACATTTTGTTCTCCTTATCTATTAGGACAACTTCTAATACTATATGAAAATTATATGTATTTCCTACATTTCATAAATACAGAATTATTCATATTCTTCACAAGACAAGGAATCAAAATCTTAGGTTTCTACTTTTAACTAAATTTTTGGATTTCTATTTTTGGCTAACTTTTTGGATTTTTTTTTTCCTTTTTTGATCAAACTATCTCACATATATTTGTATCCACTAATATAAATTCCAATTTTGTCACAATGCGAAACAAAATAATCATTTAGCAAATCGACTATACACATTAAGCCAAAACAATGGAGAAATCTTCACTCAATCTTGCATTCTTTGTTTTTTTCTTGGTTATTGACTCTTATAAGTGATTCATGTAGACTACTTTCTCAAGATAATATTAATTTGTATTAGTAATCTGTAACTCACATATAAACTTTTGTAAATTTGAGCCTTTTCTTGAAATGATTCATTATAATGCAATTGCATGTATAATTTTGTTAAACATTGTTGCAGGTTTGCTAGCTGAAGTTGAAGGGAGGAATGTAAGTAGGCCCTGCAACAATGAGGAAGAATGCGGCAAAGCTGGGTGTGAGTGCAAACTAAACTTGTGTGTTTGCCCGCTCGAGAAACCTGAGTTTGTGGAAACAACTTTTACTAGTCATTCTGAATGCCAAAAGGAAATCCCTTTACATAAATAATATAGCCTCTCTATATCTACCTAAAATAAAAGAGAATGAAATCTTTTTAGATTCACAAAACAGTGTCCTCCTCAAATTTGTTTTCTATATATAAGTGGATAGAATGAAAGGTGTTGCTGAATTTTAATATTAATTAATAAATAAATGGACAAATTTCTTATTACTTTCCTATTTACTTGGATTAAAGAGGGTTTGATAAATTAAATATCATGAGAGCATTTATGTGTCTTGGAGGACTTAGAAATACAATCAAAACCTCTTTTCTTAATGAAAAAAAAGAAAAAGAAAAAAGGAAGGTTTCTAACAAAAGTAACATGAGAATTCAAATGTTCTAAATGTTCATAATGATTGCAGCGACCTACTCTTTTTTCTTAGAAAACACGTACAATGAAACTTAAAGGGCATAGTATTTTTGTGTTCTCATGAATGAGCTATAATTTCCATTAATCTTAAGACCCATAAGACAATAAATAAGACTCACTTGCACCAGTTTTTGACAAAATAATACAATATCTTAAATACAACAATCGAGTTACATAATTCTACAAAACACTATATTTTATATTATATTGGAAATCAAAAGTGGTCTATTTGGATCAGCTTTGATCTAAGCTACTAGTACAAAATTAGCTTAATTTCACGACGAGATGAATCTCCATATTTTCCCAGGTAGAGATTTGGGGAAAAAAAATGTATCTGTCTATTGTCCATTCGGAAGGACTCAACGAGGTGAAGTAATCTTGGTGAAGATTAAAATCTTTGGCAGCATGCATTTACTAGCAAGCAATATTTGCGCTTTAGTCCTTCACTGCATAAGAATCTCATATTCCCTAATTCTCCTCAATGAAGAATCTACCATTCAATATCCTTCCAGAAAATGTCTTGCTAAAATCATGTGATAGCAACTAAAGGTTGTTATGAGGCGGACTCACATCGTAGTCCACAAGTCTACCCTTGTTTTGCTTGTCCAATGACAAAAACAAAATCAACAACTCCATGTTCAATTAAATGAGGAGAAGTGGTGCCTTACGACCATTCCAAACAAGCAGGTGCAGAGCACAATACCAATCTAGTCGAGTTTATGTTAATGATTCTCTACAAGTCACAAATGACGAGTGAATCCAAACTAGCTAGCACACCATTAAGGACCCTAGAAATCACATTTTATGCACTAATGGTATCCTCCCACTAGGTCGAAGCATCACTCCCACTATTTTTAGTGATACCAAACAAAAAAGGTATTTTTAAAAACATTAGAATAAGAGGGGGCTATAAGTTAAAAACAAAAACAAAAAATTCAGTTTCTAATTCTTTAAAGAAAAAGTCAATTTCCCCACTTTGCCGAAAATATGAGTGATTTTCTTGCATTTTCGATGTGATCCTAGACCATATCTCTAAATCTCCCCATGCTCATGACACCATCCAAAGCGATCTCCACTTCGCGCAAATCATCTCAATTAACAGGACATTGACTTAAGGATGTGACGAGTAACCAAAATACATGGTAACACATTTATCCAAATAATTAGCACACAATATATGCATTAAACTATCGTGTTTTAGTCCGTTACCTCTTGAATTCTGTGACAAAACCTTGTATATCACTTTGCAATCGAATAATCATTCCAAGCCTCTTCCCACATGCACTTGTATCCATTGTCAGGTCTCCATTTGTCCTTGTCTTGTGCTTATCAATGTAAAGATGTCACTATCTCGAGCATTTCGCGTAAATACATGGACCAAGTCCTAGGGTTTGATGATGGAACCCTAAGAAATGCGAGCAGATGAGAGAAAGAGAGAGGATGACGGCTTGGGTTTTGTGCCTCTACATTTTGTTTGTCTAAAAACGTGTGTGAGATGTCGCATTGGTCACCTCTTCTTCTTTAAGGGGTGGTTCGTATTCTCAAACGTTTTTAGGGTTAGGAACAGAGGAACAAAGAGTTGCCACTTTGTTTTTTGGTGCATGAACCATAAATATGACTTCATGCATGAAAGTACTGGTCTTGAACTAGGTCCAGAGCTAAGGTACGTCTTGGGAAGGTGTTAGGCACCCAAGAACGCCCAACCTAATGGCATAATGTTTGAATGTGGATGAAGAATCTCACTTCGAATCCATCTCTCACCAAGTTATGGGCTTCATCCCCACAACAACATAGGTCATAATTCTAACCTAAAACACATGGTAATATATGAAACTATTCTAGTAAACAGACAAACATGGCATAGCTCATTGGAGAATGATTGTAATTTAAATTAAGATCTATACCTAACCTCTAGGGAGCTTGCAACAAGCTAGTAGATTATCACCGGTCTCTCAGTCTTGATTTCTTTGACGAAATTGTGTGTTGTTCTTCAACAAGAAAGGTTTTGAATGCCTAGGTTTGTGATTGATGTTTCGTGAGAAAGGGGTTATCCTTCTAGTTCTTCAACTAGAGAACAATTACTTGCTCAAAGTCTCTTCCTTACTACCTTCTTCTAGGCAGGGCTTTGCTCCTCTAAGACTACTTCTTCTCTCTTCTACTCTAGGCTTCTACTTCAGTAGAGCTTCGCTACTCTAGGACTACTTCCTCCTACTTCTCTCTATTATACTATACCAGTGCTTCTTGGTATTTTCAATGTTTCTGTGGAGACTCTCTAGGATGATTTGTTTGTGAGGTATGGGACTAATTTTATAGTGATAAAGGGGCTAGGGTTTGCTTGAAGAAGGGGTAAACTGACCTATTCTAGCAGGAAAAGTCAATCTCCACGAATTAGGGTTTCTGCCTAGCAGCACTGGTGCACGCCATTTTAGAGGACTACTTCCTCCTACTTCTCTCTATTATATTATACCAATGCTTCTTGGTATTTTCAGTGTTTCTGTAGAGACTCTTCGGGATGATTTGTTTGTGAGGTATGGGACTCCTTTTATAGTGATAAAGGGGTTAGGGTTTGCTTGAAGAAGGGGTAAACTGACCTGTTCCCATTAGGAAAAGCTAGTCTCCACGAATTAGGGTTTCTGCCTGGTGGCACTAGCGCGCCTCTTTAGAGACGCGCACACCTCTTCACTACAGACACACGCCTCTTCATTTTTAATTTTATTGTTATTATATCCTTTTAGAATAAAATTGCATATTGTTTGCACATAAAAATAACTTTTGGGCCTACTAATAGTATTGGGCCAAGTTAAGTTATTTATTTAAAAGACTAGATTGACTTACTATTTGGGCCTAAGTGAGACAAGTTACTTTATTTAAATAAAAGCCCAAAATGTTAAGACCTGGTTTCACTTCGAGGTCATGTTTAGACTTAATTAAAAATAGTTACAAGCAGTTCGATCTTGAAAGAACTGTTAAGTAACGGTTTATTATAATCTGGAAACCCATGTGACAGGTGTTATCATCTCCAAAGAAGTTGTTATTATGTATTGAACCAGATCTCTTGATGATTTGAAATTAAAAATGAAGAAAGAAACTGTTGCTCGAGGAAGGTATAAATAGAAGAAAGGAAAACAGTTACACACCCCGCGTATTCTCCAGAGTTCAAGAGTTCAATTGTGATTCAAAGTGTGTTTAAAGTGTGTTCGAGTGTAATTCAGTGTGTAAAATAGTGTAATTTAGTGTGTTTGAGTGCATTTAGTGTGATTCCAATTCGAGTGAGATATAGATCTTGCAGTTCGAGTTACAGAAGTGTGTGAGAGTAACAGGAAATTTCTCTTTTTGTACGTTTCTGTTGTTCTTATTCAGTTCAAAGTGTTTGTACTTGATCACTGTTTAATATAAAGATTTTGCAGTTTATAACTATTTACTGCCTTGTTCAATTTGAAGTTATTTATATTTGTAGAAGAATAAATAGTAACTTGTTATCTCGAGATTGAATTTGTTATCAAGTTTGTATTAGAGATTGTTTAATACCAACTTCAACAATAAAATTATAAGTAAATCAGTTAGGTGTTTACCATTGCTGGATCAAACCAAGTCCTTTATCATTAAGGCATAATTTGGACCAAACACACTCTTTTGATTTATAGAAGTTGGATAATTAATTAAATAATCGGTTTGGATAAAAGTGGATAATGAACTTAATTAATTAGGAAGTTTAGTTTTGTTCAAACAAATTCGCGACCACAGTGGGAGATATTTGTTTTGTACATGGTAAGCATTAGAAAAATGAAAAGTACAGGCAGAGGAGTCGATATTCGAGGAGATGTATCTAGTTCTAGTGAAGAAGTAGAATTACAACAACAATCAGTAACTGCTGAGGGTTGGAAATTCTATTTAGATGAAAAAATGAATATTCAAAACAACAAGTTGGAAAAACTGAATGTTTTGGATAAACTAGATAAGAGAATACAAGCCCAGAATGAGAAGTTAGACAAATTAGACAAGTTGGACAAAATCAGTAGTGATATTGCCCAGATGAATGCAGGAGTGGCTGATTTGATGACATACTTGACGGAAAGAGATGGGAATCCCAATTCAAGTAGAATAAACAATGTAGGAAATGTTCAGGGATCAATAGTACTTGTTATAGGCACTGTTACTAGGAACATCGAAGTAGGACAAAGTTCTGCAGAAAACTAAAACCAGACTTATAATAATGAGAGGCCAGTAGGTTATCCTGATTCAGGCCTTAATATGTACAGTGATGAAGTAAGGGTTGAAGTTCCTGTAGGAGAACCTTATTTTGAACAACCTCGAGTAGAGGTTAATAAGGAAACTTATGCAGAGGATGCTTTTAGAACTGAGTTTACCAAAAATGCACATCAAAGGAATGATGGAGCATATAGACCTCCAAGAGGAATAGAAAATGAAGTTAGAAGAGGAAGATATAATTTCCATGATAATGATAGAAATGGAAATTATAGGAATGAAAGAAATGATAGAAATGACAAAAATAAGTTTCAAGAACCACAAAGGAATGAGTTCGAGGAACCCAACCAGAATGTTAGACAAGAGATAGGAAATAATGCTATAGGTTTAGATAATATCATGAATATGATAGAACAAACCTATGATCCAAATTTACAAAGGGCTGCAAGGCCTACATTTAGGAGACCCTATCTAGATAGAATTGAAAGGGAATTTGAGAGACCAAGGAATTACAAAGTTCCTGATTTCTGTATATTTTTTGGAGATGATGAGAAAACAGCATATGAACATATTTCTAGGTTTACAATCCAATGTGAAGAGTTGTCAAACAATGGGAATGGAAAACTTATAATGTTTCCCAATTCATTAACTAGGCAAGCATTTATGTGGTATTCTTCTTTGCCTCCACATTCAATTGAAACTTGGAATGATATGGAGGAAAACATTCTGAATCATTTTGCTAGAGTTGATTTAGGAATATCAATGGCAGATTTGTCCAGACTTAAACAGGAGTTAGGAGAAATTGTAGATCAGTTTATCATGAAATTTAAAAGAACTAGGTTGAGATGTCAAACACAATTACCAGAAAGTGAACCCATAAGGTTTGCTGTTAATGGTTTGAACTTCGAGTTAAGGAAAAAGTTTGAAGGAGTCAACTTTTATGATTTGTTTGACTTGGTTGATAAAGACACTAGGTATGAAGGGTTGTTAAGAGAAGAGAATCAAAGAAGAAATACATCTATAAGGGCTTATTACCAGGACCCTAACTTCGAGGTAGATGTAGCAAAATTCATAGGATTGAAGCCTTATGTCCTTGAAACTACTTATAAAAAGAACATGCAGGCTAAGGGTTCAAACAGATCATTAACTCCAGCCAAAACATATCATTTTGATGTGAACAGGGCAGATGAGTTGTTTGATATCCTATTGGAATCAAAGTATATCAATTTGCCTGACCCAAGGCATAAAATATTTTCTAAGGAAGAACTTCGAGGGAGAGAGCACTGTAAATGGCATAGTTCATTTACACACTCCACAAATAATTGTTTAACTTTTAGGAATATTATTCAAGAAAAGTTTAACAATAAAATACTGAAGTTCCACGACAAACCAAAGGAAAATATGGCAGTAGACACAGAGCCATTTCCTAAAATGGTTGATATTAATATGGTTACAATGTGTTTGAATCCATTGTTAGAAAATGAAAATTGCAGTGAAGAAACTTTTATTAACATGTATCAAGCTTTATCTTTGCAGGGGAAAGAGAATTAACAGCTTAACAACTGAAATGGAACAAGTTAAGTTGAATCAGAAAGTAGCAGACAAGGAGAAAGGAACTTACATACAAGAACAGAACATCCAGATCAACCAAGGGAAGATGCCAATGGCAGAAGATTGCCATACATCTGTAGTCTAGAATGAAGCCTTTGTCAGGCCTGCAACTCATGGTCACACATCAACTTGTGATGAAGCCTTGATAAGGCCTTTACAAGGGTGTAGTAACCCACCAACTTACAAAGAGGCCTTGGTCAAGCCCTCACCTGTGACCATGTCACAGCAGCTTGAAACAGAAAATTGTTTGTGTGAAAGGTGTGGCCATATAATAGCTCGAGTTTTTGCAATGGCAGCAAGTAAAACAAATCAAACCAGATAGTAAATTCAGAACCAATTCGAGACTCATAACAGGAGGTTTGAACAGAACAGAATTCCAATAAGTAGGTTTGCTTAGAATCCTAGTAGACCTCAAGGACCATACAGGAGAGAACCTAGTGGACCTCAAGGACCATACAGAAGAGAACCAAATGGATCTCAAGACCATACATGAAGGAACCTAATGGACCTCAAGGACCATACAAGAGGGAACAATATTATTCGAGGAACTATAATCAACAGTTTGAAGACCCAAGGAGCAATAAGACATTTAAGCCTCCAATAGCAGAAAAAGGAAGATGGGTGACTTTAGGATCACCAAACTTGAAACCTTTTCACCAAAAGGTTTATAAGTATGGGTATAATCCTAATTTTAACAAGATGACAAAGACACGGAGGAGAAGATGGATTAGGAATCAAGCATCAAAGCAAAAAGAGATGTAGTAAGGAGGTAGTTCTTCACAAGCACTTTCAGAAAAGAATACCAATGTTGCATCCTCTACTCAGGATGACATGGAATGTGAGGAAACAGTGCCAGTCAAAAAAGATAAGAATATCTATGTTGGTAGGTATATATCAGCACAATCAGCAGAGGGTAGTTATCAACCTCGAAGTGAGGTTGTTGGGCCTTCATTAAGGCCAGAATATCTCAGAGATGAAAAGAAACCAAATGAGAGAAAGGAAACTGAATAGAACAAGCCATATGAAACAACTTGAGTTTACATTGGCAAGAAATCAAAGAGGAAGAACCAAGATAAGTTAGAAGAGTTAATAAAGGAAGCAGTGACAAAAATAGCCAAAGATGATGTGGTTGAAACAGAAAAGATAGAAGCTGTTGACACAAATATAGAAGCAGAAGAGGATTTTCAAGAAGATGAAGATGATGATGGTGAAAAATTTGCCTTATCCATTGAGTCAATGAGAAAAGAAGAAGATACTCAGACAAAAAAATTATGCAGGAAGATGACCAAGATCAAGAAACTAACACCAATATTGTTGATTGCAATATGGTGTATGTTTTAACAAGGGAGTTTATGTCCCTAGAAAGATTGGAACTATAGGAAAATGAAGACAGGGAAGAAACTCAAGGTGAAATTCAGAAGGCTCAGGGGCAACTCCAATGCTTTTGGTTACAGAAAATAAAGGCTTTGAAGTAGGTAAAATGGTTTTTGTGAGGCCATCAAAACAGATGACTCAACACCTTAAACCTCTTTATATTAAAGCTCATATGAATGGTAGACCTGTGAATAAGGTGTTAGTGGATAATGGTGCAGCGGTAAACATTTTTCCATATAAAATGCTTGTAAATTAGCTAAAACAAAGGAAGATTTAACTCTCTCATATATGGCTGTGAATGGTTTCACAGGAGAACCAACATTAACAAAGGGAATAATTCCAATTCAAATAAAAGTTGGGAGTAAAGTTAACACATCAGCTTTCTTTGTAGTAAATAAAAAGTCAGCATATAATGCACTATTGTGAAGAGATTGGATACACTCGAATTGGGTGGTGCCATCTTCTTTACACCAGGTTATTATGTTTTGGAAAGATAACAATAGCATAGAAATAGTAACGGCAGATGATAAGCCTTTTACTGTTTGTAACAATGTAGATGCTATGTTATATAACAAGAATATGAGCATTGTTAAATTTGTAGGTTTGAACAACAGGACAACAGATACAATTACGGTTGAAAATCTGCTGGATGAAGGGGAAGCAAGTACCTCGAGTTTGGAAAAACAAAAGGGTCCAAAATTGAAAAATTGAATGATGATTAATACACCAAACAAGGAACATAAGAGGGCCATAGAAATGGCTATTAACAAGTTAGTTAATTATGCAACAGAAAAGAAACTCATGTAAGATACTTTTCTAGCAGAATGTGTTAATGAACAGGAGAATGAGGACCAAACAAATAATGGTCAAGAATGTGTTAGTGAACAAGAGAATGAGGACCAGGAAAATAATGGTCAAGAAACCAGTGTCTTAAAAACAATAAAGACAGATTCAAACAGTGAAAACCAGGATCCTTTGATAGAAGTGAATCTTGGTACAAAAGAAGAACCTCAAGTTACATTCATGAGAGTTCATTTGGGACCAGAAGAGTTTGCAAGGATACTAGAAGTGTTAAAGAAGTATAAAGACTACTTTGCATGGTCTTATACAGAATTACTAGGACTCAGCAGAAAATTGGTGGAGCATAGACTGCCAATCAAGGCAGGGTTCGAGCCATATCAACAAGCACCAAGAAGGATGGCACCAGATATCACATTGAAGGTCAAAGAAGAGATTGAAAGGTTAGTAGCTGCAAATTTTATTAGACTTGCAAGATATGTAGAGTGGTTGTCTAATATAGTTCCTGTGATGAAGAAAAATGGCAACTTAAGAATATGTGTAGACTTTAGGAATTTGAATAATGCTACACCTAAGGATGAATACCCAATGCCAATGGCTAATTTACTTGTAGATGGAGTAGCAGGTTATCAAATTCTGTCTATGATGGATGGACATTCTGGTTATAATCAGATTTTCATAGTAGAAGAAGATGTGCATAAGATTGCATTTAGATGTCCAGGTTCAATTGGAACATTTGAATGGATAGTCATGCCATTTGGTTTGAAAAATGCTGGTGCAACATACCAAAGAGCAATGAATTTAATTTTTCATGATATGCTGCATAAGTTTATGGAGGTTTACATAGATGATGTAGTTGTAAAATCTCAAACTTTTTAAGTGTGTTAAAGTGTGTTCTAAAGTATGTTCGAGTGTAATTCAGTGTGTAAAATAGTGTAATTCAGTGTGTTTGATCGCATTTAGTGTGATTCTAGTTCGAAGTGAGATATAGATCTTGCAGTTCGAGTTCCAGAAGTGTGTGAGAGTAACAGGAAATTTCTCCTTTTGTAAGTTTCTATTATTCTTGTTCAGTTCGAAGTGTTTGTACTCGATTACTGTTTAATATAAAGATTCCGCAGTTTATAACTATTTACTGCCTTGTTGAATTTGAAGTTATTTATATTTGTAGAAGAATAAACAGTAACTTGTTATCTTGAGATTGAATTTGTTATCAAGTTTGTCTTAGAGATTGTTTAATACCAACTTCAACAGTAAAATTATAAGTAAATCAGTTAAGTGTTTACCATTGCTGGATCGAACCAAGTCCTTTATCATTAAGGCATAATTCAGACCAAACACACCCTTTTGATTTACAGAAGTTGGATAATTAATTAAGTAATCAGTTTGGATAAAACTGGATAATGAACTTAATTAATTAGGAAATTTAGTTTTGTTCAAACACATATGATTCTTGATGAAGCCATGCATAATTCTAATATAGTATATAGTACATTCTTTTCTCCTTATCTATTGGTACAACTTCTAATACTATATAAGAATTATATGTATTTCCTACATTTCGTAAATACGGAATTATTCAGTTCATATTCTTCACGAGATAGGAAATCAAAATCTTAGGTTTCTACTTTTAACTAAATTTTTGGATTTCTATTTTTGGTTAACTTTTTGGATTTTTTTTCCTTTTCTGATCAAACTATCTCACATATATTTGTATCCACTAATATGTATATATATACATATATGCAAATTTTGTCACAGTGCAAAACAACATAGTCATTTAGCAAATCGACTATACACATTAAGCAAAAACAATGGAGAAATCTTCACTCAATCTTGTGTTCTTTGTTTTTTTCTTGGTTATTGGCTCTTGTAAGTGATTCATGTAGACTACTTTCTCAAGATAATATTACTTTGTATTAGTAATCCATATCACACACATAAACTTTTGTAAATTTGAGTCTTTTCTTGAAATGATTCATTATAATGCGATTGCAAGTCTAATTTTGTAAAACATTGTTGCAGGTTTACTTGCTGAAGTTGAAGGGAGGAATGTAAGTGGCCCCTGCAACAGTAATGAAGATTGTGGCGCTAGGTGTGAGTGCAGAATAAACTTGTGTGTTTGCCCTCCCGAGAAGCCTGAGTTCGTGGCGACAACTTTTACTGGTCATTCTAAAAGTGAAAAGGAAATCCCTTAGATAAATAATATTGCCTCTCTGTATCTACCTACAATAAAAGAGAAGCAAATCTATACAGAGAGGCAATATTATTTATCTAAGGGATTTCCTTTTCACTTTTAGAATGACCAGTAAAAGTTGTCGCCACGAACTCATGCTTCTCGGGAGGGCAAACACACAAGTTTATTCTGCACTCACACCTAGCGCCACAATCTTCATTACTGTTGCAGGGGAAGAATGTAAAAAAGCGAAATTTCAGCTGCCGTCGTCAAGTTACAAAAGGGATAATCTGGCAGGCAGAATACTGTTTATTGGTTATGTGCTCAAACATCTGTGAAATCCTAATAATTGAAGTGGACTATTGGTATATGTGGGTATTTTCTTTTCTTTTTTCTTTTAGGTTGTAGTTGGATTGGCTTGGTTATTAATAATTTAGACATTTGTTGGATGAAGTCATGAAATTTATGTGAGGAGAAATTGATTTAAAATGTTCTTTTTTTTGGTAGTCAGTGTAGGATAGTAGTCCATGACTAGAAAAATTGGGAAAATATTCCTTGCCTTACTTGGAGATATCAAGCTTCGATTTTTCTTTATCCCACAGAGGCATATTCCATTGATCAGACTGCTGAATATTATTAAATTTAAATCTTACAGCGTGCGGTTTCTAACCCATACATGCATAGCCATACTTTGGGGTGCATGCAATGTTGTGGTGATCGTACTATATTTTGAAGTGTGATCTTTTAGTTATTTGAATAATCATGATCTATGCGCTTGGTTTGATTAAACATGGATGGCCTAAGAGTTTGAGGTTTCTTTTGCATAAAGTGTTGAAACACCTAATGTGTGTAATACTATAATCAAGCGTTCTCTTTTCTTTTCTTTTTTTTCTTTCTTTTTTCCTATGTTATGGAACTGCTTCGTTAATACAAAATTCTTTCTTTAATTTCTTATAAAAAAATTATGAGTAATCTTTCAACAGATTTTATAAAGGCCAATGGACTTAAGTTGACTTCATAATTCATCTATTCAAGGTGTCAACAATGGTAAATATTTTTTACAGTCACATTTTTCTCTCCTTTCAAAAATTTCAGTTTTATTTATTTATTATTGATTTATTGTTGTTATCTTTTAACTTTAACATATTGTTATTTGGTAAGCTTTATCGATTGGTGGCATTGGTGTCATTGGTGGGATGCTTATGATGAGCAGGTGGTAAATAAAAACATCATATATGGGTAAAGTTTTAGAGATACTACTGTGTTTAGCAGGAAATGACCCTCCCAATGTATCTGAAGTTTTGATAATTTATTCCAGTAAGTTAGAATGTATCATGTGTTATGTGTGCTTAGTTTTGATGTAGGTGTTAATTATTGAATTTTGAAATTATAAGAATACTTTTGATTTAAAATAGAACTTTTACATTTGACTTTTTATTGATGAACTTTTCCGAGATGTATCATTTATATGTATTTTTCGATGAATTTTCCCGTGCATCGCATGGGTTAGCGACTAGTTGTAATTAATAAGAGAAGGTATTTGACTTAAAGTATTAGTCCAAGAAATTAATAATTTAGGAGGTAATATTCTGCGTCGTGGCATGCTTGAGGATTTTGGGGTTTTACGGACCACTATAAGGCCTTATTAAAGGAGCTAAGTTGGGCTTTAAAAGCTAGAAAGGGGGGATTATGGTTTTCATTATGTTAAAAGAAGAGAAAGAAGGAAGGAGGCAGTGAAGCCGTGGAGGCCAGGGGCTGGCATCTAGTGTCTAAACTCTAAATCCATTTGAATATATAATGTCTTTTATCATACATTTGAATTGACCTTTGGGCTTCTTATTTCAACTTTCAAAACAAAATACTTAAAAACCCATAAATATAAGTGCGAAATGAAAGGAAAATATGATTATTTGATTAAAATAATTTAACATCAAACAATCAGGCCCAGACAGAGCTAGGCTTGAGAGACAAAAGATTTGAGAGGATCGCCAAGAGGGACAATGACTGTACTAAGACACCAGAAGTCGGAGTTATGGTTCTCATACCATGATAAACTTAGGAAACCATTCTTTGTATTTAATTATAAAAAATACTTGGGACTACTTTTATTCAGAAGGCTAGGAGTGTTGTAGAAGTAAAAGTGATGTGCAAATAAGTATAAATTTGGGTCGGCCTAGTGCCTAGAGCCTAATGGGTTTGTAAACTAATATTTTGATTTTACAATTAATTTTATTATTCATTTTTAATTTTGTTGTTATTCTACTTAAAAAAAAAAATTGCATATGATTCGTGATGAAACCATGCATAATTCTAATACAATATATAGTACATTTTGTTCTCCTTATCTATTAGGACAACTTCTAATACTATATGAAAATTATATGTATTTCCTACATTTCATAAATACAGAATTATTCTGTTCATATTCTTCACAAGACAAGGAATCAAAATCTTAGGTTTCTACTTTTAACTAAATTTTTGGATTTCTATTTTTGGCTAACTTTTTGGATTTTTTTTTTCCTTTTTTGATCAAACTATCTCACATATATTTGTATCCACTAATATAAATTCCAATTTTGTCACAATGCGAAACCAAAATAATCATTTAGCAAATCGACTATACACATTAAGCCAAAACAATGGAGAAATCTTCACTCAATCTTGTATTCTTTGTTTTTTTCTGGGTTATTGACTCTTATAAGTGATTCATGTAGACTGCTTTCTCAAGATAATATTAATTTGTATTAGTAATCCGTAACTCACATATAAACTTTTGTAAATTTGAGTCTTTTCTTGAAATGATTCATTATGTTAAGGATAATCATCAATTGCTGCAGAGTTTATCAATTCAGGATAAACACCAAACAGCACAGCAGCTGAAGGACTTCTCAAATCCTACAACTCAGGACAACAACAGATAGATAGGAATTGTTTGTTATGTGTTTAAGTTCTAGTCAATAACTGTTTTTGTATTATACTCAAACTCATGTACTCAATCAATATAAATATCAAAGCAAAGCACTCAACAAATTCAAGTTGAGAACTTGAGTTAATACTCTCTGTGCAGATCTGAATCTCAACACATTATAATGCAATTGCATGTATAATTTTGTTAAACATTGTTGTAGGTTTGCTAGCTGAAGTTGAAGGGAGGAATGTAAGTAGGCCCTGCAACAATGAGGAAGAATGCGGCAAAGCTGGGTGTGAGTGCAAACTAAACTTGGGTGTTTGCCCGCTCGAGAAACCTGAGTTTGTGGAAACAACTTTTACTAGTCATTCTGAATGCCAAAAGGAAATCCCTTTACATAAATAATATAGCCTCTCTATATCTACCTAAAATAAAAGAGAATGAAATCTTTTTAGATTCACAAAACAGTGTCCTCCTCAAATTTGTTTTCTATATATAAGTGGATAGAATGAAAGGTGTTGCTGAATTTTAATATTAATTAATAAATAAATGGACAAATTTCTTATTACTTTCCTATTTACTTGGATAAAGAGCGTTTGATAAATTAAATATCATGAGAGCATTTATGTGTCTTGGAGGACTTAGAAATACAATCAAAACCTCTTTTCTTAATGAAAAAAAAGAAAAGAAAAAAGGAAGGTTTCTAACAAAAGTAACATGAGAACTCAAATGTTCTAAATGTTCATTAATGATTGCAGCGACCTACTCTTTTTTCTTAGAAAACACCTACAATGAAACTTAAAGGGCATAGTATTTTTGTGTTCTCATCAATCAGCTATAATTTCCACTAATCTTAAGACCCATAAGACAATAAATAAGACTCACTTGCACCAGTTTTTGACAAAATAATACAATATCTTAGATAAAGCAATTGAGTTACATAATTCTACAAAACACTATATTTTATATTATATTGGAAATCAAAAGTGGTCTATTTGGATCAGCTTTGATCTAAGCTACTAGTACAAAATTAGCTTAATTTCACGACGAGATGAATCTCCATATTGTCCCAGGTAGAGATTTGGGGAAAAAAAATGTATCTGTTTATTGTCCATTCGGAAGGACTCAACGAGGTGAAGTAATCTTGGTGAAGATTAAAATCTTTGGCAGCATGCATTTACTAGCAAGCAATATTTGCGCTTTAGTCCTTCACTCCATAAGAATCTCATATTGCCTAATTCTCCTCAATGAAGAATCTACCATTCAATATCCTTCCAGAAAATGTCTTGCTAAAATCATGTGATAGCAACTAAAGGTTGTTATGAGGCGGACTCACATTGTAGTCCACAAGTCTACCCTTGTTTTGCTTGTCCAATGACAAAAACAAAATCAACAACTCCATGTTCAATCAAATGAGGAGAAGTGGTGCCTTACGACCATTCCAAACAAGCAGGTGGAGAGCACAATACCAATCTAGTCGAGTTTATGTTAATGATTCTCTACAAGTCACAAATGACGAGTGAATCCAAACTAGCTAGCACACCATTAAGGACCCTAGAAATCACATTTTATGCACTAATGGTATCCTCCCACTACGTCGAGGCATCACTCCCACTATTTTTAGTGATACCAAACAAAAAAGGTATTTTTAAAAACATTAGAATAAGAGGGGGCTATAAGTTAAAAACAAAAACAAAAAATTCAGTTTCTAATTCTTTAAAGAAAAAGTCAATTTCCCCACTTTGCCGAAAATATGAGTGATTTTCTTGCATTTTCGATGTGATCCTAGACCATATCTCTAAATCTCCCCATGCTCATGACACCATCCAAAGTGATCTCCACTTCGCGCAAATCATCTCAATTAACAAGACATTGACTTAAGGATGTGACGAGTAACCAAAATACATGGTAACACATTTATCCAAATAATTAGCACACAATATATGCATTAAACTATCGTGTTTTAGTCCGTTACCTCTTGAATTCTGTGACAAAACCTTGTATATCACTTTGCAACCGAATAATCATTCTAAGCCTCTTCCCACATGCACTTGTATCCATTGTCAGGTCTCCATTTGTCCTTGTCTTGTGCTTATCAATGTAAAGATGTCACTATCTCGAGCACTTCGCGTAAATACGTGGACCAAGTCCTAGGGTTTGTTGATGGAACCCTAAGAAATGCGAGCGGATGAGAGAAAGAGAGAGGATGACGGCTTGGGTTTTGTGCCTCTACATTTTGTTTGTCTAAAAACGTGTGTGAGATGTCGCATTGGTCACCTCTTCTTCTTTAAGGGGTGGTTCGTATTCTCAAATGTTTTTAGGGTTAGGAACAGAGGAACAAAGAGTTGCCACTTGGTTTTTCGGTCCATGAACCGTAAATATGACTTCATGCACGAAAGTACTGGTCTTGAACTAGGTCCAGAGCTAAGGTACGTCTTGGGAAGGTGTTAGGCACCCAAGAACGCCCAACCTAATGGTTGGCCTTCCTCTATATTACTTGATATCTTTGAAAGAGTTTATTGAAGAATCTCTAATCATACAAAAGCACGTAAACCTAGATCTAGCACAATCAAGAGGCAAACAAAGCATGGCATAATGTTTGAATGTGGATGAAGAATCTCACTTCGAATCCATCTCTCACCAAGTTATGGGCTTCATCCCCACAACAACATAGGTCATAATTCTAACCTAAAACACATGGTAATATATGAAACTATTCTAGTAAACAGACAAACATGGCATAGCTCATTGGAGAATGATTGTAATTTAAATTAAGATCTATACCTAACCTCTAGGGAGCTTGCAACAAGCTAGTAGATTATCACCGGTCTCTCAGTCTTGATTTCTTTGACGAAATTATGTGTTGTTCTTCAACAAGAAAGGTTTTGAATGCCTAGGTTTGTGATTGGTGTTTCGTGAGAAAGGGGTTATCCTTCTAGTTCTTCAACTAGAGAAGAACTACTTGCTCAAGGACTCTTCCTTACTACCTTCTTCTAGGCAGGGCTTTGCTCCTCTAAGACTACTTCTTCTCTCTTCTACTCTAGGCTTCTACTTCAGTAGAGCTTCGCTACTCTAGGACTACTTCCTCCTACTTCTCTCTATTATACTATACCAGTGCTTCTTGGTATTTTCAGTGTTTCTGTGGAGACTCTCTAGGATGATTTGTTTGTGAGGTATGGGACTACTTTTATAGTGATAAAAGGGCTAGGGTTTGCTTGAAGAAGGGGTAAACTGACCTATTCTAGCAAGAAAAGTCAGTCTCCACGAATTAGGGTTTCTGCCTAGCAGCACTGGTGCACGCCATTTTAGAGACGCACACGAGGACTACTTCCTCCTACTTCTCTCTATTATATTATACCAATGCTTCTTGGTATTTTCAGTGTTTCTGTGGAGACTCTTCGGGATGATTTGTTTGTGAGGTATGGGACTCCATTTATAGCGATAAAGGGGTTAGGGTTTGCTTGAAGAAGGGGTAAACTGACCTGTTCCCATAGGAAAAGCCAGTCTTCACGAATTAGGGTTTCTGCCTGGTGGCACTAGCGCGCCTCTTTAGAGACGCGCACACCTCTTCACTACAGACACACGCCTCTTCATTTTTAATTTTATTGTTATTATATCCTTTTAGAATAAAATTGCATATTGTTTGCACATAAAAATAAATTTTGGGCCTACTAATAGTATTGGGCCAAGTTAAGTTATTTATTTAAAAGATTAGATTGACTTACTATTTGGGCCTAAGTGAGACAAGTTACTTTATTTAAACAAAAGCCCAAAAGGTTAAGACCTGGTTTCACTTCGAGGTCATGTTTAGATTGAATTAAAAATAGTTACAAGCAGTTCGATCTTGAAAGAACTGTTAAGTAACGGTTTATTTATAATCTGGAAACCCATGTGACAGGTGTTATCATCTCCAAGGAAGTTGTTATTATGTATTGAACCAGATCTCTTGATGATTTGAAATTCAAAATGAAGAAAGAAACTGTTGCTCGAGGAAGGTATAAATAGAAGAAAGGAAAACAGTTACACCCCCCCGTATTCTCTAGAGTTCAAGAGTTCAATTGTGATTCAAAGTGTGTTAAAATGTGTTAAAGTGTGTTCTAAAGTGTGTTCGAGTGTAATTCAGTGTGTAAAATAGTGTAATTTAGTGTGTTTGAGTGCATTTAGTGTGATTCCAATTCGAGTGAGATATAGATCTTGCAGTTCGAGCTACAGAAGTGTGTGAGAGTAACAGGAAATTTCTCTTTTTGTAAGTTTCTGTTGTTCTTGTTCAGTTCGAAGTGTTTGTACTTGATCACTGTTTAATATAAAGATTTTGCAGTTTATAACTATTTACTGCCTTGTTGAATTTGAAGTTATTTACATTTGTAGAAGAATAAACAATAACTTGTTATCTCGAGATTGAATTTGTTATCAAGTTTGTCTTAGAGATTGTTTAATACCAACTTCAACAATAAAATTATAAGTAAATCAGTTAGGTGTTTTCCACTGCTGGATCGAACCAAGTCCTTTATCATTAAGGCATAATTTGGATGAAACGCACTCTTTTGATTTACAGAAGTTGGATAATTAATTAAGTAATCAGTTTGGATAAAACTGGATAATGAACTTAATTAATTAGGAAATTTAGTTTTGTTCAAACAAATTGGCGACCACAGTGGGAGATATTTGTTTTGTACATGGTAAGCATTAGAAAAATGAAAAGTACAGGCAGAGGAGTAGATATTCGAGGAGATGTATCTAGTTCTAGTGAAGAAGTAGAATTACAACAACAATCAGTAACTGCTGAGGGTTGGAAATTCTATTTAGATGAAAAAATGAATATTCAAAACAACAAGTTGGAAAAACTGAATGTTTTGGATAAACTAGATAAGAGAATACAAGCCCAGAATGAGAAGTTAGACAAATTAGACAAGTTGGACAAAATCAGTAGTGATATTGCCCAGATGAATGCAGGAGTGGCTGATTTGATGACATACTTGACGAAAAGAGATGGGAATCCCAATTCAAGTAGAATAAACAATGTAGGAAATGTTCAGGGATCAATAGTACTTGTTATAGGCACTGTTACTAGGAACATCGAAGTAGGACAAAGTTCTGCAGAAAACCAAAACCAAAACCAGACTTATAATAATGAGAGGCCAGTAGGTTATCCTGATTCAGGCGTTAATATGTACAGAGATGAAGTAAGGGTTGAAGTTCCTTTAGGAGAACCTTATTTTGAACAACCTCGAGTAGAGGTTAATAAGGAAACTTATGCAGAGGATGCTTTTAGAACTGAGTTTAACAGAAATGCACATCAAAGGAATGATGGAGCATATAGACCTCCAAGAGGAATAGAAAATGAAGTTAGAAGAGGAAGATATAATTTCCATGATAATGATAGAAATGGAAATTATAGGAATGATAGGAATGAAAGAAATGATAGAAATGACAAGAATAAGTTTCAAGAACCACAAAGGAATGAGTTCGAGGAACCCAACCAGAATGTTAGACAAGAGATAGGAAATAATGCTATAGGTTTAGATAATATCATGAATATGATGGAACAAACCTATGATCCAAATTTACAAAGGGCTGCAAGGCCTACATTTAGGAGACCCTATCTAGATAGAATTGAAAGGGAATTTGAGAGACCAAGGAATTACAAAGTTCCTGATTTCTGTATATTTTCTGGAGATGATGAGAAAACAACATATGAACATATTTCTAGGTTTACAATCCAATGTGAAGAGTTGTCAAACAATGGGAATGGAAAACCTATAATGTTTCCCAATTCATTAACTAGGCAAGCATTTATGTGGTATTCTTCTTTGCCTCCACATTCAATTGAAACTTGGAATGATATGGAGGAAAACATTCTGAATCATTTTGCTAGAATTGATTTAGGAATATCAATGGCAGATTTGTCCAGACTTAAACAAGAGTTAGGAGAAATTGCAGATCAGTTTATCATGAAATTTAAAAGAACTAGGTTGAGATGTCAAACACAATTACCAGAAAGTGAACCCATAAGGTTTGCTGTTAATGGTTTGAACTTCGAGTTAAAGAAAAAGTTTGAAGGAGTCAACTTTTATGATTTGTTTGACTTGGCTGATAAAGACACTAGGTATGAAGGGTTGTAAAGAGAAGAGAATCAAAGAAGAAATACATCTATAGGGGCTTATTACCAGGACCCTAACTTCGAGGTAGATGTAGCAAAATTCATAGGATTGAAGCCTTATGTCCTTGAAACTACTTATAAAAAGAACATGCAGGCTAAGGGTTCAAACAGACCATCAACTCCAGCCAGAACATATCATTTTGATATGAACAAGGCAGATGAGTTGTTTGATATCCTATTGGAATCAAAGTATATCAATTTGCCTCACCCAAGGCATAAAATATTTTCTAAGGAAGAACTTCGAGGGAGAGAGCACTGTAAATGGCATAGTTCATTTACACACTCCACAAATAATTGTTTAACTTTTAGGAATATTATTCAAGAAAAGTTTGACAATAAAATACTGAAGTTCCACGACAAACCAAAGGAAAATATGGCAGTAGACACAGAGCCATTTCCTAAAATGGTTGATATTAATATGGTTACAATGTGTTTGAATCCATTGTTAGAAAATGAAAATTGCAGTGAAGAAACTTTTATTAACATGTATCAAGCTTTATCTTTGCAGGGGGGAAGAGAATTAACAGCTGAACAACTGAAATGGAACAAGTTAAGTTGAATCAGAATGCAGCAGACAAGGAGAAAGGAACTTACATACAAGAACAGAACATCCAGATCAACCAAGGGAAGATGCCAGTGGCAGAAGATTGCCATACATCTGTAGTCTAGAATGAAGCCTTTGTCAGGCCTGCAACTCATGGTCACACATCAACTTGTGATGAAGCCTTGATAAGGCCTTTACAAGGGTGTAGTAACCCACCAACTTACAAAGAGGCCTTGGTCAGGCCCTCACCTGTGACCATGTCACAGCAGCTTGAAACAGAAAATTGTTTGTGTGAAAGGTGTGGCCATATAATAGCTTGAGTTCTTGCAATGGCAGCAAGTAAAAAAAATCAAGCCAGATAGTAAATTCAGAACCAATTCGAGACTCATAACAGGAGGTTTGAACAGAATAGAATTCCAATAAGTAGGTTTGCTCAGAATCCTAATGGACCTCAAGGACCATACAGGAGAGAACCTAGTGGACCTCAAGGACCATACAGAAGAGAACCAAATGGATCTCAAGACCATACAGGAAGGAACCTAATGGACCTCAAGGACCATACAGGAGGGAACAATATTATTCGAGGAACTATAATCAACAGTTTG
>OU015765.1:10511599-10643534 GCA_907173295.1 Fagus sylvatica
AGAAAGTGAACCCATAAGGTTTGCTGTTAATGGTTTGAACTTCGAGTTAAAGGAAAAAGTTTGAAGGAGTCAACTTTTATGATTTGTTTGACTTGGCTTGATAAAGACACTAGGTATGAAGGGTTGTAAAGAGAAGAGAATCAAAGAAGAAATACATCTATAGGGGCTTATTACCAGGACCCTAACTTCGAGGTAGATGTAGCAAAATTCATAGGATTGAAGCCTTATGTCCTTGAAACTACTTATAAAAAGAACATGCAGGCTAAGGGTTCAAACAGACCATCAACTCCAGCCAGAAACATATCATTTTGATATGAACACAAGGCAGATGAGTTGTTTGATATCCTATTGGAATCAAAGTATATCAATTTGCCTCACCCAAGGCATAAAATATTTTCTAAGGAAGAACTTCGAGGGAGAGAGCACTGTAAATGGCATAGTTCATTTACACACTCCACAAATAATTGTTTAACTTTTAGGAATATTATTCAAGAAAAGTTTGAACAATAAAATACTGAAGTTCCACGACAAACCAAAGGAAAATATGGCAGTAGACACAGAGCCATTTCCTAAAATGGTTGATATTAATATGGTTACAATGTGTTTGAATCCATTGTTAGAAAATGAAAATTGCAGTGAAGAAACTTTTATTAACATGTATCAAGCTTTATCTTTGCAGGGGAAGAGAATTAACAGCTTAACAACTGAAATGGAACAAGTTAAGTTGAATCAGAAAGCAGCAGACAAGGAGAAAGGAACTTACATACAAGAACAGAACATCCAGATCAACCAAGGGAAGATGCCAGTGGCAGAAGATTGCCATACATCTGTAGTCTAGAATGAAGCCTTTGTCAGGCCTGCAACTCATGGTCACACATCAACTTGTGATGAAGCCTTGATAAGGCCTTTACAAGGGTGTAGTAACCCACCAACTTACAAAGAGGCCTTGGTCAGGCCCTCACCTGTGACCATGTCACAGCAGCTTGAAACAGAAAATTGTTTGTGTGAAAGGTGTGGCCATATAATAGCTTGAGTTCTTTGCAATGGCAGCAAGTAAAACAAATCAAGCCAGATAGTAAATTCAGAACCAATTCGAGACTCATAACAGGAGGTTTGAACAGAATAGAATTCCAATAAGTAGGTTTGCTCAGAATCCTAATGGACCTCAAGGACCATACAGGAGAGAACCTAGTGGACCTCAAGGACCATACAGAAGAGAACCAAATGGATCTCAAGACCATACAGGAAGGAACCTAATGGACCTCAAGGACCATACAGGAGGGAACAATATTATTCGAGGAACTATAATCAACAGTTTGAAGACCCAAGGAGCAATAAGACATTTAAGCCTCCAATAGCAGAAAAAGGAAGATGGGTGACTTTAGGATCACCAAACTTGAAACCTTTTCACCAAAAGGTTTATAAGTATGGGTATAATCCTAATTTTAACAAGATGACAAAGACACTAAAGAGAAGATGGATTAGGAATCAAGCATTAAAGCAAAAAGAGATGTAGTAAGGAGGTAGTTCTTCACAAGCATTTTCAGAAAAGAATACCAATGTTGCATCCTCTACTCAGGATGACATGGAATGTGAGGAAACAATGCCAGTCAAAGAAGATAAGAATATCTATGTTGGTAGGTATATATCAGCACAGTCAGCAGAGGGTAGTTATCAACCTCGAAGTGAGGTTGTTGGGCCTTCATTAAGGCCAGAATATCTTAGAGATGAAAAGAAACCAAATGAGAGAAAGGAAACTGAACAGAACAAGCCATATGAAACAACTTGAGTTTACATTGGCAAGAAATCAAAGAGGAAGAACCAGGATAAGTTAGAAGAGTTAATAAAGGAAGTAGTGACAAAAACAGGCAAAGATGATGTGGTTGAAACAGAAAAGATAGAAGCTGTTGACACAAATATAGAAGCAGAAGAGGATTTTCAAGAAGATGAAGATGATGATGGTGAAAAATTTGCCTTATCCATTGAGGCAATGAGAAAAGAAGAAGATACTCAGATAGAAAAATTATGCAGGAAGATGACCAAGATCAAGAAACTAACACCAATATTGTTGATTGCAATATGGTGAATGTTTTAACAAGGGAGTTTATGTCCCTAGAAAGATTGGAACAAGAGGAAAATGAAGACAGGGAAGAAACTCAAGGTGAAATTCAGAAGGCTCAGGGGGCAACTCCAGTGCTTTTGGTTACAGAAAATAAAGGCTTTGAAGTAGGTAAAATGGTGTTCGAGAAGCCATCAAAACAGATGACTCAACACCTTAAACTCTTTATATTAAAGCTCATATGAATGGTAGACCTGTGAATAAGGTGTTAGTGTATAATGGTGCAGCGGTAAACATTTTTCCATATAAAATGCTTAGTAAATTAGCTAAAACAGAGGAAGATTTAACTCTCTTAGATATGGCTGTGAATGGTTTCACAGGAGAACCAACATTAACAAAGGGAATAATCCCAATTCAAATAAAAGTTGGGAGTAAAGTTAACACATCAGCTTTCTTTATAGTAAATAAAAAGTCAACATATAATGCACTACTGTGAAGAGATTGGATACACTCGAATTGGGTGGTGCCATCTTCTTTACACCAGGTTATTATGTTTTGGAAAGATAACAATAGCATAGAAATAGTAACGGCAGATGATAAGCCTTTTACTGTTTGTAACAATGTAGATGCTATGTTATATAACAAGAATATGAGCATTGTTAAATTTGCAGGTTTGAACAACAGGACAACAGATACAATTACGGTTGAAAATCTGCTGGATGAAGGGGAAGCAAGTACCTCGAGTTTGGAAAAAAAAAAGGGTCCAAAATTGAAGAATTGAATGATGATTAATACACCAAACAAGGAACATAAGAGGGCCATAGAAATGGCTATTAACAAGTTAGTTAATTATGCAACAGAAAAGAAACTCATGTAAGATACTTTTCTAGCAGAATGTGTTAATGAACAGGAGAATGAGGACCAAACAAATAATGGTCAAGAATGTGTTAGTGAACAAGAGAATGAGGACCAGGAAAATAATGGTCAAGAAACCAGTGTCTTAAAAACAATAAAGACAGATTCAAACAGTGAAAACCAGGATCCTTTGATAAAAGTGAATCTTGGTACAAAAGAAGAACCTCAAGTTACATTCATGAGAGTTCATTTGGGACCAGAAGAGTTTGCAAGGATACTAGAAGTGTTAAAGAAGTATAAAGACTACTTTGCATGGTCTTATACAGAATTACTAGGACTCAGCAGAAAATTGGTGGAGCATAGACTGCCAATCAAGGCAGGATTCGAGCCATATCAACAAGCACCAAGAAGGATGGAACCAGATATCATATTGAAGGTCAAAGAAGAGATTGAAAGGTTAGTAGCTGCAAATTTTATTAGACCTGCAAGATATGTAGAGTGGTTGTCTAATATAGTTCCTGTGATGAAGAAAAATGGCAAGTTAAGAATATGTGTAGACTTTAGGAATTTGAATAATGCTACACCTAAGGATGAATACCCAATGCCAATGGCTAATTTACTTGTAGATGGAGTAGCAGGTTATCAAATTCTGTCTATGATGGATGGACATTCTGGTTATAATCAGATTTTCATAGTAGAAGAAGATGTGCATAAGATTGCATTTAGATGTCCAGGTTCAATTGGAACATTTGAATGGATAGTCATGCCATTTGGTTTGAAAAATGCTGGTGCAACATACCAGAGAGCAATGAATTTAATTTTTCATGATATGCTGCATAAGTTTATGGAGGTTTACATAGATGATGTAGTTGTAAAATCTCAAACTTTTAAAGTGTGTTAAAGTGTGTTCTAAAGTATGTTCGAGTGTAATTTAGTGTGTAAAATAGTGTAATTCAGTGTGTTTGATCGCATTTAGTGTGATTCTAGTTCAAGTGAGATATAGATCTTGCAGTTCGAGTTCCAGAAATGTGTGAGAGTAACAGGAAATTTCTCCTTTTGTAAGTTTCTATTGTTCTTGTTCAGTTTAAAGTGTTTGTACTCGATTACTGTTTAATATAAAGATTCTGCAGTTTATAACTATTTACTGCCTTGTTGAATTTGAAGTTATTTATATTTGTAGAAGAATAAACAGTAACTTGTTATCTTGAGATTGAATTTGTTATCAAGTTTGTCTTAGAGATTGTTTAATACCAAATTCAACAGTAAAATTATAAGTAAATCAGTTAAGTGTTTACCATTGCTGGATCGAACCAAGTCCTTTATCATTAAGGCATAATTCAGACGAAACACACCCTTTTGATCTACAGAAGTTGGATAATTAATTAAGTAATCAGTTTGGATAAAATTGGATAATGAACTTAATTAATTAGGAAATTTAGTTTTGTTCAAACACATATGATTCTTGATGAAGCCATGCATAATTCTAATATAGTATATAGTACATTCTTTTCTCCTTATCTATTGGTACAACTTCTAATACTATATAAGAATTATATGTATTTCCTACATTTCGTAAATACGGAATTATTCAGTTCATATTCTTCACGAGATAGGAAATCAAAATCTTAGGTTTCTACTTTTAACTAAATTTTTGGATTTCTATTTTTGGTTAACTTTTTGGATTTTTTTTCCTTTTCTGATCAAACTATCTCACATATATTTGTATCCACTAATATGTATATATATACATATATGCAAATTTTGTCACAGTGCAAAACAACATAGTCATTTAGCAAATCGACTATACACATTAAGCAAAAACAATGGAGAAATCTTCACTCAATCTTGTGTTCTTTGTTTTTTTCTTGGTTATTGGCTCTTGTAAGTGATTCATGTAGACTACTTTCTCAAGATAATATTACTTTGTATTAGTAATCCATATCACACACATAAACTTTTGTAAATTTGAGTCTTTTCTTGAAATGATTCATTATAATGCGATTGCAAGTCTAATTTTGTAAAACATTGTTGCAGGTTTACTTGCTGAAGTTGAAGGGAGGAATGTAAGTGGCCCCTGCAACAGTAATGAAGATTGTGGCGCTAGGTGTGAGTGCAGAATAAACTTGTGTGTTTGCCCTCCCGAGAAGCCTGAGTTCGTGGCGACAACTTTTACTGGTCATTCTAAAAGTGAAAAGGAAATCCCTTAGATAAATAATATTGCCTCTCTGTATCTACCTACAATAAAAGAGAAGCAAATCTATACAGAGAGGCAATATTATTTATCTAAGGGATTTCCTTTTCACTTTTAGAATGACCAGTAAAAGTTGTCGCCACGAACTCAGGCTTCTCGGGAGGGCAAACACACAAGTTTATTCTGCACTCACACCTAGCGCCACAATCTTCTTTACTGTTGCAGGGGAAGAATGTAAAAAAGCGAAATTTCAGCTGCCGTCGTCAAGTTACAAAAGGGATAATCTGGCAGGCAGAATACTGTTTATTGGTTATGTGCTCAAACATCTGTGAAATCCTAATAATTGAAGTGGACTATTGGTATATGTGGGTATTTTCTTTTCTTTTTTCTTTTAGGTTGTAGTTGGAATTGCTTGGTTATTAATAATTTAGACATTTGTTGGATGAAGTCATGAAATTTATGTGAGGAGAAATTGATTTAAAATGTTCTTTTTTTTGGTAGTCAGTGTAGGATAGTAGTCCATGACTAGAAAAATTGGGAAAATATTCCTTGCCTTACTTGGAGATATCAAGCTTCGATTTTTCTTTATCCCACAGAGGCATATTCCATTGATCAGACTGCTGAATATTATTAAATTTAAATCTTACAGCGTGCGGTTTCTAACCCATACATGCATAGCCATACTTTGGGTGCATGCAATGTTGTGGTGATCGTACTATATTTTGAAGTGTGATCTTTTAGTTATTTGAATAATCATGATCTATGCGCTTGGTTTGATTAAACATGGATGGCCTAAGAGTTTGAGGTTTCTTTTGCATAAAGTGTTGAAACACCTAATGTGTATAATACTATAATCAAGCGTTCTCTTTTCTTTTCTTTTTTTCTTTCTTTTTTCCTATGTTATGGAACTGCTTCGTTAATACAAAATTCTTTCTTTAATTTCTTATAAAAAAATTATGAGTAATCTTTCAACAGATTTTATAAAGGCCAATGGACTTAAGTTGACTTCATAATTCATCTGTTCAAGGTGTCAACAATGGTAAATATTTTTTACAGTCACATTTTTCTCTTCTTTCAAAAATTTCAGTTTTATTTATTTATTATTGATTTATTTTTGTTATCTTTTAATTTTAACATATTGTTATTTGGTAAGCTTTATCGATTGGTGGCATTGGTGTCATTGGTGGGATGCTTATGATGAGCAGGTGGTAAATAAAAACATCATATATGGGTAAAGTTTTAGAGATACTACTGTGTTTAGCAGGAAATGACCCTCCCAATGTATTTGAAGTTTTGATAATTTATTCCAGTAAGTTAGAATGTATCATGTGTTATGCGTGCTTAGTTTTGATGTAGGTGTTAATTATTGAATTCTGAAATTATAAGAATACTTTTGATCTAAAATAGAATTTTTACATTTGACTTTTTATTGATGAACTTTTCCGAGATGTATCATTTATATGTATCTTTCGATGAATTTTTCCGTGCATCGCATGGGTTAGCGACTAGTTGTAATTAATAAGAGAAGGTATTTGACTTAAAGTATTAGTCCAAGAAATTAATAATTTAGGAGGTAATATTCTGCGTCGTGGCATGCTTGAGGATTTTGGGGTTTTACGGACCACTATAAGGCCTTATTAAAGGAGCTAAGTTGGGCTTTAAAAGCTAGAAAGGGGGGAATTATGGTTTTCATTATGTTAAAAGAAGAGAAAGAAGGAAGGAGGCAGTGAAGCCGTGGAGGCCAAGGGCTGGCATCTAGTGTCTAAACTCTAAATCCATTTGAATATATAATGTCTTTTATCATACATTTGAATTGACCTTTGGGCTTCTTATTTCAACTTTCAAAACAAAATACTTAAAAACCCATAAATATAAGTGCGAAATGAAAGGAAAATATGATTATTTGATTAAAATAATTTAACATCAAACAATCAGACTATATGGCTTGGCATTTTTTCTAAAATATGCCAGTTTTTCATGTTCAGATATGCCAAAACATTTCACAAGCTCTGTGTGACTGTGTGTCATTGTAATGGTTTCAAAAATAATATAAATAGAGATTTGACAATATCGTATAAGAAAAAAAAGAAAAAAAAAAAAAACAGCTTCAAAGTTGCATCAGTATCAATAGCTGTTGCGTTTTTCAAACCAAGCATCAACGCCTCCGCTGCCTCTTCTACTTCCCTGCTTTTTTTTGTTTTAAGTTTTTTGGTCTTTTTTTCTCTAAAAACTAAACGTTAGTCGACTCTATTTCTATTAAGTATGTCATTATCTAGAGTTATTATCTTTTAAATGAGATGGAAGATTCTAAGCCATAGATTTTCTTTTTTTTTTTTTAAATAGATCTTGTTTATCTAATTTTGGGTGCGAGTGCAAAAATAACTTGTGTATTTGCCCGCCCGTGAAACCTGAGTTCGTGGCTACAACTTTTACTAGTCATTTTGAAAACCAAAGGGAAATCCTTTACATAAATAATTAGCATCTCTTGTATCTACCTACAATAAAAGAGAAGGAAACCTATATAAATTCATAAAATAATGTACTTCTCAAAATGTTTTTCTATAAGTGGATAGAATAAAAGGTGTTGCTGAATTTTAATATTAATTAATTAATAAATGGCCAAATTTCTTATTCCTTTACTATTTGCTTGGATTAAAGTGGGTTGATAAATGAAATGTTTGAGAGTATTTATGTGTCATGGTAAGACTTAGAATTACAACATTTAGATATCAAGAATCTTTTTTTGTTTTTTTTAGAAAAAACGATAGAAGTATTATTAAGAGAGATCAACAATAACAATGAGAAGAATAAAAGCCAGACCCTCTTCTAACCAAAAATAGGGTTGGTTGTTTTCCTTGGACTAAGAGACCAAAGCTTTGGCCGCCCTATTACAAACCCCAGGAACAACTCGGAAACTTAAATGAGAAAAATTAGCCTGAAATGCTCTAACACAAACTATTAAATCATGAATCTTAGTCAAGCATTCATCATTGGACTTGATGATCTCCCCCAGATTCCTGTCAGTAAACTCCATTATTAGCTTTTGGAACTCCGCCTCCAACCCAAACTATAACGCTCTGAATCAGCCCTATGTAAACCAACCCCATGAGTCCATGACCTAGGATTTCTGCACAAAAAGCTCCCAATATCACCCTTGTATGGTCTTTAGTAATGGACCCCATGCCCACATATTGTCGCTTTCGAAAAAAATTCTATCCTACATTCAACTTGACAAAAGGATCGATAGAAGGGTTCCTCAAACTAGGCACAGAGGGATAAGTTGTTTTTATTGTTCGGTTAGCTTCTAAAAATTCCTCCACATAAGTAGCAGCATTAGAGCTAGTGATGATAGCATTGTTCTGAGGATTGTTCAACCACTAACAGAATTGAGAAGATGAAGAAGATGAAGATAGAAAGCAAGAAAACAGAGAGTGAAAGATAATACTTTGAGAGCTTTGATTTGAGAATGCTTATTGTATTAATTTTCTTAATCAACTATTACAATGCTTTTCGGTATATATAGACCAAGCTAAGAACTAAGAAAAGAAATATCCTACCTAATTCAATAACAGCTTTGGTAGGAAAGCTTAACAAACTTAACAAAACCAAAATCGGTTATAATAGATTTTCCCTTTCTTAAGCATGCCAATTGTGCTGTGTTTAATGGATAATTACAACACATGCCAATCACATGCTATACTAACTAATCAACTTATATACATAAACGACATGTGAGTTTTATAGTCTTGCCTAAAGCTACTTGTAGCTTATCTTTGTTCTGCAATCTTCAATACTCCCCCTCAAGATGGAAGGCACAAGTTGTGAACTCCCATCTTGTCAAGAAAATTGGAAAACAGAGGGAACCCCAAAGCTTTAGTCATGATGTCAACTACCTGATGCTTACTTGGAACATGTAAGCTTCGAATCAACCCTTCTTGAATCTTATCTCTGACAAGATGGCAATCTATTTCTATATGCTTTGTTCTCTCATGAAAAAATGGGTTGGCAACAATGTGTAATGTTGCCTGGCTATCTGAGAACGAAAGAGATCCTTGAGCTTGATGTATTCTAAGGTTAAACAATAGGTATTTCATCCATACAATTTCACAAACAGCTGAAGTCATTGCTTTATATTCTGCCTTGGCTGAGGACTTGGATACAGTGTTTTGTTTCTTAGACCTCCATGAAACTAATGAGCTACCTATGAACACACAGTAGCCAGTAGTTGATCTTCGTGTGTCGGGGCAGCTTGCCCAATCAGAATCAAAAAATGTTTTAACATGTAAATCAGAATCTGATGGATATATAAGGCCTTGACTGGGAGCTCCTTTGATATATTGGACTATATGTTGAGCTACTTTAAGATGAAAGTCTCGAGGTTGATCCATGAACTGACTTAGTCTGTGGACAGAGAACACAATATCTAGTCTAGTCATTGTGAGGTACATTAATCTCCCTATGAGTCTTCTGTATATAGTGGGATCTGGATGTAGGGACCTTTCACCTTTGGAGAGCTTCAAGTTCTGATCCATTGGACATTTCGTTGGTTTACAACCCAACATACTAGCATCTTCCATAATTTCAAGGGCATATTTTCTTGGTGACACAGAAAGGCCCTTGGATGATCTTGCAATTTCAAGACCTAGAAAATATCTAATTGGTCCCAAATCCTTAAGTTTGAACTGACTGTCCAAATATGTCTTGAACTGAGCAACAGCTGCTACATCATTGCTAGCAATTAAGATGTCATCAACATACACTAGGAGATCAATAAAGCGTGATCTATGTTGCCTAGTGAAGAGAGAGTAATCAGCTTTGGATTGGGTAAAACCATGTTGCAGTAAGGTAGTGGAGAACTTTGAGAACCATTGCCTAGAAGCCTATTTTAAACCATACAATGACTTTTGGAGTTTGCATACAGTAGAAGGAGGGTGAGAATGCTCCCCCTTACTGTGAAATCCAGGTGGAAGAGTCATGTATACCTCCTCATCAAGATCTCCATGGAGAAAGGCATTATTTAAATCTAATTGATATAAAACCCAACCCTTCACAACAGCAATAGCAAGCAAACATCTAATAGTAACAAACTTTGCAACAGGTGAGAAAGTTTCAAAGTAGTCAAATCCTTCTTGTTGATTATAACCCTTAGTAACAAGTCTAGCTTGTAACTCTCAAAGTGCCATTAGATCTAAGCTTGACTTTATAAACCCATTTGCAACCAATGTCTTGCCAAGTGGAAGAGGTGTAAGGGACCAAGTCTGGTTGGCCTCCAATGTAGTAATTTCTATAGTCATGACCTTACACCATTGAGGAGACTTACTGGCTTCATGGTAATTGGAAGGCTCTTAGATGGAAGAGGCATTTAGGGCAAAAGATTTATATTGTGAAGATAGGTGTGAATATGATAAAACTTGAGATAAAGGGTAAGAGGTGAAAGAACCAGTACTTGAAACCATTGTGGAGGATGAGTAAGGATCAAAAGAAGCATGATTGCAGTGATAATCTTGCAAGTAACCAGGAGGTTTATGAGTTCTTTTAGAGAGTCTAATGGAGGAAACAAGTACATCAGAAAGGTGATTTTGAGGTGAAAGGGATTGTGAAGCTACTAGTGGTGTTAATAAAGGGACAACATCAACACAAGGCTAAGGTAAGACAGTAGGGGTCATATCAAGCAACTGCTTTGTAAATGCAGGTGACTGATGTAATGAAGAATGAATGTGAGGTTGAGTCTTATGTTGATGGAAAGGGAATATATTTTCATGAAAAATAACATCTCGAGACACAAAGATTTGATAGGTTTTAAGATCCAAGAGTCTACATCCTTTAGTTCCAAAAGGATATCCAAGCATAAGACAGTCCCTAGACCTAGGAGCAAATTTGTGTCTATTATGGGAAAGGGTTGCTGCATAACACAAGGATCCAAAAACTTTTAGATGGGAATATGGTGGAATTGTTTTAAACAAGGCTTCATACAGAGATTTATTATTGAGAATGGGAGATGGAATACGATTGATGAGGTATGCTGCAGTAAGGATACAATAACCCCAATATGAAAGAGGTAAATGAGCTTGAAATCTAAGAGATCTAGCAACAGTTAAGAGGTGTTGATGCTTCCTCTCAACAATAGAGTTCTGTTGGGGTGTTCCTACACAGCTAGTTTGATGTAGTGTACCTTGTTGGGCATAAAATTCTGTCATATCAAACTCAAGACCATTATCTGATCTAAGAGTTTTAGTAGAAGTAGAAATTGGGTTTGGACTAGTTTAAAGAAAGATTGCAACAAGCCACGAGTTTCAGATTTTAATTTCATGAGAAAAATCCATGTACATCGTGTGCAATCATCCACTATGGTAAGAAAATATCTTTGGTTATTGACAGTAGGAACATGGAATGGTCCCCAAATATCACAATGTATCAAATCAAAAGGGAAAGCAGATACATGAACACTATTGGGGAAAGACAATCTTTTGATTTTTGACAAGTTACAAATGTTACAATGCTGGTTTATAGAAGGAACAGCCAAGTTATTTATGACATGGCTTAACGAGTTCAAATGAGAAATGGAAGGATGGCCTAGTCTATGATGCCAAACATCAAAACCATCTTTATTTGCATTGGAATTGAAAGCTAAAGAAGTACTACAAGGAATTGAAAATCTTAATGGAGAATCTGTAACTTGCAAAATGTACAGCTCATGCTTTATCCTAGCCAAGCCAATCCTCTTCCAATTGGTAAAGTCTTGAATACAACAAAATTGGGAAAATAAAAGTACACAACAAGGCATTGAATATGTGAGTTTCGTAATTGATATAAGATTAAAAGAAAAAGCAGGTACACATAGTACATTGGTAAGAATCAAAGATTGAGAAATCTGAACAGAACCAATGTGTGTAGCTAACTGTCACACCCCAAACGCACTAAGGTCCAAAGCATGAAAAACTAAACCATCAAGAGAAACTGTGGGAGATTTTTTTTCCTTTATGTTACACCATATACACAATATATCTATATTATTAGATATATTGTGTATATGGTGTAACATAAAGGAAAAAAAATCTCCCACAGTTTCTCTTGATGGTTTGGTTTTTCATGCTTTGGACCTTAGTGCGTTTGGGGTGTGACAATTATGGTATCAGAGCTTAGGTTATGATTCTGTAGACATTCAAGGTTGGATATGATCATGATCTAAGTCAGAGCATTAGGCGTTGTGGTAGTTATCTTGGCATAGTGGTATCTTATTGGGTAGCTTAAAGGAGAAACTATCTTTTGTGTTACTATTGATTGATTTATTGCTTCAGATTGGTGTAGTTGCTTTGTTTTGCAATGCTTGTGTAAATTCTTGAAATATATGTACGTGATGTGAATTGTTGAGCTTCTATATTTAGTGAGTATTGAAGGGAATATTTGTCAATTTCTCCCAAGTAAAGGATGACGACCTTCTACTACGAGAAGAAGGCCATCCGCTCCCTCAGGAAAATCAACTCCCTTCTACCGCTCATGATGGCTTAGTCACCAGACTAAGATCCGTCCTTATCTTCTACGGGAATCAAATGAGACACCTCATCAGATCAACACCTCATCGTGCACAGGTGTCCTCCGCGAATCCTGGGGATGAAGCCCTCGCGGCGTCGCCCAGCACCATGCTCGAGCTGGCCACTGCTTGCCAAATGAAGGGCCACAGACCCTCCATGCGTCCCAAGATCCAATGGCCTCCGGAAGGCCACGTGGATGACCGAAAGGCATAAAATGCCATTCTCCTTCCGTACTCAGGTATGAACAGTACACTAAAATACAAAAATACTCTCTCTGCTTATTTCCTGGTCAACTTTGACTGACAAAGGCATCGGAGCCTCCTAGGCCGGCCCCAAACCGGTGCCACTCCGATCACCTGTTTTGCTTTTGCAGGTCTTCAGCTCCACAGCTCAACCTGACTGCAGTCCACTGATTTCCGTGAAACATCAGTTGGCGCCGTCTGTGGGAAACGCGCATCTTAGCCTTTCACCGCACCGATACAAAAGGACTGCATGGTTAGGACACGATCGATGGAAGTCCACGCTTAAGCACTCCCCTCCAGTAGCCAGTCTCCAGAGGTGGCTACGATGGAAAAGCAAGTGCGAGATCTCACTGCCAACCTCCAGGAACTTACCCGGCAAAACCAAGTCCTCAACCAGAAGCTCTTACAGCACGAAACTAAGAAGGGGAAAGGAAAGGACAAAGGAAAGAGTAAGGAAAGAGGTGACGCTGAGTCTCGACAAGAGCGTCCGCAAGAACAACAGCAGGAGCAGCAACAAGAGCAGCGCCAAGAGCAAGAAGGTGAAACGAAGGGTGAGAATACGAGGATGACCGGTGAAGAATCATCGGCTAAGTGGGAACAAGAAATGAAAGCAATGAGGGCACAAATGGGGGAGATGAAGGACGAATTTAAAGGACGAGCAGCCAAGAATCTTGGCGATCTCGTCCATAGAACGGATTCACCCTTCACGAAAGCGGTAACTTCTTTTCCTTTACCATCCAAGTTCAGAATGCCTTCCTTGGAAACCTTTGACGGATCAAAAGACCCCCTCGACCACCTGGAATCCTTCAAGACAATGATGTGTCTTCAAGGGGTCCCAGACGAAATTATGTGTCGTGCCTTCCCAACCACCCTTAAGGGACCCGCTAGGGTATGGTTTCAAAAGTTAACACCTAGCTCGGTAGGATCCTTCGCTCAGCTTAGCCATTTGTTTTTCAACCATTTCATCGGTGGACAACGATATAGACGACGTACCACACACCTCCTGAATGTCAAGCAGAAGGAGGGGGAAACCTTGAGATCTTACCTCACCCGGTTCAATAAAGAGACGCTGTTGGTTGACAGGGCAGACGACAAAGTGGTATTGACGGCATTTATTTCTGGTCTCCAACCGGGAGATTTTCTATTCTCGGTCTATAAAGATCCCTCGAGCACCATGACGGAAATGATGTATGAGGCTCAACGGCATATGAATGGGGAGGAAGCCCTTCTAGCTCGAGATTAGACCACAGGAAAGAAGAGAAAATGGGAAAATGCCGATCGTCCAACAGAGTCCCGTGAGACAAGGCCCAAAGCCCAGAGGAACAGAAACCGGAGACAAGAGGATAGGAGTGGAAGGGGAGGTAATGAGAGGTTTAACCACTTTACTCCTATAAATACTCCCGTAGACCATATTTTCATGCAAATAAGGAACAACCCAGCTTTGAAATGGCCTGGTAAGTTGTTGACGGACCCCGACAAAAGGCCGAGAGACAAGTACTGCCGTTTTCATAGGGACCACGGCCACAACACGGAGGATTGCTATAACCTGAAGAGACAGATCGAGGAACTAATAAAGCAAGGAAAGTTGCAGAGATTTGTTGAAAAGGGTCAGAGAGAAGGTCGTCCCCAAGGAGCCTGTCAACAACGACCTCCAGTGGAAGCACTTCCGAGACCCCCACTGGGAGAAATTCATGTGATCACTAGAGGAATGGCGGCAGGAGGAACCTCTCGTTCTTCACGAAAAGCTTACGCTCGCCAAATACATAATGTGCTGGTAACACAGTAAACTTACAAGAAGCCGAGGCTGGAAGACCTTCCTATTACTTTTACAGAGGAAGACGCCCGCAAAATCTCCCACCCTCGCGACGATGCGTTGGTTGTTACTTTAGAGATTGCTGGCTATTCCACCAGACATGTTTTTATTGACAATGGCAGCTCTGCGGACATCATATATTTGACGGCCTTCCAGCAAATGAGAATTGGCATGGATCAACTACAACCCATCGAAACCCCATTAGTCAGTTTTGCGGGAACCAGTGTCTACCCCCTTGGAATGATCACCCTTCAAATCACAGTAGGTACTTATCCGAAACAAGTTACCAAGAAGGTCGATTTCTTAATAGTTGATCGCCCTTCTGCCTATAACGTGATAATCGGACGCCCTACTCTAAGCCGCCTTCGAGCTGTTACTTCGACATACCACCTCCTAGTTCGTTTTCCGACAGAAAATGGGATAGGAGAGATGAGGGGAGATCAAGCAATGGCCAGAAAGTGTTACTTAACCACTGTGAACGCAGAGCAGGTCCACCAAACGCTGATCGTGGAAGAGCGACAAAATGTTGCCGAACCAACCGAAGAACGAGAAGGGATAATACTGATAGAAGGCGATGAAAAGAAGACGACAAGGATAGGAACTTCTATGACAAAAGAGATACGAGATTTGATAGTGAGTTTCTTGAGGAAAAATTCCGATGTCTTTGCATGGAGCCATAATGACATGCCGGGCATCAGCACCGAAGTGATAGCCCATAAACTGAATGTCAACCCTTCCACACCCCCCGTCAAACAAAAAAGACGGATCTTCGCCCCGGAAAGAAACCCAGCCGTGATGGAAAAAGTCGACAAGTTATTGAAGGCAGGCTTCATAAGGGAGGTTTATTACCCAGAATGGCTCGCCAATGTTGTAATGGTTAAAAAGTCCACGGGAAAATGGCGAATGTGTGTCGACTACACAGATTTAAACAAGGCATGCCTCAAGGACAGTTATCCCCTTCCACGAATAGACCAACTGGTGGACTCCACAACAGGGCACAAGCTACTCAGCTTCATGGATGCCTTCTCTGATTATAATCAGATTCAGATGACAGAAGAGGACCAAGAAAAGATGGCCTTCATCACAAGTAGAGGCCTTTTCTGCTACAAGGCAATGCCCTTTGGCCTAAAAAATGCTGGGGCCACCTACCAGAGGCTGGTAAACAAGATGTTCCATGACCAAATAGGGAGAAACGTGGAAGTATATGTGGATAACATGCTGGTGAAGAGCAAGAAAGATGAAGACCATCTTGCTGATTTAAAAGAAACCTTCCAGACACTAAGAAGGTACAACATGAAGCTGAATCCAGGAAAGTGTGTCTTCGGAGTCTCCTCTGGCAAGTTTCTCGGTTTCATGGTCTCGCAGCGTGGGATAGAAGCCAACCCAGATAAAATTAAAGCCATCTTAGAAATGAGTCCTCCGAGGACCGTCAAAGAGGTTCAAAGCTTAACAGGGAAGGCAGCTGCACTGAATAGGTTCGTTTCAAGATCTACGGACAAATGCCTCCCCTTCTTTCGAACCCTCAAGAAGGCCTTCCAGTGGACTGAAGAGTGTCAGAAGGCTTTTGAAGAATTAAAGGTCTACCTATCCTCCCCACCATTGCTCAGCCCTTCCAAGACGGGTGAGGAATTATATTTGTACTTGGCTGTATCAGCTTCCGCAGTCAGTTCTGCGCTAATCCGCGAGGAAGATCACATTCAAAAGCCTGTCTACTACATAAGTAGGGCCTTGAGGGGAGCTGAAGAAAGATATTCCAACATGGAAAAATTGGCTTTTGCTTTGGTGATTGTGTCAAGAAAGCTTAGACCGTACTTCCAGTCCCATCCTATAATAGTTCTGACGAACTATCCCCTAAGGAAGGCCATGAATAAGCCAGATGCAGCCGGAAGATTAGTACAGTGGTCCATAGAAATGAGTGAGTTTCATATCGACTACCGCCCACGTACAGCGATAAAGGCCTAAGCCTTAGCCGATTTCATTACGGAATTCACTCATCCATGGAAAGATGAAGGGGAATCGGAAGAAGACGAGGCCTGGACGGTGAATATAGACGGATCCTCTACCAAGGAAATGAGCGGGGCTGGAGTCGTCCTTGTCTCCCCTGAGAAGGATAAATTCGAGTATACACTTTAGCTACGCTTCCGCGCCACAAACAACGAAGCGGAATATGAAGCCCTTCTAGCCGGATTAAAATTATTCGAGAATATGGGAATCAAGAACCTGACCGTCAAAAGCGATTCTCAGTTAATCGTTGGACAAGTCAAGGGTGAGTATGAAGCTAAGGAGGATCGAATGAAAAAGTACTTGACGGTCGTCAAGAACCTACTGACGCATTTCAAGAAGGTAGAATTGTTTCAAATTCCAAGGGAAGAAAATGAAGCTGCCGATCGTCTAGCCAGGTTGGCGTCATCAGGTGTCGAAATGGATGGCTTCATCGAAATCCAAAGAAGACCTTCCACCGAAGGAGAAGTAATAAACTCCATCACAGTTAACACGCCATGGATGTTACCCATAATCTGTTATCTCAGAGAAGGGACACTTCCTACGGATAGAACAGAAGACCTTCCTACGGATAGATCGTCTAGCCAGGTTGGCGTCATCAGGTGTCGAAATGGATGGCTTCATCGAAATCCAAAGAAGACCTTCCACCGAAGGAGAAGTAATAAACTCCATCACAGTTAACACGCCATGGATGTTACCCATAATCCGTTATCTCAGAAAAGGGACACTTCCTATGGATAGAACAGAAGCACACAAGCTCCAAATATGAGCTTCTCGCTTCCGGTTGCTGGGGGGCATCCTTTACAAGATGGGCTTTTCACGACCCCACCTTAGATGCTTGACACCAGAATAGGCAAATTACGTTATCAGAGAGGTCCATGAAGGGGTTTGTGGAAATCATTCAGGGGCAAGATCTTTGGCGCACAAGCTCACAAGAGCAGGTTATTACTGGCCGTCCCTTCTTCATGACGCCACCCAATATGTGAAAACCTGCGACAAGTGCCAACGCTTTGCCAACGTCCCGAGGGTACCACCGGAGGAAATGATACCCATAACCTCGCCTTGGCCCTTCGTACAATGGGGACTAGACATTATGGGTCCATTTTCGGTTGGGACGAAAAAAGCAAAATTTTTTGTGGTTGCGATTGATTACTTTACCAAATGGATGGAGGCAGAACCCTTAGCAACAATATCAGAAAAGAATGTGAAGAGTTTTGTCTGGAAGGCCATCATTTGCCGATTTGGGATCCCACGAGTCTTGATCTCCGATAATGGGAAGCAATTCGATAATAAACCCTTCAAGGAATTGTGTAATCAACTGAACATAAAAAATCACTATTCCTCCCCCAGACATCCACAAGCAAATGGTCAAGTCGAAGTTACAAACCGGACCTTACTCAAGCAGATTAAGACCCGGCTTGAAGGGGCAAAGAATATGTGGGTAGAAGAGCTTCCAAGCGTTTTGTGGGCATACCGAACCACCATCAGAACCCCAACAAAGGAAACTCCCTTCAAACTCACTTTCGGCACAGAGGCTGTGATCCCTGTTGAAATCGGGCTAACCACCCTGAGGACGACCTTCCACAAAGAAGAAGAAAATGAAGGGCAGTTTCGTTTGAACCTTGATTTCCTGGATGAAACAAGGGAAAAAGTAGCACAAAGGATCGCACTCTACCAAGGAAAAATGGCCAGATACTATAACACTAAGGTCAAACTCCGCCACTTTGAAATCGGCGACTGGGTCTTAAGGAAGGTCACCCAAGCAACTAAGGACCCGTCACAGGGAAAGCTAGGCCCCAATTGGGAAGGTCCTTACAAAATCACCCAATATTACCGAAGGGGCACCTAGCATCTAGAAGACCGTCATGGAAAGAAGCTGCCTCATCCTTGGAACGCTGAGCACCTTAAGAAATACTATCCTTGAGGTACGCGCACCAGTTACCTTTTTATGATAAAGAAGTTTGTATACTCAAACAATGTCTTTTATCAATGAATAGAAGACCGTCTTCACTTAAATCATTGTCTACATATGCTTGCTGTTGCCTATTATTATTTTGACAAGCGTCTCTAAAACAAAAAATATGGTATATAGACATACATGAGGTGTATTCATAGTAGAAGACCGTCAAGACGATCGCTCTTCTGCACAAGTTAGACACCCACGCGGTGCACCAGTCAGACACCCACGAGGTGCATAAGTTAGACACCCATGAGGTGCAAGTTAGACACCCACGTGGTGCGCCAGTCAGACACCCATGAGGTGCACATGTTAGACACCCAAAGGGTGCATTTATAGAAGAAGACCGTCGAGAACGATCTTCCATATATTATCAAGTTAGACACCTAGGGGGTGCATTTATAGAAGAAGACCGTCAAGAACGATCTTCCATATATTATCAAGTTAGACACCCAAGGGGTGCATTTATAGAAGAAGACCGTCACGGACGATCTTCCATATCTTATCACCCAAGGGGTGCATTTATAGAAGAAAACCGTTAAGGACGATCTTCCATATCTTATCACCCAAGAGGTGCATTTATAGAAAAAGACCGTCAAGAACAATCTTCCATATATTATCAAGTTAAACACCCAAAGGGTGCATTTATAGAAGAAGATCGTCAAGGACGATCTTCCATATCTTATCACCCACGAGGTGCATCTACAACAGAAGACCGTCAACGACGATCTTCCATATCTTATCATCCAAGGGGTGCATTTATAGAAGAAGACCGTCAAGGACGATCTTCCATATCTTATCACCCAAGGGGTGCATTTATAGAAGAAGACTGTCAAGGACGATCTTCCATATCTTATCACCCACGGGGTGCATCTACAACAGAAGACCGTCAACGACGATCTTCCATATCTTATCACCCAAGGGGTGCATTTATAGAAGAAGACCGTCAAGGACGATCTTCCATATCTTATCACCCAAGGGGTGTATTTATAGAAGAAGACCGTCAAGGACGATCTTCCATATCTTATCACCCAAGGGGTGCATTTATAGAAGAAGACCGTCAAGGACGATCTTCCATATCTTATCACCCACGAGGTGCATCTACAACAAAAGACCGTCAACGACGATCTTCCATATCTTATCACCCAAGGGGTGCATTTATAGAAGAAGACCGTCAAGGACGATCTTCCATATCTTATCACCCAAGGGGTGCATTTATAGAAGAAGACCGTCAAGGACGATCTTCCATATCTTATCACCCAAGGAGTGCATTTATAGAAGAAGACCATCAAGAATGATCTTCCATATATTATCAAGTTAGACACCCAAGGGGTGCATTTATAGAAGAAGACCGTCAAGGACGATCTTCCACATCTTATCACCCACGGGGTGTATCTACAAAAGAAGACCGTCACGAACGATCTTCCACATATTACAAGTTTAAACACCCAAGGGGTGCATTTATAGAAGAAAACCGTCAAAAACGATCTTCCATTTATTATAAGTTTAGACACCCAAGGGGTGTGCTTAACGAAGAAGACCATCAAGAATGTTTTTCTATACATTAACAAGTTGTGTTCATACGGCGCACTTCCCACCAGAAGGCTGTTAACACTACAGTGAACATCGCAAGGTGAAAGTCGACGTTTTGCTTGACATAAATAGAAAAGAATAAAGTAACAACTTTGGAAGGAACAGCAGAGATAGATAGCATGTGAGCACAGTTTGATTAAAAATATGGGTCACACCCCTTCCACAAGGAGTAAACATGACCCTGGTCAAAAGATTGTTCAAGCATGGGTCACACCCCTTCCACAAGGAGTAAACATGACCCTCGTCAAAAGACTGTTTTAAGTACGGGTCACACCCCTTCCACCAGGAGTAAACATGACCTTTGTTAGAGCAACATTTGTTTTTTCAAAAGAAAGACCTCCTAGCTGAACTATACAAGAAAACATAAAACTAAGATGCTTCATTATCAGTTGAAGGAATGGTAGCCTCCTCATCCATGGAAGCAACTTGACCATCCGTAGGACCTGAGGTCAAACCACCACCTTGGTCATTGCTGGGAAGAGCAGAAGGGATATCAGACGGAATGGCTACATGCTCCTTCGATTGAACATCATCCCCTTCCTCCTCTTCCTCGCTATCTCCTTCCGCAACTGTGGTCTCTTCGTCATCAAAGATTTTTACCATGGCCCAATCCTGTGCATCTCCAAAAGCGAGAGCAACCCTCTTCCTGAAGTGCTCGAAACCTGCTACATAGTAGCGACGAGTGTCGTCCTGGAATTCATCAGAAGCCTTGAATTCACTGACGGCTGTTTCTCGTGCATTTAAAACTTGTTGCTGAAGGCCCACGATTTTTCGCAACAGCTCGTCACGTTCCTTCTCCAGAGTAGACAGACGGTCGTCCTTTGCCTTAAGGTCGGCCTTCAGAGTTCCCCTTTCAGCATTAAGGACCTCTGCGGTCTCTTGATGGGCAAGGGATTGAGCCTTGACCTTCTCGAGCTCCGCTTTGAGCTTCACAGACTCGCGTTCCGATGAACGAACCCGATTGCCCAAGACAAACATTTGTCCTGCAATCTGAATAAAAGGAAGAAGGTCAAAAGAAAACTTATAAAGGACATATTCAAAGAGCCAAAAGGGAAGAAATCGACCTTCAACGAGTCGTGAATTGATAAACGAAGGAGGTCCAAATTCTCAACATGGTCGTACACTTCCAGGTCAACACTCTCGTACATCTCCTTCACCTTCTCCATTGCCCTGGTCGAACTGTTATAAATAGTGGGTTGGATCTCATCGGAAGCTACCCCCTTCCCCTTCGACCCACCAACAGGTGAAGGAGGGATCTCATGGTACACGTGGATCCTCTCGGGAGCTTTACCCTTAGCTGCAGGAAAGGATTTTTCTGGGCGGCCTCCCTTCTTGGAACTAGTCCCCTTCTCCACGGGCACCTTCTTAGCAGACTTAGCTTTTTTGGAGAAAAGAGTACTCGCATCAGGAAGGTTATCCACCTTCTGTGCAGCTTCCCTCAAGCGTTTGCGCTCCGCCCTGGTCGTCATACCTACAACAAAAAGGAGTGTCAGGAAAAGCAAGCACAAAGTCTAACCTAAAAACCTAGGAAGAAAGTCACCCACTTTGGTTATACGCGTTGATGGCCTTCGTGACCTCGGCGCTGGGTACAGGACCCAGAGACCACTGTGCTAAACTAAAGGGAGATAGAAGGTCAACTAATCTCACCGCCCTTTCCTTCTGAAAGTCGGTGACCAATGAGAGACGTTGTTTCAGACGCTTGGGTAAGGAAGGATGATAAAAGGCTGAAAAAGAAAAAAGTTCATGGGGTAAATCCTCAGAAAGCCATCAATATCAATGTCAAGAACAAACAATAAAAAAATATATATATAAATGCACCATTGGCGGTGGGAATCCCCCAGGTTCGACGAAGGCCACAAGGCTCCTCGCTTGCTGCCTCCCCAGGGGTAAACTCAAAATTGTCTCCACATAGGAAGAAAAACTTTGGCTTCCAACTCCTATTGGAATTCGGGAGACCCAAGATAAGCTTCGGTGACCCCTTATGACGCATAAAGCCCCAAATCCCCGGTGTGGAAGGCATGTAGGTCAGCTTATACAAAGAGAAAAGCTCGTCGATAGTCAAGTCATACTCCCCCTCAGTAGCCATCCTCCAAAGAACTTGAAGGCCTGTCATAATCCGCCAACCATTTGGGTTTAATTGACTGGGGGATATACCAAGGCGATGAAGGACCTCCCTCTCGAAGGATCTAAAAGGCAACCTCAAACCACCGACTAAGCTGTCTTCATAAAGGGCAACATCTTCCTCGTTGGATGAGCATGCCCATTCTTCGTCCTCGAGTAACCTAATCACTATATTCTCAGGAATTTGATATCGGGTCCTCAACCTCCCAATATCTTTGTCAACAAGCTTAGAAGGTACTTCTTCAGCTATGAAGGGCCGGTTCAGTTCCCGGGCCGAAAGGGGTATACGGGGCTCCTGGGACAAGGAGACTGATGAAGATGACTCAGTGGTCTCGGAAGACCGTCCCTGACTTCCGAGATCCTCAAATCCGGATACCGGCACCGGTGAATATCTCTCACCAGAGGACGACGACTCTGAAGAGTCATCCACGCCTAGAGCCATAAAGACTCGGAATGAGGGTCCTAAAAGCAATACCGCACTCAACCTCGCCGCAAAAACCTACCGAAATGAAGAAAAGAGGGTAAAGGCAAGACCTTTTTACTCCCCAACCACTCAAAGTACAACTACGATGCAGAGAATACAGTACAAAAGAGAAAGGAAGTCGGCTTACCAATAGAGAAGAACTTGCCGTGAACCAAAGTCTCCGAAGACGGTCGCCGAAACAAGGGCTTTCCCAAAACTAACAAAACTCCAAACAAGTTGAAAAAGAGAGAGTGCAGAGAGCCAAGAATTTTTTTGAAAAAAAAGAAGACAGGACGAAATAAATGGAGCAGTTCCAAAATTAAGAGAGACGGTTGAACATTGGAGCGTGTACCCATCCCCCGAGCGACACGTGTCCCAACAAAATGAAAAAACCGTCGCATCCCATTATGGCCACGAAACTCAATGAAAGGAAAAAGAGGAACGAGCGAAATTACCTACCTGACCCTGACTCTTTATATTCCAAAGGTCGTCTAGGCAAAACGACCACGGAATAGGGGGGCAACTGAAGGGCATATTTGTCAATTTCTCCCAAGTAAAGGATGACGACCTTCTACTACGAGAAGAAGGCCATCCGCTCCCTCAGGAAAATCAACTCCTTTCTACTGCTCATGATGGCTTAGTCACCAGACTAAGATCCGTCCTTATCTTCTACGGGAATCAAATGAGACACCTCATCAGATCAACACCTCATCGTGCACAGGTGTCCTCCGCGAATCCTGGGGATGAAGCCCTCGCGGCGTCGCCCAGCACCATGCTCGAGCTGGCCACTGCCTGCCAGATGAAGGGCCACAAACCCTCCACGCGTCCCAAGATCCAACGGCCTCCGGAAGGCCACGTGGATGACCGAAAGGCATAAAATGCCATTCTCCTTCCGTACTCAGGTATGAACAGTACACTAAAATACAAAAATACTCTCTCTGCTTATTTCCCGGTCAACTTTGACTGACAAAGGCATCGGAGCCTCCTAGGCCGGCCCCAAACCGGTGCCACTCCGATCACCTGTTTTGCTTTTGCAGGTCTTCAGCTCCACAGCTCAACCTGACTGCAGTCCACTGATTTCTGTGAAACATCAAGTATTATTTTTTTAAGTTGGTTTTGCTTTACTTTAGAAATCCTTTAAAGTTGCTGAGTTATTCTTCTCATATCGTTTTGAGAAGTTAAAAAGGAGAATTCAAAAGTAAGCTTTCAAAAAAAAAATTCAAAAATTTGAATACTTGTTTCAAAACTGTTTACCTAGTATTTTTAGCATATATTGTTGATCATGCTGACCTTAGTTGGTCCGATTGAGTCGAACCTCGTTGGCCGCGAGTGGTGCGACAAGTTGTTGACCATCTAACTTTAGCATGATTCGACGAGTATTTTGTGATGGTTGGTTAGAAGTTTTGTTTGATCCCGTTGAGCATACATTTGGTCTAGCAAACTACTAACCATCCAATTTTGTACCATCATCCTATTTTCAAAAAAAAAAAAGAAAAAAAAAGGGTGTTTTGAAAGAGTATCTTGGAAATATTTATTTGGTTTCAAGCACTTTTAATTGTTCAGTTTTGATACTAATATTGAACTCTCTATGGTCTGAGTTGCTTGATTATCAAAATTTTGGGACGCACTCTAAGGATGGTAAATCCGTTGAGGGCTGGGCCTAAGAGACTGTAAGTCCGAACCAGGGACAAAACCTTGAGGGGCTTCCATTGCCGAAGAGGACAATATTGAGTAGTGCGTCGGTTGGTATCGGAGCCAGGGACGTTACACTAACACTCTTTGACCATTAGGTAAATGAATATAACTGTGAGTTGTGGTAGTAATGGATGTGAAACTAGATAAGGAGTACACCATGTGGTCAGTGGCTCCTGTGTTAATGATCGATTCATTTTGAGACAAGAAAGGTCTATGTGAAGGCTAGAAAAAAATAAATAAATAAATAAAACACTGAATGTCTAGGAATGAAATTTGAGAAAAAATAATGGAATATACCTGATAAGAACTGAGAAGAAGCTGTAGCAACCTGATGAGGAATGGATGAAGAAGCCTCAGATTGAGATGATGTAGATGGAGGAGTTTGAGGTGGAGATGTGACATTCAGAGAAGTATGGGAAGACAGTAAAGCAAGCAATTGTTGACATTGAGCTTGTGTGATAGGCATGTGTGGTTCTCCAAGCACAGAAGGTTGGTTGGCAGCATGTGTGTTAACACGAGACTTGTAGCCAGGTGGAAAGCCATGGAGTTTGTATCATTTATCCACAATGTGCTCTGCAACACCACAGTGACTGCACATTGGCATGTCTTTCTTCCCAAATTGACCTCTGCCTCCATAGTTATGCCTAGGCATCTCAAATCTAGTATAGAGAGCTATAGAATTCCCATTGGTAGCCATGGGTGAAACTCCTATGCCTCGTTGCCTCTCTTCTTGCACAACCAGTGAAAAAAACCTTATTCATAGCTGGTAGAGGCTCCATCATTAGGATTTGAGCTCTAACATTAGCAAAACTATCGTTAAGCCCCATCAAAAACTACATCACATTCTCATGTTGCTTATTATTACTCAGAACTTTCAATGCTCCACAAGAACAAGGTGGAAAAGCCTTGTAATTGTTCAACTTATCCCAAAGGCTCTTCAATTTGGTGAAATAGGTACTTACGTTGCACTGATCCTAAGTCAAAGAAGAGATAGCTTTCTAGATCTTAAAGACTCGTGGTCCATTGCCTTGTGCAAATCGTTCCTTCAAGTCCTCCTACATTTCTTGTGCTGTGTTAGCATATATCACACTCGAAGCAATGTCTTTGGAGACTAAATTCAATATCTAGGAGATCACCATCGTATTGCAGCGAGTCAAAAGATTAAATGATGGAAGAGTTTCATCATTTGGTGTAGAGATTGTTTCATTGATGAAACCAACCTTGTTCTTTACTGTGAGGGCCATGATCATCGATCTTGACCAAGTATGGTAGTTTTCACCCAAGAGTGGCTGAGATATTAGTATCATGCCTGGACTATCGCCATGGTGAAGGAAAAGCCGGTTTGTAGATTCATCCTTTTGAAGAGGAGATGAACTACTGCTGCCAGAGATCGCGGAAGCATCATTCGCCATTGTAGGCTCTGATACCATAACAGAATTGAGAAAATGAAGAAGATGAAGAAAGAAAGCAAGAAAACAGAGAGTGAAAGATAATACTTTGAGAGCTTTGATTTGAGAATGCTTATTGTATTAATTTTCTTTATCAACTATTACAATGCTTCTTGGTATATATAGACCAAACTAAGAACTAAGAAATGAAAATATCCTAACTAATTCAATAACAGCTTTGGCAGGAAAGCTTAACAAACTTAACAAAACCAAAATCTATTATAACAGATTTTCCCTCTCTTAAGCATGCCAACTGTGCTGTGTTTAATGGATGATTACAACACATGCCAATCACATGCTATACTAACTAATCAGCTTATATACATAAACGACATGTGGGTTTTATACTCTTGCCTAAAGCTAATTGTAGCTTATCTTTGTTCTTCAATCTTCAATAACCACACAACATTTATGTTGGCCCAAATCCTCTAAGTCATTGTAAAGAAAATTTCAGTGTCAGGCGAGGAAGTCTTTTGAAGTGAAAATTTCAGTATCTAGTATGCTTAAGGATGAGGAGATTATGGAAGCTTGCCACACCGCTCTAGCATAAGAACAGTCCCATAGAATATGTTTTTCTGTTTCAAGATGTTTATTACATATGGGGCATGCAAAGGATGGAACAATCCCTCGTTGGAACAGCTTTGTTTTTGTAGGCAATGTAGAGTACTGCAAGCACGCCACATAAAGACTCTGATTTTGTGGGGCATAAAGACCTGCCATACATCTGTCCAAAAAGTACCAGCCCGACGTGGATTACTCATCGAACCCCCTTCTTTGTGTTGCACCTCCTCTAGTAATTTTAATGCACTCTGAATTGTAAAGCGACCATGTGGAGTACCAACCCATATTAAAGAGTCCTCACGGATTGGCTGTGACAAAGGAATATATTTAATTCTTTGAGCTTCGACATGCATGAAAATTGTATCAATCAAAGATATCTTCCATTGCATTGTGGAAGGCTCAATCAGATCACAAACACGAGGTTCGGTATTGGCCCATTTTTCATCCTAAATGTGGACCTTTGTGCCTCTTCCAATTCGCCAACAGGTACCTAATCTTATGAGATACCTAGCCTGCGCAATACTCCTCCATGCATATGATGAGTGACTTGGTACAGCAGCTTCCATGAAAGAACATGTTGGAAAATACTTGGCTTTTAAACTTTGTATAGTAAGGAGTTTGTTTGCTGCAGTAGGCGCCAGCCCTTGTTTAGCTAACAATGATTGATTGAAACCTGATAAATCACGAAAACCCATCCCACCATCAGCTTTACTGCGGCACAATTTACTCCATTTTTGCCAATGAATTTTACGTTCCATCTCTTTCTGTCCCCACCAAAATTTATTGACCATAGAATTAATTTCAATACATAAGCAGTTTGGGATCTTAAAGCAACACACTGTGTAAACAGGTATTGTCAGTGCAACCGATTTAATGAGGACTTCATGACCCGCCTGAGATAACATCTTTCCTTTCCATCCCTGTAATTTGTGGGCAATTTTCTACCTTATTTCCAAAAAAGCTTCCTTCTTACCTCGTCCAATAATGGGAGGAAGTCCAAGATATTTTCCAAAATATCCTGTGGAGGTTGTATGAAGTCTTGTCCAGATGGCTCTACACATATTTTGAGAAGTATTTGCACTAAAAATAGAGATGTCTTCTCTTGGTTAAGCTTTTGACCAAAAGCCTGTTCATATAATTGTAAAATGGACATTAAATTATGGCACTCATCCATGGTAGCGCGGCAAAACAATTAGCGCGGCACTAATTTGAGGGCCTCCTTTACTAATAGATAAACCTCGTAAGGTTCCTGAGGTCTATGCATGGCTCAACAGTAATGTTAAACCTTCAACACAAATAAGAAACAAATATGGAGATAAAGGGTCGCCTTGACAAATGCCTCTAATTGGTTTTATATAACCCACTGGATTTCCATTAAGGAGGACATAGTAGCTGACTGTTTGTAAGCACTACATAATCAAATGGATCCATCTGTCATCAAAACCCATTTTTTCCATCATAGCTCGTAGAAAGTCCCATTCTACCTTGTCGTAGGCCTTACTCATGTCAAGTTGACAACCATACGTGTAGTTCTGCCTTGCCTTTTTATTTTCATATAATATAGTGATTCAAATGCTACTAGTAGGTTATCTGTGATAAGCTGTCCAGGTACAAAGGCACTTTGAGTGTCTGATATAACCTGAGACAACACCTTTTAATCCTATTTGCAAATACTTTTGAGATGATCTTGTAGAGCACAATACATAAACTGATGGGCAGAAATTGATGCATAGATTCCAGAGATTTGATCTTTGGAATAAGTGCAATATGTGTGTAATTTACGCTCTTCAATAATCTCCCATTGTGCAAAAAATCTAGTATTGTGTCAGTGATGTCCTTACCCACTATATGCCAGAATTTCTGATAGAATAGGGCGTTCATTCCATCTGGGCCTGGAGCCTTTGTAAGGTGCGTTTGGAATAACGCATCTCTCACTTCTTCAGTAAAGGCTTGGAGAAGCATAGAATTCATTGTAGGGGTAACCTTTTTGGGTACAGTATGCACCACTTGAGCGATGCTTAGCGGAGTAGAGATGAAAAATGGCCATTCCACCATGTGAATCTATTTCCATGATATCCCATATCACAAAGAGCACAATCGGACAAGACTTGCCGAAACGCCTCCATTTGTTTCCAATTTCTCTCTATTTTCCAATTTTTTTCAGTTGAGTCTAAAATTTCATTAAAGTTTCCAATAACCAACCATGGCATATCGTCTTGACATTGTAACCTCCAAAGTAAGGTCCATGAATCACAGCATTTTGATGTTTCAGGATTTCCGTAAAAACCCGTGAAGTGTCACTCTCTCGAACCTGTCATGATAATTGTGGCATCAATGTGAGCTATAGAGTAGCTGTGTACGTTAATGCGAAAATCCTTCTTCCATAATAAAGCTAAACCCCCGCCCGTCCTCGTACGATCAACACTCAAAGCCTCATGCACTCCCAACTTAACTCTCAACTCCTCCAAATTTTTTTAATTCAAGGCGCTTTTCTGTAAGAAACAAGATTCCGGGCTCTTCTTGCTTCACAAGATCGTGAAGCTCCAGAACTGTCTGTGGGTTCCTAAGCCCACGACAGTTCAAACTTAAGAGATTCATTGTTTCTACATTCCCTCCACTATTTTTTTCTTCTTTTTTCTCGCCTTTCCCTAATCATCTTTGTCTTCTAGAGTGTCCCGAATACGTTTGGCCTGTGTCGTTGAGTCTAGGTTTGGACTGTGTTCTATTGGTGTCCCCTGTATGTTACGAGCTATTTTCTTCCACTTAAGACTGTTGGCTTTTAGTACAACAATCCTCATATCATGAGATATGGAATCAGTGGTGTCCTCATTCAGTATATCACCCTATGTATGGTTGAAACCTTGCTCATTCTCCACTCCACTGATGACTGACGGTTCAGCAACATGAAGAGACTAATGGTTCTCTTGCGAGATAATGGGTGATATATTTATTTGTGATGCCCCAAAATCTGATAAGTGAGTCCCACATCGGGCAATTATTGGGTCGAACTAGGCTTTATTAACAATTACAAGGAGCCTCAATTGTAACTTGACTAGTCCTTTTGGGGTATAAGCGCAGATGTGCCTAGCGCTTTCCTTGGGTTGTTACAAATGGTATCAAAGCCAACCCAGTAATCCCGTGTGGGCTCGGACATATGGGCTCTAACGAGGACGTTAGGGATTTAAGTGGGGGAGATTGTGATGCCCCAAAATCTGATAAGTGAGTCCCACATCGGGCAATTATTGGGTCGAACTAGGCTTTATTAACAATTACAAGGAGCCTCAATTGTAACTTGACTAGTCCTTTTGGGGTATAAGCGCAGATGTGGCTAGCGCTTTCCTTGGGTTGTTACATTATTGGTGTTATTCCTTCCTCCCTGCTGCTTGTAGGTGCTGCCCCATTTTCAATTGTCGTGTGGGGGGGTTCCCTTTCCGTGTAACCAAATCCAATTGTTGCATCAATGCTTTCTATTTCCCACTGAAATTTTTCTTCTCGCATAACACTCTCAATTCTATCCGGTTCTCTCTGCAATGCTTGCACGTGGAGCTCGTCCCCCAGTTCTTCTGTCGTAATAATAGTTTTTGTAACCTCCATGTCTTGGTTGGCCTGTGTCGGGGATGCCTCATGATTACCTGGGGTCTCATGATTCGGGTTGTGGTTAGGCCATTGTGTGGAGATTGGTACGTCAGGATCATGACCCTCCACAGCAACCGTAGATCGCCATGCACCTGAGCCTACCGCGACCCTCAACCATGGCCCAAACTGTTGGTGAGATGGTCTGAGTGTGTTCTTGTTTGCCAACCAGTATGAGCAATCCTTTTCTCCATGTGTAACTTTGCCGCACTAATAACAAAAATTGGGTAATCTTTCGTATTTAAAAGAAATCCACAGCACCGTATAATCGTCTAGGGAAATCTTTCGGCCTCGGCAAAGAGGTTTGGTTATGTCAATGAGAACCTTTATTCGCATACACGGACCCCCACCACTCACTTCAATCGATTTTGGCGCATGTTCCACCGTGCCTTTGTCCAATGGTCTCACTAACTTCTTGATTCATGCTAAGCACTGGGAGATCATGTAATTGGACCCAAAACAGTGAGTGGGTGAAAGAAACCTCTTTGATTGGTACGTTCGCAACAACCCTTTGGCACACCACCAAGCTATGATCGTATGCCCACGGTCCGTTATGCATGACTCTCTCGACGTCAACCTCATCATTGAAATCAAACAAAACCTTGTTTTCCATATCACGTAAACTAAACCCCTTGTTGGCTCGCCAAATTGGTTTGAAGGTTCTAACAATGGCTTCAATGTTAATCTTCCGCTTGGTCAGAAATTTTGCAGCGATGGTGCCGCCCTGTGACCTTCAGTTGGAAGAGACAGGGACGTTCCGTGATTCTGGGCCAGACTGTGAGAAAGACTCCCACCTTCCTGTTATATCATCCATAATGTACAAGAGTAATCTTTGACACAAAAGGACTGGAGCCGCCACTCGCCATGAGAGGAACAAAGGCGAAGGAATAGAAACCTACACTACAATAGGGAGAGAAATACTACTGGTTAGGGAACCTAGCGGCAACCCTAAGCCAGAGAAAAAAGGGGAATATTGGTATAAACCTAAAATCTTAGTCTTTCTAATCTCTATAAGTAAGATCAAGAATCTTTTTTCTGCATTGAAAAAAAAAAAAAAAAGAGGGAAGGTTTCTAACTAAAAGGACATGAGAATACAAAATGAATTTAAATGTGTAATTAGATGAATGAGTAGGTTAAGTCCTGCCCAAAATAAGGGTTGGGTGGGTAATGAGTATTAACTATATTATTTAGGCCATTTTTTTTTATAGTAGTTTTTTAATAAAAAAAATTAGTAAGTTTAGTTGATAGTTTTATTAATTTGTTTTTAGTTTTTTTTTTTTTTTTTTTCATTTCTTATTTTTGATTATCTTTATTAATATAAGTTTTAATATATCTTATTTTGATTGTGCATATTTTTTAGATTGATTTTAGTTGTTCGTATTAATATATTTTAAATGGTGAATTAACATTTTTTTTTTAATATCTAAATAAAAATATATGAAAATTTGTGATTTTTCGTAGGAGCTAAAAATCAGAAATTGTTTTCCAAAGTATTTTCAAGAACACAACTAAACCTCATAGAAGAAACAGTTTTTCTTAAAAATATGATAAAAATGTTGTTAATGTCCCAAAGATTTTATGAAGTTTTTTTTTTTTTTTTCTTGAACTTTAAAAAGTTCTTTTTTTCATTCATAAACTATTGACAACACTACGCTTTCTATCATCTATTTGGTCATGGTGACTTTTATCCTACGTGTCTATGTGACACTATATATATATATATATATATATATATTCTTTTTCTTTTTTTCTTTTTCTGGGTGTCCAAACAAACTTGCGTACACCTCAACTAATTCCAGAATAACACATAACATCCTATTAGACACTTGTATCACAATAATCGCAAGGTTTTACGTTGGATAGGTGGCCCTAAAGGGACTCAAACTAGTGACCATTGAGAAGTACTGATGTAGGCTCTCGGGTATAAGGGTTTGTGTTTAGGAATGGGGTTAGAGAGTAAGTTAATTTGAGTAGTAACTAGGCAGCATAAAGCCTCTGCATGGAAAAGTCCATCTCTCTAAAAGGAAATAGTACAAAAGGCTAACAATTCTCATTAACAAAATTCAACTCTAAAAACTACATTTACAAAGGCAAGGCCATGCATTATATAGCATGCCTCGGGTACAATCTGATTGGTTGCTAGATGCAGCTCTATGATTGATTATCCTATGCTAAAAGCACATCGGCTAAACTATTAACAACCCCTAACAAATTAACTAACTCAGCCAAGCCTTCCTATTGGTTGTACATGGCCTAATGTAATTGGTTACAAGAAAAGACCAAGTACTAGGTTGTTAGGCTTTTGAGACAACAAGTACAAGGTTGTCTCAAAACTAATTACAAGCCTAAAACAGAAGTGAAAATACTAGCTTAGATGCTCCTGCATCATACTCTCTCTCTTAAAAATCATTTAGTCTCAAATGGTCTCAGGTTCATGCTAAGTATTTGGCCCCAAGTGTTTCAAGCCGAAACTTTCTTGGCTTATCTTCTTTATCTTGACCATGGGCTTGGACTTGCTTGTGTCCTTCTTTGGTCGTAATGTATAATGGTATTCTCTCTTGTGCAAGCTACAATGACTCCCCTTAATCAACAAATCACAAGCTCTGTCTTCCCTGCTGCAAGTGGTGTGAGAGATTTTGCTTGCAAGCCTCTTCTTTTCCTCCATCTCTTCCTTAGAAACTTGCGAAATATTTGTTGTAGCATCCATATTTTGAAGCACAAACCGGTTAGACATAGGTTTAGAGGTCATCATACCTTCCAATGTTATGCATTCGTTTTGATCATCACCAATTTTAGCTTCAGCCTTTATGTCATAAACATGTGGTTGTTCTACAATTTCTTCAATCATCAAGATACCTTCACTCACTTCCTCCGCTTCTTGATATTGATCATAAACGGGTTCTTGAAGGTAGTCCTCTTGATTTTCTTCAATCATTAAGATGCTTTTCATCATTCCTTCACTGCACTGGAACGTTGTTGTACTAAAATGTTGCTGTCAATTGTTTCATTGGGTTGTTGCTACCAGTTGCTACCATATGCTGCATCACTTTCTTCTTCCATTGTTTCTGTCATCAAGGTCTTATTTTTGGCTTGCAAAGCTGGCTTCTTGCACTCAATGGGCTTGTGACTCTCCTCACCATACTTATAGTGTTTACAAGAAAGGTTGGAGTTATTTGGTTTACCAACAAATGAAGTTAACAAATGAAGTTTTGGTTACGACATTGCTAGAGGTGTGGGCTGATGCAACAAGCTGTGCATTCTTGGATTTCCAAGGTTGCTGCTTAGGCTTGTTGGTACTACCAAAGCTTCTGTCAATACTTTGGTATTGCAATGTCCTCCTTGCAAACTGGGTTTGAAGATAGTTGAAAGGCATAAACTGTTCTTGAAGCTTTGTCTTCATCTTGCTCCAATCTTGAATTTTCTTCTTGCCAAATCTGACTCATTGCGTTTGGATCTACTCCCACCAAGCTGATGCTCTCCCTTTGAGCTTGGTGCCCACAATCTTCACCTTCTTGTGGTTTGGAATGTCATGGTATTCAAAGACACATTCCACATAATTGAGCCAATCTATTAAGTCATTAGGAATTAACCCACCAGAAAATTCTGGCACGTCAATCTTGAAACTACCTTTCCATTTCTGCTTATATTTTGATTCATATCTTTGATTTTGATTCTGTTCTTCCCACTGCTAATCAAAATCTCGATGATAACCCATGAATGGAGGAGCTTGTGGTTGCTGCCTCACAGGTTCTCTTCTTGGTTGTTGAACAACAGATTCTTGTTCTTGTTGGGGGGGTTTATACTTTTGAAACTGCTCGGTCAAGACAGCAATCTGTCTCCTCATCACTTCCATCTCAATTTCCCAAGCACGCTTTTCTGGAAACTCCTCTTTGGCTGCATCAACCTCAGTTTCAACCTCTAGATCCATGTCTTGCACTGGTTTTCTACTTCCATCTCAATTTCCCAAGCACGCTTTTCTGGAAACTCCTCTTTGGCTGCATCAACTCAGGCATCAACCTCTAATTCCATGTCTTGCACTGGTTTTCTAGGCTTCTTAAATCTCACAACTGGCATCTCTAATTCCGTGTTTAGGTTCAAGAAAGGAATGGATCTTGGATAATTCTTGAAAGCTAAAGAACAAGGAAAATGCACAAAACAAAGATTTTAAGGATCTCAAGCTCTGATACCAAATGATGTACGTAGGCTCTCGAGTAGAAGGGTTTGTGTTTAGGAATGGGGTTGGAGTGTGAGTTAATTTGAGTAATAACTAGGCAGTATAAAGCCTCTGCATAGAGAAGTCCATCTCTAAAAGGAAATAGCACAAAAGGCTAACAATTCTCATTAACAAAATTCAACTCTAAAAACTACATTTACAAAGGCAAGGCCATGCATTATATAGTATGCCTCGGGTACAATCTGATTGGCTGCTAGATGCAGCCCTATGATTGATTATCCTATGCTAAAAGCCCATCGGCTAAACTATTAACAACCCCTAACAAGCTAACCAACTCAGCCAAGCCTTCCTATTGGTTGTACATGACCTAATGTAATTGGTTACAAGAAAAAACCAAGTACTAGGTTGTTAGGCTTTTGAGACAACAAATACAAGGTTGTCTCAAAACTAATTACAAGCCTAAAACATAAATGAAAATACTAGCTTAGATGCTCCTACATCATACTCTCTCTCTTAAAAATCATTTGGCCTCAAATGGTCTCAGGTTCATGCTAAGTATTTGGCCCCAAGTGTTTCAAGCCGAGTCTTTCTTGGCTTATCTTCTTTATCTTGACCATGGGCTTGGACTTGCTTGTGTCCTTCTTTGGTCGTAATGTATAATGGTGTTCTCTCTTGTGCAAGCTACAATGACTCCCCTCAATCAACAAATCACAAGCTCTGTCTTCCCTGCTGCAAGTGGTGTAAGGGATTTTGCTTGCAAACCTCTTCTTTTCCTCGATCTCTTCCTTAGAAACTTGCGAAATATTTGTTGTAGCATCCATATTTTGAAGCACAAACTAGTTAGACACAGGTTTAGAGGTCATCATACCTTCCAATGTTATGCCTTCTTTTTGGTCATCACCAATTTCAGCTTCAACTTTTATGTCATAAACATGTGGTTGTTCTACAATTTCTTCAATCATCAAGATACCTTCACTCACTTCCTCTGCTTCTTGATATTGATCATAAATAGGTTCTTGAAGGTAGTCCTTTTAATTTTCTTCAATCATTAAGATGCCTTTCATCATTCCTTCACTACACTGGAACGCTGCTGTGCTAGAATGTTGTTGCCAATTGCTGCATTGGGCTGTTGCTACCAGTTGCTGCATTGGAATGTTGCTGCCATATGCTGCATCACTTTCTTCTTCCATTGTTTCTGTCATCAAGGTCTTATTTTTGGCTTGCAAAGTTAGCTTCTTGCACTCAATGGACTTGTGACTCTCCTCACCATACTTATAGTGTTTACAAGAAAGGTTGGAGTTATTTGGTTTACCAACAAATGAAGTTTTGGTTACGACATTGCTGGAGGTGTGGGCTGATGCAACAAGCTGTGCATTCTTGGATTTCCAAGGTTGCTACTCAGGCTTGTTGGTACCGCCAAAGCTTCTGTCAATACTTTGGTATTGCAATGTCCTCCTTGCAAACTGGGTTTGAAGATAGTTGAAAGGCATAAACTGTTCTTGAAGCTTTGTCTTCATCTTGCTCCAATCTTGAATTTTCTTCTTACCAAATCTGACTCGTTGCGTTTGGATCTGCTCCCACCAAGCTGATGCTCTCCCTTTGAGCTTGGTGCCCACAATCTTCACCTTCTTGTGGTTTGGAATGTTATGGTATTCAAAGACACATTCCACATGATTGAGCCAATCTATTAAGTCATCAGGAATTAACCCACCAGAAAATTCTGGCACGTCAATCTTGAAACTACCTTTCCATTTCTACTCATACTTTGATTATATCTCTAATTTTGATTTTGTTCTTCCCACTGCTGATCAAAATCTCGATGATAACCCATGAATGGAGGAGCTTGTGGTTGCTGCCTCACAGGTTCTCTTCTTGGTTGTTGAACAACAAATTCTGGTTCTTGTTGGGGGGGGTTTATACTTTTGAAACTGCTCGGTCAAGACAACAATCTGTCTCCTCATCGCTTCCATCTCAATTTCCCAAGCACGCTTTTCTGGAAACTCCTCCTCATTGGCTGCATCAACCTCAGTTTCAACCTCTGGATCCATGTCTTGCACTGGTTTTCTAGGCTTCTTAAATCTCACAACTGGCATCTCTGATTCAGTGTTTAGGTTCAAGAAAGGAATGGAACTTGGATGATTCTTGAAAGCTAAAGAATAAGGAAAATGCACAAACAGAGATTCTAAGGATCTCAAGCTCTGATACCAAATGATGTAGGCTCTCAGGTAGAAGGGTTTGTGTTTAGGAATGGGGTTGGAGTGTGAGTTAATTTGAGTAATAACTAGGCAGCATAAAGCCTCTGCATAGAGAAGTCCATCTCTAAAAGAAAATAGCACAAAAGGCTAACAATTCTCATTAACAAAATTCAACTCTAAAAACTACATTTACAAAGGCAAGGCCATGCATTATATAGCATGCCTTGGGTACAATCTGATTGGCTGCTAGATGTAGCCCTATGATTGATTATCCTACGCTAAAAGCCCATCGGTTAAACTATTAACAACCCTTAATAAACTAACCAACTCAGCTAAGCCTTCCTATTAGTTGTACATGGCCTAATATAATTGGTTACAAGAAAAGACCAAGTACTAGGTTGTTACGCTTTTGAGACAACAAGTACAAGGTTGTCTCAAAACTAATTACAAGCCTAAAACAGAAATGAAAATACTAGCTTAGATGCTCCTACATTAAGTACACTCAAAATCAGATCAGTTGAGCTACTCTTTAGAATTGTGACACTATTTTTGGTATTAGAAAATTTGATATGTGTAACATAGACCATTATATTTACAAGAATAAAACAAATTGCATACATGAAATAAACAAATAGAATAGAATTATTGGTTACACACAATATGAAATTATTTTTTAAAGTTTAATGAAGAAAAAAGAACCATTTTCAATTCATGGACGAGAAAAAAAAAATCAAAAAAAGTTTGAAGGATATAGCTTAAAAACAATTTTTATTTTATTTTATTTTTTTAAAAAAAAGGGAAAAACAAATTTCATACCAATTTTGGGCAGGAGAACATTTTAAGCAAATAATTTAATAATTTGTGGCAAAACATTTCATACCTTTGACATCACATAAGCAAAGTACCATCCCTTTTAGATCGCCAAATTCCAATCACTCTCTCTCGCTGTGGAAACTGCGCAATGGGAAGCGATAGGAAGTCCAAGGAGAAGAGCAGCAAGAAAAGAAATTCATATTCTTCAGGCTCAGAAGGTACTCATAATAAAAATTTACTCACACAAGTCTTTTTCTTAACACTCTGTTATGTTGCTGAGGGAACCAAAGAAAAAGATCAAGGAAAGAAATTTATTCATGATTTTTTTTTTTTTCATGCCTTTTACTTTTCTGGGTTACTTTTCTTTCCTCTTTTCCTACACTTTCTGAGCAGCCAAGCAGCAGTTTTGTGTTGGGTTTTGTTTAAGCTTTTGCTTTTGTGTTGTTGGGTTTTTGTTGTAATTACTTGTGTTGCTTGTGGAAGTAAAGATGAGGGAAAAAGCAAGAGGCAGAGAAGAGAAGAAGATGAGGAGAGGAAAAGCAGAAAGAGTGATAGGAAAGAGAAGAAGAAGGAGAAGGAATCTCATAAGCACTCCAAGCGCCATTCTGACAAAGGTTTTTAATTTTTTATTTTCAGAAAATATCAAATTAATTATCTTGAAATTTAATAACATTGAGCATGACAAAATTTGATACTTTTTAGGGGTGTTTCTCACCCTTGGATTTTCATGTGACTGTCAATTTAGTGTCTGTGTTTCCAATTTGAACAATTAACCCCTTGGGCATTATATTTGCCAAATTTTAGGTTAAATTTAAGAGAATTGGATACCGTTGTAAATATATATTTACTTATCAATTTGAACTTTGTAATGGATGCTTTCATAAGTGCTTAGAAGCGTTCTTCTGATACAGGTTCTAAATTTCATTTCAGAAATCTTAGATTGATTAATTTTGTATTTTGGTTACATTGGGCATGACAAAATATAATTTTTTTGTCAGTTTAAAATGGAATTTGAATTGGGTATTATCATAATTAGAAAGTTTGTCCATACCCATTTTTTTGAATTGTTGATTATATATATATAAACTCATCGATTTGAACATTGCAATGACTTCATACTTGTTTAGAAGCTGCTATTCTATAATTCTTTAAGTCTTCATCAATGTGGAGTGAAACTATTAGCATTAAAAGCTTTCATTTTGGAACTTTCAGAGAAATCCAAATTTGTGATAAATATTAGCAGTTGAATATCCTACATATGTAATGGGTTGTAGGTATTAGAGTTTTTGAAAGTTGTATGGATTGGTGTTAGAGGCTTAGAGTACTGCTATGTCCTGTGTTTGAGTTGTGGATGGAGCAATCAATGGAAGAAAAAGTAGAAATTATTTGAATCCAGATTTGACATGGAAAGGTTATGTGAAGGAGATAACTGCAGATCCAGCGCTATCACAGAGTTGGCTGCGATGGAGAATTGTTTGTTGGGGTTGTGTTGTACGTTCTGGTTTTAATTGTGTAAAAGGCTCTACTGGACATGTTCACATGTGTCCTAGGCTCCTAGGGTTCTAACATTATGGTTAGGGTAAGTAGTAGATATCAAGCTCTAGAAAACTATGCGTGCTGGACCCTGTAGCATCATGTAGGAAGCGTCGTATTTTTTAGGACTTGGAGAAATCCTTAAGTCATCTCCAAGAGCAATTTCGGGCCTGCTGTTTGACTGTTCCAGGACTTGGGGTTTCACGGATGCATCATCTCTTCCTGATTTTATTGTTTCTCTCAATGCTGCAAATTTGTTTTTAATTGTTCTCCTTTTTCTTTGTAATTTTCCCTCCCGTTAGTGCATATTTTATGCACTTGGGAGTTTTTTCAATCTCAATAAAGTTTTATTACCTATCAAAAAAAAATTTAGATCTCAAAATGCACTTTTGCTTATGATTACTGAATCTTTGGTGAAAAATTCAAATATTTTCACATGAGACTTTTTTAATATTGGTAAAGTTCACCCAAAAAAAAAAAAAGTAATGGGATTGTACCATGATTTGCTTGATAGGTGCACAACTATATACTTACTGATGGTGCTTCAAAGATAAGTGTATCTCTGATTGGGTTCTATATTAAAGCTAAAGCTAACTAAGTGGAACTTAGATTTCACTTATCCAAAAAAAGAGGATACCTAGATTTCATACTTTTGTGCCAGTAGTTGAAAACTGTCTTTGGTTATTACTGATACTGTATGAGCAGTTTTTGTTTGACTTGATTCAAAGTCATGGAGATCTAGTTGGTATGAGTTCTGTGCAAGGTTGCAAAAACTTCTTGGATTGGTTGTTATAAATATTTTAGCTTGTAGTAAGTTAGGTTTTGTGGATAGGAAGGAAAGTTATAGGCAATTTCTCTTAAACTCATAAAGTTTTTCTACTTTTACAATGACATTGTAACTCTTACTAAGTCTCAGCAGGGAAATTGCTGCCCTGTAATCTTGTTTGTGAAAGAAACCTCTTTGAAAATGTGGAACAAACTGTTTTCCATGGCTGGCATACTTGCCAGTCAAATCTTTAGGAGCCGTTCAATATGGGCATAAAAACCAAAATGATAGTTCTAATAACCATATGTATTGCATGGGTTCTTAAACATTTTCATTGATGTCTCTAAACTCTAAATAATTTGTTCTTTCTAATCCTTTAACAATCTCTAAATTGTTTTTATAAAGAATCTTATTAGTTTCGGATGGTGTAGATTAATATGGTTGGTCTGATGCAGGTTGAGATAATGTCAAATAGCTTAAGACAGACTGAAACAAATATGAGTCCTTCATGAGAACTGTAAAGAATGATAATTGACTTTAATCAAGTCATGAGGGGAAGTAAGACAAAAGCCATCTGTTTTCAGTTGAAGATCAGGTGTATGCTTTTCAATATTGACATCTTGATTCTGCATTCAGAAAAGTCATGTTTCAGTAGAGATTTATTATTTTATATTGAAGTATGACACAATCCCTTTGCATTTTAAATGATATGTTTCTTCCTTTCTGGAGATACCAATAGTCGTATTAAATAGCAAAATATTCATGGTGTTAATTACAGACCTCTTTATCACAATATGCCTTGATGAATTATGATTTACTGTTTTTTCAGAACATAGTGATTCTATTTTTTTTCCCTTTTACGATTTGTTCTTGAGAAGTGGAGCTGGTTTAAGAGATTGTCTTCTTTTTTTAACTTATACATATCTTCAGTTCTGAAGACACCTAACAGGGTAACGAAAATTTCAATTATTAAATACTACAATCCTTTTATGTACTTAGTTAGTAATTTGGGTATTGGAATGTTGCTATTTTCGTGTTGGTTTCTGTGCTCAATGTTCCCCTTGTTGGTGGGTGATGAACACCTTGATATACAAAATGTTTATTTTTGTGTTATTTTTCATGAATTGTTGCCTTACATGATTTACTTTTCCACCAATCTTATATTTGCAATGAATCATTCATGTTAGTGATCCCTAGGTATAAGAGGGGGAGAATAGCGCTCTCTAGTTACCTTTTGGCATGGTTTATTCCTAACTTTTTAGTATATAAATCAATTTCTCCTATCTGTTTGTGCCAAGTTATTAAAGTCATTCATGGTTATTCATTCCTTATCCTTACCCTATTGGGATTGAGGTTCTTCATGGAAAAGATTTATTATATTGACATGTCATTATTGCCTCAGAAAAGAAGTCAAAGGATAAGCACAAAAGTAAACACCACAAAAGTGATCGCCACTCGGTGAGTTGTCTTGTTTAGCAGTATGATTACTGCTTTGATGTTTGAGTTCTTCTCATGTTGTAAATTTTAATTGAATTTTTGTTTACTGCTATACTCATATTCTTGACATTGTTCCCTTCAAGATCCCCTACCTCCTCCAATAAGTATAAAGTTTTCATATATTGTCTATTTAGACACACGAAAAAGTATTCTTCTTTTTTCTTCACGGGCTACAGGTCCTTATTCTCTTTTCTAGTGAGACCCCGCCGACGTCTTCTCTTGTTTGATTTGGTATCAAGTAATGTTTACAAAGGTTGTCTAATACTGGTTCAATTTAATTTGAATTGTCTGGCATTCTTGCTGTTATTGGTAACCACTAATTTTAGCTGCCTGGATTCCAATAAAAGATTCTTGGAGTTTATATTGTACACGGGAATACATAGAACACTTGAAAATTAGAGGTTATGATTAAATTCTCACTAAATGTGGTGACACTATTTATAGTTTTAATTTATGATGGAACCAAGATACCAGGAAACAACAAATTAACATATCCTTTCGTTATCCACATTGTAATATTAATGTTATTGATGCAACATATTTAAGCTCTTCCAAGTTGTAATTATTTGTTGGGTTATAAATAAATTTTTTGAGAAGCTGTGGATGGAATTTATGAATTTGTCCTCTTTCCACCACTTAGAAGAATATGGCATACGATTGAATGATAAGTAGTACTGAAAGCACTCACTGTATACCCATAGTCGATCTGGTTTGGAACTTTTGTTGTACTGGCAACAGGGGCGGAGCCAAGAATTTTTTTTAGGGTGGGCTGGAATTGGACTGGGCCAGAATTGGGATTTGTGATTGGAATTCAGATTGAGCTAGGGCTAGGACTATTTAAAAAATAAAAATTTAAAAATAGCTATATAAAAAATAAATAAAAAAGCTAGCCCAGTCAAGCTAATGAATGCCTCCGCCCCTTGGCAATAAAATGGTTATGTTGTGTAGAACCTACTTTTTTCTCTTCCTCATTTCCTTTTGATTTATACCATCTTTGAGGCAGACTATGCAACTTCAAATTTTTTCTTAGAAATTTCTTTTAGGCAACAAAGGGAGAAGTTAAAGAGTGTTTATACATTTTGTATTGTTTTAGATGTGTTATTCTTTGGAAAGTAGTGTCAAATGTTAGGAATTACTTAAGTATGAGACTTTCTACTGTTTTATTTCTATTAGCTGATTGTGTAGTGTATGGCCATGTTGACCTTATTATTATCGATTTGCTTATTTTAAAGTTTTTTTTTTTTTTCTTTTTCTTTTTCAGAAACTCCAGTTTCAAGAGCTGTCCAGCGATGACTATTTCCTTAAGAATAATGAGTTTGCTACCTGGTTGAAGGAAGAGAAAAACGTTTTTTTCTCTGATCTTTCATCGGAGTCTGCACATGAGTTGTTCTTGGACTTTGTCAAGGTTTGGAACAACCAAAAGCTTGAATCCCGTTACTACGAGGGCATTGCAAGTGGGCCACGGACAGCCCATCACTGGAAAATCAAATAGTAGAAAGAAAGTACAGCACAGGCCGATCCCTACACATTTGATTATGTTTTAGGTTTTTCGTTGTATCTACTAATTTGCAGTCTTCCAGGAAGGATCCATGTATCTTCTCAATATCTATGATACTTTGAGCAATCTTTATTAGGATTTGTCATTCTAGGTTTTACCATGAAGAATGCTTGTAAAAAGACAGGAATGTTGCAATGATTCTAATTTCTATATGGATCCTTCCTGTTTTACCATAGAAAAGCCAAGGGCCTGTTTTGTTGGGCTAAAAATCGAGAATGATAGCAACAATAGATTCAAGCAAAGCAGATGAGATATGCATCACCTTTCTTGACTTTGAACTGCTTTGAATGCTGGAAATTATACAATGTTAATTATTCATGTATTTACTTGACTCGTGGTTAATCAGAGGTGTTGGCTTTTTAGTTAAATTTATGGTTCTCATATTTCATATCAAGTCAGCAATATGAGCTATATGGGTAACAAGGCAAGGTAAAGTGTTATCATTTTGCACATCCACGAGTACTGGCTGGGACATATAGGCTCACTTTGAGAAAGCAAAATATAGGCATCATTGCTATGCAGAGGGGTGAGCTTGGGTTCTAGGGGATGAATTTAACTTGCCTTAGCCAGAAAAGAGAGAGAGAGGGAGTCCAAAAATGAAATATTATAGGCAGAGAGGCAGCTTTGGGCCTTTGGCTCTTTGGTTGCAAGCCTTGGATTGGAACTTGGAAGGTGCCTTCTTCTGGCTTGGGGAGAGGGGAAAGGAAAAAGGATATTATACTTGACAGAAACTTCTCACTTCGATAGTTCTATATAGCCTATTTTGACAAAAGCAAGCATATGCAAGAAAAACCTATCCAAAGGATTGAGCTAAATCCTGAAGAATTTTTAATGTCAATGTCAATGTGAATGATATCAATGTCAATGAAAAACTTTGACATAAATCCTAAAGAATTTTTAATTTAGTAGTCATTTAAAGTGTCAAATGTGCATGAACTTAGTAAGATGAATGTTGAATTTATGTGTCCAATATATTTTTTAGAATCCAAATAATCATTTTGAAGTGGATTTAGGACTAATGCCTTTAAAACATTTCCTTCACTTCTCCTTCTGAATTAATTAATTAATAAAAAATATGTAAAAATAACATTCAAATTTTCTAAGGTATTGCATTTAACTAACACTTTTTTTTTCCTTCTTATTCTTATTTCTCTATTATTAGTATATTTTAATCTAATATAAATTGGAAAATTGGAAAACGACTCAATTAACCTTTGCTAGTGATTAACATTGTGGTCTTTCTTGCCTCTCAAGAGTCAAGACAAACACATTCCAAAGCAAAAGGTTCCCATTTAAGAATTTACTCTTTTACTGTCGTCTCTTCCTTTTTATCTTACAAAACCAGTCTCAACTCTCAACAACCAACGACCAGAGCTGGCTAGGTGTTGCAGAAAACTCTCATCACCTCTCAACCTCAGACCTCCACTCCCCACAACCAGTTCTCTACCCACTGTTTCACATCAAACCCATTTCAGGGCTATACCCATTTCCTTCCCATGCATCATAGAAGAGCCCGCAAACCATGGTGTCCCATTCCTCTCAAACCACCCGAACCCCGAAATCTCCAGCTTTGCTCAAAAGGGTTTCTCGGATATTACCCAAGAGATGGTTGGGAGAGCAGTGCATGGACTATGCGTAAAGGGTTTGGTACCGCGTTTGAGTGTCATTCATTCGAATACTTTGATAACAATGTATTCGAGGTTTGGTCATATTGAACGTGCACGGAATGTGTTCGATAAAATGTGTGAGAGAAATTATGCTTCTTGGAATAATATGATTTCTGGGTTTGTTAAGGTGGGTTTGTACCATGAAGCGTTTGGATTCTTTCGTGAAATGTATGAACATGGTGTGGAGGCAAGTGGGTTTTCAGTTGCTAGTTTGGTAACAGCGTGTGATAGGTCGGATTGTATGTTACGTGAAGGGCTTCAAGTCCATGGTTTTGTTGTTAAGATTGGTTTGATATGTGATGTTTTTGTTGGTACTTCGCTTTTGAATTTTTATTGCACCTATGGGCCTGTTTCTTTTGCCAGGAAGCTCTTTGAGGAGATGCCTGACCGGAACGTGGTCACTTGGACTTCAATGATTGTTGGGTATTCGGATTATGGAGATTTAGGGGAAGCTTTAGGTATATATCAGCGTATGAGGCGTGAGGGGGTTTGTTGCAACGAAAACACGCTCGCTGCAGTCATTAGTTCTTGTGGGATGTTTGGGGATGAATTGTTGGCTCATCAAGTTCTTGGATATGTTGTAAAATTCGGATTAGATACTAATGTTTCTGTGGAAAACTCCCTCATTTCAATGTTTGGTGGTTTTGGTTGCATGGAGGCAGCATTCTATGTCTTTGATCACATGGATCAGCGTGACACGATCTCATGGAATTCAATAATTGCTGCAAATGCACATAATGGGCTATGTGAAGACTCATTTAGATGTTTTTATTGGATGCGTCGTGTCCATAAAGAGATAAATTCTACTACAGTTTCAACTTTGTTAACTGTCTGCGGTACTGTGGATAATCTGAAGTGGGGCAAAGGAATTCATGGTCTAGTAGTGAAATTGGGACTGGAATCAAATATTTGTGTATGTAATACTCTTATAAACATGTATTCTGAGGCTGGGAGTTCTGCGGATGCGGAATTGGTGTTCCTGAAAATGCCAGAGAAGGATTTAATATCGTGGAACTCCATGATGGCAAGCTATGTCCATGATGAGAAGTGCCTGTATGCATTAGAACTTTTTGCTGAAATGATTCGAATGAAAAAAACAATGAACCATGTGACTTTTACAAGTGCATTGGCTGCCTGTTCAGACCCTGAATTTTTTGTTGTAGGCAAGATTGTCCATGCCCTTGTAGTCCTTGCAGGCTTACATGATAACTTGATCATTGGCAATGCATTAGTTACCATGTATGGAAAATCTGGTATGATGGTTGATGCAAAAAAAGTATTTCAAAAAATGCCCAAGCGAGATGAAGTAACATGGAATGCACTCATAGGCGGTCATTCTGGAAATGAAGAACCAAATGAAGCAGTAGCAGCTTTCAAATCAATGAGAGAAGATGGTGTACCTGCAAACTACATTACAATTGTAAATGTTCTTGGTGCTTGCTTGACTCTTGATAATCTACAAAAGCATGGGATGCCTATTCATGCACATATAGTTCAGATAGGATATGAATCAGATAAGTATGTGCAGAATTCCCTTATCACAATGTATGCCAAGTGTGGTGATCTGAATTCAAGTAATTATATTTTTGATCATTTAGCTTTTAAGAACTCTATTGCATGGAATGCTGTAATTGCTGCAAATTCTTATTATGGCCATGGGGAAGAGGCCTTAAAACTTTTTGCAAAGATGAGATGTGCTGGAGTAGATTTGGATCAGTTTAGCTTCTCTTTAGCTCTCGCGGTTAGCGCTGACTTGGCTATACTAGAGGAAGGCCAACAGCTTCATAGTTTGGTAATTAAACTTGGTTTCAAATCAGATCATTATGTTATAAATACTACGATGGATATGTACGGAAAATGTGGGGAAATGGATGATGTCTTAAAATTACTTCCCCTACCAATTAGTAGGTCACGACTATCCTGGAACATACTGATATCAGCTTTTGCAAGACAAGGGTGTTTCCAAAAGGCTACAGAGACTTTTCATGAAATGCTAGAACTGGGTGTGAAACCCGACCATGTCACTTTTGTCTCTCTTCTTTCTGCATGCAGTCATGGGGGTCTAGTGGATGAGGGTCTTGCATACTATGCTTCAATGACTACACAATACGGTGTGCCAGCAGGAATAGAGCATTGTGTATGTATAATTGATCTTCTTGGACGATCAGGAAGGCTAGCTGAGGCCGAAACTTTTATTAAACAGATGCCAGTCGCAGCAAATGACCTTGTCTGGCGAAGCTTGCTGGCTGCATGTAAAATCCATGGAAATGTGGAGCTTGCGAAGAAAGCTGCAGGAAATCTTCTCGAGTTAGCTCCATTAGATGATTCAGCATATGTTCTTTATTCAAATGTCTGTGCAACTACTGGAAGATGGGTGGATGTAGAGAATGTCAGGAGGCAAATGGGATCTAATAGCATAACGAAGAAACCTGCCTGCAGTTGGGTCAAGTTGAAAGATAAAGTGAGTACTTTTGGAATGGGAGACCAGTCCCATCCACAGACTAAGCAGATATATGCCAAGTTGGGAGAGCTTAGGAAGATGATTAAAGAAGCAGGTTATGTTTCTGATATAAGCTATGCACTGCATGATACAGATGAAGAACAAAAGGAGCACAATCTTTGGAACCACAGTGAGAGAATCGCCCTTGCGTTTGGCTTGATTAGTACTTCAGAAGGTTCACCTCTCAGGATTTTCAAGAATCTTCGTGTTTGTGGTGATTGCCATTCTGTTTACAAGTTTGTCAGTGGAATTGTTGGGCGGAAAATCATATTGAGGGATCCATACCGCTTTCACATTTTTAATGGTGGAAAGTGTTCTTGTTCTGACTATTGGTAATGAAGTTACTGAATTATGTGCGTAAAATGTTAGCTCTGAAAGGAGTACACATTAGTGATTATAGATTTAGATTTAGCTTGGATGGGATTATAGATTTAGTTTTTCTTTCTTGATTATGCACAACAACCCACTTAATTCTTTGATAGCCGTTTCTTTTTGTACAATATCTCTATATTTTAATTCAATTGAAATTATGGAAAAGTAATTCAAATGCTCAATTTGTCAAACCAACTTGTGAATACGAGGGTTCAACAAATCCGTATGCCCAACCCACCCGTCCCTTCCAGCTTGACCCAATGGGTCGTGGGAGGTTTCGAAAGTTTTCATAAAAAGCTAAATAAAGTGGAAGCTAATGCTTTTTAGTTTTAACAAAATCAAAAACACATCAACTAGGATCTCAAATCTCAATGTGAGTAAACCAAGTAGAAAGACACGTGACTCAAAGCCTAGCGTTGACAACCCTTTGCTCCATGCAACGTATCATATACTCATCATAACCTTATGGGGCGGGGCTTCATAACCTTATGGGGCGGGGCTAGATACAATTCAGAGTGTTCAATAATAATACGCTTATCTAGATATCTATATATCAAAAAGTTGGGGATTTATGTAAGTTGATCCCACTAAATTTTTTTTTTTTAAAAAAAGTAGAGATATGGTCAATAATATTATTGCTATAAAAAAAAATAAAAAATCAAGTAGCACAAAAAAGAACTCATATATCATCAATAAAAATAAACCCAAAATCATAACATCAATAATTAGAATTAGTTAACCCAAATAGTTTATCATCCAATTGATCAACCCAAATAATTCACTCACAACCCAATTAATCTTCTTCTCCTAATTTTTTTTTTTTTTAAAAGAAAAACCCTAAATTTACTTTACCAATTACCGTCAAAATAGAGAGAGAGAGAGAGAGAGAGAGAGAGAGAGAGAGACCAGAGAGAGAATGTCGTTTTGTTCCTAATCGCGGAAAAGAAAGCATCATACTGTATTAGTTGATTTTTAAAGCTTTTGTCGTTGTGTGTTAAACTGTAAATGTGTTTAAGTTTGCGATCCACTACTTGTCTTTTTGTGTTGATTGTAGAGTAGAGATTTTTTTATTAAAAACAAAGAATTAGAGTGGGTTTGTGGTTTTTTCATTATGCCATATGTGGTCTATTGTCCCGCCCGACCACTGTTTATATGGGTTTAAAACTTTAATTACTACTAGCCCATTTTTTAGTCATAATAAAAAATAAATAAATAAAAAAGAAAAAATTACATTTTAAACCTTATAGTTTAGAGAATGTAATAAATTAAACTCTATAGTTTCAAAAGTAACAAACTAAACCCCGAAGTTTCAAACAATAACAAAACAAACCCCAAAATTTTAAAAAATAACAAATTAAACCCCACAGTTTCAAAAAATAACAAATTAAATATTTGTTTTACTTATATGGATTGAAGTTTAAGTTGTTATTTTTTAAAACTTGAAGGTTTAATTTGTTATTTTTGAAAATATGGGGTTTAATTTATTACTTTTTAAAACTTCAGGATTTAATTTGTTACTTTTAAAGCTATAGGATTTAATTTGTTACACCCTTAAACTATAGGGTTTAAAATGTAATTTTCAAAAAAACAAAAAAAAAAAAAAAAAAAAAAAAAAAAAAAAAAAAAAAACCTTAAATTTTACTTTACTTTATCAATCAAATTAGAGAGAGAGAAAGCATTGTTCCAAAGTCCTAAGCACAATAAACAAACGGTATCAACGGATCGACTCTCCCTTGCAGTCTCGCTCACCATCACACTAACACTGAATGAATGACCCTACACTGAGCCAACTTTCTAACTACGCCACTGCAAGTCCGGACTGCATATCCATACAAATGCAATCATACCACATGCAAATGCCATCCAGGGGAGTCCTTTAAAATAGTCAATCTACCTCAACAAAATCATCCAATCAATACCACTTGAACCCGAGAAAAGAGAAAGGAAGAGGGAAAAATGTACAAGTACATAATCATGCAGATCATCGTGACAAACAAAGCATTTTGCAGTAACATGGACTGTTATAAAACGTATAAACTCAATAAAGAAAATTCACTCCAGTATGCTTCTATCAGAAAATCAAGGGAAAAAGAAGTGCACATGCTACTAAGAGTGTTGACATTCTATAGTCATTCAACAACATAGTTTACAGCCAATTTCAATGTCTTAAAAGAACTCCATCCTTGTCCTATAATAAAAGTTCTCCCCAGTTTCTTCATTAAAGGAAAATGAACTACTCCACTTCAGCCAAGTAATCATCAATTTCAGCCGGTGTTAGTACTCTGCCAAGAAAACAAGAAAACATAAGCAACCAGACTTCTGCACCTTTATCAGGATTCACCTAAGGGTGAATTAGAATAGTGTAGGTCAAAGGCAGTTTTCAAAATTTAATTTGAAACTCAATTGAAAATACAAACTTCTGTGATAAGTTTAAAATAAAAAACTGCACTATAAAAAATAATTGGGATTACAGGAAAAGCTTGTCAAGACAAGAGTGAACTTTAGTAAAACAAAGAATGACTGTGTTTTCCTTAAAAAAAATTAACATTCAAGTCCATCTTTATGAAGATCCAAAGTTCATTTTATGTATTAAAATATTATATTGAACAATTTCTTGCATCTTCACATTTTCAACTCTAGGTCTTTGAATTTTCAAACTCATGGTTGCACAAATCGTGTAATTATATGCACCATACAACCGCGAGTAGTTATATGCAAAAGAGAACAGGGAAACTTGCCTGAACTTTTTGTCTGTACTAATTATACCAATCTCAATGTTTTTGCTAGAGATTTGTCCCTCAAACCTGACACAACAAAAGAAGAGTTAGAGAGCTGATTTAAACAAGAAAACAAGAAGAATCTGGAAGAATGCTTGAGTTAATACGTTGTACAATCACAGGAACCTGAGTTACTCCCAAATGAGAGTATTGGCTATATTAAGCATGAATTTGATGAGAAATATCAAAAGAAGAGAGAATTAAGTCCTCTTTCCTTAAGATACTTTAGGCAGCTGTCTTTGTCAGGTAATAATGGGGTAATTATCCAGAACAAAAAAGAACTAACATAAAATGCTTAGACCTATTTGATTGGCATTCATCAAAGGAAACCTTCACATTTAATACTATGACAGTGCTTTTAGTATAGAACTCAAAGCTACAATGCCTACCCCTCCTTCAAGGTTAATATTGCTGTGTGGACAGCATCATCAAGCTCCATATCATCTGTATACCTGTTAGACAATCAGGTAAACAATATTATAGGAGGAAAACAAGATCAATACAAAAAAAGTTAAAAATCAAAGGGAAATTGAAGGTTGAAACTCAAAATGAATAATGAAATTAATACTTATTAAAAAAATGAATAATGAAATTAAAATTGCATGTAAACAGGGTTAATTACAACTATCCACCCTAAAATAATGGACCATTTGCATTGTATACCCTAAAAATACAAACTTCTATAATCAATAACCTAATTTGAGATAAATCTGTAATGACCACCCCACCATCCAAATCAATTTCTAAATTAACAGATTCGTGGGCAACTATCCACTCTTAACCATAAAGGTACTTTGCTATATGCAATCTAAGCTAGAAGTTTACAGTTAAAAGCAGCAATTAAACCAAATGATTCAAGACAAAACATACTCTACACAGGACTCACCAACCCAGGTTTTTTTTTTTTGCCAGACAACTGAAAATGATCCTAATTTATACAAGGATATAATACGTACATATAGGGCTTAGTCATACAGTGAAAAGTACCCCTGCTTGATAGGGATGGCAATTTTGCCCCGATTCGATCCAACCCGCCCCGACCCGTGCGATATATTCCCCGACCCGTAGAGGTGACGGGGCGGTTACGGGTTACACAAATTGCCCCGATACCCGGGGCGGGGCGGTCACGGATTTTATTTGACCCGCCCCGCCCCGCCCCGAGTATATTTACAAAATTGCCACTCTAGGGTTTTTGCATATATAAACCCATTTTTCAGATCTGCCTTTCTCTCACTCCTCACATTTTTTTTGCCCAGCCTCCCTCACGCCGCCTCACTCTTTTTTTTCTGCCCAGCCCCTCACGCCGCCGCCCACCAGCCTCCCTCACGCCGCCCCTCACCGACAAAAAGAAGGGAGGAGCAGACATAGCCGATCAACATCCACTTTGACCGATCTACACCTCCCCTATCGCTGTCCTTGTCGCCGTTTCACCTTGACGCGACTGATCTGGAGCAGAAGCAAACTTGTCGATGATGGGTCTGATGGTGTCGATCACCACGATAGCAATTTGGTTATGTTTGTGGATTCATGGTGGCTCTAGCTGGTTTGTCTTCAGGTTGGTTTTTGTTTGGGATTTCACGGTGATTGAGTCGCAATGGGTTTGGGTTATTTGGGTAATTTAGGAGAATCTGATGGTGTTGAGAGTTTAGGGCTGATTTGTGGCTGAAATCCTAGTTTGGGGTTGAATTTTGTGGTTTAGTTGAGTCTTGGCTCTGATGATTTTGTAATTAGGTTGATTTGTTGTTTAGTTGAGCTTTGATAGTGTTGTGACTGGGTTGATTTGTGGTTGAATTTTATGGTTCAGGTGAGTCTCAGCTTGCATGTGATTGGGGTCGGGTTAATGCACGATAACCCAATTCTCGGGGCGGTTCGGGATTGCCGGCGGGATTAAAGCCCCGACCACCGGGTAAAGTTGGGTTGGTAGTACACTTCGGTCAATGTGCTTCAGCCTTCCCCATGTTCCGGTCCCGATCCGCCCCGTTGCCATCCCTACTGCTTGATAATACATTACCCTCAGTAAAGTATATCCTAGTACGCTGGGACATTTCATAAGAAGCTCATAGTGGCCAAAATAAATACAAATTGTTACTATAAGCCACCATGGCCCACACCACATGCAATCAATTATGATTTCCTTAGGAGCTTATTGTCTTCATTAAAGTCTCTCTTTGTACTTTTTATACTTCTTTTAATTATTTTTTGAATCTTTTGAAATTTCTTCATGCCATAATTTTTTATTGCCTTAAAGGATAAAGTTGTTGGTACACTTCCAATGTGCTTCAGCCTTCCTTTTCTCACTTCTTTTTAACAAATTGAATTTTAAATAGGTAAATAGGGTACAATGTTAAATTCACTTCCATGAGCACTAAATCAATTCACTTCATTGTATGAATTCAGACAAAAAAAAACAAAAACAAAAAAAATTTCTCCAACACATAGCTGGCAAGTGAATCAAACCTAATACCTCTTTTCAAGAAATGTCTTTGCATTAGAGACATTTTTCCCCATTGCAGAAGCTTTCCAAGAAAAATACGAACCTGATGGGTCCACCTACAGCAAAAACAAATAACAGGAACATGTTAAATCCTGATTGATGATGATTTCTAACGGAAACTGTAATTTGAAGGAATAGATTCTAAAAGGCTTCTGTGTCTGCGTCACTGTTGCTGAGCAGTTATTGGGGGTTTCAGAATAGCCTTTAAAATTGTTAATGACTTTTTATTGGCAAATGCAAATCTAATTGATATGCCACTGTTAAATCATATGTGCTATTTATACTCATTATTTACTATCAAATCCATGACTTCATGCACTTAGTAGATTTTGAAAACATGAAAAACTCAAAATTTTAAACAATTAATAGATGAGATAGTTTTTAATTTCCAATCATCTTAATATTTGACAAGCATAACAGGAATGAGAAACAATCCAACAGTTGGTTTGACAAAATTACTTGGCCAATAAAAAGATATTCAGTCATCTAATATTAACCAAAACCTATACCAAGCTTAACACAAAACCAACCCAAAACAATAACAAAGCATTCATTTTATAAATCTTCATCTACATGACGAAGGTGCTTGTACAACCCCATTGAAAGAGCTAACATGCAAGATAAAATGAGAGAGATCACTCGCAATATCTGACCATTAAGGCAAACCACATAAAGTTTAGATGGTAAGGAATATGCAGGAAAAATGTCTTCGATGGAAATGAAAGAGAGCTTAACTTGACATTTGTTCTCTACAACCATGTTTTTATCCAAAGCATATTGGAGGAGCATCATTTGAACTCCAAAATCTGGGTTTAGGGTTTAGTTCAAACTATTTACTACATGGGCAAAGCATATGAATGGTGTAATAGATATAACTGCAACCACAGAGCTGGGTAAATGGAGCAAGAACAAGAATCCATAGGTAACAGTAACAGGAAACAGAAAAACACTAGATTTTAACATGCCATGGGAGTATTAATCATAAATTTGGATTAACAGATACCCAGATGTTCTCATATGCCCAAAATTTTATGCATTGCATAATAAGAATCGAATCCAACTAAGAATTGATATTGATGATCCCTACCAGCTTGAGCTCAAATGCAATGGCATTGAAAATTGCTTAACACAAGATTAGAACAGAACTGATTACCTGATACAATTGTGGGCCTTTGTCATCAAACCCAGCTACCAGTAATGAAACTCCAAAAGGACGAACGCCACTACAGAACCCACCAAAAAATAAAAAATCAGTGCCAAAACAGTAAAGAAATGCAATTCTGATTAAGCATCTCCTTAATTGAGTTTACACAAGTCGAGCATCCACTATTATAAAGCACATAATTGTAAGTCAAGTTCAAAATCTGATTCTTCCAATGCTAATCAGCTCTATCACAATCGAAGGCCCTTACGAGTTCTAGGTTGAGGGTGAGGTATTGGATTCATGACCCATAATCCATTGAGTGTATGTGTAACTTACCAATACAAAAAATAAGTCAGATTCATCCAATTAAAAGATCTTTCAAACTCCATGTTTTTCATGCAAATACACATCAACAACCAGATCGTTTTTTTCAATTATTCAAGGATTTAAAAGATACCTTCAACACGGAACAAATTGAAGTCTTCAGGGTCTTAAGGAACCCAAGATAGGGGTATTCAAGATCATTCTAAAGGGAATTTTGGCAAACGTGATTCAGTAATTCATTAAAAATCTGTTGTTGATATCTTCATATCCTCTCTTTGTACATAGAATAAGGTTGCAATTTCTAGATATCCCTTGGACATGTCAACATGGAACAACAGAAGCCACCAGACCAAAGTGACTTAGCAAGAGCTTGGCATCTGCCTCAAGTTACATTTGTACTAGAGAAAAAAAAAAAAAAAAAAAAAAAAAACTAACCCTGAATGAATAGAAATTTCTCCACGAATTGGAGGATACTTCTAATTCAAACCTATACAGATGAAAAGTTAAGACTTAAGATTTGCACCGGTTTTTAAACTCGTTTTGGGGTCATTTGCAGGATGATGTACTTGCTTCCTTTTTAAAATTTGTTCACTTCAGCCTTGCACCCTGTCCATTTCTTATTTTCATATCACCTATGATTAGTGTATTGATACCCCAAAGAGTTAACACCCACTAAAAAAAAAAACAGCCTCTCTTCTCCTAATGAACATGAAATAATTGAAAGAAGTGAATCACATTCCAGAAAAGAAAAATTTACCCAGACTGAGTGAACTCCTGCATAACAGCAGCAATTTCCCTTACAAGTTGTGTAACAGGGATGGGCTCCTGTAAAATTCCATCATCATATCACTTAGCAAGTTAAAATAATCAATAGGCTTACTGTACAAAGTAACAAAAGCAAAGCTTTTCCAAGTTGGGAATCCAAGTGAAAAAACACAGGGAAAAAAGAATGCAGCAATAAAAATGCCATAACTAAAACTAGAAGTCATTCTTAACAAGTAATATCAAAAGCATGTTTGAGATCAATTCAACTAATGTTCCTCCATGTAAGAGTGTGCAAGAAAAGACAACAATCAGAAGAGGTGAATGCCACTACAAGAACAACATAAAACCATCACATAAAAAATGCAAAGCCATTGCCTCCTTAAAGATGGAAACAGAAAAAGATGCAGAAATGTGAATCTCTATTTCATTAGTAACTCAAAATAGGAAGATGGAACTAAGGTTCCCTAAATAAAAAGCGTGGCCTAATTGCACCAGTAATTGATGGTCATCTATTGTTCTTGTAAGTAATTTAAAATATGATTAGGCCAAGAAAACCAGCAAGGGCAATCCAGATTGTTCTAACAGAACAAGAAAAGTCATCATGTGAATTAGAAAAAGTCAAAATGGAGATTTACAAAAAATCATGTAAGGCTATGTAAATATAACTTTCAATAGAACCATTATTAGAAAAAGACAAAACATCTTTGATGATATCTGACAGACAGAAAAGAGAAAGTTAGATGGTATGGTATAAAAACATGAGGCACAACAGCATATAATTAATATATAGCTTGAACGCCAGTGTGTCACAATATATGCAGACTGCAGAATTATAAATGCCAAAGCAAAATGAAGTTTGTAAGAGCATTCACATTAGAATCACCAAAGTTTTAGCCAAATGGGCTTTAAAACACCCACTTTTTCTAGTTTAGCTATGTCACTATTTACGCACAACTACATCAGACTCTCTATTTTATTTCACTATTCAATTTTTTAATATATTTTATTATTTATTTATTTATTTCACTACTCCCAAAATACCTCCCTACCCATTCTTTTCCTCTCTGTTTTCTCTAGCCCCTCCCTACCCATTCTTTTTCTCTCTCTGTCTTCTCCAGTCTCATTCTTTTTCTCTCTCTGTTTTCTCCAGCCCCTTCCTACCCATTCTTTTTCTCTATCTGTTTTCTCCATCCCCTTTGTTTCTCCAGAACCGCCCACAATCAACCACAAACCACCCACAATCACCCATGATTTCACCGACCATTTAATCTACAAATCACCCATAATCAACCACAAAATCACACAAATCAAACCGTAAATCAAACACACCCAAATCTGCTCCGCCTTCCTTCAAAACCCACACACACAAACAAAATCCACAAAACCCAAAGCAACCACAACCACCGCAAGCCACCACCACAAACAAAATCCACAAAACCCACTCACCCACAAAACCCAAAACTTCCTTTTCATCTAGAAATCAAGCTTAGCAAACCCATACCATCACAGCGTAGATCGGCTCATTTGCTCCAGATCGGCTCATTTGCTCCAGATCGGCTCCAATTTGCTTTGCCGTGACCTTCCTAGGCAAGTTTGCTCCAGATCTCCAGATCGGCTCTATGATTTGCTTCGCCGTTTGTGGTGTGAAGTGTTGAGAGAGAAAGCAACACACGCGGGAGAAGAGAGAAAATATTAAAGAAAATCGATAGATATTTGGTTTTTGGATGAACAATTGCTCAACCATATGGGTGAGCTACTGTAGATATTTGGTTTGTGCTAGAAGGTTTGGTATGGTTTGGGGAGGCTGGTGTGGGAGGTTTTGTGGGTGTCAGTTATAATTTTTTATGAAAATACGGTTTGGTGACTCTAAAGGGAATGCTCTAACTATTCCCAAATAAAAATAAAACATAATGCACAGATCGATGATGATGGTGATGAACTGACATGTCATTGGACTAAAAACCACAAAATCATTAACATGTCATCTTCAAGAATTATATATATATATATACACACACACACACACACAAGAGAGAAAATCTTTTAGAAACATTACACTAGTGTATGATTCAGAGCTGCTTTGGAAATGGCAGAAAATGGACCAAATAACCAATTTAATCATCAGCACCACTAGAACGAACTAAGTAAAATAACCACCACACTCATTGAAATTTGAAAAACAGAAACCAATTAGTGCTAATCACATGGAAGGAAAACAATTTTCATCAAGTTGGAAGGTGGTGAAATTTGCAGATTACCCTGCAGGATCCATCCATTCTATGAAACAGACTCCTAAACTATTTAAGTATTTGGAAAACACAATTGCAATCCAATCAACAGGAAATTAACGACTTCAATCTAAACTCAGATTACTCTCTCAAAGACGCAAACAAATTTAACCATGATAAATTCCTTTCAAGAAACCTGAAACAACCATTTTTACAAGTATGACATTGCCGGAAGCATAAATGATGTAGCATACATAAAAGAGACAAAGGAGCAATAACCTCTAATCAAAGCTTTAAAACAAAGCAGTGTAAGTGAAACCAAATGATAATGTCGCAAAATAATATTAAAAAGAGAGATATAGAGGATGAGGAAAAACGAAAAAGAAAAAAAAAGGAAAGTGTACTATACTTTGTATAAGCGGTGATATTGCTCTGCTTGCTTTCTACTTTTTCGTACCAGAACTCGAAAGTCAGGGCCCATGCCACTGCACAATAGGTCATTAAAAAAAATAATCAAATGTTACCCTTCTTTTGGTGTGGATGAAGAACTAAGTCCAACCAATACAATGAACAGAAATAGAAAGGTTAATCATGTAGATAATGAAAAAAATTTGGGTTGTTGTCAAGTGCCAATTGGGATATCTCCTCCAATGGGGCAAGGAGAATAGTAAGAGAATCACAGTCTCAATCAGTTACAATCTTATGTTTAAAGGCAGACATTCTTGCCCTTGACTCTTTACAAAAGTGTTTCAAGAAAGCAAATCATATACGAAGGCTTCCTCCAAAAGTTTATCATAAGCACATACATACATCTTTGAATATTAATATAAACCACTTATCAAAGAAAAAAGAATATTAATATAAACCAACACGTGTGGGAACTAGCAAATGCCGTACTCTAGTCATTTTACATCGTAATTCACAATACAACAAGACAAAAGATGGATACATTTACTCAGAATTCATGCGATGACTAAGGCTAATATTTAATATGAGTAACCCAAGGCCTACAGCTAAGATGGTGGAATCACCTATTTTGCAGCAATCCTCAGACATAACATCTAGTTCTCCACAAATTAACATTCCTGTTTGACCAAGACCAACATTTAATGAGTAACCCAAGGCCTACAGCTAAGGTGGTTGTATCACCTATTTTTTAGCAATCCTCAGACATAACCTCTAGTTCTCCATAAATTAACATTCATGTTCAAAATTGTTGCCCTCAAATAAAAATAAAATAAGTAACTAGCAAGGTGGTATTTATAAGTTAAATCTTAATTTTACTCATTTCTAGTAAAATACTTCTTAATTTAAAAAAAAATTAAAAAAAACAGACTATAATTTCCCAATCAACTTAGTATAACAGACCAAGGGTGTTAAACAACTAAGCTACAACAAGAACAATAACAAAACCCATGTCCCAAAACTTTGAGTGTGGATTTGGATCCCCAATAAACTAATCAAGTTTGGCTACAAGTATTCTTCTCCACCATTCTTTCCTATCCAAAATCAAACTCTCTCACCAACGGTGTCTTGGTCTAGTGGTGCCAGGGGCTAGACTTGGTAGGGAGAACTACGGTTCGATCCCCCGTAAGCCCGTTGGGAGGAGTTTAAAACCTTAACCCCGGGACCCGCTCCGAAACCGGATTAGTCGGCCCAGTGGGTTCGGATACCGGTTGGGAAACCAAAAAAATCAAACTCTCTCACTTCCTTTATTAACATACCTTTTTTTTTACTATTTCTACTATTTTAAGGTTATCCTCTACCTCTTTTCATTCCCTCAATTTGAATCAAATCATTCTCCCTCATTGATGCATTAATCACTTTCCTCATCTTTTCATCAACTCATTTTATATTTTCCTGTACCTCTTTTTATTCCTTCAATTTGAATCAAATCATTCTTTCTCATTGAGGAGTAACCGCTATCTCTAAACAAATTTCTTCAGTTGTTATTTTAGCTTTCCTTGTATTTCCACTTATCCAACTTAATATTTTCATTTCAACTACGTTGATTTTATGAACATGTTTCTTAATAGTCCAACATTCAGTACCATAGAGCATAGCTGATCTTACCATAGTCTTATTCTTTTTCCTTTAACTTAATAGGTATTCTACAATCACCTAATGCCCTTCTTTACTTTCATCCAGCCAATTCTTATCCTATGATTCACATCCTCTTTGATCTCTCCACCATCCTTATGAATTATGGAACCAAGTTATTGAAAACAGTCAATAATTGGGATCTCTACACCATCAAGTTTTACAATCCCTCCAAATTTCCATCTTAATGTTAACTCCGTTACTAGTTTCATCCAAAATGTATACACCAAAAGTCTACATCTTGAATCGATCCAATAAGCTCATCCATAACGAATGCAAATAGATATGTTACTTAAGGTTGATCCTTGATGCAAACCTATTATGATAGGAAACTCATTTGTGATGCCTCAACTTGTTCTCACACTAGTTACAGCTCTGTCATACATATCCTTAATCACCTTTATATACTTTAGAGAAACTCATCTCTTTTATAAAAGTCACCACATAACTTCCCTACTTACCCTATAAAATCTTGGAGTTAGCTAAACCAACGAAGATTTCTTTAAAGATACATATGGTATTCATTCAAAGGAATATATATCACATCAGTTTTACAAATCAAACTACAAGGAGAAAAAATAAGATTAATTCTAAATTCTAGGGAATTCCCACTGCAGTAATGGCGTTGTAGCAATTATACACCTGATGATTAGAAAATATATATATTAAAAAGTGTACCACGTCAATAAAAGCCATGGGTTAAACCTAAAAGGCTAAAAGGTATTTGAAAAATTAAATCCGAATAAACAGAAGTGCATTCTTCTGTGGTGGCTTCAAAATGGAGTTAGGAGCACTAAGTTAAAGGCCAGAACCTTTTTATGGCTTGTTTTCAAATAAATGCCATAAGAAAAATGGTATTCAGCACAAATGCAGCATGTATAGTCATAAGTGGCCCCCAATTAAAATTCATGATCTCATTATTCCTGAGGCAATATGGCATCAATGACGTAATATAACATTATATACCTAACTTAAATAACATAAACATGAAGCTCATATGGTACCTGTAAACAACTCCAATGTTTGGTGTTAACAGTTGAATTTTCTGAACCTGCAATCATGCAAATTAAGATATCAACTCAGGTATATCATAGAAACTCTTATAGAAGTCATCCAAAAACCAAACAATGCCAAAGTTCTGAAATAACAAAGTTCATAAAATACACAAGATGTACTTCATAACACTCTTTTTTTTATGTAAGTAATAAAGTATTTTATTAAAGGAATAGCTGACTACCACAGGGGATAACGATGCTTGTTAGCTCCTTATCTCATTGGTTACAAGTAGATGAGGGCAGACCAAACAATGTTGTTCTGAAAGTTTCTCTGGGTATAGATGGGTATACACTATACAGCCCAAATACTTCATTATTGCCAAGAACTGTTGTCCTTTTCCATTCTTTGAGTTTCCATACAAATTCTTATTACATATCAAAAACAAATAACAGAGAAAAAAGTTTATTTTGTTCAAAGGCGTGCAAGTTTCCTGGTACCATAAATCAAACAGGGATGCTCTAATGTTTATATTAGTATACAATTCCTTTAGATGACATAGTAATAAAAACTTTGTATGTAAAATCTTGTAGAATATCATTTAATACCCTTAAGAAAGGTTTGGAATGTTTCATTCATAACACAGTTTTCTGCACCAATAACATGCATTATATAGAGACTTGGAAAAAAATTCACTCACAGATGTCTCATCAACTAAGATAGATGGTAGTTTCTTCTCTGTTGCAATAACGACACCATTTGCAGCTGCAACATGCAATTGAACATATGTAAATAACAACAGAAACGATAACAAAACAGGACAAACTTTTCAATATCACAAGACATGGACACCCCCTATCAGATAACATGAGATGCAAACAATGTAGCAAACTAAAAATTGGGACATGATTCAAGACCAAAATGGTCACAATAGGGCCACCTAGAATTCAATAAAAATAAATAAATAAAAGTAAAAAATCTATTGTCTGCACCTACAATCAAACAGGGGTGTTGAAGAGTCCAAAAGATTTATTATTTGGTTCCCCCTTAATTCATATCTAAACAATGAACAAAAAATTTTGTTATTGGTAAGTTACACGCGCATCCGGTGGGTATTGCACCCCAAACCTTACCCTCCACCTCATTTTTAGAATGGGAGGAGGGCCATTTGAGCTAGAGTTCATCAGCATAAACAATGGATGAAACTAAATAAAATATAGAGTTCCCCTTATAATAATTCAGAATATCAGGTTATATTTCCAAGAACAGTTAAAACATTAATTTCTTCTTCGTGTACATCCTCACCACTTCGATCTTTCTGGTAAATATGATGGATAAATATATTGTGATAGTAAATGCATTAAAAAGTTAAAATAGCAGAACTAACCAAATATAGCTAGTGTCAGATTACCTTTAATTCCTAATGACGTTTGGCCAGATCCCACGGCTGTTAGAGCATGTTCAATCTGGACAAGCTTCCCAGAAGGACTGTTTCAACAGGTAAAATGGTAATTGAAGATCAGATAATTTATAATCAAGGAAGCACATAATACTACTAAGTCATGTAACATAGAATGTACATTCTAGCATACATCTGTGCATTCAGTTTTAAGTCCAAACCTGAAAGTGGTGAGAGAAAATGAGTACTGGCTATCCCCCATTTATTGGATAAACAATAAACCTGCAAAACAAAAACTCTTATTGTTGAAAGGGACGCTTTGGCGAGAGAAGCAATGGGGAGATTTGGAAAGCTATTCCTCCGTGCTTAATGTGGTGCCTTTAAAGAGAAATAAATGGCCGTTGCTTTCACGGGTAGGAGATACACACAATAAAGTTGAAGTTTTTATCTTTGAAGACTATACGACTGGACTTCAACTTCTGATACTTTCTCTACCACAGACTTTCTAGAGTTCCTGGATTCTTTGAGTTTCTGTTAACATTTCTTTAGTTTATGGTTTTTTGTGTTGCCCTTCACCTATTGTGATTTTCTTTTAATGAATTTTTATATTACTTATTAAATGTCATAGAAGAAATATAGAAACCCCTTAACCCCAGAAAACCGATAAATATCATTACAATCATTAAAAATCAATTTTTTTCTCAATTAATGTTTTAGTTCTGAACCTAATCAACCGTATAAGTCCTTATTGGCTCGAACCCAATGAATCTAACTTTAGATTTGAGCAATGAAATCAGTTCTGATGCTTTTACACTATGACTCATAGCAATCACATATTGAAACTCATACACCATTTATTACATCATAATACACAGAGACACGCTTCGCGACTTACATTATAACACACACACGCGCAGAGGGATCAAAATCAGTGTTAGATTCCAAGGAAAATGCAAAAACTTGAATCATCGAACTTCTTATTTTTTCTAATTGCTCAATTTTGAAGCTGAATTTTTCATTATTTTAAAACTAAAAACAGCAAATGAAGCATAGAATTAAATTCCCAGAAAATTTCATTTTGCTTTACACTCTCGGTTTTCTGAGCAACCAAACAGAGGGTTTCTAGTTGAGATTTCAAATACTTACCTGGAAGATCAAAACGAGCGTTTCACACAGGGCGAGCGAGAGAGAGAGAGTCTTTAAGGTTTCTTGCAGAGGAGTTCGTCTATAGTGAAAAAGAAGAGCACACTGAATGAGTATATATAAATAAATAAGCCAAGACGTCACCGTTTTGAGTTTGAGTTTAAGACTGAATTTTCTTAGATACTTTTTTTTTTCTTTTTTTTTCATAATTATTAACCGTGACCTATTTTGATTAGAGTAACATCACGAATTGCAACAGATCATGTCATCAATTATGAAAAATATTGTATTCTTAGATTTATTATTTTTCACAATTGTTAATGTGACTAGTTTTGATTAGAGCAACATCATTTTTATATGGATTTAATTGATGACAAAACTTTTATTAACACTAATCATATTGTACCACTTCAACCGTTGTAAAAAAGTTATATAAAAAAAAGATTAAAAAAAAATGTGTCTAGACATATTGGTGTTTTTCTTTTCTTTTTTTTACATTTAAAAATTTAATTATTTGAGTGATATAGTCTAGGACTTCTAATTAAATTCAACCATATGATTGTATTAACCAATGCATTACAAAAAAAAAGTGTTATATTTTCAAAGAACAATTAAATTCAATTATAGGCATCATTGATCAATACAATCATATTGTTGAATTTAATCAGGAAATCTAAAAAACTGTATATATGTTGAAACTACGTTATGATTGATGCATAATAATAATAATAATAACTAGCCTCTTCATACGCGCTCCGCGTGTGTTCAACGGCTCTTTCCAATTTTTAGGCAAATTGTATAGTTCTCTCTTTTTAGGTTAATGCATTTGTCCAATAATAAAGAAGGAATGAAAATTGTATAGGGATTCATTGTTTCATTTTTGAAATTTTAAAAAATGAATGGTTTTGAAAGAGTAACAATAGTGTGTGTATGTTATGAGTGAGAAGATAGACATATCAGGAAATGAACATGAGAAAAAGTAATAAGAGAGAAATTTATCCCGATTTTTTTAGAGCATATAAATAAGATTGTTTTGTATCCATTTTTATAATTTCATGCCTTCATGCTTATCTTTTTAAGAGCATGAAATGAGATCAAGATTTATTAAGAAAATAGAATCACTTTATTAATTGACTCACTAATAACACATTTTATATTACTAATCCACGCATTTAATAAATTATCCACATATTTTATTTTGTTCCTTTTTCTTTTCTTTTTTTTCCTTTTAATCATTCATAAGAAAAGTGAAAAACATGCATCCCAAAATTATAAGAGTCAACAATATAAAGTATTTAATTATTTTTTCCCTTAACACTTGGCCTAATGGTCTCTCTTCCACCCAAAAAAATAAATAAAAAATAATCCAACACCATTAATAACAAGGGCAAAACTTAGATATCGTAGGTTATGTCCAGTTGCTTCTATTCCCAATCTAAAAATTGGACACGTGGCTAATTAAAACATTCACCTAACCTCGTTAATCAACAGCACTTCTTTTTCATCGCAGCTCCACGTCTCTCTCTCTCTCTCTCATCTCAGTACTCTCTCAGTCTCTCTCTCATCCCATTACTTGTTCCCTATATCAAAAAATTGAGAAAAACGGTACAACAACTATTAGAACAAGCTTTGGTGGCGCCGGTTCAACCTTTGGTGGTGCTAGTTTATCCTTGGGCTTGGGAGGGTCTTTAGGCGACTCTTTGATCTCAACGCTCTTAATACAACCACCACCTTTGCAAATTAACTTTTGCTTAATCTTTTAAGGACTACAAGTCTGCAACACACCACTTTGATTATCACCAAGTTTTCTTTCTCATTGTACTTGTACAACTGGTCTTGTATTTATCATGTTCACAAATATCAAAATCACCACCACATAATAACTTAGTTTTTTCTTTTCTTTTTTCTCTTCTTGGTCAAGCTTAAGAACTCGTGCAAAACCCCTTCCCAAAACCAAAAAATCAGCTAAGGATTTAAACTCCACAGACAGAAACAAGGCCAATAAATATCAAATCACCCAAGAATTAATCCTGCAAAACAACCCAACAAAAACAAAACCCCCACATCCACAAAAGTATGGCCACCAATCACCAAACCCCCCAAACTCAAAACTGGATCTCAAATGCTAACCACCTCAACCATACACAAACACAAACAATTAGCAGAGACAAAACCCACACGGTACGAGAGGCACACAGATCACACAAGGAGTAGGGCCCCACGAACGGCAGATCAGTGGAGACGAAACCCACGATGGGTGGAGAACAAACCCTTGAAGGGTGACAACGAGACCACGAAGTTAGGGAAGAGAACCACAACAACGAGAACAAGCAGAGAAAGGGGCTGGACTAGTCCGCTGAGATGAGAGAGACAAAGAGATTACTGAGATGAGAGAAGAGACGTGGAGCTGAGATGAAAGAGAGAAGAAATACGGTTGATTTAACGCCGTTAGGTGAATGCTTTTAATTAGCCACGTATCCAATTTTTAGATTGGGAACAGAAGCAACTAGACACAATCTACTATATCTAAGTTTTGCCCTAATAACAATAGTCTCCTCACTTCTCCTAATACAATACATCAAAAACCAGAAACCTAGGAGAAATAATCACTCAAATTTTAAATGAATAAAATTAATACAATATTTGATCATCTAAAGAGAGAAGACACTATACTCAATCTTGTTATTTTGTTATTTTGTTGTTCCAATAATTAATTTCACTCTCCATCTTTGCTTGCTGGCTTCATAGGATAATTAATGTAAACTCATACTACTCTTCTTGCTCATCCATATCAACCTGTAAAGAAATAAAAAGCTGGGTCATTAACAACAACTTTGGGTTGTTGAGAAAAAAAAAAGAAAGAAAGAATTCTACAACAGTTTACTCCAAAATATTACAAATTTTCCTTATCTGTTTCATGATTCTCATTAAGACAAAAGAACATAAAACCAAAATTCAAAAAAATAAAAATAAATAACTTTTTTGATTATGATAATCCAATGAGAAAAACCCAAATTCCCAAAATAAAGAAGTGAATAGATCCAGACCAAATCATTATATACCTATATACAAACTTGGTAGTAATTATTCCTATTTTCCAGATCTTGCTTTGCTATAAAGGGCTATTCTATTTCAGTAGGGGAAATTAGATAAGGATGTGTTAGGAATCTCTACCAAGGCCATCTAGCACCCATGAACTCCCAAGAAAAAAAAAACTCATCACATAAACCCCATCGATGCTCAATGAAAAAAATAAAAAGAAAAAAAGTGCCTTTTTAAGTAATAATTCACTGCAAAAAAAAAGGTTATGAATTTGTTTGAGTTCTATTTCTTCTTTCCTAAACTCTTAAAGGCATTAGAAGTAAATTCATAATGACTCTGTATTCTAAATTTCTAATTCATTTGTCTCTTTTGTAAACTACTAAAAAATATTGCGATCAATTAAAACTTAGAGGGTAATTATTAGAATTACAGTGCAAAATTTATTTTTGACTAAAGTCAATTTTTGGCCCCCTAAGTTAGGGGGTGTTTTCATTTTGACCCCCTAACTTAAAAAATTTTCATTTTAGCCCCCTAACTCTGTTTAGCTATCAAATTGCACCTTCCGTTTATCCCTGTTAGAAATCCCCGTTAAATGCCTAGTTGGACAACTGACGTATCATCTGATGTGAACAAATTTGACACGTCATTAAAAAAAATATTAAATAGGTGAAGCGGAATAATTAACGTGAACTATTTCAAATTTGGACGTTTCAAGCCAAATTATTTTTTTATTTTAATGTGAACTATTTCTGGGGAATGATTAATAGGGGTTGAGTGGCTTGTGGGTTGTTGGATCTATTCCTTGGTTGATGAGCTTTTTGCTAAGATCTCATTGTCAGTTCATCCTGGGATTCTTCCAACTATCAAAGACCACCATCGTTAACTATTTCCTTGTTTTTCTATTGCCATAAGCCCATAACTCAGACTCTTATCAAAATCAAACCCCAAATCTCTTTCTCTCTCTCTTCACTGCACATTGATTTCTCAAGCCCCTCTACCACGACCACCTAGCTAACGGCACATCGACTCCATGGGCACCAGATCTGGTCTCTTTCTCTCTCTCTCTCTCTAGTTGGGCGATGAGTAGTGGTAGATTGACGAAAGTGCCAAATTTGATGAAGATCACACCGAATCTGGCGAGGAAGACTCCAGATCTAAAGCAACCGTGCTTGGTCTGTGCCAAATTTGATGGTGGCCTGGGATGGACATCTCACTTGAAAGAAGCAAAATTGTGGGTTTTGATTCACTATCTCACTTGAAAATTGAAATAGTTCACGTTAATTATTCCGTTTCACCTATTTAATATCTATTATATATTTTTTTTTTATGATGTGACAAATTTAGCCACATCAAATGACACGTGAGCTGTCCAACTAGACATTTAACGGAGGACTTCTAACAGGGATAAACGGAAGGTGTAATTTGATAGCTAAACAGAGTTAGGGGGCCAAAATGAAAATTTTTGAAGTTAGGGGGCCAAAATGAAAACACCCTCTAAGTTAGGAGTCCAAAAGCTAACTTTAGTCTTTATTTTTTAATAAAGATAGAAGTTTGGCATTTAGTTTAGTGAATTGTTATTTCCACACTACTTATTGTTATTTCTGTACTATTTGATGTGGAAATAACAAAAAATAGTACAAATTTGAGCTGCTATTTGTTATTTCCACACCAAATGATGCGGAAATAACAATATTTGGCGTGAAAATAACACTAGGCTTAGTTTATTATATTTATACCAATTAAGAAAAAAATTTCATGATTTATTGGAGGCGACAGATTGTGAATTAAAACCAAAACAACTTAATTTCCTCAAAGGGACATACTTTTAACACCTTCATTGCCAAGATGTGTCAACCCATGAACCTGAAACACTCAATCCTCTTAATTCGTTATTCACATAATCTATTTCACTAAAACCACCATGCCCTGCACAAAAATACCTTGATTGTGAGCTTATTTTAAGAACTTGAAGTACGTATTTGCAACTGACAAATCCAAACCACTCTTCTTATCCCATAATGAATTTTGTTAAAAGAATAATTATCGAAGTATTAGATATCCATAATCAGAATTCGTCCACAAACACCAAATCAAGGCAGAATCAAACTAACCACGACATATCATCACAACCCAGTATTATATATATTGTTATGTTTTTTATTTTATAGCTGTTCACATATGCGCTTACTTATCCGAAGATTTTGCTGGTGATAAAAAATGAGAGAAAGTGAGAGTGAAAAAAAATGGTGAGCCATAATTTGAGTAGAGTCTTATTTTATTTTTATTTTTCTTTTGTAGAAGGACTGAAGTCCTATTATTTTGGATAATGATGCTAAATTTTTGGTTAATATATATATAGAGAACTAAACTAACGTGAAAAAGAAAAGAAAAAAAAAATATTATGTTGTATGTTAAATTAACTTTAGAGGATTTCAATCTAAAACAAAAAAAACAAAAAATTAAAGGATTTCAAATTATTTTAAACGCTTTTATTTTTTAATACATTTCAAATACGTGAAAAAGGAAAGCAAAAGAAATAAACAAAATATAATGTCATTCGTTAATTTTAACGTTAAAATATAGCTACTATTCTTTGAGTTTTTGTTTTAATATATTGGATAGTGGAAGTTTGTAAAAGAAATTGTGATTATTTAAAATGTAGAAGTTATTTTAAGAGATTTGTACTAAATTTTAGGAAAATGAGATGTTAGTGGGAACGTGGAAAGTGAGGGAAAGTAGCCAAGTAGGGGAAGATGTGTTGTGATGTGTGTGTTGGAATTTATTTATTTACCCTTTTTTTTCTTTTCTTTTTTAAGGATAGAGTGAAATATATGGAGATTTTTCTTTGAACATGGGCATTTTATTGAGCACATAAAAGTGGACAATTAAAAGGGGGTAATTTTTTTTAGGAATTTACACATATAACCTTTGTTTTTTTTATTTATTTAAAGTAGTTTAAAATATTTAGAATATACTTATTTTAATAAGGCTATTTTTTAGAATACATTAAAGTCGACATGAGGGAAGGAATTTTCTTAATAGTAATAGATAAATAGTGTTAATAACATATGCATATAAAAGTTTTTTTTTTGTTTTTGTTTTTTTAATTTGACAGATATATCAATAGGGAATAAAGATTTGAATTCTAATTCTTCATGGAAACTAATCACTAAACTACCAAACTATTAACATATAAAATATAAAAGTAATACTCGTCACCTCAATAAATAGCCAAAAAAAAATTATTTAGCCAAAAATATTGCCTCTAATATTGTCCAATTTTAATTATCCATTCCTCAATCTGCAGCCTAAGCCATTTTCGATTTATGCTATGGTTACATTCAAAGTTTCAAACTCTCGGTCTGGTGGAATCCAAAGAATAAAGAAGGCTAGTGTTTCTAGTGTTAGTGTTACGGACATGTGATAATCTTTGCAAAAACCAACTTCCTTGGAGGCATTGGTTTTAGAAAATTCAAAGATGTACTTGTGTTTGTAGCGGCGTAGAAAAATTGAAGCAAATGTTAGAAAAAGATGCTTGTCTTCTAATTGGTAATAGGCTTAGTGTTGAGATACGGAGAATGTTGTTATGGAGGGAAACAACTATACTCGATCTGACCAAGAGTTTTGTGATTCAACTGACATCTCTTGGTATTTCTAACGAAGGCATATAGAGTTCAAATCCTCCCTCCTTCTCCAACTAACAAATTATCAACAAAAAAAAAAAAAAACAAAACTATGCTCGATCTGCAATTCAGAAGAGTCCAATTCCCATTTGTTTCATAAGATGTGCATTGGCAATATACATTTGATTAGTCCTTGAGTCCTTTTTGAGTATATGTGCTGAATCATCTTCGCAGCTAATTAAATTTTTCATTGACCATGTAGCTCATTTTGCCTTATCTGCAACAGGAGATTGTGATTTTATTTAGAAGGCAAGGAATGCAATTATGTTTGTTTGAACAAAACAAATTCGTATTAATTAAATCACTAATCAGTTTTATTCAAAACCATAATCTAATTAATTATTTAACTTCTGTAAATCAAAAGGGTGTATTTGGTCCGAATTATGCCTTAATTATAAAGGACTTTTTTTGATTCAGAAACAGTAAACACTTAATGATTTAATTTCAAGTTAATGTAATAATTAATCAACAGTAAATCTCAAAATTAAATCTGATCACAAAATTATACTCAAGATGGATTCTGCAATCTTTAAAATATGAATCAAATTAAAGATTATAAAGATATATACAACAGTAAACCAAAATATATGTATTTGTATTATAATCGAGTACAAACACTTCGAATGTGAATAAGAATAACAAAAACTTACAAATGATACGCGAGGGCTGTAACTGTCTTCTTTTTTCTATTTACACCTTCCTCGAGAGGTAGTTTTCTTTAATTGAACAATTATCTTTTATTTCGAATTTCAAATCTCCAGTGAGTCTAGTCCATGGCAGAGAAATAATCTTCAAGAGAATGATTACACTTGTCTTACATTCATACAAATCACCAGTAAACTGTTAATTGACAGTTAAGATAAAACCGCTAATAACTGTTTTTCAAATAAGATCACAGCACCTCAAGGTGTCCTAGGGTTCAATACTTGGGCTTTCTGTTCATAATAAAATAAACTTTAACTAATTGGGCTGGGGTTTCTGTTGAGGGTGATTATAGTTTTCTTCCAACGAAAAAATAAAAAAGACAACAAACTAAAGTGCTTTAGGTTTAGTTCAATGAAAGGGTCACAAAAATGTTGATTTAAGTTAGAAGATAGACATGACCATTAAGCTAAAAGTTAACATAGAAAGGGAATTAAAAGAACAGCAGGAGAGACCAGAGCGCTGCAAAATAATGTGAATAGGATTAATGTCCCAGTTGGTTAGAATTTGAAATTTGGCTTTGGAAAAGAAATATGCTATCTGCAGGCCATGCTTACCGATTGCCCTCAACATATGGGTAGCCACAGGCTTATGCTGACCCTAATATTTTGAACATTTTTTTTATGTGTAGTCGTTAGTGATAGTTGATATTTTCTCATTTGCCTAAGAAATAAATTATATTTAAGCATGGATCATATACATTGTTTGTTTCAAGTTACACAAAAAATGGAGGATGTATTTTTACAATAGGTGCTCACGATTCGACTCCTTGTGTGCCCTGTTGATTGGAATGCATATCTGATATTTATTACAATTCTCCTTGGTTTCTTGTTTTGCATCCAACTTCCCATTTTCATTGTCATTATCTTCCTTTTCTTGTTAGCACTATGCTTAGCAGCAATTCTCAACTTCCTCTGCGCATTGCGCATTGGATTGACAACAGCCATGATCTTTTCTTCTTGTTTCCTCTTATCCCTTTTCGCCTTGAGATTTTTCCTGATCTCATTGTAAACTTGTACGAACTTTTGGATGCCTAAAGCATTCCTCATAGTATCACAAACTTCCAGCGCCAATTGCTTAACATCATCTGGAGGAAAAAGCACACCCATTATAAGCAATTTCATCAGGTTGCACTAGAAAAACAATAGGAATAGGAACATAGAGGATGCTGTTTCTATCTGATATTATGCGACAGAAAATTTTAGTCATATCGATAGATAGATGATTCAAACCATAATATCTCACCCCCCAAAAAAAAGGAGAGACTGAAAAAGAAGGTTTCAGATCTAAACTCGAGTAACATTTATTTTATTAATACACCCTTTGTGAGTCTTGAATCCACGACCTCACCTCCACCCCACTCTTATGAGGATAAGAGGTTTCATTTGAGCTAGAGCTCATTAGCTCAAGTCAAGAAACTCAATGGGAAAGACCAATTAAAAGATGGAATTTTCAAGCTAAAACCAAAATACAGGCTGATTGTTGATTCTGATTGTAGAATAAACACTTCAAACAGTTCTATAGCATAGTGAGGAATAACCTTTGGTTCTACATCCCTGTTGCACATTCTTCTGATGTTCAGCTAATCATAAACCATTCAACCAGCTGAACTCAGTCGAGAGACCCCCTAATCCATATTATTACTTTATAGGCAACAATTTTGAAAAGTTATAAAATTAAGATAAATCTTACACGTAGTAACCATCTTAAAGGATATTAAGATTTAAAAGAGATATTAAATTTCCTTTATTAGTTCAAAAATACCTGGTGACATTATTACAAATTCATTCTCCATTTAGCAGCGTTTATATTATAAACAACGGGGTAAAGGCTCAGCACCTAAAGAAGAGAAAATAAAAATTCCCTGTTTCCTAGAAAAAAAACCTGATGCGTAATTCATCATCACATAAAACAAAATGAAACACCTGAGCAACAATCCAGACTGAAAATAGAAATATTTGTAATATGGCATCACTGTTCATATATGGAATTAAACTAGGAATGTAGAATAGTGGGAACCAAACTCACCAGGGATCACTTTCCCAGCAAACCCTTCACAAACTTTGTACAGGGGTAGCAGGATATCATATGCATAATGCAGGCAATCGTCCTGAATGATTTCTGATGAAATTTTTGCAAAACTATTGAATACGATTTTCATCTACATAAAACATTTAAAATATCATTAGCAACAAGTATTTTAGGAGGGAAAAAAAATAAAGAAGTGTGTTGATTTCAAGAGTATGCATAGTGTCCAAATACGAATCAGAATCATTGTGGAAATTTTCAGGAATATCTACAGCAAGCCTAACAAATCATATTCCACAACATCCAGAAAACAAACCTGAATAGCTTCCATCTGAAGGGCAATCTTTCCCATTCTTTTTAGCAGATAAGAAATGGTCAAATATCGAATATCCTTGGAGTGGTCATGATCCTTTTGATCACCGGATGTAAAAGATAAAAACATGCTTCTTCCTTTTCTTGAATCGAGTAGTTCGAAAGCTTTAAGAAATCGGCCTTGTTCTTGCTCTTCAAGGCTAGACCAGAACTTGGGAGAATCTATGTACTCCATTTGTCCCATTAAAGAATGCACACCACATATTGTGAACACAAGGTTTTGTGTAATGAGGTTGCTGGCAGCATCATCATTAAGTTGCGTCTTCAATTGGCAGCAGAGGGAAACAGCTATAATCAAAAGTCTACTTGGCTTCATAAGAAAATAAGTTCCTAATGATTTTTCTTGATTTTCTCTGCTAGCATCTATTACATTGGCGAAGTACAAGGCTATAAGGCGATTTGATATGTGGCGTAACCACATGTGTGGGTGCAAAAGTAGCTCACAGATTGCTTCCCATATATCCTGAAAATTATGCAAAAGAATAATCAAACCATAGAAGAAATGAAACCAAGTGGAATTTTTTTATTATAAAAAAAACCCCAATAAACCCTTCAATCATCAAGTTCCAAAAAAAGGCAATTCAAGAAAGTCAACATAAACCAAACCAGCTAAAAGCAACAAAATCCAAAATTACAAGGCCTTATCGAACTACCAAGGGATAGTTGATCAGCAAGAATGTCCAACTTGGTTAGAATCCAGAGTAACAGTTTCGCAATTTAGCCAGACAATTACATTACAAGTGCCTTGTCAGCAGTGCCAATTTCAAAGCAATATACATTTCCTATTTCCGATTATTTAAGAGATCATCATGTTACTCTAGGACTAACAAGAATTGGCCATAATGAATAGTCGTCAGATGGACCATTCACCATGACTACGTCAGTCAGAGGACTTTTCAAGGATACGAGTTATGACTACTTAACCAAAAGAACTTTATTCTGAAAGATACAAAGAGATATGGTATTTGACAATCGGTTTAAAAGTCAGATATCTCATTTTGCTTTCTCCTTTAAAATATGTTTGATTAATCCTCCCTTTTTACACAATATTTACACCAATAAAATATGAAAAAAAAAAAAAAAAAAACTAATAATGTCAAGATTTCATGAACAATACTTATAAAAAAATTAGTTTTTCGATTTTTGTTCTGTTAGATCTTAATTGTTATTTTCGTCAAGTACACGTCTAGTGTCCTTGATGCATTTTTTATACTTTCATTTATAATAATAAAAAAAAAAAAGATTTCATGAACAATACTGAATTTCAAAATTGGATTGCACTGAACCACCAACCACAAGTTCCAACCAACAAAAATCTTTTTCAGAACAATATCTAAATCTACCAAAATTCAATGAGTAAAGTCCAACTAGAGTACTCAATAGCCCATGTCACCAATGATCAAACATCACGTGTAACTGCAAATTTTCCCAGCTATCACTGCCCACGAGGCCTAACTTCTGCAGTCAGTGATCACTGGCTTAGACAAATAAGGGAACACTAGAATTTACTGACTCAACTAAATATATCATAAAATAAATACTTATACGATATGTAAAGAGTGTCATACCTCAAGATCACTTTCACAGAACAAATCATGGAACTGAAGCAGTATCTTCTCCAACATGACGAGTGAGTAATATGTTTCTCTCCAGAATGCAACAGTAGGTTCCTCAGAATAATCTAGTTGCCCATTATTGACAACACCGACAGCAGACTGCAAAATTTTTCTAGTCACGGCCAACACTCTATTGATATGTCTTTGAAATCCTTTCTTCATGACCTCAACCAGTAACCCCAAGACCTGTACCAACAAATTCAGAGACCAAACCAAGAATATTTTGAAACAAAATAAAGAGGATTGAATGAGCATCTAAATTTATTGGGATTTCTATTATATGTGAGGGAATTAGATCATATCAGAATGTTACATCTAGATTACAATGTTCGGCCAGAAAATGTGTGATGAGACAGAAAAATACAGATCCCACTGCACTTCTAGAACTGTTTTCAATCTCATAACACTCAACAGAACACCATACAAGGCCATATTGAATATAGAACACTGCAAGGTTACATATCTCAACGAAATGTACCAAGCACCTCCCATTGATGAGAGCAGATGCCCATTCCATAAGTTTCTTCCACATTCAAGTAATATTACAATGTATTAGTAAGGGCCCAACTCAGAATTTCAAGCTAACTTGAGCTATTCCAAACCCAAAATTTTTATGCAACCTTAGTTCGGATTAAGTCACACGCATTGAAGTTCAAGCTGGACTAAAAACTGATTATTTTCTACCATCATATATGAAAGAATATTGATGAGAGAAAGTAGAACAAGCAACAATGTATGACAGGAATTACACTAATGAAGATGACTAACAATCACAGTGCTGTGTACTATCCACCTCAGAATACAATTCACAGAATGTTACCTGGGCAGCAGCACTCCACAGTTGCTGTCTCTCTCCTGAATACCAAGATAAAGAGTACTCGAGAATTGGATGAAGTGAATGTGAGCTTACGCACCCAATGAGCTTCTTTATAGCTGCACCAGTCATGGACCGAACTTTATTATCATGATCGTTGGCTAAGCAAATTACCAGATGCACAAATAACGTCTGTGATTGCTCATCAACATTTTTTCGTGGAAATTTGACTATGATTGCATGGAGCATTTCAAGCACAGATTCTCTCCCAGTTGAATGCTCATATCTGCAAGAATTGTCAAGTCATTTTAGTTCATATAAGAAGGAATTTTTTTTTTTTTTTTTTTTTTTTTTTTTTTTTTTTTTTTTTTTATTTTAAAAAAACTCCAGAAATTACTATCAGATACTTGCCTTAGATTTGAAATCAGAAAATCAAGATGTTGTTGCAAACGTTTTACAGAAAGCTTATAACCAAGTAAAAATTGCAACAAAATTTGACTTGATTTCTTGCGAATTGAATCCACTTGACTTGTCACCATCAATTCCCCAACTTGAGTTACAAGATCATATATCTCGGGGACAACTAGCTTGCGATTAACGATTGCCTTTAGCAATGAAAGGGCGAGACTAGAAGGATTTCTTTCAAGATCAACAAACAGGGGAAACTGAATTAACAGATGTAACTGAGCTGTTGAAAGGGTAATTTTGCTGCTCCGCAGAAGCACAGCTAACAATCTTAGACATGACTGCATTAGAGGACTGCTAGAAGATAGCAAACTTTGTGCAATATCCAAGACTGCAACCTTTATTTTATCAGATTGAGACTCAAGGGATTGTAAAGGCAGTCTTACCAATGGGGTGAGGCAACAAAGGGATGCAGATAAAATATCTTCATACCTGGAACCCAAGCAGTTGCCTAGAAGTGTGACAAAAGGATCTAACATTGATAACATTTGTTCATCAATTTTTACCTGTTTCAAACTTTTTATACGTTTATGCAATGTCCTGAGAGCAAACACAATAATAAGATGTGAAGATAAATTGACAACTCGGCCTGAAGTTATTCTTTTCCCACGCATGTTTCTATGCTGTTTTTTTGCCTCTGTAACTAATGATTGTTCACCTTCACCATTTTCACCTTTAATCCCATCTTCAATGAGGCCATAGACAAAGATGAATAGGTCAGTCTGATCTACAGATGGATTACGTTCAATACCAACAGCTATGTGATTTAACATTCTTTCCAATTCTGTTTTAACTTTTGGTGTCAGCTGCTTGTGCAAATGATTTGTAACAGGTGAAAGAAGCTTCAAGGCATGGCTTTTGAATGTTATACTCTGGGCTATCAATTCCAGTGTTTTAAAAGACATTCGTGTCCTTGTCTCTTTCATTTTTGAAGCAATCTTTTCCACCTCTTTTTCCTCAGCAACATTTCCAAGAATGTCCTTTTCTACTACAGAAAGGAGATCTTCCAAACAGTAATCCAACTTCCCAATGACGGGAGTTGAAAGAGACTTGGACAAGATAAAATTGAGAGTGTATCCCAATACATGTAGTTCATATCCTCGTTTCAAGGTAGCTCGCAAAACCCTGAGTAAAAACTGCAGGTATTCCAGCCCAAGCTCCTTCAAACAAGCAGCCAAAGCAGACCTAGCTTCGTCACGTACACTTTCCAAACGATTCTTTAAGAAGTTTGCAACGCGATGAATGATACTTGGAAGGAGTGAGTCCATTACATCCCCAGGAAGCAACTTTAGTAGTTTCAGTGCAGCAAGATTGATGTTAACATTGACCTTATCAGAATCAGAATTCAGTAGCTTCTGTATCTTTGGGAGCACAGTTTTATGTAGGCATGTCTGTATCTCAGTTACCATAGTAGAAGTACTACACTTCTGCAAAACAGAATCAGAAGCACTACCAATGGTTGCAGCATCAGAAGCATTCTCGAAAGAGTCATTGCCTTTTTGGCTGTTAGAAATTCCTCGAAAATGAAATTGGTCCAGAATAGAGCAAGTTAGTCTCAATAAGAGCTTTTGCTTGTCCTGGTTCCAAGTCATCTCTCGAAGGCATCTAACTAATAATGCATAGTATGACTTCCATTCCACATGACCAGAAATAGCGGCAAGGGCCTCTATGCATGCAGCTCTAACATTTTCTCCTTTTCCTTCTTGTACATCAAACATCATATTAAAAAAGAGTGGCACGAAAAGCTTATTTATGATTCCCTGAAACAAATAGCAGCACAGCAAATTTCAGTAACTTGGCAGCAGAATTTTGAGGAACCAAGAACAATAAAGAATAACATAATTACCTCTGACATATTGCTAGTACTGATAACATTCCTAAAACGTGATAATGCCCTTGCTCTCCTATGCTCCTGAGAGAACACATGTGGATACGTCAGATGAAACAAATACCTCATTAAATGTGTTCTTTAAGGTCCATTTGCTTGAGATCAACTGATGACGGAAATAATTGCATTAAAAATTATAGCAAACTGAGATCTGTTACAAATAGTTATAACCATGAAACTAAAGATGCTTCTCTTCATGTTAGAGAAAAGAAACACAAATGATTATCCTTGCTTGTTCAAGTCATATTCTTTCAATAGAAGCATGATGATTATTATCAATAAGGTTAGTCGCAAACGACTCTAATATCACGTGTAAGACATGGAATGAATACAGTTCAGAAAATGCTAAACACAAAACATGTGAAGCCTTAGGATGATATAACTCAGAAACTCACCTGCAAATGACTAATATTGTTGAAAAAATCTACTTCAGCATCATTACTGCACAGAGTCCCCAATGAATTAAGATTTGCTACTTCTGGAAGTTTCAACACCATTTCTCGTAGTAAATCTATCCATCCCTGAAACAAAACCAATCGAGTACCAAAACCACAATGACACAAAGCAATTAATTTTTGCAATTTTGGTTAATTCAAATAATTATTAATATTTTAAATCATGAAAAAGGTTCAAATTTGTTTGATATTTTTTTATCTGCCACTGAGTATTCGCACAAAGTCCTTTTTAAGGCTTGGAGAAAAAGGTCCAAGAATTGTATTGAATTATTAAGGCATGCATGCATGAAGGAGCAAGTGCATTTTCCTGTCTTTGTATTTATGGATATGATTAGTTAACGTAAATTTATTATCAATTCCTACAAGTTGATTCACAGAAACTTGATACCTTTTTTGTGGTAGTTTCTCTACTCAATGTATCCCCCATATGCTTCAAAAGAAACTTGTTTATTATACGCTGAATAGATGCTCTCGTCCAACAACCATCATCATATGTAATCATCTTAGCGGTTACTTCTTGGTTACTTTTTCCTTCTTGGCTGATAACTAGGGCAGAAAATTCAATAAACAAAAGCAATGACCTCAAAGCACTATCCCTTAAGGCCCTTTCTTCACATGACATATTATACACAAAATGTGATAAAATTAGCAATGCATGATCCTCGTGAATAGCATAGAAGAAATTGACAGAAATCTTTGCATAAGAATCGACTATAGCATCATAATCAAGGCCACCCATTTCTGTAGTAGAGGTTGCATTCAAGTCACGAACAAGTTTTGCCTGCATTCCAGTCAAGAAGTAGACAAAAGGGACAGGGTTTCAGAAGCCAAATAGGTTCCATTAGAAGCAATACTTAAATGTAAAAATAATTGAAGATACAAGTATTACCACAAACAGGATAGAAGGATCCACTTCAGCAAGAGAATCAAGAAGATCACAAATAGACAAACGAATATCCAGTTCAACAGAAGTAAGTAGTGGGGAAACTGCATTCAAAATTATTTTAGTACTGTCGCTCCCTAACACTGGTAGAATATCTCGAAGGACTTGCACAGCTTCAGAACAAAGATCTGCAACAAGAATAATAGAATCTTGAAGAAAAAGGTAACACTCTTACTGAGAGTACCAAAACTTAAGTTCATGAGATATTCTTACCAGAATTTTCAGCTCTCTTTGTCACAAATGGGAGCAAGATATCTACAAATTTCCTTGCTAGCAATGGATCCTTTATATACTTTGACAATAATTTGAAAATATTTATGTCTCTCTCTCCCGTACATTTGACCAATTTTCTGGTACATAAAAAGGCAAGTCATAAAAAGGATTCATTTAGCAAGAACCTTTTTCCTTTTCCATAAATACTTTTAACACAAAATTAAATAAATTCAAACACAATGGATATGTGGAATGACCAGAAATATAAGGGAAAATGGTTTTTTAATGTGTTGATTCTGACAAGGGTTTTTTTTTTTTTCTTTTTTTCAACTAGAAATGATATTTTCATTGCACCTTACAAGAGGGAGGTGAGTGTGGTTTACACAAAATTTTGTGACAATAACAAGTGAGCAAGAACACAATAGTTTATTTCCAAAATCTTGGAGACTAGGGTGGATGAGGATAGTTTTTTCCTATAACCGGCATGGAAGCATCCTTTGTCTCTGCATACGTGGAGTGCAATGCATGCAAAGGCAACTATCAATATGGTTAAGAAATTTTACTTTGCAGACAAATCTCAAATAAGAGTAATCTCACATGCAAGTAGAACAACAAAAGCACATGACTAAAAATTAATAAATAAATAAAATTCACTGAAAAAACCATCCATACCTCTTGGTGGCACTATCACTTTGGAAAAGGCAATGCAAGCTGCAGACAAGTGCCTCAAGGTTTGGGAGTAGAACTCTTTTTGCAGTATCATCTTTATCGTCCAACTCACTATCAAGATTCAACAGGTTCTCAACAAAATTAAGAACACATGATACAATTGCTTCAGAAGCTGACATGACACTAAGTATTGAAAATATATCAGGAACAAGATTCTTTTCTCTACTCAACAGGGACACAAGCTTGGGGCTTCCACTCATAGCAAGAAAGCAAGAGAATAGTGAACTTGGTTTCTCACTACTGGATCCCTCCTGTTTGAAACCGTCAACTAAAGGTTTCACAGATGCAAAGAACAGGTCCCAGAACTCACAACCAAATTCATGATCTTCGTACTTATTGAGGACAAGAGAAATGGTCTTCAGGCATAGAGACCTTAAATCTTTGAACTGCTTCATAGCACTGTTAGTCTGCATGTTGACCATAACCTTTTATTAATAAGTTGTCATGTTCTCATCTACAACTGAACACGAAGGCATACTAGGTTTCCCTAGAGGTCTTACAAGTCAATAATATTGGCTAAACACCATATACTAGATTTCCCAGACAATGTTGCTTCTAGACATTTCAAATAACATAGATTGCTTCATGCTATGCTAAAAATTGGATACAAGCAAGCCATTAAACTCAAACAAGAAAGATAAGTAAATATGAAGGGGTAAAAGAAAAGATATATTTTTGCCAACCCCAATCCCCACACAAAATAAAAAGATAATAAGACTTTAGTAATGATAAATAAGATAACCCTACTGGCCATCCCACTTGAGACAATATTAACCACTATTAGTGTGGCATTGACCTAGAAAGCACCAATACAAATACGGCACATGTATATGAAACAGTGCAAACACGATGATACATCAATCTAAAATTTAGAATTCAATACAGCATGGATACTTCAATTAATTAATTTATAAATAAATATTTGTAGGAACATATTATTAGGAGATAAAGAAGAAATGATAAAAAGCTTAAAACACATAAATAATAAAACTAAGTAAGAAACTATTACTTGCGGGGGAGGAAGAGGGGGGTGGGGGGGATAAGTAAGTTAAAGAAGTATCTCATGGCATGCAAGAGTAGCCATATCATATATGTCTCCAATACAGATAGTTTGAAGTATCAATGCTTCCTAGATATTTACCCAACCTAATTTTTAAGTATAAGATTAGTGGAGTTATCAATCAACTATGACAACAAAGTATTTAGTCATATTCAAGATTCAGCACCCAACATGATAAACATAGTACCAGGACATGACTTGTAGGTGCACCGTCTTTCTCAAGTAAAGTCAGGTCAGCACTAGAATGATCTTCAAGTGAGGAAAATCCATTGCACTTTGCAATGTCAATACTTGATGCACAGCTTCCCAATACACGAACAACACACCCCATTAATAGATCCAGAAAAGGTATAAGATGCAATTCATCAAAAACTCCTAGAACATCTTCAATCACATGCAGAAAACCATATCTCTTCTTCCAAGACAGGGCTATTATATTATCCATGGTGAAATACTTTAAGAAATTAAATGCTTGAAATTGATCCATAGAATTTTCAGGTGAAGTCCAAAACCAATGAGCAGTACTATCACTTTCTTGTGAAATAATTTGCAGTGGCTTTATTAACAATGCGAAGAAAAGAGGAAGCTCCTCAACATCAAGTTGAGCAATGAAACCAAGGACTGCCTTTCGGTGATGAACACTTGCATTCTGCATAAAAAAGGTAAATTCTATTGAGTAACTTATATGTGATTTTGAAGGAAAAGTGAGGAAAAAAAATACAGAGAGGAAACCCCTACAGATATTAACGGATTGCATAAAAGAATGACCATCTTATAATTCAAATTTGATATACCTTTCTAGAGGCAAGTGTCTTCAAATTTCTGACTTTTGGCATCAGAAGACGAATAACTATAGGAACAAGATAAGCTCTGTGTTGATCTTCAATTAGATTAGATTCTTTGGATAAAGTCCATGTTGTTAGCTCTTCTCGTAAATATTTGGAGCTTATCAAGTTTTTCAGATGCTGATCATATGGGAGTAAGAAATCATCCTTCCAAATTAACAGGCAATCAAGAACCTTCATCTGTATTTCAGCATCATTTTCATCCAGAAGCCTAATGGAAACATCCCAAAGATTCAATCAAAAGCAAAAAAAAAATAAAAAATAAAAATAATAATACAAGAGTACTTAGTGCACCCAGGCTGAGATCTAAACCAAAAACAATGAACACTACAAGAATAGATGAGCATTGAATAAATATATATTATGACATCATCCAAGCACTGCACCAACCTATTTTGCAGGACCTCTTTAAGAAATTGACTTTGATAAAAGGACCTAGGGTTCCGCATTAGTTTCAGCAAGTTTAACCATTCTTTAAGGACACCCTTCCACTCTTTGCCTTTACAAGCATGTGAATTGAAGAATCCCACGCTGTAAAACAAATTGAAAAGACAAACTAACTTTTTATGGAATAATTTGAGTAAAGCGTTGCTAGTTCACTGAGTCCATAGTAAGTATATATCCAATAAAAGGCACAAGATCCGGCAGATGATTACCTTACAAGAACATTGCAATCATAGCCCAGAAACTTTAAGAACAAAGGTACAAACTGTCGAGACCGAGATTCAACAACAATTGGAAACTTTTGTAATGATTGGAGCAACAAGGATAATACTGTTGCACAAGGAGTGCTATCAGACCCCGGAGTAACCAATGAATTAAAACGCTTGACAAGATCTGGAAAAAAAACCCAGGTTAAAAACTGAACTTCCAAAGGAACTGATACATGATATTAGCAAAACTCTAGTTGTCACATACCACTTGACTCGTCATAAAAATTAGAATTCCCTTCACATACTTCATGAGATGTATGAAATATGGATTGGTATTGCTCAAGATAACAAACAAATCTGTCCCATACAAGTCCAACATGCTGGCTGATCAAAACTGTAAGGCACTCTATCGCTGGATCCCAAAGATAGCTAAATCGGTTATTTAATATGCCAATTATCCCATTCAAAACAAGGAGCACATAGGCTTGAGGTAATCTGCCAGCTGAGAGGCCCATCTGTATTCTAGAAATCAATAGGATAACTTTCCTACTGGTAGAAATTGAAAGAGGAGTTTCCTCAATAGAGAAAAGCAACTGAAGAACCTGATATTTGAAGGAAAATCAGCCCAAGATTACCTAGTTTGATATAGTGTTAAACAACAAGAACAGCAAGAAAATAGACACATACATTATTTCCCTGACTTTCTACTAGGGAAGTCTGAGAAACTTCAGTTTTCATTTTCTTCTCAGCCGGTGGATCATTTGTAGAATCTACACAGCTCAGAGGTTCATAGTGACACAATATTCTAAGAGTTGAGAAGCGAATCCCCTTGTTTGAGTGGCGCAAATTATCAGAAAATATGCTTACAGCATCCACAACCTTCTCAGCTGCAAGTTCTGGATGATACATTCTATTGCTGTTGATTGCTTCCGATGCATGCCTAACATTTTTATAACATCAAGAAGTTAGGAAAGCAGAGTTTTTAAACATAGCCAACAATCAATAGGCATTAAAAATTGAGCATCGAAAAGAGAGATTCATAATATATAATCAATTATTGACACACAGGTCAACTTACCCATACACAAAATCTAAATAATCAGCAACAGCAGACAGTACTTGTGAAGAAGATCTGTATCTTTTCGCAAGATGCAAAAATTTTCTTGTTTCTTCAGGGCCATATTCTTTACCAAGATGTGACTTGTTGTAAGAACTTAAAGCAGCACCAATTAGGCATTCCCAAGTTTGTTTAGGAACACCAGCTACACAGCCTGAAAGAATAACAAATAGATTAACATTAAGAGAGACAAAGAAAGCATAATATGGTACAACAGAAAAAGAGATGTGCCATATACTAAACAGAATACCATTTTGCTTAGCTCGTTGTGACTATTTAAAATATATTGAGAAGGCCAAACATTGTGTATATGGTGACAATACGAAAGAAAATTTCAACAGAAACAATCACGAAGGGATACAAATCATACAATACAATGATGGGTCCTATCAAGTGCGTAGGTGCTTATATGTAAAACCAAAATAGACATATTACATACTGGGGATGTTTGGCATAACATTGAACAAGGCCAGCTAACAACAGCATAACTGGTTTTAATTAGTTTTAGTTTGGTACCTTTTTGGTTCAAAAACTGGTTCAAAATGAGACCAGATATATGCTCTTGATAAACTAGTTTTAACTTTAGTTCTTTTAAATATACTTTCCCTCCAAAATCAAGCTTCTAAAATCTTGATGTTTTCACATGCATATTCTTTTGATCACTACTCTAGTTTTAATTTTTGAACTTTCCAGATGCACGTTACTTAAACTAGTTCTGAGCTGACTCTAAACAAACTTGATATAAAATAAAACCAGTTCAAAATTTGAACCAGTTTTGTTTTTGGTTCAGCTTGTATCAGAACTCAACTAATTATTTGATTTGCCAAAAACACCCCCACTATCCTTACTTGAAAACAAGGTAAACAGATACAGTGTTTCAAAGTTCATATAGAGCAACAAATTAATCTGAATAATAGAGAATGTTCCATACCAGCTTCAATCATCAGTAGCTGATCGAGTGCATCTACCAAATCCATTAATAAGGATGTCTTCTCTGTGACATCAATCATTTGAGGATAGCATCTAATGATTCCCCACAACAGAGCCAACTTAGTCTCATGAATATGAGTAGATGATGGATCATGCACAAGTTTGTTTATAGCCCCTATCCAATAACAGACAGCCTCCTGCAAAAAACTCTGAATCTTTGGAAATCCTTCTCCAGATGTGCCGTCTAAGAAGTTGGACCCGTGTGCTTTCACTTCCATTATTTCACAGAAGGACAATAATAGATATACAACTTCTGAAGTCTCTACCATATCATTCATGGCACAAGTCTCTACCATATCATTCATCGCACAAGTCTCTACCATATCATTCATCGCACTGAAAATTATATTGGAAAAATTAAGACTCCCATAAAAAGAACCATATTGCATCCCAGAAATAACCAACAAATAAACATTACCTTAAGATGTTATCTCTGAAGATATCTACTATGCAAGGGTCCTTCTGTAGTAGTTCTCTAATAAAAGTCAACAAACTGCAACACAAGACTAATATGTCAAATGAAAGAAAAGAAAAGGGAAAGAGGGAGCGGGGGGAGCCAAACTAGGAATTACCTTGAGTTCCTTAACCTAAATACTGGAGCCCATTTCAATGAACAGCTTGAGATAGTTGACATATCATTAGAACTATGGAGCCCATTGAGAATGCATACAATCAATTCTAGAACCTTATCAACGACTTCTGTTTGATGATCCTCGGCCTTCACCAAGCCAGAAGACATGATAAACGTTTGAGTAAGTGATCCCACATGTTCAAGCAACGATTGGTAATCTGTGCAACATCATAGTAGTTTAGCTTGTAGCACAAGTGCACAAATATGCAACAAACATTATTACAGCAATTGAACATAAAACGTAGGGCTGTAAAACAAATGAAGCTACTCAAGCTCCACTCAAGATCATTGGGTGAATTGATACTTGAATGACTAACTACTCAGCCCAAAAACCTAAAAGAACCAATCTTGAGCAACCTATTATCAGAACCAGCTGTAATTAATTGTCTACTTTGGAAAAGCCAAGCTACTCAAGCTCAACTGAAATTCAGCTTGATTAATAATAAACTAACTAAGCATTGAGAAGCCAATTACTTGGCTCAAATCAGCTTGCTTTACAGCCAATCTAAAAGAAAGACCAGTAAATCCAAACATTTTATGGCTTACCATAAACCCTTTGCCCATTATGAATCTGAACAACAGAAATAAGCAGCGACAGTAGACGACTTAAATGCAAAATGCATCCATTAGTTACACACTCAGTAATTTTCTCATACAAACATTTCCACATCAAATCCAACTCCTTCGGCTCTATGTTCTCACATAGTCTTTGAAAGGCAGTAATTATAACTTCAACAACAGCATCTGAACCTGCAAATGGGACAAAGAGACTTAGAAAGACATAGAACCATGAACTTGTAAATGGTGTCAACCTACAGAGTAACACAACCATTGACCTACAAATTCTAGTAAACAAATTAATGCAGAGTACTTATGATTAGGAGCGGAAGAGAAAAAAATGTAGGCTTTTAAGGTGAACACTCGGAGCCAAATTCGGCAATAGCATAGAGGCCACAGGAAACCCAGCCAATCACTTACTACAGGAAGACCTATCATCTACCAAAATTCCCAAATTAACAAGACTTATACCAATCTTGATTCATTTTTGTTTTTTGCCTCCCCTTTTCCTTGCCACACATAATTTTAAGCTCTCATCTCCACCACACTATATAACAAGTAATGTCCAAGTGATCACATATTCTGCTCCATTAAGCACACTTACTTCTTATGTTGCAGTTGTTCACAAACTCTGGTTTACAAACTTACTGATAGCACTCTAACATATCCAAATCAATAGCCAAATTAATATCAAAATCCAAATAAATAAATAGATATTATATTTATCTTCCATAACCATTTTTAGACCAAGAGAAAGACTCTGTATCATTGTTGAAGTACAGGATGTAATGATTTGTGCCCCTAGCAATACGCTCATTTGATGCATGAGACTTGAGATAATATTTCTTCTTTAAGGTCATTTCATACTATAAACTTCATTATCACTACTCGCTAGGATCAACTAATGAGGTTGCTAAGTTCTTCATCACGGTTATCAATACATAAAATATGTACATCATGATGAATTACCAGTTGTTCCAAAAGTTTAAATTGTTAGGAAATGGTATCATTTAACCAATATTTTAACACTCCTCATATATGGGCCCATATTTCCCTTTAATAAGTTCCCAAGACAGGGGATTTTTATCTTTTTAAATGGGAGGTAGAGCGGAGACAAGGTTCAAACTCAAGACCACCTACTCTAATAACATGATGAAATACTAATTGTCTCAAAAGTTTAAGTTATTAGAAAATTATGAATTTAATCATTTAACCAATATTCTAACACATCAATTACCTCTCTAGACATAATCAAACAAATTTAAAATTCTTTTCGAGGCCCATCCGATCTCTCATAGGCCAGAATTCTTATTCAAGTTCATTCAAACTGTTTTGGCATCAGCTGCAAAAAATCCTAGTCCATAAATCCAATATTCAAAGCTCAACTTGACCAACTCAAATAAGCCTGAATCCCAATTAATTTTTTTTATAAATAAATAAAGTCAGCCCCATAATGTATCCTTTTTTACTATTCTATCATATATGGAATAATATTGTCTCTCATCTTTCAATTGATCATATACTTTGTTAAATGTGAATCACATCACTTTTCTTATTGTTCTAGTCATCTTACACAAGATTAAACCATCTCAAGCGACTCTCAAATCTCCCGTCATTTTAATGGGTATTCTACTGTCATACTATAATCCCAATCCTACAACTATTGCTCTAGTGGTTGTCTCCAGTCATCTTTTTTTCTCCCTATGAACCCCTCAGCTTACATTAGCACTCAGTAGTTTACAGAGGCAAAGACAAGCTCAATTGAAAATGGCCCTTTTGTCAACACGATGATTGTCAACATCTGAAGATTTTGTCTTTCTTATTTTAGGCAATGCTTTACTTCTTCAAGCTAAATGTTTTTTTGATGAATTTTCTTTAAGCGAAATGTTAATTGAAACTCAGTGAATTTCAGTTTTTATCTCATTATCTAAAATGCTTATACCAAGCTCATGCCCCCAAGCTCATACATAATATTAGTTTACAGGGTTCCTATAGATTAAAATTCTTTAATCTTCATTGTTGGATTAAATACTCCTATAATTTCACTGTGCATATCAAGAATCAAATATGTTTTCAATAATCCATAAATTCGGCTTTCTATATGTCGATGGAACAAACTATTCATGGCCAATCAGCTTGATATTTAGAAAGCAGGACAGACATGCTTAGAACCATCAAAACTAATAATGAATTTGACAACACAAGCGTCCAAAAAAAATTTTGAGTTAGAAAGCTGTAAAAATTATCCAGTTTCAACAGATCTCACCTAGCACACACACAAATACACATGAGGTCATGCACATAGACACATAGATGCATGTGTAAGTATGTGTTTGTGGCCATAAATCATTATGAGTATGTATTATTTTAATTGTGCTGCATAATTGTAAATTGACATTTATAACTAAACTCAAACATGGGTGTTGGCACACATGTAGGTGTTTGTTTGTAATATTACAGTGTGCAATGTGATAGTTGTAAAAGCCCAATTGTAAAACGGCTCTCTCTCTCTCTCTCTCTCTCTCTCTCTCTCTCATATATATATATATGGAGCAAATCTTACAAAAGAATCAATTACAGGAAAATTGAGATCCTATGATATATATATTTTTTTGATAGGTAAGATCCTATGATGTTAAGAAAGAAACTATAACAGATTGGCATAAGAATCTCATGGGACTAAAACTAAGTATAAAATGAAATAGAGAAATGAAAATATGAAATACATGCAAGAAAGTTCATATCAACAATACCAAATATTGAATCGTCCATCAATAACCGCAATACTCGCTCTGCTCTTGAGTGGAACCTTGATGAGGCCCCTCTGATAACATAAAAAAGTAAAGCACTGATGCCAAACTTCCTGGTGGGTAATGGTTTCTTTACGACTTCGGTCATGATCTTTTTAATCCCTGTTCCAATCCCGTGACACATTTATCAGACAGCTTAGAGTAACTCAAGTCCAATATAACAGAGCTTTGGCAATGCTATACACCAACTATTTGAGGTCATATATTTACCAATAACACAATAGTCAAAGAACAAAAAGAAAATATGCACATACAATCAGTCTATTTTCAGCCAATGAGGAAAACCCAAACCTTGACCAACCTTTAAATGTCATGCCACTGCCAATGTGCCACAATGGCTGGCACATGTATAACAGTATGCCAGCATATATATGTGAAGTTCATAGCCAAATGAAGAACAGGGTGGGGGGGAAGAGGAAAAAATGATGAAGCGGAAGCAAATCACCATAAAACTATTATACAAAGGTAACGAGGTCCACAAAGATAAAACATTTCACCATTTAGAAAGAATGAATCAATGTGAACACTTGATGAACATCAAACTAAAGGCTATCATAAATAGCCTCTTTTGAGTCATTGTAGGCAACCTTTGTTATCTACTTTATGAAATTTAGATATGAATATTTCTTGAGCTCTTTGAGTCTTTTTTTTTTTGATAAATAGGGAACCTTTCTAAAGAAGAGTCCTTTGAACTCGCTTCTAGACAATAAAACCTACGGGCAACTGACCCCACCCAAATATTTCTTAAGCTCAATCTTTTTTCTATTTTTTTTTTTTTTTTTTGATAACGTAGGAACCTAAAAATTGGGTATAAGATCCACCAAAGTGGGTTGCCTTAACCAGATGTGTGGTAACAGGTAAGCCTGAAGGGTGTTCCCGTCCCTGTCAGGGGAGATGCCAACCATCTCTCCTTTCTACGAACACTTTTTTTTTTTTTTAGTCTAGAAATTGATATTTGATTGTTCCAATTCCTATCCTATTATATTTTTATTTACTTTAATCTTGTTATGGTTACTGGAATTTTTGTTTTAAAACCTTCTACTAAATCCTGTTGTAGGTAAGATTCAACTTACATTGACAAGAGACTTTACCAACTATGCTAGAACTTGATGCATGCGGTTTTAGATGCATATTAATTAGTAGCATTATAAAATAGTGGCAGGGTATGTTTTATTTTAATTTTTAATTTTTAAAAAAAGTGAATAAATCAAAAGTACTTTTTTTTCTGCTAGGTAAACACTCATGCAACCAATGGTTTAAAATAGTTTTCTGGGTGTTTTTTTGACATGCTACTAATAATTATGCATCTAAAAGTGCATACATCAAATTCTAGCAAAGTAATTGATATGCTAACAATGGAGATGGTGACAATGGTGGCATCAAAAGGTGATTGGGGTGACAATTATCAGGTGGAACTAATTGTGACAGTCAAAGAGCAGCATTGATGATGATAGGGTGGGTGATGGGACCACAATAATGCTCAAAAGTTAAAATAATTTGAAATGGATGGACCTTCTCAGTATCTTTCCATTTCTATAGTTTCATATTTTGCTTTGGTTTATAGAACCTAACATTGCCAAAAAAATAATTTTAATGAGTATGCATTCTTTTTTTCCCAGTTAAAATTTTTCCTTACAATTATTTTATGAATCCCACCCTTTTTCTGTGTTCCTACGTATGATAAGGAGGGATAATTCACTGTCTCAAACATAAACTCTTAAATATATTTAACCAATCCTGGCTTGCCCCTTTGTCAACACACCCATAATTGAATGCCTACTTTGTGGAACTCGAATTTTATGACGTAGACATCAACGTCCCACCACACACTTTAACATAGATCTTTGCTGCACTTCATGCCTTCTTGGTCACGAGCACTTCATGCCTTCTTGGTCACGAGCAAGCCTACAGTGGATTGTTTTACAAATTGCCATATAATAGGTTGGAGGAGATTCTTCTAAACTGGTTTGGAGATAAATTGTCCTACCAAAAATATTGATAATTCATCCTACCAAAATTGTCCTATCAATTCAATTCCTTTGGTTCGATCCACCATTCACAACCTTTCTAATAAGATAAGGCTTACTTGGTACTTTAGTACGCTCATTACTATCTCATCATATCTTGCTCCCTCTAGTGCGTACGATACTTTCTTACGAGTCAAACACATGAAACCTTTAATATGTTTAGCACGCTAAACAGATTTGAGCAAAGTCAGTTGGATACATTTTTTTATTGGTAAATTACACATGCACCCAACAGGTCTTGAACCCACGACCTCACTCTCTCTCTATAACTTTTTTTTTTTTTGATAAGTCACTCTCTTCTCTCCCTATAACTTATAAGGGGAGGAGCTACCAATTGAGCTAAGCTCATTGGCATAGCCGGGTGGTTACATGAATGACATGCTTATCCTTATCTAAGGTAACAACCTCTACCATGAACAGCCCCCTTAGGGTAAGGAGAGAGATTTATTCATACACCTAAAGTTACATGCTTAGATTTCTACCCTCGTAGAGGATGGTTCAATGACATTATTGGGCATGAGAATGTCATTTTTATGCATAGTCTCAAGCAAGAACAATAAATAGACCAATCATCCAGGTCATAGTTAATACTAAACATGTTGAAAATATATACAATACAGAACACCTAAGTATTTTTTATTTAGTGCTATCTTAAAAGACAAATTAAAAATTCAGCATAAAAAACAGAAACAAAAGAAAAAGTAAGAATATAAGTATGTATAGGTATATTACAGGTTTTTTTTTTTTTTGATAAATTGTATAGGTATATTACAGATTAAAATGAACTTTTAATATATTCCAATTGGTAGCACACTTATGCTATATAAGTATAATTTTTAAGGCATTATTAAAATCTTTTGTTGTCATACTTTCAAGAAGAGTAATAAATAATGCACATATTATTCAATTTCTCATATAATTATAATCTAAAATAGTCTAATTTTTGCTCAAATAAAATTCTCAGAATAAGTAAGGATGTATTTGTGTATATATTTACTTTAACATATAGATTTGAAACCACTGCCTAGAGACAAGTCCAAAGGGCTCTTCTTTAGAAAGGTTCCCTACGTTATCAAAAAAAAAAAGACATATATATTTGAAACTAAGATATAATTATCCAAATTATAGAAAAATCTTAATAGCTTAAAGAAAAAAATTTATAAAAAAAAAAATATGAAAATGAAAATGTTGATGTCTAACATAAATAATAAGACATGGAATTAAGAAATATTAATTTTGATAATTTTGTTCTCAATTGTAATATGACAGCATAACACACTAAACAACTGCAGTGCCAACAAGATGATTAAAGTTTAGTTGAATGGAAGTATTTTTGTACAATAAGTAATAAGTTTTACTGATAGAGAAAAATGTTCCAAGTGCACTAGCCATATACTTGATTACAAAAAGAATTAAGACCGAACAAAACAAAAATCAATAATACAAAAAAAAAAAACAATTAAGTCTTGATTCACATACACGCAGATTGTTCTGTTCTTTTCACCTTTATCTTCCATGTCAGCAAAAACAAATGGCTCATTCCTATAATGGACAAACTTAGACAATGAAGGATGGTCTTACCTCCCTGCAGCTGCTCAGCTGGTGCATTCCTAAGCAAGAATGATACTGCCTCTGCCATAAATTCTTGGACATAATCCTTGGGATAATATCGTAGTTTTATGGTAGCCCTTAAAAATATTTGAGAAAATCATATAAGTAAATATGTTGTGTAGGTAAGTAAATACGTAATGAGGCCTCTAGTATCTAATTGCTATAGTGAGCTCAATGATAAATAAAAAATCTAAACAAAAGATGTCAGCTGATATGTAATCATAATGGTGACCTACCAGATTCTGATAACATAAACACCTTTACAGAACATAGTTTAAATAAAACTTGTACAAAGTTACTTACTTGAGCACATAAACAAGGTCACGTATTAGATATTTCTGCAAGTACATCATTATATATGACCACGATGTAAAAGTCTGCAAAACATCAGCCAAATTTTGAAAAGCTTAATGAATTTGAGGCAGCTAATAAAGATACATGAAAAAGAAAATGAAACTGACAACTAAAAAACACGATGGAAACCATAGCTAGACCTGCTCAATTATCTCTGGTTCCCTATCAACACCATTTTCTAGGAGGGACACTAAAGAATCAGCAATCCTCGGCAGAAAGCTGGCAAAAGCCCAAATACACAAAGATAAAAGTCATAATGCAAGAATAACACACTCTGACATAAAAAAATTTAAAGAAATTTAAAAGGGGTTGGAGCATCTTAACCAACAATCTAAGCTATGATCTTCTTAAGAAGAAATTTTAACAAAGTGAAATTTTAAAAGGTTAGAAGCCCTCAAGACTAGTCAGTGACAGGGAAAACTCTGAGATAAATTAAATCCAAAGTGAAAGAACTCACGGGATAAAATCAACCAGGAGATCTCTAGATAAAGCTGCAAGTAACCTGCAGAAACAAATTTAAAACTCTCAAACTACTACTAGTTTAGGAAACCACACAAACAACTCAAATAAGAATTAACAAACAAGTTGAAAGAAGAAAACACACAAGCTAGAATTCTATTGATTGTTTACCTTATCAAAATTAACCCTAGCATTTACAGGTTTGAATTGGTACTGAATAATTAGGTTTTCCAAGTATGAGATCATTTTTCTTAATAAATCTCTCTAGTCTAAAACAGTGGTATTATATATTGAATACCTATTGACTTCATCTTGATATCTATAACAACAAGAAGCTAATTTCCCCACTTGTTGTCTACAGCAAAGAAATAATTCAAAACCTACTGAAGAATGCCAAAACCACAAACAAACCTACTAAGACTGATCTAAGAAATTCAACCAAAAATATATATATTGCAAACCCAGATAATAGTTCAGGTAAAACTTAAGTACAGCAAAAATGTATGTATCTCACTGGCATAGCATGTGAATCATCAAATGCACAATCCAATTGTTAAAGGATTCGGGACCAAGTGGATGGTTGGGAATATAGCAGGGGAGTATAATAGTCGTATATTAATAGAAATCATCATATTATGATATTCTGTAGAATGTAGTCCTTCTGAAGAAAACAACTAAAATAAATACTTACAAAGACATAAATAAATAAAAAGGAACAGTTGAAGAGGAAATCCACAACAATAATGGTGTTTCTTTGGCACACTAGCATCCTTTGGCCTGATTACCACATACCTTCCTTCTTAAATCACTAAATGCTTTTACAATTCATAGTTGCTTTTAAACCACCAATACACTACTCATTCACCTTCCACAAATATTTTATTACATTAAATACAAAGCATTCACTAGTAACCCCATGAAAAATAATATGAATTGAATCCTTAGCTAATTCCCAACTCTATAATTCTAACATGCATTTAATCTGCTATCAGCTACTGCTTGTGAAGATTTACACCAGCTTACACTCCAGATTCAAACAGAGTTTAGTCAATGTCCACATAAATTGATGTCATTTATTACTACAACCACATCAAATAAGAATTATATTACTCATTTCTGACCCACTTATAATCAATCTTTGCACATCACAATATTGAAAGCCAAGCAAAAAATTCATAAACTGAAGACCTCAAGTACTCTGCCTGCAGAAGCACATTGAGCTTATCTATCCCATTAAATACGACCATAATAATAATAATAATAACTACAATACTACAGTAACTATAATAGATGTATGTAAGTAATTTTTTGGTTGAAACAGAATCATAGAATAAACAAATAACACAAACATCTATACAAGTTTATCATTCCATCATAACACACATAAATATCCTAAACACTGTAAAGAAGGGAATAACAATATAAGCTAGCATACCTAAGAATAGGCTCAAGAGACAGCCTTGCTTTTATTTGTAATCGAGAGAGAAGTTTCGAGAAAATTAACTCCTTCTGCAATAGAATCAAGGGTAATGTCTGTACCAAGGGCATCATTTCCTCGTAAAATGAAATGAAATCCTCTGCAGTATTCAATTCCTGTTCACAACAATCCAATCACAAATAAAACATCAATGAAAAATAAATAAATAAATAAAACTGTTTTGATGGGCCTTTCCTTTTTCATTGAATATTTGCAACTTTGTCAAAACAAGCATTGAATTGAAATACCAAACTTGGAAATAAAACTAACAAGTTTGTGTCCAAAGCTTCGCCACGACTAATCCCACTCACACCCAATAACACATAAACCTTACTAATAATATAAACATCAACAACACAACAACAAAAACCATAGTGAAAAGTAAAGGCATACCCTCCATTCAATGAGGCAGTCACGGAAAAAGGAAGAGCCTTCCGAAGGCTCAGCCTTCACTTTATCAAGACTTCGGAACACATCGATTTCGATATCCTCTACTCTCTGAGAGAATGTCTTGAACTGCAACACAAGCAAACCAAAAACAAAAAAAACAAAAAACAAATATTCAATCAAGTTTCGTAAGGAGAAACGAGTAGCTAATGCTAAGAGAAGGAATTTGTCCTTCAAATTAAATCCAAGTTTGGCGCTTTCTCAGCAGCCAAACAAGGAAATAGGGGTTTAGGGTTTAAGGGTTTAAGGGTTTAAGGGTGAGGCTTACAACAAAACGGCGTCGTCCAGGGGATTTGTTGAGAGACTTGACTGCCTGAGCTTGCGACGGCGTCGCCATTACTTAATTAGGGTTTTAATTCGATTAACCAAAGCTGCTCTTCTTCTTCTTCTTCTTCTTTTTTCAGAGAGAGTTTGGTGCTGTATATGAGAGGAGGCGCCTAGTTTAAAAAGCTTGGGATTGTTCTAGTTTGTATTCGGAGTCTGATCGCATGGATCGGGTTGATCCGGGTTTGGATGGATTAGAATTTAGAGACTGGGCTGGACTTTTGTGTTGGTTTGGTGGACAACTACCAATTGTGTTTTATAATTAACACCAATGTTATAGTCACAATCAAATTCATTCTCTAAGGCTCCGTTTGTTTCGGCGTAAAACATTCTTCACCGTAAAATATTTGTAAATGCAAATGATTTCCAGAAAAATATTTGTTTTTCTGGTGTTTGTTTGCATTCTGGAAAATGCTCCGGAAAATATTTTACAGTGTTTGGTGCGACGTAAAATGAAATTTTTTTTTTTTTTTAAGCCTAAAATAAAAAGGTATTTATTTTAGAAGTGTAAACACCCATCCATCACAACATTGTGAAACTTTTAATACAAGTTTTTTCATATGATAAATAAACATAATAAATGAAACATCATACTCAGCAAAAAAAAAAAATCAACAATTCCCAATATATATATATATATATATATATATATATATATATATATATATATATATAATCAGATCGGATTAGATTGATCAGATCAAGATCGGATCAGATCAAGATCAGATCAGATCTTGATTTGATCAGATCAATCGGAGTGGGTGGGGGTTTATCATGGGAGAAGCAGATCGGTGCAGGGAGGAGAGGGTGCGACGGTGCGTGATCGGTGCGACGGTGGGTTCGGTACGACGGGGTGGCTCGGCTCATCTATTTTCGGTTCTACTTTCTTCTTGAGCAGAGAGAGAGAAATAGAGCAGAGAACGGCAGGCATGGCTGGGGGTGCCTCGGGGTGGCTGGAGGGGTGGCTGGCGGGGTGGCTCGGGACGGCAGAGAGCAGAGAGCAGGGAGCAGAGAGCAGAGAGTGAGAAGAGAGATCGCGAAGTGAAATGTTCGAAGAGCTCCACGCGTGTTTTGGAAAATGGTTTACGGAAATTTTTTCCGTAAACCGTTTTCCTTTTTTTACAACGTGTTTTGTTTTTAAAATGGTCGGTCAACAGCAAATGTTTTCAGTTTGACTCTTATTTTACGTTGTTTTCAACAATTTTTACGTCTGCAAGTGATGGTCGAAGAGCTCCACGCGTGTTTTGGAAAATGGTTTACGGAAATTTTTTCCGTAAACCGTTTTCCTTTTTTTACAACGCGTTTTTACGGTCAACAGCAAATGTTTTCAGTTTGACTCTTATTTTACGTTGCAACAAACGTCTGCAAATACTGAAAACGTTTTACGGAAAACATTTTCAGTCCAAACAAACGGAGCCTAAAATACATTTTATTGAAAATAATGAGTTTGATAAAATAATAAAACTTTTGTTAAAAAATGATTATATTGAATGAAATTGTGTTTGATTGGTATTTTAGAAAATGCATTCTTCTTGTTAAATAATATATTATTAGTATACATTATGTAATTAACATTTTTTTTTTAAATATCTCAATACAAGGTTAAAAATACATTTACTATCAATACAAAATTAACAAAAAAAAAAAAAAATCTCATTCTCAACATTAATACGAAAAATAATCCAAAAAATAAAATATTACGTTGTTTCTAAATTAATGTCTATTATAAAAAATAATTAAAATGGGTCATGATTTTTGCATATTCTTGTTGCACAATTTTATAAAATTTGAATAATATGATAAAAAAAATTATGCACAAGTGTATATTATGTGTGCAATAAAGATGTACATAAATCATTTCTAATTAAAAAAATATCATAAACTTTCTCTAACAAATTTTCACAACTCTACCCTTTGCACGCAACAAACAAAGAAACTAATTATTTTTTTCCAAACCACAAATTTTTTTTTTCTTTCCCCTCGCCCCTTTTTCCCCACCATACACGTAACCCCCCTCCCCGCTTCTTCTTCTTCTTTTTCTCTGTTTTCTTTCCTTCTTTTTCCCCACCACCCACGTTCCCCCCCTTCCCCTTTTTTCCTTATTTTTCTCTCTTTTTCTTTAATTCTTGCTTTCTATGTGTGTGTGTGTGTGTGTCTCTCTCTCTCTCTCTCTCTCTCTCTCTCTCTCTCTCTCTCTCTCTCTCTCTCTCTCTTCTTTCTTCTTCCTTCTTCTTCATTTCTATCCCACACTCGCTTCTCTTTCTCTATTTACTTCGTTTCATTGTCTCAAGCAAATCCGCTTCTTTCTTCATCACTTACAGGTTTTTTTATTTTATTTTTTATTTTTATGATTCTGAGAGAGAAGATCAACCCACTTCTATTAGATCTACTGATAGTTGTTTGTGTTTGTGTGTGTGTGTGTGTGTTTTTTTTGTGATTCTGGATCCACATATCCACTACTATTGGATTTTGTTGTTAGTGATTTTTTTTTGGTTGCTCTACATATTCTTTTGTTTGTGGGTTTTTATTTTATTTTTTATTTGATGTTGATTTGTTGCTAGTTGTGATTTTGTGAATTTGTTTCATTGACTGTACTGTGATTTTTTTATGTGTGAAGTGTTGTGATTTTTTATCTTACATGTTACTGTGAAGATACAAAAGGGAACGAAAAAAAAAAAACGAAAAAAAACGCTTGAAAAAACTGAGCAGTTGGAGCAATTAATGCTCTTGTTGGGTGGGTCCATTTGCTTTAGCAAAATTAGAATCACAAGCCAGAATCAAACTTCTGCTCTAAAATTGAGAATTTGCAAAATGCATTCAGGCTCGAATGCATTTTGTATTTGTCAAAATCTCAACCAAACATGCAGTATTCTTTTAAGAATGCATTTTATGCATTGAAATCCAAGATAACTATTTTGAGTAGAAGATACAAACACCACCTAACTCTTTTCATAAATAAGGTCAAATTAAAGAATTTGTATAAACTAACTTATCCAATTTGCAAATTGATACTTGGATTTATGGGAGAATGAGACATTTTCTTTTGACTCGAAGGAAATGATGGACTCAAACTCAGAAGATAATGGAAAATATTATGGTCTTGGGTCACATAACACCATACTATGTATCATCTCATATTCAAAGCCAAATAGATCCTTCACTTCTTCTCAGTTCTTGATCTCTAGTGTCGGTAAATTAATGGTTGACTGTATCATCTGGCCATCTCCATGAATTTTTAACGATTCTGTTTTTGTGAGGGAAGCAAACTTTTTTTTTTTTTTATAAGTGAAAATATTTATTAAAGGAAAGAAACTACACAGGACCAACAAAGATTGGAACATGAATAGAGTCCTTAAGCACAGCAGCAGAAAAACTAGGGGGGCTTAACTCAAAAACAAAAGTGCCCCAGAATCTATTCTGAAGAGACCACCTCGCAAGGAAATGGGCAACACCATTAGCTACTCTAGGAGCCCAACTACAAGACCAGAGAGGATGATCATTCGAAATCAAAAGAAAAGTATGCAACCTATTGCGAATACGCCAATGATTCAAGACATTAACATTGTTTAGTTCATCAATACAAACCTTAGAATCAGATTCAAAAATAACCTCCTCTGCACCTAATTCAGCTGCAATATGATCAGCCCATAGCAAAGCTTCAGCCTCTGCTTGAAGAGGGATGGTGGTGTTCACCCTTTTGGAGAGAGCCAACACCACTTCCCCTCTCCAATTTCTGGCCACAACCGCAATACTAGATGAGCTTAGTCCCACTGCTGCATCTGTATTAAATTTAATATACTCAGGGATGGGATGGATCCACACAGCCTGTACATTGACCTGAGGACTGAAAGAAGAAGGACTCCTGGAATTCTCATGTTCCTTACTGCGAATGAGCACTTCCCGAAGAACCCCATCTATCTCTGGAACTCTATTCTCATGCACTTTCCTATTTCGTATTTTCCAGAGTTAATCAAGAATGATAGCACCCGTGAGGATAAATTTAGCTTTGTAACTTATGTCCAACTCAACAGGTGGATCTATGAGTATTTCAATAAGCTTAGCTGAGTCCGATAATTGAATAGCATCAGTTCTAATACTCCATTCACTCCCAAACCACAAGGCTCGAGCTAAAGGGCATTCCCAAAATAAATGACAATCTGATTCCATAGGCCAATCACATAAACTACAGGAAATATTTAGATTAGGATCAAACCTGGACAAAGCAGCCTTGGTAGGAAGCAATTTGGAAGTGATACACCATAAATGCATCTTTAATCTTTCATGAATTGGGAGCTTCCAGAGCTTGCTGAAAAAGTTGCTAGAAAGTGCATTGATGCCTTGATGAGAAATTTCCTTACAGGCTGATTTTACAGTAAGCTCCCCTGAATTAGTCTTTAGCCAAATCCACCTATCTTTCTGACCAACAACCCAACAAGGAATATTTTTAATTGCTTGTACTATCACTTCATTGAATAACACATTTAGCTTACCCACATCCCAACCAAGCTTGTCTTGGGACATTAAATCAACCACTGCCATGGATTGCTGAGTGCAATAGGTGTCTCTTGGTTAAGGAAGAAAGTTGTTCAAGTCTGGAATCCACGGATCTCTCCACACGAGTATATTCTGCCCTGACCCCACTAGCATACAAGCCCCTTTAGCCAAGATACGTCTAACACTTTCCAATCCCCTCCAAGTAAAGGATGCAACCTTGGCAGGTCTAGCTAACAACCATTTGGAGTCTACTTTATATTTTGCTCTCAAAACCTGCGAACTTTTTTATGCAATGAAAATGGAACAGTTTTATTAGTGTAGATCTAAGGTCGCCCTAAAACATGTTAAAAATTGAAGGAATGTCTATCACTTGAAATTCAACTTTCTGCTCAATAGGGTCTATCACGACCTGAAGTTCTACTATGCCTAGAACTTCTCTTCTAGTATTGTCATACGCTCGCACACTTTGTTTACTCGGGACGATTCTAGACCCCTTTATTCCTAAACAACTAGTCGTCTTCAATGGGCATGCAATAAGCGCACTTCCATTATTAATTAAGACCATGAGAACCATTTTTTCTATTGTGTCAAAGGTAATATGTAATGCTTGAAGGTGGCGATGACCCTGGTGTGGTAAGTCCTTATTAGTGAACATGATTGCAACTGAGGACTGGACTAATCCAATCATTCTCACTAGTGCTTCAGGGGTAATATTTGTGGGTATTTGGATACGATTCAACAACTTCAACAATGATTGCCTACGCTCGTAGGATGCCATCAACAACCCCTATAAAAGATGTATCTGTTTGGGTCTTCTGTAGCTGCTCCAACACTACATCATCTTCCACTAGGTGTGGTTGGTTCTGTTGCTTTAATGCTTTTACTAGGTTATCTACTTCCAATTGGGGTGGCTCATAATGCTTGCCTCCATGAGTGATGCGTCACTGGTTCAACTGTGAAACTTCTTCTTTTTCATCCTATATAGAAATGGGTTGTTGAATTGATTACAAAGATTCCTCCAATATGTCTTCCCATACAATCATATTGCAGTCAAATACATCTCTAAATTGCGTCACATTTCTAAATTGCGTCACATTCACTTCTTCCTTTCGACCACTTCCCTTAAGGTAATTGATGGTAATGACATTGATGGTTTGGTTATGATTTGGGAGTGGATTAGTCTAGATGTTTGGCTTATTTGATGGAGGAGGTGGCTCCAGAATTTGTTAGTCTATGAGATCTTGTATAACATGACGCAAGGTTAGGCAGCTATCTTTGGAATGTCCAAATCCTTGATGGAAATCACATTTTTGGTTGAAATCTCACCTTGAAGGTAATGGGTTACGAGGTGGTCTTGGGTCCAGTGGCTTAAGGAGGCTCTTTGCTTTGAGCTTTTAGAAAACTTGGCCTAGTGGCATGTAAATGTCATGGAATTGTCTGGGTGGGAGACAATGGTCACTAAAAAATGGTTCCCTCAAGCATTGGACTTGAACTTTTCTTTTAAAAATGATTGGACAATTTTCGAGGTTTTGGACTTGGCCTTTGATTCATTTTAACCAGTAAAAACATGGCCAGTAAAGAGCGATGAATCCAGATTTCATCCAACCCAAGTGGGCAACAAGCACTTCGAGGTAGCTATTGTCAAAGTTTGAAGTCTCCAAGGCAGCAATCCAGTACCTCGAACCAGCAGTAATTTGGTGCAAGTCACTTCGAGGTCTTTTCCAGCCACTTTGAGGTCCCTAAAACTATCACTTCAAGGTCCTCAAACCAGAGCAATTCGAAGTATCTTCTCGAAGTCCCAGCCAGCACCTCAAACCAACCCATTCGAAGCTTCAGGTTCGAAAACTCCAAGCAATTTGAAGTTCCAAACCAGTAAGTTCAAAACTCCAAAACTAGCAGCAATTCGAGGCATTTATTTGTTTGGTTCTGGGTAGAAACTTTGGTTGACAATTGTTGCGCTTGGTTTGTGTAATAGCTAATAAGCCACGTTGACATAGGATTACAAAATCAATTATGTTACTCAATTTGGTCTTGAATATAAGACCAGAAAGTTTTAAATTGGTCTTAAATTTGTGACATAAAAATTTAACATAATGCACTAAGTTTTTTTGATAAAACATAATGCACTAAGTTGATAGTCATTAAAGTGGTTAATTTATTTTTGGTTGAAACAAATATTAGGATAGCATAATCTTAATATTTTTTTGCCAAAGTACCATCCACTTAAATTCCTAAACGTCATCTAAATGGAAGCAGGGGCATTTGTTTATATAGAAAAATATTTTTATATAGTGACGTATATAAATAATTACCATAATGTATTAAATTGGTAGCCATATTATGTATGTGACATGTAAATAAAAACATGTGACTATATAGATTATATGGAAATAACTTCTTGTAACTTTCATGCTTCATGTGTCAAAATTTTCAAGGTTCACGGAATAGCTTAATGGTAGGATGTAACTACCATATAACTTCCATGATGTGGACAACATATGTCATGTTTACAAGCCGCTTAAAATAGTTATTTGTCTAAAAAAAGACCACCCATTAGTTATTGATGGGTAGTTATTTGACGGAAATAATCACCCATTTTTGTTTAAATAAGAAACTCCTCCTTCAAAAACGTGTCTATGCAAACATCCAAAAGAACAAGAGATCAAAAGAAATCTAGCGAGGTCAAAAGAGACCAATAGTGTAAATTAATTTAGGCATTCCTTTACATATTTGTATGTTGTTCTTATTTCCTTTGTAAGTTTTAATGCAAATATCTATTTGTTTAACTTGTTTGATCTATAATGTTGCTCACTTTGAATTAATATATGTGATGTTATGTTTTCATCCTTCATATTTTATTTGACACTATTCACACAAAAAAGTCATCTTAATTGAGGCAATTCTAAACTATTTACACATTTTTGAAGTTCGAAGTTAGATAAAATAATTTAATTCAAAATTCATAAAAACTTTAAAGTAATTTATTTGTTTTTTACATACAAATTGACTACCACCCACATAAAATTTGAGTTCGCTACAGAACCATATGGTGTGTCCAATGTTTTGACTAATAATGAGTACCATAAGAAATATGAGTAGGCCCATAGGGAGACGATTAGTGAGGCTCTAACAATTAGGAATAGGTCTAATAATAAGAAGTCTGGTAGGAGAGGCAGATCTTGATCTAAATCAAAATAAGTCTCTAATCAGAAGGTTGGAAAAGACGAGTGTGCCTATTGTCACAACAAGGGGCATCGTAAATCTTTTTATCCTATTTTGAAAAATAAGGATAATAAGGATTCCAATGCAAAATGTAGCACAAAATAATAATGATATTCTAATTTAGCATTGATTGGTTTCATTTGATTTCCATTTAAATGAGTAGATTATGAATTCTACTTGTAGCTATCACATGTGTCCAAATAATGAATGGTTTTACAACCTTGAGAAATTGGAAGGTGGTTTAGTCTACATGGGAATGATCAAACTTGTGATTTTTGGGGGATAGGTAAAATCAAGTTGAAATTGTATGATGGAACAATTTTTTTTCTAAGTTTGAAATGTACCAAATTTTAAGAAGAATCTCATCTCTATGGATTTGTTAGAATCCAAGGGTTTGAAAACTTTTATGTAGATGGAATTCTTAAGGTAATATTAGGTGCATTGGTAGTAATGAGGGTCAAACGTTAAAGTAACTTGTATTTTCTTAGCAAGAGTACAGTTGTAGGTGGAGTAGCTGTTGACACTGGAGAATTTCCTCTATCATCGGTAAAAATAGGATTATGACAATAGTCATGGTTTCTAATAAAATTGGGGTGGTTGCTTTAGACACTACTAATGCATGGCAATGGCTCATGAAGCAAGGCTTGGTGAAAGGCACCAAGATCTGCAAACTAGACTTTCATGAACATTGTGTTCTTAGGAAGCAAACTAGAGTCAAGTTTGGAAGAATAGTTCATCAGAATAAGGGTACACTTGACTATGTACATACAAATGTGTGGGAGCTTGCTAAGGTTGCTCTTTTAGAGGTAGGTAATATTTTATTACCTCTGTTGATGACTACTCCCGTCAAATTTGGTTTTACACTTTGAGGCACAGTAATGTGATGCTGATGCTTGATTCTTCTTAAAGTGGATGAAATTGATTGAACTTTAAAACAAGTCGTAAGATAAAAAGACTTAGATATGATAATGGTGAGTCTCATAATTTTTTGAAAGTTTTCAAGATGAGGGTCTTTGCTCGCCGCTTTACTACTAGAGAGACCCTACAACAAACATGTATCAAATTGTTGTAGCGTTTGACTCAAATTGTGACTCTTTCTTTTTGGATTGGGTGGAACTCCTACAAAAAGCAACCAAGAAGGATTAGGTATCAAAGTTTTTTAAATAGACAATACTGCAAAAGATTTGGTGGCTTTAACCAAATGATTCTCCCATGTAGGGAGAGATTTTGAATTAATTTGAGAAAGCTCAAGAGAGCTCTAGAATCTTACATTCTTACGAACTAATATTAAGCTCATGCTACGCACATAATGCTTACAACTAGGATTTACATAGTTCGTCAATCTAAACCTCCACTTTTTTAATTAAGCATTGGATCTAAGTCTAATCTGTCTAGGCTACCAAATCAATTCGGGGCTTTAAATTCAAAAAATACTATTGTCTAAGACCCACAAAGTTCAAATTTTTTGAAGTGACAAAAGTTGATTTGACAATGAGATGACACCCATGTAGATAAAAGAAATAAAATTCTTGGATGTGGCTCTCTAAATTATTATTATTATTTTTATTTTAATATATATTTCAATAGTTGGGAGATGAAGGATTTAAATCTTAATTTTTCTTTAAAAATGAGAAAAAATAATATCAGTTGAGTTACAAAGTTCTTGGTCTGCTCTTTGAATTTTTAGCCAACAAAATGTGGATATTTAGATAATCATAGTCCAAAACTACACACATTTGCAAATAATTGTATGAGAGAATTTTATATTATTAATATATATCTAATCTTAGCGGTTTTATTTAATATGTATGTTATAATAAGAGATGAACAATTAATATTAGGTAGATATGATGCATACAAAAAAGAAGTATACATCTAATGTAATATACCTCCATTAATGAAGTTGTTGAAGTAACATTAATTATATTCATTATCACCTTAATTTGTAAACCTTTTGTAATTAAAACTATAGTTACTTTATGTAAGAATTGGGCTGGCCCAGGGATAAGGCCAACAAGACTTTGGGCTTGGCAACCTAGGGCAACCACATGAAAAAAATAAAAATAAGAATTTCAAGGGGCAACAGATCCGGGCCACATATCTAGAGTTTATTTTTGTCTCTCCAACTTCCCGAAAGCAGTCCATTTATCTTCCTCTGCCTCCCTCTTTATTCCTTTTGCTTTTTGGAAAAGCTTAAGTCGTTCCTCTTATTCCTTGTCAAGGACTATACCTTAAATACCCTTCTTCTTTCTTGGCCGACTCCCTCATCTTCTTTTGACTGGCACCAACTTTATCCGCATTTTTGTTTTCTTCTTTCTTCATATTTTGTTTCTCCACCCACCTTCAGTTAACTTAAGTTCTTTTTTTGTTTTAAATTTTTGTAAAATGGTAGGTGTGATGGCAGATGGTTGGTGTGTGTGCCTCTGCCATCTTGTCTTGTAATCTCATATCATTCCCATTTGCCCACACGTTTATATGTCCACAAGTTTGGTGTATGGAAAATGAAGGGTTGGATTAAAAAATTTCAATAATTTGCAAATGAGATTTTTTGTTTTATTTTTTAGTCATAGGATTTTCAAATATTCCACTCTTCACTTTCCATTTTATTTTAATAATAATAGGATTTTTGTCATTTTGATGTGAAATTGTGATATTTTTTTGTGTGAATTTTGTGAAGTTGAGCACTTGAGCTAATTATTATGAGAATAGGCAGATATATATATATATAGTTATAAAATAAAGGAAATAGTGGGACAAGACACGCAAATGTGATGATAAGATTATATCTTTTAAGTGGTCATCTACATAATGTATATAACTAATTATACATGTAATGGTTTGTTTACTTTAACAAAGGAGATTCCATATGTATATATAGCCTTCAAAGTGTGTGGAGTTACTTCTTAAGCATTAAGACTATAAAGACAATTTTTAATTGATATGAACTAACGTCACCATTAATATTCATAACACTCCCTCTTGGATGACCATTTATTAAGAATACGTCTTATTAAAATCTTGCTAATGAAAAACACAGTGGGATCAAAACCAATGGCGAAGGAAAAAGAGTACAGTATTCTTGTGTTTATTTGAGTGCCTTAGGACTGCCTCATTAAAACCTTTGCAAAGGAAAACCCTATGGGAAAAAAACCTTAGCGAAGGAAAAAGAGTACAATCAGCACATATCTTTCAAAACATATACTCCCTCTAATGGGTACGTAGATCTTTAATTGTCTATGATGATAAAATCTTTAAGTCAATGCATGCCAATGTTGTGCATTATCTTCTTTAATGTTGCAGCTGGTAAAGACTTAATGAAGAGATCAACCAATTCTTCACTTGATTGTATATGCTTGACATCAATATCACAGCTCTTCTGAAGCTCATGTGTATTAAATAATTTTCGTGAAATGTGTTTGGTTCTATCACCTTTGATGTAGCTCCTTCTAATTTGAGTGATACAAGTAGCATTGCCTTCGAATAATTTTGTTGGACTATCTTTGATTGAGGATAATCCAAATTTTTCTCGAATATGTTGAATTACCAATCTTAGCCAATTCACTACTTCATGAATTGCGATAATCTCTAAAAGATTTGAGCAAGTGGCAGATATAGTTTGCTTAACAAATTTCCATGAAATAGCAATGTTGCCACAAGTAAACAAATACCCTATTTGTGATCGGCCTTTGTGTGGATCATAAAGATAACCAGCATCCGCATATCCAATTAATTGTGAATTTGATTTATTTGGATAAAATAATCCCATGTTAGTCGTTCCACAGAGGTAACGCAATACATGCTTGACCCCATTCCAATGTCTCCGAGTTGGTGCGGAACTATATCTTGCTATTAAATTGACTGAAAAAGCTATTTTAGATCGTGTGCAATTGGCAAGATACATCAAAGCACCGATTGCACTAAGGTATGGTACTTCAAGACCAAGAGTTTATTCGCCATCTTCTTGAAGGCGAAAATTATCTTTCTTGACATCAAGTGATGGAACAACCATTGGAGTGCTCAAAGGATGAGCTTTAAATGTGAAAGTGCTTCCGAACCTTTTCTATGTAGGTTGACTGATGAATAAGAATTCCATTTGGAAGGTGTTCAATTTGTAAGCCAAAACAAAATTTGGTTTTATCGAGATCATTCATCTCAAACTCATTCTTTAAGTAATCAACGGTTTTTATGAGCTCTTCAAGAGTTCCTACAAGATTTAAATCGTCAACATACACCACAATAATAGCAAATTTGAATTATGATTTTTTAATAAAAACGCATGGACAAATAGGATTATTCTCAAATCCTTCTTTCAATAGATACTCACTCAGTCGATTGTACCACATGCATGTGTCCGGATTGCTTTAAACCATATAAAATGTTTGTAGCTTGATAGAATATATTCCTCAAGTTTTCAAATTATATGCTTCAAGAATTTTAAATCCTTCAGGAATTTTCAAGTATATGCTTTAGGCATTTTAATCCTTAAGGAATTTTCAAGTATATATCATTATCCAATGATTCATATAGATATGCGCATAGCCAAATTTTTTGTAGCTACCAAGCTAATGAAAAATCTAAATGTAATTGCATCCATTACAGGAGCATATTTTCTTCATAATCAATACCAAGTTTCTAAGAGAAACCTTATGCCATAAGTCGCGCTTTTGTACCTCATAATTTCATTTTTTTTATTATGTTTTCGTACAAATATCCACTTGTATTCAACAGGAATTACACCTTTAGGTGTTTGGACTACAAGTCCAATTACTTTATGTTTTACTCATGAGTTTAGCTCTATCTGAATCTACATTGGCCAATTATTTCTACGTCGACATTCTTCGACGGTTTGTGATTCAAATTTAGCGTCATCACTTCTAATAATGTCAAGAGCAATTTTAAATGAAAATATGTTGTCGACAATAATTTTATTGCTATCCCATATTTCTCCTGTAATTATATAATTTATTGAGATCTCATTATTTTTAGGTACCTATTTCTCTTCAAGAGATAACTCTTCGAGAGATTCCATTTCAGGGAATAACTCTTTAGAAGTTTCCTCTTCAGGAGATTTATTTTTAGGAGATTTTTGTGCATTATTTATGTTGCTTGTTTCATGGGTATAGCCTCTTCAGGGGCTGCGACTTATTTTTCTTGTGTTTTCCTCTTCTGGGGAATTTTTTCTTTATGCCGATAGATCTTTCACGCTTCAGGTGTGTTTTAGATCCATTTACTACTATATAAATTAATTGTCCTTCAGGAACTTTAATCTGTGCTAGAGTATTAGCAATCGGAATGTGGGATTTCACACTTTCTTACTGTAAGTGAATACATCCGATAGTTTTCTTTATACCGACAGATCTTTCACGCTTCAGGCGTGTCTTAGATCCATTTACTACTATATAAATTAATTGTCCTTAAGGGACTTTAATATGTGCCGGAGTATTAGCAATCGGAATGTGAGATTTCACACTTTCTTATTGTAAGTGAATACATCTGATAGTTGATTTGCAATATCTTGCAAATTAATAATCCTTTGAACTTTCAGTTCATATTGAGTTTTATGAGGATTAAGATGAGATAGCGTTGAAACATTTCAGCTTATCTCTAACCGTGCTTCTAACACCGACTTTTCTCCCTTTAATGGTGGGAAGACTTTTTCTCGTTATGCTTCTAGCAATGACTTTTCTCCCCCTAATGGTGGGACTATTGTTTCATTAAAGTGACAAACTTTCAAAGCATGTCTTAAAAATATCACCAATTAAAGGTTCAAGAAATCTAATGATGGATAAAAATAAAACCAACATAAATTTTAAGTCTACGTTGGAGAACCATTTTAGTGCGTTGTGAGAGTTCAATAAGAATATATATAGCATAACAAAAATTGTGAAAGTGAAAAATATTTGGTTGTTGGCCAAGTACAATGATGTATCATGTAATAATGTGAACTAATAATACAACAAGTAATATAGCATGTTTCCAACTAAATTAGGTTTTTTTTTTTTTTTTTTTTTTATTTTTTTTTTTTTCATAAGCAACAAGCAATCGTTTGAAGTCATTTAATAAATGATTAAGCTAAATCATATTGAGTATAGTATGAGCAACAAGATGTTTGACACCTATTTTGATTGACATTCAATAGTTATCAAATACTTTAGATTTAAAATCACATGTATTATCATAATAAGGAAACAATTCGATTATTTGAGCAAGAAGGCTAGCAAATGCAATATTCCTAGTAGAGAGTAGGCAAACATGTGACTATCTTGTTGATGCATCTATTAAAATTATATAATACCTGAATGGCCTAGAAGATGGGTGTAAAGAGGAACAGACACCAAGTTTGTAATTTGAAATATTCTTATTATATCTTCATGTATACAATCACTAATGTTTGTAATTCAAACCATACGGTTGTATATGATTAAGTCTATATTTCAAATTATAGGATTAGTTTGTATTTCAAATTATAGGATTTGTCTTACTCTTGATAAGTCTATCCTACCTTGTAGTTATCCTATGAGTGCAAGACTTCTATATAAGTCAGCACAGTTAATGAAATAGAACTCAAGCTTCCAGTATAATTTTTATTGCTTTATTATTTTCTTTATGGTATTAGAGCTCTCAAACTCACACGAGTAAAACGATCCAAATACACAAAAATGACTACCTCTTCCCTCACAAAATCTGCCTATCCTGCTAACCACAATGTCACCAATTTTGTGTCACTTAAACTCACTGGGAAACCCAAGTATTTTCATTGATAGAGAGTCAAGACTTGATTGGGTTCATCACAGGGACAATCTCAACCCCTGCGGCAGAGATTCCAAATGATACAGAAGATGGCATGATGCCAAATCCGGACTTGGCAGCCTGGACTCACACTGACAGATTGATCAAGGCATGGATCACAGCAACCATTTCCAAAGAAGCTCTTGGGACTGTTGTTGGCCTTACCACTTCACTGGATGTTTGGAAGGCTCTCTCAAATACTTATTCACAGGATTCTCAAGCTAGAGAATTTGAACTACTTCTCAAGTTACAGGAGAAGAAGAAGGACACGGTTCCTTTAAATGACTTCATCTGTAACTTCAAGCTGACCTGGGACCAACTTAATGCAATTGGCAAGCTTGTACTTGATCAAAAAAAGGTTTTTTGGCTTCTAAATGGATTAGGATCAAGGTATGAATCCTTTTCCATTGCTATGCTCAAACCAACAGTCCCATCTTACCTTGATTTAATCCCACTACTCCATGTCATGAACTGCACAATAAGTCTTTTTTTACTTATCAACCGAACCCAACAGTGGCTTTTGTGGGCTAACGGTCCAACTTAAACAAAGGTTCTCAATCCTCTTTCAATTCACGTGGAAAAGGTTTTCATCAATCCGGTTCAAGACCTCCTTATACCCCACGGAATGCTCAGCAACAATCCTTCTCCAAGAATCAATCTCAGTCAGGTTCAAATACAGCTTCACAAGCTGGTTCTCTTCCACATTGTCAAATATGCAAAAAACGTGGTCATCATGCTCTCAAGTGCTGGCATAGGTTTGAGAACAGTTATCAGGATGACCAAGTTCCATAGGCACTTGTTGCATTGCATTTAAATTCACCTACTGCAGGTGAATGGTTTTCAAATAAATAAAGGACATTAATATGCACTCCATTGGGAGTATTAAAATAATCAATGGGATTTTCAGGATCAAGATAACATATAGGCCTTCTATTTAAGGTATCAAAATAACCCACAAGATCTTCTAGATCAATAAAATTAATTTTGATTCCTTTTAATTGGAGCTTGGTATAGGTCTACCATATGTTTATTCGTATGACAGGTACGTGACCAATGCCCTTTCATACCACACTTATGACATTTTTCTTTATGGGTTTTTGGGGGTTTATTCTATAAACCTCTTCCATTTCCATATTATTTTGTTTTATTTTAATTCCATTTTCGGTGGTAGGGTGTGGTATTCTTTATTGAAATATTTTGAGTACATCCCCCTTGATTCCTACCACGTCCATACTCACGACCATTATTTCCTCTATAATTCAATGAGGTTCTATTCACTTCAGGGAATAGTGTAAAACTGGTCGGGCGAGACTGATGGTTTTTCAACAAAAGCACATTATTTTATTCAGCCACTAGAAGACAATATATTAGTTCATAATATTTTTTGAACTTATGCCCTCGATATTGCTACTGTAGGAGCACATTCGAGGCATGAAATATATTGTATGTTTTCCTTTTTCAACATGTCTTCTTCAATGACATTTTCCTCACATAATTTTAATTGTGAGTTTATTTTAAAAAGTACAAAAATGTACTCATTTATACTTTTAAGATTTTGCAACTTCAGGTGCATTCATTCATAACGAGCCTTTGAGAGGATTATGGTTTTTTTTTTTTCTCAAATTATTCCATAAAAGCAGGGTATCATTTACTGTAAGGTACTTTTTTTTCTTTTCTTCTTTTCATGGAGATGATGGAGAATAAAAAGCAATCCTGCTGAGATGCTTGGTTTCCATCTTTAATATTATCTCCACAATTTCATTGCAAAGAAATGGATCTCAACATTAAGGATCCAAGATAAATGATTCTTTATGTGATATATCAAGGGTGTAAGATTTGACAACGTCTATAACAAAGATAATAACATTAACATTAAATGAACAAGCATTTATATCTTGTATTTAATTAATACGATATTCAATCTAAATTATTTAGATGTAAACTTTAATAAATAAAAAAAACATATGTATATTTATATACAAAATTAATAGGAATGTGTCACATATGATTCCAATAGGATTAAAATAAAAGAACATGTGTAATGAAATTTCTTAATTTAACACCGACCGTATTTAATAATATTACTAGATATAATATGTCTAAGATTTTTAATCCGGCCATTAACTAAATACTAAGGTTTTAAGCATCAATCAATGTGATAATAAATAAATTAGATAATACGATTACAAATTCATTAGGAAAAACTTATTGTGGATTAAAGTGTTACACAAATCACCTTTTACTGTGATAGATAAAGTAAGGACAAATTCCTTTTACAATTTGGCTAGAATCTCGTGCTGATAACGTGTTATAAAATAAAGGAAATAGTGGGACAAAACACGCAAATGTAATGGTTTCTTTACTTTTACAAAATGGTACGCCAAAATAGTTCATGTATACTTAAAAGATATAACGTGTTATAAAATAGTTCATGGTTTCTTTACTTTTAAATAATGGTACGCCAAAATAGTTCATAAATACTTTTAAAAGATATAACGTGTTATAAAATATTTGTTATAACACGAGATTCTACATAACGTGTTATGGTTTCTTTACTTTTAAATATTTCGAGATTCCACATAATGTATATAACTAATTATACATGTAATGGTTTCTTTACTTTTACAAAGGAGATTACGTATGTATATATAGCCTTCAAAGTGTGTGGAGTTACTTCTTAAACATTAAGGCTATAAAGACAATTTTTAATTGATATGAACTAACATCACCATTAATATTCATCATATATATATATATATATTAGCGATAACCCCAAAACGGTACGCCAAAATAGACCAATACCGAAATATTTTATTCCAATGGACAAACCAAAATGGGCACCGAAACAAAATTGACAACCTTACTAAAAAGCCTTTTTTTTTTTTTTTTCTTTTTTTAGGTCCATAGTTCTAGCCAATTTCTTAATCCACGGACCATAATCCACAAGTGAATCTTGACCAATCCACAAGACAATAAGATAGTTAAGAGCCACTCACCATCTCCAAATTTCGGTCTTCTTTAAGGTTAGTTTTTTTAGTTTCTATTTTTATTTTTAAATATACTTGTTCAGAATCTTTAGATATATGCACTATATGTAGGGGTGGCAATAAACCTGCGACCCGCGGGTACCCAACCCGCCCCACCTCAAAAAACCCGCCCCGCCTCGTTTATGTAATAGGGTATCGGGTCGGGTTTTTAAACTGAAAACGAGTTTTAATCGAGTTTTAAACGGGTCGGGTTTTATTGAAAAAACCCGAATCTGAGTCTTCTCCAATCTTACCCGCCCCGTCTAGCTCTAGAGGAAGTACCTGCTCGCTCCCTGCCACGTCAGCGTCTCCTCCAGCGACTTTACGTGATCGGAAGCTGAATACTACGTTGTGGATTTCGTAAACCCTAGCTTTCCACTCTCCGACGCTCTCGGTTTTCTCTTGGCGCCTCCAGTTTGTTTTTCCGACGAGCTCGGCTTTTCAAGCCATCGAAGCCTGCTAGTATCGTCTCGGAGATTGCCGTCGCGCTTCCAGATCTTGTAAGCATCGGAGGGAGCGATCTTTCCGATGAATGGAATCACCGAGCTCTCGAAATGGAAAGAGATATCCATGTAGAAATCACGCATCTGACGGAGAACCACAATGACATGTGGCAATCTCCGACGCCACTTGGCCCACGCCCAAAAAAAAACTGAATTGGATCGGGTCGGGTACCAGTTGGGTTGGGTTAAATGGGTACCCGTTGAAGCAGACGGGGCGGGACAGTAAGCGGGTTTTTTTGGGGCGGGTCTCTAAACGGGTCGGGGCGTGGCGGGGTGGGGCGAAACCCACCCCATACCACCCCATTGCCATCCTTAACTATATGTTTGGAACCGAAAGAAATAGAGGAAAAAGAGATGAGACTGGATGGAACGGTGATCATAATATATTGTAAATTTAGTATATTTTAATCATATTCTATTCTATTTTTCTCTCCTCTCCACTTATCTCACTTCATCAAAACATAGGATACCTAACTATCTATTATTATTATTATTTTTACCTTTCTAAGTCTTTTGACGCGGGATTTTGAAGCCACGATTACAAGATTCTTCCAGTAAAATATGGACGAGAAGATATAGGCAGAGAATGTGGAAATTTAAGAGCAAATTTGGTAAAGTTGGACTATAAAAGAAAAGGACAAGGACTTTGTTGTCGCAAGAAAGTACTGTTTGAAAACTGTCAAGGTGCATGTTTCGGTTCCCTATGGTTGGAGATGGAGTTTGAATGTTTGATATATAGAGCTTGTAATTGAAATGTTGGAAATTACAGACGTATAATATAAGTTTGCATTCTCTTGTCATTGTCATGGACTGAGGGGAGACTTTGACCAAAATTCTTTAATTGTTCTCAAATTAAACACTCCTATAGAGAAGCAAATCGTTGTGTGGTGGATTGGCGGATATAATCAGCAAGAAGACTTAATTTTGTTTTCTGAACTCCTCATGATGTATTATTTTTATCAAATCCAGATTTGGTGAATGACTACTATATCTATTTCTATTTAGTAGTTAGTAGTGAATTCCCTTTCTACTTTAAAAAAATACTGTACTTAGGACTCAACATTTATTCGCTAATATTTGAATCAAGTTGTATTTTAGTCCATAATATTTGAAAATTCCTTTTTAACCCTAAAATATTGTATACATACAAAGTTAGTCATTCTGTAATATTGCTTTTAAAATTTTTGCTTACGTAGAAAAATTGAAAAATGTCACCTGGCACTTCGTTATAATAATTAGGTTATGGAATGAATAATTTGGTATGTTTACAATTTTAAAAATACTAAAAAAAAAAAAGATTTTTCAATTTTGAAGACTAAAATAGAATCATAACCAATTTAAAGACCAATGGTATAATTTCAGGAAAATTATTCAGTAGTCCAAAACTACAAATAAATACATAGTCTCCCTCTCACATGAATGGTGAGTCCTACCATGAATTTAATTAATGAGACCCACATTTATGTGGTGGGTCGTACCATTCATGTGAGAGGGGGACTACGCATTTATTTGTAATCTTAAACTACTGAATAATCACTCATAATTTCACCTAATGTTTGTTCTACATTTTCCCTTTCTACTAAAACAAGATGACTGTCAATTAGTTGATCTCCTTATTAATGTGTAAATTAATGTATGTTCAACATTTGTCTATATTTGTCTAAAATTCAATGTCTACATATATATATAATTTTATATATAATTTGATGAAACTAATTAATAATTAATTGACTAGAAGAATAAAGTGAGGTCATTACAATATGTGGAGAGGAAAATTCGAACCCAGAGATTCTTTTCAAACATAAAATCGAGTAGTGTTGTTGAGCTTCAAGATTCTTGGTAAACTTATAATTTTATCAAATGAAAATAAATAACACTTTCATAAGATTAAATAAAATATTAATTGTATTTATAAAGTTTTACAATGAATTTTGAAATAATAAATTATCCTAACTTCTTTCGAGGTTTGAAGAATTGTCATGAATGAATGTATTCTTAGAAATAGCACATTGTGTCCCTTGCGCTTTGTAATATATATAATAGATACAATTATTCATGTGTTATTTTAAAAAGCAATATTAGGGACACAATTTATTTATTTATTTATTTTTTTTCCAGTTGTGGTGGCAAGTTTTGATTGGAGTATTATCATTTTCACATGAGCTTACCAATGACACAAGTTTTATTATGTATCAATTGCAACAAAAAATTAAAATGTTAGATTTATTACATTATGCAATAAATTGTGAAAAATATAATTTAAAAAAAAAATTAAATACTCATTTTGATTTAATCTCCGGAATGGTTATGAACTAGACTAATTAGATGTAAAGTAAATCCTAAAAAAAATCTTTGGAGGTAGAGTATCATTTCTAAAAATGGAAGATAAGTTCTAAATATTTTTTTAAACTTCAAGACATATGAGTACAATTTACCCATTTTGAAAATTAATTATGTTAAAAGTCATTTCATTAAGATAATTACAAAAAGATAATGTTGGTACACATATCATGGAAATTATTCTTTAAGATTAAATTCTAATGCGTGAAAAGAATGCTACATGCTAGAACATATAAAGTTACGTTCACTTATATATACTCTAAGGTAAAACCAAAGCTTTTTAAATTTTTGATTAACCTCATAATATTGTGCCACATCAACTTTTGAGATCTCACAAGTTTATACCTCATTATTTTAATATGTATTTTCTAATTGAATTTAAATTTTATTCTATAGTTAAATCTTCTATTAGAATCTTGATACATCATATTTTCTTTAATAAAAAGAATATATTGTTCAATGGGTTAAATACAAATTTGGTCCTAACATTTAAAATGGGCAAAAATATTCCCTAACGTTTCAAAATCGCGCATCATTGGTAATTCTATTAGTCTCCATTAATTTGGTATATACATGGCTAACAGATTGATGACGTTACCAAATTTTAATTGAGGTGGCATTTTTTTTTTTTTTCATTTACAATTAGGATATGACATGGCTTACACATTTTAAATCAACCCAATCCATAAAATAAACCTAGCCTGAATTGAAATAAACCCCACCCGAATTGAAGATCAACCCAACCCTAAAATTATACCCAATCTTTCACTTCTCCCTCTTCATCGCTCTCGTCTCTTTCCTCTTGAGTGTGTCGCCTAAAACACCATCACCATACCCTTTCTCTTGCCTTTATCTCGCACTTCTCTCTAAACTTTGGTCCATAGACCTTTAAATTTCATTCACCAGATTCGTTCATTATTTATTAGTACAAAGAAAAACACTTGTAAACAAAAAGGGTTATAATCAGAATTTCTGTTGTAGATTCATGATGCGCCAATTATATATATTCACCTTGGATGCGTCTATTATGTGATTATTTTAAGCAGTATACTTTATACTGAAGTGGTGGGCAATTGTAGAAAATTTTACCAATGCTTAATGTAATCGAGTTCTGTTGCTTTTGAGTTCTTGGAAACATTATCTCCAGCTTTAGAATTAATGGTTTTTATGGGAACATACAGATCCAAAAGATAAATTAAAAGTTTATTTTTTAAGGTTCTTTGCTTCTGCGGTTCAAAAACAATAAAATTAAAGATGCCACATTGTATACTAATTAAAGGCAAGAACATTTTACAAAAAACATATTAATCATACGATGAGAGAAAAATAAAGGAAAAAAAGGGTGGTGCTTCAAAATTTTTTAACCAAAATCCGGTGAAATGGTTGCAACCTTTTATCAGTATGTCCCACACCAGTTGTTGTGTTTAGTCAATTTACACAGGGGTTAGATTATGTAGTAAGGCCACAAATCAACTAATGACCCATAATAAATGGCTTAATTACATACATACAAGAGAAAGGGTGCACAGTGATGGTGTTTCAGGTGACTAAGTGAGAGAGGAAAGAAGCAAGAGCGATGAAGAGGAAGAAGAGAGAGATTGGGTTTAATTTTAGGGTTGGGTTGATTTTCAATTCGGGTGGGGTTTATTTCAATTTGGGTTGGGTTGATTTAAAATGGGTAAGCCATGTCATTTCTTAGTTGTAAATGAAAAAGAAAAATGTCATCTCGATTAAAATATGGTTACGTCATCAATCTGTTAGTCACATATATATCAAGTTAACGGAAATTAACGGATGGACCAATGGTGCACGATTTTGAAACGTTAGGGACTATTTTTGCTTGTTTTAAACGTTAGGGACCAAACATGCAACTTAGATAAACGTTAGGGACCAATGGTGTATTTAACCCTTGTTCCATATATACAAATATAATCATAATAAATGTTTAATACTAAATATATTTTATATATAAACACAATAATAATAAATGTCTTTTAATAATTATCAATTTTCATACTTAGATAAAAAAAAAATAAATGAGAAAAAAAAATCATATTATGTTAAATTTTCCCGTGCAACCAACTAGTATTTATGTATATCAATTTTTATTTTTAATTTTTTTTTAAGATGAGAAAAAAGAAAAGAGTAAAGTGCAAGTGGCTGCTTACTCTCCGAAAGTACATTAAATGCGTACTCTATCCTTTCACAGAAGTGGTGGGTCCTGCTAATTAAATTCATGGTGAGACCTATCACTTCTGTGAGAGGAGGGAGTACGCATTTAATGTACTCCTGAGATATTATATAATTTTGCCAAACACTTGACTACGTACCCAAACTGTGTCATTAAGTGCAATGAAGTGAGCAAAGTCAGACATACCATTAATACTAGTGATGACCATAACTTCATGCATCAAATAAGAAAAATAAAAGAAGTTTTGAATGGTTTTTTTGCTATATATTCTTAATCATAAAAAAAAAATCGGTTAATTTTGCTGATGGGTTGGTACCCTACAATTTGTCTAATCACATGAACTTGTTTTAGAAAAAGTGAAGTATAAATGTAATCTTTTCTTGTCTTATTTTTTTTTTGGATTAAAGTAAGTCATCCATCAAAATGATCTTTAATGTAGTACATCCGTAAGTAACTCTTGTTTGTTTATTTCTAAGAAATTATCACTTTGTGAATTTGATATTTTATGTCAATAATTAATTGTTGCACCAATATATCCTAAAAAAAAAAAAATGCTCCATAGTTTCTTCCTAAGATACCAAATGACCAAAAACGAATCAAAAGAACGAGATGGATGAAAACAGTATAAAACCGTGTTAAGAAAAAAGAAAGAAAAAAAAAAGTCGAAATCGGTTTGGACGGGAAAGCCTCATTTCTCCAATCCTTTTTGTTTCCTCTTTATATATTTTGCATATTTTGCCAATTTATCAATAAAATTGTTAAATTTTATAAAAAAAATTTAACATATGGACGTAAATACTAAATAGCCAGAGACTAAAGCGTAAGAAAAAAAAATCTATCCACTCGAGGTATCGAAATCTAAAGTAGATAGGATTACTATGATACTTGTTTATAAGGAACTTTAATCTATATAAGAGATAACAATAATGATTAAAAAGAAGTATAGATGAGATAAATCTCATGACCGGGATAACCAGTTTTTCTCAGTTTCGAAGTTAGCTTGAATCAATGAATCTGTATCACACAATTCTTTTTCTACACTCCACAGTTTACGCAGGTTAATAGAGGGATCCATAAGACCATGATTTTCCATGTCTTTGGCAAAAATTCTGTTGTCCACAATTCACGGTAGTAAATAAATTGACCCAAAAGTGACAAGACCATAATTTTCCAACTTTCTTTCCAAAGACTTGCTTAAACATTTCCAGAATTAAAGTCTTGTACCATGCCAATGCCACACATTAGTACAAAGATTGGAAAACTGTGCCACAGCTAGAATTTCAAAGAGTTCAACCCATAAAATACGCTAAACATGAGGGATTAGAATGGTATTGATGGTTAGAGTCTTCTATTCACTGGTAGCATATTATCTATCAATGCCATCTCAATACTTATCTCCTTCTAAAAGACCCAAAATATATTATTATTTCTGATTTCTTAAAGGAAATATGAGGCGGTTATTGTGGACATATCTGGTCCTCTTTATCCACTTCTTGCCCATGCGTTCTCCAGTTAATTCTTCTTCTTCTCCGTCATCAATGCCTTTATGCCATTCAAATCAGTCCTCTGCTTTGCTCCAATTCAAGAACTCCTTTTCCATTTTTAATAATAGTTATATTTGTGAAGTATATGGAATGGCCTATTATCCGAAGATGAATTATTGGAAAAACGGCATAGATTGTTGTGGGTGGGATGGGATCACGTGTGATAAGATGACAAGTCATGTGATCAGCATCGACCTCAGTTGTAGTGGCCTTGAAGGTCCCATCCATCCCAATAGCACCCTTTTCTCTCTTCGCCATCTCCAGAAACTAAATCTCGCTTACAACAATTTCAATGACTCCACAATTCCATTTAAGTTTGGTTGGTTTGCAAACATGATGCATCTCAACCTCACTTATTCCAGTATTACTGGTAAAGTCCCATCCGAAATCTCCCACCTATCCAAATTGGTTTCATTGGATCTCTCTAAGAATTTTCTCTTGAAACTAGAAACGCCTAGTTTGAAAAGGCTTATTCAAAACCTAACCCATCTAAATGAACTTTTTTTGGATAAAGTTTACATGTCTTCGGTTTCACCTACTTCATTCATGAATTTGTCTTCTTCATTGACATCTCTTAGTCTTTTTTATTGTGGATTGATAGGGAGATTCCCAGATAATATATTCCACCTCCCAAACCTCCAGCTACTTGATGTGAGATACAACTACAATCTCACCGGTTCCCTTCCAAACTATAACTGGAGTAGTCCTCTCAAATCCTTGCGTCTCTCTGAAACTAGATTCCCAATCAACTCACCTAATTTAATCAGCAATCTCAAGTCTTTAAAAGAATTGTACCTCAGTGGGTGCAATTTCATAGGGTCATATCCAACACTTCTTCCTAACCTCACACAATTCACTTTTTTGGACCTCTCACCTAATAACTTTGTTGGTCAAATTCCATGGTCCCTCCTAAACTCTAAAGGACTCACTTACTTAGATCTCTCATACAACAACTTCATAGGTCAACTTCCAGACCCATCTTCAAATAAGTCTTCCAATAGTCAACTAGAATCTTTCGACTTAAGTTATAACTCACTAAATGGCACATTACCATCTTGGGTGTATATCATGCCATCTTTGCGTTACTTAAATCTGGGTTATAACCAACTCACTGGGTATATTGGTGAATTCCAGCATAACGCATTGGTTTCTCTTAGCTTGAGTAATAACAAATTACATGGCACTCTTCCAATGTCAATCTCCAAACTTGTGAGGCTTTATGTTCTAGATATCTCCTTCAATAATTTAAGTGGCAATGTGGAGTCCAAAATCTTCTCAAAGCTCAAAAGTATTAGATCTGTTGATCTTTCACATAACCCTCTCCTATCACTAAACACCTTCACCAATGCCACTAATATCTTGCCCAATATTTACTCATTACATTTGTCGTCTTCCAACTTAAGTGAAATTCCACACTTTTTAAGAACCGTAGAATATTTAGGAAGATTAGACCTTTCAAACAACCAAATCAAAGGAAATATTCCGACGTGGTTATTAGAGGTGGGGAAGGAATCGTTGAATTATTTGAATCTTTCATACAACTCCTTGACAAGTATAGGACACCTTCTATGGAAGAACTTGATGATTCTTGATCTTCGTTTTAACTTGCTTCAAGGACCACTTCCAGTTCCTCCATTAGAAACTTTTTTCTTTTCAGTCTCCAAGAATAATTTGACTGGAGAGATCCCTTCCTTGATTTGCAATCTCAATTCCCTTGAGTACCTTGATTTGTCTTATAATCACTTGAGTAACATGATTCCTCCATGTTTGGGAAACTTGAGTGATTCTCTCATAGATTTGGATCTGCAAAACAACCATCTTAATGGCACCATTCCAACAATGTTTTCCAAGGGCAATTACTTGAGAAGTCTTAAACTTAATGGCAATCAATTGGAAGGGTCATTGCCATGATCATTGGTCAATTGCAAAGAGTTGGAAGTTCTAGATGTTGGTAACAAGAAGATTAATGACACCTTCCTTCGTTGGTTGGAAACTCTTCCTGAGTTGCGGGTTCTTGTCTTGCGATCAAACAACTTTCATGGTATCATAGGTAATCCCAAGACCAAAATTTCATTCCCTAATTTGCGAATCATAGATCTCTCTCACAATGAGTTCCACGGTCTTTTGCCAACAAACTTTTTCAAGCATATAAAAGCCATGATGAATATGAATGCAAATAAAGGTGAATTGAAATATATGGGTGATGACTATTATCAAGATTTTGTGACGGTGGCCATGAAAGAGATTTTTATTGAAATAGTGAAAATCCAAACTCTCTTCACAACCATTGATTTCTCCAACAATAGTTTCAAAGGAGAAATTCCAAAGTCAATTGGAAAGCTTAGGTCACTCAAGGGGCTTAATTTTTCACACAATAATCTTACAGGTCATCTGCCTCCATTAGATCTCTCCTCAAACATGCTCACAGGAGATATTCCTAGACAGTGGGTAGAAATTACATCACTTGAAGTTTTAAATCTATCAAAAAATCTTCTTATGGGGCCAATACCTCGAGGTAATTAGTTCAATACGTTTACAAATGATTTTGTAACAACCTAAGGAAAGCGTTAGCCACATATGCGCTTATACCCCAAAAGGATAAGTCAAGTTACAATTGAGGCTCCTTGCAATTGTTAATAAAGCCCAGTTCGACCCAATAATTGCCCAATGTGGGACTCAGCAAACACACACACTTATCAGAATTTGGGGCATCACAATCTCCACCACTTAAATCCCTAACGTCCTCGTTAGGGCCCATATGTCCGAGCCCACACGAGATTACTAGGTTGGCTCTGATACCACAATTGTCACGACCCGAACCCAAACCAAAGATTTAGGTACATGACTTGTCATATTTAACATTAAGCTTAGCTTAGTAGTAATAGAATAAGAGATTTAAACCTGTAACTTAGAGAAAACTAGCAACCAAAAATGGAGCAAAGCAGAACTAGATATCCATAATAAAACCAATCAGAAATATCATTCTAATACTTTAAAAACCATAATTCTCCTAATAAAAATATCCCATCCTGCAACACAATAAATAAGCCTTAAACTACATCCTCAATGTCGTAAAATTAACAAGTTTACAATCCTTAATGAAATTTAGAACAATAAAACCAATCTACTAACATGTCTCTCTAAAATAATGTAGTCTTCACTTCACAGCTCCAATAGTCACCAACTAGTCAGATTCAAAGAGTCCACTGCACTAATCTGAAAAGTGGGGAAGGGAAGGGGGTGAGCTTGATTGCTCAATAAGAGACCACATCACACGACATTCTCAAATAAAAATACGTATTACTTAAATAATATATTTGCTTTACAAAACATTCACCAACAGTATGAATGATTATTCAGTATAGACAGTACATTGAAAATTGCATAGTTTCTAGAAATAGATAACTATTCTTATAAAACTTTCTCAAATTCAATAAGCAATATATAAGAATGATATACTTAATCATAAGATAGTTTTCCACAATTAAATCTGTAAAGAACGATAAACAGTAAATTACTGTATTAAAAACAATAGCCAGACAAGACTTATGCTGCTAAACAATCAGTGGGTGAGTCCATGGGAAACAATATCCTCAAAGAGGTAAACAATAACAATAGCTCATGAGCAATGATAACAATACAATGGCTCTGAAGAGCAACAATACAATACACCACACCACAATATACGATACCTCGGCCAAAGGCCAACACTTAACCCTGTGTTGGCATAGGTTGTAGACAGTCTAGCTGACCATTGAAAACATTTTACTTTTCTTAAAAACTTCATAAACACAATTTATGTAATACAATAATCAATAATCAGTATAAGGATCTAACAATGATTTAAAATTTATAAGTTTCACTCTTTGAAATCTATATATATATATATATATTGAGAGATGTCATGATCTGAAGTCCACTTACTTTGAATAGCCAAGGCCAAGTTTTGCCTCCAATGTCTAGGGCGATATCAACTAGAACCTAAAGAAAGATTAGATGACCCAATAAGGATAGGTACAATACTTAACTATCAATCTAAGCGAATATAAAACTCTAAGGAACATATAAGGATTTAATATTGATACCTAATTAATTCAGTTCTCAATTTTCTGCTAAACTATCTAAATTCCATCAAACTCCTTGAATCTTTAATCACTCACACTCTAATATTTATCCATAACCAAAGAAATCTTTAAAGCTTGTATTAGCCCCCCAAAAGGATTCATTTTCATATTGTATTTAACCTACAGTTCAAAACAACCTAACGTTTCATCCTGTTATGGCTATCAAATTAAATACTCCATGTCTATGTTTGTACATACATCATGATATTTTCTTATATGTATATACGGGTATTCTATATACATACTAAGACTAAGATTCACATATCACAAGTTTCATATGATACAATGTAATATACCTAAATTCCTTAATCATATGCACTACCAGTATGCATATATGTAACCAAAACTAATATATAAAGCTGGTATATACACTTAACGACACCACCTGAATTAACTTCATTAGATTATACTTTTCGGAACATCTGTATATATATACATATCATAGCATTAGTTACTCGTTCCATATGTATAACCACTACCATAATATATTATTGATCAATAACTACACCTATAGAACATCATGATTTACAATATATATATATATATATCCTATTACTCTAGAATCATTATGCACTGACGGTGGCCTATAGATTTTCGGAACTCTTTTACATGAGATGTCTCAGTTTTAGCATTTGATAATATATATACTCTAATATCAAATTCCATTGACTTACCTTCACTGTTACTAGCGTCTCCGTTCTTCAATGTATAACCCTTTTGAAGCTTATCTAATATAGCAAGTTAGTTAACAAGGAGAAGATTATATATACACAGGAACTCTAGCTAGGGTTTAGGCCAATTTACTACAATAACCCTAATTAATATTTCTATTGTCTAATTAACCCTCTAAAATAAATAACTCTTATTTAACTTCTTTTCTTAATATCCAGTCCAATTTACCCCACTATTGGGCCTATTTAAGAATTAAATGAAATCATTTTATACAACTTTTAAATTAAATTTTAACTATGTGTTGAACCTTAACCGGTTGCAAAATACTAATTATGTTAAAAATTTTGGGGCGTTATATCCTTCTCCCCTTAAAAGAATTTTGTCCTCGAAATTATACGTACCTCCATTTTTTAATAGATGGGGATATTTGGATTGCATTTCATCTTCGCGCTCCCACGAGGTTTCACTCGTGGAATGATTCCTCCACAAGACCTTCACCAAACGTATAGTCTTGTTACATAACACTTGGTCTTTGCGATCCAAAATTTCCACTGGCATTTCTTCATAGGACAGGTCCTCTTGAACTTGGAGTGGCTCATAACTCAGTATATGTGAGGGGTCAGAAACATACCTCCTCAACATGGATATATGGAACACATTATGTATCCCAGACAAAGCCGATGGTAAAGCAAGCTTGTAAACCACAGGGCCAACCCTTTCCAAGATCTCAAACGGTCCCACGTACCTAGGGCTTAGCTTTTCCTTTTTACCAAACCTCATAACTCCTTTCCTTGGTGCCACTCGTATGAAAACCATGTCTCCTATTTCAAACTCCAAGTCTCTTCTTCGTATATCAACATAACTCTTTTGTCTGCTTTGAGCTACTCGCAATCTTTCTCGAATTAATTATATTTTTTCACAAGTCTTTAGAACAATCTTAGGACCCAAAATCTTCCTCTCACCAACCTTATCCCAACAGATTGGAGACCTACACCTTCTCCTATGTAATGCCTCATAAGGTGCCATCCCAATACTTGCTTGATAGCTATTATTATAAGCAAACTCCACTAAGGTCAAGTGATCAATCCAACTACCTTTGAAGTCTAAGACACAAGCTCTTAACATGTCTTCTAAGATCTGGATGGTCCTCTCAGACTGTCCGTCTGTTTGAGGGTGGAAAGCAGTACTAAAGTTCAACTTAGTACCTAGTGCCTTTTGCAAGCTACCCCAGAACCGTGAAGTAAATCGCGGATCTCTATCAGAAACAATAGAAACTGGCACCCCATGCAACCTCACAATCTCGTTAACATAAATCTCCGCAAGCTTGTCAAGAGAGTAGTTCATTCGGATTGGAATAAAGTGGGCAGATTTAGTCAACCGATCCACCACCACCCAAATAGCATCATGGTTCTTAGATGTCCTTGGTAACCCACACACAAAATCCATAGAGATATTTTCCCACTTCCACTCAGGTATAGGCAATGGTTGCAACAACCCCGAGGGTCTTTGGTGTTCCACTTTAACTTGTTGGCAAGTTAAGCATTGTTCCACAAAATGAGCTATCTCTCTTTTCATGTTATTCCACCAATAAACTTCTCGAAGATCACGATACATCTTGGTACTACCCGGATGAACTGTGTAAGGAGAATGGTGTGCTTCCTCCAAAATCTCCCTTTTGATTGCTGAATCCTTAGGCACACAAAGTCTGTCACCAAACCTCAAAGCACTGTCATTGGAGATATTAAATTCAAGCCTATTTTTGCCACGCACTTTTTCCATGATTTTCATCAACTGTGGATCACAACCTTGAGAAGATTTAATTTTCTCGATTAAAGTTGGTTGTACACTTAAACTAGCCAAATAAGATTGGGAGCCATCGATCACAACCTCAACTCCAAGTCTCTCTAGATCATTAATGATATGCTTCTGAGTAGTTAATAATGCGGCTAAGAAGCCATAGGACTTTCGACTGAGTGCATCTGCTACAACACTGGCCTTACCAGGATGATAATTAATTGAGCAGTCATAGTCCTTAATCAACTCGAGCCATCTCCTTTGTCTCATATTCAACTCCTTTTGAGTGGAGATGTACTTTAGGCTCTTATGGTCTGTGCATATTTCACACCTCTCTCCATACAAGTAATGCCTCCATATTTTTAATGCAAAAACAATAGCAACCAATTCTAGATCATGTGTTGGATAATTCTGTTCATAACTCTTTAATTGTTGGGAGGCATAAGCAACCACCTTGCCATGTTGCATTAGTACACAACCAAGTCCCTTGTGGGACGCATCACTATATATAACAAAGCCACTATAACTTGAAGGAATAGTCAATACCGGAGCGGAAACCAACTATTGCTTCAACTCCTAGAAACTCCTTTCACATTCATTTGTCCATTCAAACTTCGCATTTTTCCGAGTCAAACGAGTCAAAGGAGTTGCAATACAGGAAAATCCTTCCACAAACCTTCTATAATAACTTGCAAGACCCAAGAAACTCCTGACTTCACTCACATTAGTCGGTCTAACCCAATTGACCACGGCTTCAATCTTGCTAGGATTCATAGTAATCACATGCCCCAAGAACACCACACGATCCATCCAAAATTCACACTTCTTCAATTTAGCAAACAATTTCCTGTCCCTTAGAATTTGCAAGACAATTCTTAAGTGCTCCTCATGCTCTTCCTGGCTTTTAGTGTAAAACAAGATATCATCAATAAAAACAATAAAAAAACTATCCATGTACTCATGAAATACCCTATTCATCAAATCCATGAAAACAGCTAGCGCATTAGTCAGACCAAAAGGCATCACTAAGAACTCATAGTGACCATACCTAGTTCAAAAAGCTGTCTTGGGTATGTCTTCCTCCTTAACCCTCAACTGATGATAACCTGATCTCAAGTCAATCTTGGAGAAAACTTCAGAGCCTCAAAGTTGATCAAACAAATCATCAATTCATGGCAAGGGATACTTGTTTCTTATGGTTACCTTATTCAACTCCCTATAATCAATGCACAACCTCATGCTACCATCCTTCTTTTTAACAAACAATACTGGTGCACCCCAAGGAGAAGCACTGGGCCGAATAAAACCTTTGTTTAGCAAGTCTTGCAACTGTTCCTTCAACTCCTTGAGTTCCGTAGGAGCCATTCTATATGGTGCCTTGGAAATTGGACCAGTTCCAAGAACTAGGTCAATAGTAAACTCAACCTCTCTCTTAGGGGGTAATCCATGTAAGTCTTCTAAGAACACATCTGGAAATTCTTTCACTATCGAAGTGTTTGTGGTCTTTAGCGTTGTTTCCTCACTCTTTAACACATAAGCCAGGAACCCCTTACAACCCTTTCTAAGCAATCACTTTGCTTGCATAGCTGATACTAGTGGAGGTGGTCTCACCACATGATCTCCTTCAAATACAAATTCATCTTGACCAGGAATTCTAAACACCACTTTCTTTCCAAAACAGTCAATGGAAGCATGGAAGGTAGATAACCAATCCGTCCCTAATATTACGTCAAATTCATACATATCCAGCAACACAAGATTTGCTTCTAATTCTCTCCCAGAGACTAGGACATTACATGATTTGTACACTTTATCTGTACACATTACATGTCTGGAAGGTGTATCAACAGACAATTCAAAATCAAGAGTCTCGGGTATCATATTTAATCTCTGAGCAAAACCATGAGAGATGAAAGAATGAGTTGAACCGAAATCGAATAACACTTGAACATGTTGATTAGTAATAACAAGCAGACCTGACACCATAGATGGGGATGTCTCAACATCTTGCTTAGTTAAAGCAAAGACTCGACCTGCCACTTTCGGTTTTTGTTGGTTCCCATTTGCTTTGTCTGTCTGCTCATTTTGCTGCTTTGGACAATCCTTGATGAAATGTCCCGTCTTGCCACATTTAAAGCATGCTCCAGTCTCCAGATAACATGTCCCACTATGATTCTTTCCACATCTCGGACAAGCTTGATGAGTCTTCTTGCTTGAGTTAGATACCCCATGTTTCTTGAATGAACCACCACTAGACTTTCCCTTTAGAAAATTACCCGACTTTGGCTTCCTTTCTTCATCATTTGTCTTTGAGAGGCGTTTGCAATTCCTTTCCGCTATTAGAGCTCGATCCACCACTTCTGCATATGTTTCCAATTTGAACATGGGAACCGGTCCCTAAATTTCTTCCCTTAAGCCCCTCTCGAAGTATCTAGCCTTCCTTACTTCAATCTCTACCATGTGTGGAGCAAAACATGATAACTCAGCAAACTTACGTTCATACTCGTACACTGACTGGTTCCCTTGCTCTATGCGAATGAATTTAGCTTCCTTTTGGAGCCTCAAACTGTCAGGAAAGTACCTTTTTTGGAAGAGGTTCACAAATTGCTGCCAAGATACGACTCCTCCCTCATGTGTCCTCTCTGTAGATTCCCACCACTCTAGTGCATCACCCTTCAACATAAAGACTGCAAGGGTAACTCACTGCTCATCTCTAACATTCATTGCCTTGAAGAGCCTATCCAGTTCCTTAAGCCAGTTGTCAGCCTCCAGTGGATCTTTTGAACCCTTGAAACTAGGAGGTCAAGCTTTCTAAATTTCTCCAACCTGATGTTGCACAACCTCGGTCAAACCACCTATTGCTTGAATAATAGTCTGAAGGATATCAAATGTTCCCTCAGTGCTTGGTAGACTGTTCCCTGAGCTCTTTCTTGGTGGAGCCATCTATGCAGTACAATAGGGTAGTATAAGTAAAAATTTAGATAACCCCAAATTATAAATCAAACTTACTAATAATACAACAAACTTTCTATATACTATAACAAAATACTACATAAGGTCGAATCACATTACCACTAAAGTTATTGACAAAACTTATACTCTTGTTCTAAGAGTCCTTAAGATTAAAGCTATGAGTCTACAGAATCTTAAACTATGCTCTGATACCACAACTGTAACAACCCAAGGAAAGCGCTAGCCACATCTGTGCTTATACCCTAAAAGGACAAGTCAAGTTACAATTGAGGATCCTTGCAATTGTTAATAAAGCCCAGTTCGACCCAATAATTGCCCGATGTGGGACTCATCAAACACACACACTTATTAGAATTTGGGGCATCACAGATTCTTACAATGGAAACTTGGGGTTATGTGGATTCCCATTGACAAAAGCTTGTGGCGATGACAATGGACAACTACCACCGCCATCCTCAACCATTCAAGAAGATGATTTTGAGTTTGAAAATGGGTTTCATTGGAAAGTCGTATTGTTGGGGTATGGATGTGGATTCATGTTTGGATTGGGTATGGGATATCTTGTGTTATCAAGTGAAAAACCGAAATGGCTAGTGAATATTGTCTATGGAGACCGACGTAACAAGGTGCAAAGATCCAAGAAGAATGCTCATGGTAGAACCGGTTGAAGAAGAATTTAGTTGATGCAAATAAGGATTTAAGGTATATTCTTCCATACTAAAAAAATTAGAAAATACTCTATTTCATCATTTTTCGTGTTAATGATGAGGCTCATTACTGGTGCTAATGGGTGCATAAGCTTTCATGTTTATGGAATCTATACAAGAGAGTAAATAGGCTCACTACTATGTGACTTCATTTAATAACCCTGCTTTATGCTCTAGTGTTAGAAGAAATTTCTCTACTCCATTCAATTCTAAACCACTACTTGGTCAAGGAAAAAATATTTTGAAAGGGGTAGCTCCATTGTTTAGTTGTAGTACCAAATAATTGGGGCATATTCTAAATTATTATTATTACATCCTTGTGACTATTACCTACATTTTGCAGAATAAAGAAGATCCTATTGGTTGGATCGCATGAAGAAGCTAGAGCTACATAAGATGCTTTCAGGAGTAGACTCATTTCCTTTAGAGTTTCAATTAGACACATTTTATTTTAATTATGTTTTTCCAAGAGTTCCATTACTGAGTTGGGATTCCCTACATTTTTTTTTTCTTCTTATTGTCTAGTGAGTTTATTATTTGCAATTCTTCTCTTTTAACTATTTGTTAGATAGAGCTATGTTTCTACTTGTGTTCCACCATTTGGCTAGAGCAACCTTTAGTTTTGTACTTTCATTCTTATTTAACATTATTATGCATTAAAGAATTGACAAAAATAAAAATTTTATTTGGATTACCAAAATTTTGCTAGAAATATTAAATGCAAACAAAAAGAAATTTCAAATTTGAGGCCTCATGAAAGTTAATTTTTTTTTTCCTCTTGTATACCACTTGATTCTATAAACTAACAATGGAGCAATATAATCAAGGCATGTCCATGTCTAACAAATCATCGATATTAAAGTGAGTCTGTTGACACCTCATTTTGCAACCATTAATTTTACTTTTTTACACTTTAGTGTATAAAGGGTAAAATGGTAATTTCACAAGCTTGAAAATTCAAAGTTGGTCCATAAATTTAAAATCATATTTTAAGTGATCAAAATTGAATTAAGAATGAGAGTGCATTTTTCGGATTGGAAATTGGATCAAACACCAAGATTTTATTAAGGAAATAAATTTGATTGGTTGAAATGATATTTACCATAAGCTCACATGCATAAGATTACTTGTTAATTAATTTAATTAGTCCTCTAAAGGATTAAATTAAAATCAATTAATAAATAATTCCTATTGGTTTAGAATATCTTAAAATGGTAAGTATACATGCACAAGATATTTATCAAAGAATAATTCTTAAATTGATTAATTTTTAACTAATGAGATAATTATTTTGACCAATAATTATCATATTAATTATTAATAAAATGAAGAAAATCAATAAATCTTGAATTTAGCCAAAAAAGGACTTCTAAATCTACTAGAAGTTGACCAAAGCTGAAAAAACTCGGAATTATCCAAAGCCTAATTCGGATTTGGATTCCAGCTTGTACATTGATCAGTATTTTGACCATAACTTTTGACTCAGTTATCCGATTTAGTTGATTCAAATTTTTCTGGAAATCTGACATGATGGGTTAAAAATATGCGTCTAATGATCATCTCTAAATTCTAACATTTAGAGGGTCAAAATGGGCCCACAATCAGGGCCTAAAAATTAGTCCGAATTTCAGGATTTTCATGAAGTATATCCAATTTCCAAAACTCTAATGCACTCCCATGAGGTCCAGAATGTGGGTAGGTTCATTTGAGGGCTACCATATAAATAGAAAATATTCTCATTTTAACAAGAGGTTGGAAAAATTAGTCAGAACAATCCTAAGCAAAATTCAAGAGAATTTTTTGCAAAGAGTTAGACTTTGGAATAAGAGCACAAGTGTGTTCTTATATTCAAGTCTAGAGATTACAAAAGTCATTTTTTGTAATCTTTATTTCCAATTTTTCAATTCCTTTTTTAATCTCCTTGAATCATATTTATCGGTTTTTGTCAAGAAACAATTTTCAGGACCGGTGGTATTCTCAATCAAGAGGCCGCACTTTACCAGAATCAAATTCAATTCGGGACACTCATTCAAGAGGTTGCATCCCAAAAGGTACAATCCTCTCTTTTTTAATTTAATGCAGCAACTTTAATTATTTAAAATGCATGATTAGGTTTTAATATTAATTGCTAGATTAATTTTTAATGCACAATTTCTAGATTGCATTGTTTTTGGTTTCTATTTTGTGAATGATGTAAATATGATTTTTCTAACATGTTGTTCTAAAATTACAGCAACTTTAAATTTTCTTTTTCATGTGAGATGTGTGCTTAAATGATTTTAAATGCTTGATGATTAATCACTGTTTAATTTTTCATTGCATGTACTGTTGTGATGCTATGAATCAAATGAGAGTATGGTTTGCTTAAGGTTGTGGACTTAGACTAATGGATCCTTAGAGACTGATCTAGGTTAGGTTGGATGGGTGCCTAACACCTTCCCCTCCAATTCCATAGCCCCCAAATCCTAATCTTAGGGGAAGATTATATTAGTTTATGTATCCTATTTATTTTCTTGTTTAAATTGTATTTAGGACCAAAACCTTGTATTTTGCTTTCTTAGATTGTATCTAGGGCGAAATATTGTAATTTATTTCTTTTCCAAACCATTGTATTATTTATTCAATCAATAAAAGATT
>OU015765.1:10643634-10680928 GCA_907173295.1 Fagus sylvatica
ATTACAAAATCAATTGTGTTACTCAATTTGGTCTTGAATATAAGACCAGAAAGTTTTAAATTGGTCTTAAATTTGTGACATAAAAATTTAACATAATGCACTAAGTTTTTTTGATAAAACATAATGCACTAAGTTGATAGTCATTAAAGTGGTTAATTTATTTTTGGTTGAAACAAATATTAGGATAGCATAATCTTAATATTTTTTTGCCAAAGTACCATCCACTTAAATTCCTAAACGTCATCTAAATGGAAGCAGGGGCATTTGTTTATATAGAAAAATATTTTTATATAGTGACGTATATAAATAATTACCATAATGTATTAAATTGGTAGCCATATTATGTATGTGACATGTAAATAAAAACATGTGACTATATAGATTATATGGAAATAACTTCTTGTAACTTTCATGCTTCATGTGTCAGAATTTTCAAGGTTCACGGAATAGCTTAATGGTAGGATGTAACTACCATATAACTTCCATGATGTGGACAACATATGTCATGTTTACAAGCCGCTTAAAATAGTTATTTGTCTAAAAAAAGACCACCCATTAGTTATTGATGGGTAGTTATTTGACGGAAATAATCACCCATTTTTGTTTAAATAAGAAACTCCTCCTTCAAAAACGTGTCTATGCAAACATCCAAAAGAACAAGAGATCAAAAGAAATCTAGCGAGGTCAAAAGAGACCAATAGTGTAAATTAATTTAGGCATTCCTTTACATATTTGTATGTTGTTCTTATTTCCTTTGTAAGTTTTAATGCAAATATCTATTTGTTTAACTTGTTTGATCTATAATGTTGCTCACTTTGAATTAATATATGTGATGTTATGTTTTCATCCTTCATATTTTATTTGACACTATTCACACAAAAAAGTCATCTTAATTGAGGCAATTCTAAACTATTTACACATTTTTGAAGTTCGAAGTTAGATAAAATAATTTAATTCAAAATTCATAAAAACTTTAAAGTAATTTATTTGTTTTTTACATACAAATTGACTACCACCCACAAAATTTGAGTTCGCTACAAACCATATGGTGTGTCCAATGTTTTGACTAATAATGAGTACCATAAGAAATATGAGTAGGCCCATAGGGAGACGATTAGTGAGGCTCTAACAATTAGGAATAGGTCTAATAATAAGAAGTCTGGTAGGAGAGGCAGATCTTGATCTAAATCAAAATAAGTCTCTAATCAGAAGGTTGGAAAAGACGAGTGTGCCTATTGTCACAACAAGGGGCATCGTAAATCTTTTTATCCTATTTTGAAAAATAAGGATAATAAGGATTCCAATGCAAAATGTAGCACAAAATAATAATGATATTCTAATTTAGCATTGATTGGTTTCATTTGATTTCCATTTAAATGAGTAGATTATGAATTCTACTTGTAGCTATCACATGTGTCCAAATAATGAATGGTTTTACAACCTTGAGAAATTGGAAGGTGGTTTAGTCTACATGGGAATGATCAAACTTGTGATTTTTGGGGGATAGGTAAAATCAAGTTGAAATTGTATGATGGAACAATTTTTTTTCTAAGTTTGAAATGTACCAAATTTTAAAAAGAATCTCATCTCTATGGATTTGTTAGAATCCAAGGGTTTGAAAACTTTTATGTAGATGGAATTCTTAAGGTAATATTAGGTGCATTGGTAGTAATGAGGGTCAAACGTTAAAGTAACTTGTATTTCCTTAGCAAGAATACAGTTGTAGGTGGAGTAGCTGTTGACACTGGAGAATTTCCTCTATCATTGGTAAAAATAGGATTATGACAATAGTCATGGTTTCTAATAAAATTGGGGTGGTTGCTTTAGACACTACTAATGCATGGCAATGGCTCATGAAGCAAGGCTTGGTGAAAGGCACCAAGATCTGCAAACTAGACTTTCATGAACATTGTGTTCTTAGGAAGCAAACTAGAGTCAAGTTTGTAAGAATAGTTCATCAGAATAAGGGTACACTTGACTATGTACATACAAATGTGTGGGAGCTTGCTAAGGTTGCTCTTTTAGAGGTAGGTAATATTTTATTACCTCTGTTGATGACTACTCCCGTCAAATTTGGTTTTACACTTTGAGGCACAGTAATGTGATGCTGATGCTTGATTCTTCTTAAAGTGGATGAAATTGATTGAATTTAAAACAAGTCGTAAGATAAAAAGACTTAGATATGATAATGGTGAGTCTCATAATTTTTTGAAAGTTTTCAAGATGAGGGTCTTTGCTCGCCGCTTTACTACTAGAGAGACCCTACAACAAACATGTATCAAATTGTTGTAGCGTTTGACTCAAATTGTGACTCTTTCTTTTTGGATTGGGTGGAACTCCTACAAAAAGCAACCAAGAAGGATTAGGTATCAAAGTTTTTTAAATAGACAATACTGCAAAAGATTTGGTGGCTTTAACCAAATGATTCTCCCATGTAGGGAGAGATTTTGAATTAATTTGAGAAAGCTCAAGAGAGCTCTAGAATCTTACATTCTTACGAACTAATATTAAGCTCATGCTACGCACATAATGCTTACAACTAGGATTTACATAGTTCGTCAATCTAAACCTCCACTTTTTTAATTAAGCATTGGATCTAAGTCTAATCTGTCTAGGCTACCAAATCAATTCGGGGCTTTAAATTCAAAAAATACTATTGTCTAAGAGTAAGACCCACAAAGTTCAAATTTTTTGAAGTGACAAAAGTTGATTTGACAATGAGATGACACCCATGTAGATAAAAGAAATAAAATTCTTGGATGTGGCTCTCTAAATTATTATTATTATTTTTTTAATATATATTTCAATAGTTGGGAGATGAAGGATTTAAATCTTAATTTTCCTTTAAAAAAAAAAAAAAAACAGTTGAGATACAAAGTTCTTGGTTGGCTCTTTGAATTTTTAGCCAACAAAATGTGGATATTTAGATAATCTAGTCCAAAACTACACACATTTGCAAATAATTGTATGAGAGAATTTTATATTATTAATATATATCTAATCTTAGCGGTTTTATTTAATATGTATGTTATAATAAGAGATGAACAATTAATATTAGGTAGATATGATGCATACAAAAAAGAAGTATACATCTAATGTAATATACCTCCATTAATGAAGTTGTTGAAGTAACATTAATTATATTCATTATCACCTTAATTTGTAAACCTTTTGTAATTAAAACTATAGTTACTTTATGTAAGAATTGGGCTGGCCCAGGGATAAGGCCAACAAGACTTTGGGCTTGGCAACCTAGGGCAACCACATGAAAAAAATAAAAATAAGAATTTCAAGGGGCAACAGATCCGGGCCACATATCTAGAGTTTATTTTTGTCTCTCCAACTTCCCGAAAGCAGTCCATTTATCTTCCTCTGCCTCCCTCTTTATTCCTTTTGCTTTTTGGAAAAGCTTAAGTCGTTCCTCTTATTCCTTGTCAAGGACTATACCTTAAATACCCTTCTTCTTTCTTGGCCGACTCCCTCATCTTCTTTTGACTGGCACCAACTTTATCCGCATTTTTGTTTTCTTCTTTCTTCATATTTTGTTTCTCCACCCACCTTCAGTTAACTTAAGTTCTTTTTTTGTTTTAAATTTTTGTAAAATGGTAGGTGTGATGGCAGATGGTTGGTGTGTGTGCCTCTGCCATCTTGTCTTGTAATCTCATATCATTCCCATTTGCCCACACGTTTATATGTCCACAAGTTTGGTGTATGGAAAATGAAGGGTTGGATTAAAAAATTTCAATAATTTGCAAATGAGATTTTTTGTTTTATTTTTTAGTCATAGGATTTTCAAATATTCCACTCTTCACTTTCCATTTTATTTTAATAATAATAGGATTTTTGTCATTTTGATGTGAAATTGTGATATTTTTTTGTGTGAATTTTGTGAAGTTGAGCACTTGAGCTAATTATTATGAGAATTTGAGGCAGATTATATATATATTATATATATATATATATATATATATATAATATATAATATATATATTTATAGTTATAAAATAAAGGAAATAGTGGGACAAGACACGCAAATGTGATGATAAGATTATATCTTTTAAGTGGTCATCTACATAATGTATATAACTAATTATACATGTAATGGTTTGTTTACTTTAACAAAGGAGATTCCATATGTATATATAGCCTTCAAAGTGTGTGAAGTTACTTCTTAAGCATTAAGACTATAAAGACAATTTTTAATTGATATGAACTAACGTCACCATTAATATTCATAACACTCCCTCTTGGATGACCATTTATTAAGAATACGTCTTATTAAAATCTTGCTAAGGAAAAACATAGTGGGATCAAAACCAATGGCGAAGGAAAAAGAGTATAGTATTCTTGTGTCTATTTGAGTGCCTTAGGACTGCCTCATTAAAACTTTGCAAAGGAAAACCCTATGGAAAAAAACCTTAGCGAAGGAAAAAGAGTACAATCAGCACATATCTTTCAAAACATATACTCCCTCTAATGGGTACATAGATCTTTAATTGTCTATGATGATAAAATCTTTAAGTCAATGCATGCCAATGTTGTGCATTATCTTCTTTAATGTTGCAGCTGGTAAAGACTTAATGAAGAGATCAACCAATTCTTCACTTGATTGTATATGCTTGACATCAATATCACAGCTCTTCTGAAGCTCATGTGTATTAAATAATTTTCGTGAAATGTGTTTGGTTCTATCACCTTTGATGTAGCTCCTTCTAATTTGAGTGATACAAGTAGCATTGCCTTCGAATAATTTTGTTGGACTATCTTTGATTGAGGATAATCCAAATTTTTCTCGAATATGTTGAATTACCAATCTTAGCCAATTCACTACTTACTTCATGAATTGCGATAATCTCTAAAAGATTTGAGCAAGTGGCAGATATACTTTGCTTAACAAATCTCCATGAAATAGCAATGTTGCCACAAGTAAACAAATACCCTATTTGTGATCGACCTTTGTGTGGATCAGAAAGATAACCAGCATCCGCATATCCAATTAATTGTGAATTTGATTTATTTGGATAAAATAATCCCATGTTAGTCGTTCCACAGAGGTAACGCAATACATGCTTGACCCCATTCCAATGTCTCCGAGTTGGTGCGGAACTATATCTTGCTATTAAATTGACTGAAAAAGCTATTTTAGATCGTGTGCAATTTGCAAGATACATCAAAGCACCGATTGCACTAAGGTATGGTACTTCAAGACCAAGAGTTTATTCGCCATCTTCTTGAAGGCGAAAATTATCTTTCTTGACATCAAGTGATGGAACAACCATTAGAGTGCTCAAAGGATGAGCTTTAACCGTGTGAAAGTGCTTCCGGACCTTTTTTATGTAGGTTGACTGATGAATAAGAATTCCATTTGGAAGGTGTTCAATTTGTAAGCCAAAACAAAATTTGGTTTTATTGAGATCATTCATCTCAAACTCATTCTTTAAGTAATCAACGGTTTTTGTGAGCTCTTCAGGAGTTCCTACAAGATTTAAATCGTCAACATACACCGCAATAATAGCAAATTTGAATTATGATTTTTTAATAAAAACGCATGGACAAATAGGATTATTCTCAAAATCCTTCTTTCAGTAGATACTCACTCAGTCGATTGTACCACATGCATGTGTCCAGATTGCTTTAAACCATATAAAATCTTTGTAGCTTGATAGAATATATTCCTCAAGTTTTCAAATTATATGCTTCAAGAATTTTAAATCCTTCAGGAATTTTCAAGTATATGCTTTAGGCATTTTAATCCTTAAGGAATTTTCAAGTATATATCATTATCCAATGATTCATATAGATATGCGCATATCCAAATTTTTCGTAGCTACCAAGCTAATAAAAAATCTAAATGTAATTGCATCCATTACAGAAGCATAGTTTCTTCATAATCAATACCAGGTTTCTAAGAGAAACCTTATGCCATAAGTCGCGCTTTTGTATCTCATAATTTCATTTTTTTTATTATGTTTTCGTACAAATATCCACTTGTATTCAACAGGCATTACACCTTTAGGTGTTTGGACTACAAGTCCAATTATTTTATGTTTTACTCATGAGTTTAGCTCTATCTGAATCTACATTGGCCAATTATTTCTACGTCGACATTCTTCGACGGTTTGTGATTCAAATTTAGTGTCATCACTTTTGGTAATGTCAAGAGCAATTTTAAATGAAAATATGTTGTCGACAATAATTTTATTGCTATCCCATATTTCTCCTGTAATTATATAATTTATTGAGATCTCATTATTTTTAGGTACCTATTTCTCTTCAAGAGATAACTCTTCGAGAGATTCCATTTCAGGGAATAACTCTTTAGAAGTTTCCTCTTCAGGAGATTTATTTTTAGGAGATTTTTGTGCATTATTTATGTTGCCTGTTTCATGGGTATAGCCTCTTCAGGGGCTGCGACTTGTTTTTCTTGTATTTTCCTCTTTTGGGGAATTTTTTCTTTATGCCGATAGATCTTTCACGCTTCAGGCGTGTTTTAGATCCATTTACTACTATATAAATTAATTGTCCTTCAGGAACTTTAATCTGTGCTAGAGTATTAGCAATCGGAATGTGGGATTTCACACTTTCTTACTGTAAGTGAATACATCCGATAGTTTTCTTTATACCGACAGATCTTTCACGCTTCAGGCGTGTCTTAGATCCATTTACTACTATATAAATTAATTGTCCTTAAGGGACTTTAATATGTGCCGGAGTATTAGCAATCGGAATGTGAGATTTCACACTTTCTTATTGTAAGTGAATACATCTGATAGTTGATTTGCAATATCTTGCAAATTAATAATCCTTTGAACTTTCAGTTCATATTGAGTTTTATGAGGATTAAGATGAGATAGCGTTGAAACATTTCAGCTTATCTCTAACCGTGCTTCTAACACCGACTTTTCTCCCTTTAATGGTGGGAAGACTTTTTCTCGTTATGCTTCTAGCAATGACTTTTCTCCCCCTAATGGTGGGACTATTGTTTCATTAAAGTGACAAATTTCAAAGCATGTCTTAAAAATATCACCAATTAAAGGTTCAAGAAATCTAATGATGGATAAAAATAAAACCAACATAAATTTTAAGTCTACGTTGGAGAACCATTTTAGTGCGTTGTGAGAGTTCAATAAGAATATATATAGCATAACAAAAATTGTGAAAGTGAAAAATATTTGGTTGTTGGCCAAGTACAATGATGTATCATGTAATAATGTGAACTAATAATACAACAAGTAATATAGCATGTTTCCAACTAAATTAGGTTTTTTTTTTTTTTTTTTTTTTTTTTTTTTTTTTTTTTTTTGTTTTTTTTTTTTTTTTTTTTTTTTTTTTTCATAAGCAACAAGCAATCGTTTGAAGTCATTTAATAAATGATTAAGCTAAATCATATTGAGTATAGTATGAGCAACAAGATGTTTGACACCTATTTTGATTGACATGCAATAGTTATCAAATACTTTAAATTTAAAATCACATGTATTATTATAATAAGGAAACAATTCGATTATTTGAGCAAGAAGGCTAGCAAATGCAATATTCCTAGTAGAGAGTAGGCAAACATGTGACTATCTTGTTGATGCATCTATTAAAATTATATAATACCTGAATGGCCTAGAAGATGGGTGTAAAGAGGAACAGACACCAAGTTTGTAATTTGAAATATTCTTATTATATCTTCATGTATACAATCACTAATGTTTGTAATTCAAACCATACGGTTGTATATGATTAAGTCTATATTTCAAATTATAGGATTAGTTTGTATTTCAAATTATAGGATTTGTCTTACTCTTGATAAGTCTATCCTACCTTGTAGTTATCCTATGAGTGCAAGACTTCTATATAAGTCAGCACAGTTAATGAAATAGAACTCAAGCTTCCAGTATAATTTTTATTGCTTTATTATTTTCTTTATGGTATTAGAGCTCTCAAACTCACACGAGTAAAACGATCCAAATACACAAAAATGACTACCTCTTCCCTCACAAAATCTGCCTATCCTGCTAACCACAATGTCACCAATTTTGTGTCACTTAAACTCACTGGGAAACCCAAGTATTTTCATTGATAGAGAGTCAAGACTTGATTGGGTTCATCACAGGGACAATCTCAACCCCTGCGGCAGAGATTCCAAATGATACAGAAGATGGCATGATGCCAAATCCGGACTTGGTAGCCTGGACTCACACTGACAAATTGATCAAGGCGTGGATCACAGCAACCACTTCCGAAGAAGGTCTTGGGACTGTTGTTGGCCTTACCACTTCACTGGATGTTTGGAAGGCTCTCTCAAATACTTATTCACAGGATTCTCAAGCTAGAGAATTTGAACTACTTCTCAAGTTATAGGAGAAGAAGAAGGACACGGTTCCTTTAAATGACTTCATCTGTAACTTCAAGCTGACCTGCGACCAACTTAATGCAATTGGCAAGCCTGTACTTGATCAAAAAAAGGTTTTTTGGCTTCTAAATGGATTAGGATCAAGGTATGAATCCTTTTCCACTGCTATGCTCAAACCACCAATCCCATCTTACCTTGATTTAATCCCACTACTCCATAGTCATGAACTGCACAATAAGTCTTTTTTTACTAATCAACCGAACCCAACAGTGGCTTTTGTGGGCCAACGGTCCAACTTAAACAAAGGTTCTCAATCCTCTTTCAATTCACATGGAAAAGGTTTTCATCAATTCGGTTCAAGACCTCCTTATACCCCACGGAATGCTCAGCAACAATCCTTCTCCAAGAATCAATCTCAGTCAAGTTCAAATACAGCTTCACAAGCTGGTTCTCTTCCACATTGTCAAATATGCAAAAAACGTGGTCATCATGCTCTCAAGTGCTGGCATAGGTTTGAGAACAGTTATCAGGATGACCAAGTTCCATAGGCACTTGTTGCATTGCATTTAAATTCACCTACTGCAGGTGAATGGTTTTCAAATAAATAAAGGACATTAATATGCACTCCATTGGGAGTATTAAAATAATCAATGGGATTTTCAGGATCAAGATAACATATAGGCCTTCTATTTAAGGTATCAAAATAACCCACAAGATCTTCTAGATCAATAAAATTAATTTTGATTCCTTTTAATTGGAGCTTGGTATAGGTCTACCATATGTTTATTCGTATGACAGGTACGTGACCAATGCCCTTTCATACCACACTTATGACATTTTTCTTCATGGGTTTTTAGGGGTTTATTCTGTAAACCTCTTCCATTTCCATATTATTATTTTTTTATTTTAATTCCATTTTTGGTGGTAGAGTGTGGTATTCTTTCTTGAAATATTTTGAGTACATCCCCCTTGATTCCTACCACGTCCATACCCACGACCATTATTTCCTCTATAATTCAATGAGGTTCTATTCACTTCAGGGAATAGTGTAAAACTGGTCGGGCGAGACTGATGGTTTTTCAACAAAAGCACTTTATTTTATTCAGCCACTAGAAGAAAATATATTAGTTAATAATATTTTTTGAACTTATGCCCTCGATGTTGCTACTGTAGGAGCACATTCGAGGCATGAAATATATTGTATGTTTTCCTTTTTCAACATGTCTTCTTCAGTGACATTTTCCTCACATAATTTTAATTGTGAGTTTATTTTAAAAAGTACAGAAATGTACTATCACTTGATCTTGAACCCATTTATCAAAGATTGCCATCATTTCTTCGGCTGTAAAAGGTAGTGGAGGTGGCTCCTCATAGGCCTTGTCTATTGGATTCTTTCGTTTGGTACCGCTAGGTGTAGTTGCGGTGGACACAGTGAGAGTCTGCGACAGACTCTTCTTGTCCCTGCTCTTTTCAACTTGAGGCTTGACTGAAATGGCGGTTTTTCTGGCCTTCTGGTGGCCTTCTGGAGCAAAGGGGCGAACCGTGTGATGTCCAAGTTCTCCAAGTGGGCACGAAATTCGGGTAGCATATTGTCAATGCATACCTCTACTAGCTCCCCTCTTGATACTTCACATGACAATCCAAGGACACGTCCCGGAAGCGGTGGATGTACTTCACCAGGTCTTCTCCAATCTGCTGCTTAGTACTATGCAGATTGACCAGGGTAATCTTTTCTTCAACGTGGAAGTATTTGCTGCAGAAGCTCTCTACCATGTCTTCACATGTTCTGATGGACCCAGTAGGCAGCATTGTGTACCAAGTGTATGCCCTGTAAACCAGAGATTTTGAGAACTCTCGCAGACAGAGATCACCATGTGCAGCAAAGGGCCCCATGGAATCTAGGAACTTGCTGATATGTTCCATGGCACTTCCTTTCCTTCCATCAAATAATGCAAAAATAGGTGTATCATATTTCTCCGGGTAGGGCTCTTTCAAGAGCTCAATGGGGTAAGGGGGTCTCCTCACAAAGTGCCTAGGCTCCTTCGGGGGCCTTTCTCTTTCTTGTCTGAGTAAGTCTGCCACATCAGACATGGTGACAAACGGTGTGTCGTTCTTGTTGTGAGACTCCCTCTCTTCATGGTTGCGGTTGTCATTCTTGTTTTGGTGGTCCTCCTTGTTGCCGTTGGCTTCTCTCAGTTGTCTTAAGGATTCAGCAAGTTCAACTTAGTTCTGCTGCATTCCCTTGATCATTTCGAACATCAATGCCATTTGCTGTAGTCCACCAACAGGGATTTCTCCACCCCTAGGGACTTGTCCGCCACCATGAGCTTGTCCACCACCAAAGGGATTTTCTCCCCCGTGTGTCTGTCCACCACCCTGGGTGTGCGTTTGTCCACCCCCCCTGGGCGTGTGTCTCTCCCATGGCGTGGCTCTGGCCTTGAGATTCTCCTTCAGCATGGGAATTAGCTACTGAGTTTTGTCTGGTAGACCTTTTGGGCGGCATGGCTGTAGCCCCCAGATACCGTGGATCAGCTTCAAAGTGATGAAGCGAGGGAAGATTGCAACTCAACTCCCCAGTGGAGTCGCCAAAATGTGGGTGCTAAAAATTTCAGCACCGTATAGGCTGCGTATCAATCCACGGACGGGCTGGACACGGGCCGGATTTGTGTATGTGGGGGATGTTGAGCCCAAAACTCTACACCAAGTGCGGTAGACCACTTGATGGCTGATGGTACATTTCCCTCTAGCACTCCCTGATCCACCGAGATGCAACGCTAACACAGGGGTTACGGTGGACTGATAAAATTGATACCGCAGATCAAGACAAACTGATAATCTTAAACTCTACTTCCACCAGAACATTTAATAATTGCAACTTAATATTAATAACACACAAGAAATATATTACAAACTTACACATGACAAAGAAAATCAATCTCATGGGCTGAGATTTAATACAATGAACTCAACCTTTTCAAGAAGCAATAATCAACAACAGTAAATACAATATGCATGACAAGCAGTAGAAATCAAGGGTCAGTGCCGTGGATCAAGAGGCTGAGCATAATACACTTGACTTATTCTAGGACTTGCAAGAAAGGTAGGAGCAGAGCAAAGAAACATACAAATCACATAACTTAGGAGATTTGGAGTAGGAAGAGAATCATTTACTGTACAAAACGTACATGAGTCAGTACTTAGTGTTGGGTTAAGTGTTTGATGGGAGTTTTCTGTTGTGGCAGACTAAAAGAATGCTTTTAGTCCACCGTGGACCTACGGGAAGTGTCCCGTGGACTGATGTTGGCTAACTATATTTCTGGAGCTTTTGAAGGTAGTTCTAATGGAGAAATTTCGGCATGTGGATTTTCTGACCAGCCAACCAACCCCTTATTCCTTCTTCCCACCCCTATTTATAATGGTGTTTGTATCTAATGGTTTTATTTGTTATCCTCCTCATCATGAGAATCATTGCTTAACCAAGAGATAAAGGGGCTGAGATTCGACAAAGTTTAATGTTTGGGGCTGAGCTGATGGTTTTCATCCGCCGCAGATCTGATTTGATCTGCGGTGGGCGGCGGATTTCAGGCCATTTATGAGGGAGGAAGTGACGAGCATTTAATGCTCGGTAATGATCTGAAATAATTAAGATGACTTGACCCACATACGTTTAGCATTAATTAGACTTGATCTTACCATTTTTGGTATCATTCCCCAGCAGATTGACACCTTTTCTGTTGCGGCAGATCAAATAAAATTCGAGTAAATTGATTCCCCTACCTCCAAACCGTGCTTCCTAAGTTCCGTGATGTGGAGGAGCAAGGACTACCGGAGTGCTGGGCTGTGGTGGTCACTGCTCTCGAGTGGTGGTGGCCATGGCAGATTTCTCGAGTCTTTTCAGCCTTGGTTATGATTTCTGTTTCAGCTGGTGCTGCCGTGGACCATTCTGTGACGAAGTCCACCGCGACCAGTGGGTAAAGAAAATGACCAGCTAGTGTTTCATCATTACTTGCTTCAGTTGATACTGATCTGGGAGGCCATGGGAGATTTCTTGGTCTTTTCAGCCCTTGCCTCATCTTCCTTGTCATCCCCTTCGTCACCTGTCACAGCTGGCGCTGCCGCAGATTGCTTTTGTGACTGAGTTTGGTTGTGAACCGCTAGGTAATTTGCCGTGGACCACTGGGTAATCCGCCGTGGACCACTGGGTGGCGTGGAGGACCAGCTCTTCTTGATTTTCTGGGATTTGGCTGATGCTACGGTGGACCGTTTTTTCTGGAACTATGGTGCTTGCCTGTTGGTTAATGAAGAAAACCAACATTTTTGTTATGATTTGAGTAGCTTTGGAAATCTGATTCTTCTTTGGGAATGTCTCCCTTCAGTGCCTTGAGTACCGTGCCAAGAGAGGAGGGAAAATGATGCTTGAGAGCCATTTTTTCCTCTCTTTTTCAAATTATTCCAAGACTCTCCTTTGTGCGGCAGACCTGAATTTGAAAAGTAAATGGGCTGGACTTGAATTTGAAGAGTAAATGGGCTGGGCTTTTATTAATTGACTTGGTGTTTGGACCTGGTGGATGGCTCTTGGGCCATTTCTCTTCACATGCCGTCTACCGTGGATCAATGGATTTGTTGGGCTTTAGACCCCTGGTGGATTATTGAGATATTGAATTTGATCCACGGTGGACCGAAAAAATGGGCCTCTACAAAGGTTAGTTTTTTAGTTTTTATTTTTATTTTTAAATATACTTGTTCAGAATCTTTAGATATATGCACTATATGTTTGGAACCGAAAGAAATAGAGGAAAAAGAGATGAGACTGGATGGATCGGTGATCAGAATATATTGTAAATTTAGTATATTTTAATGATATTCTATTCTATTTTTCTCTCCTCTCCACTTATCTCACTTCATCAAAACATAGGATACCTACCTATCTATTATTATTATTATTATTTTTACCTTTCTAAGTCTTTTGACGCTGGATTTTGAAGCCACGATTACAAGATTCTTCCAGTAAAACATGGACGAGAAGATATAGGCAGAGAATGTGGAAATTTAAGAGCAGGTAAAGTTGGACTATAAAAGAAAAGGACAAGGACTTTGTTGTCGCAAGAAAGTACTGTTTGAAAACTGTCAAGGTGCATGTTTCGGTTCCCTATGGTTGGAGATGGAGTTTGAATGTTTGATATATAGAGCTTGTAATTGAAATGTTGGAAATGACAGACGTATAATATAAGTTTGCATTCTCTTGTCATTGTCATGGACTGAGGGGAGACTTTGACCAAAATTCTATAGAGCAGTTAGGGCCGGCCCCGAGGTTTGGGTTGCCCTAACCCGTCTCTATTTTGGTTACCCATTTATTATTAAATTTTTAAAAAAAAATTATGCAATTTTTTTTTTGAAATCGAACCCACTAATATTATTTTTAATACTATTTTGCGAAAAAAAAAAAATATATGGAAAACTATTGAGATATATAGTTTTTTTTGTAAACTTTCTGTTGAAGAAAATCGTCATTTCAAGAGACAGGTTCAAGAATTTTTCCGTATTGGAACTCAATAAACAACTAAACGAGTTTTAAAAAAGGCTATATTGCTCAATAGATTTAAAACAGTGTTTTTTGTAAAATGCTTTTAAGAAATGGACTATTGAATCAATCCAATAAAAAAAAGATTATGGAGCAAAATCTCTCCAAAATTTTCAAGCCAAATAAATCACACAGTACAACACTCCCATAAAAAATAATAATAATAATAATACTATTCGTGCAGTTCATGTAGCCACGGCACAACACACTAAATACTCATTTTCAGCCACAACACAAGTTGCACAGCACAACACAATAAATACTTATTTACTAAATATCATATCACTATTTGTTCAAATGATATAAAAAATAAAAAAATAAAAATACTGTTCTTTCAGTTCATATAGCCACATCACAACACAATAAATACTCATTTACTTATTTACTAAATATCACTATTCGGTCAAATGATATATAAAAGAAAAACTATTCATTCAGTCAGTAAAAGGATATTCTTTCATCTATATTCTATATGAGAGAGAGAGAAAAACGTGGATCCGTGGTGCGTGCGTTGACGGTGGACTATTGCGCCATGCCGTGGTGGACCGTGGACCTGGAAGGCTAGAGGAGGCGGTCGACTGGCGAGTGGTGTCCAGGCCAGTGGCTGGTTGTTGAGCTGCGAGCGTCGAGTGGGCGGAGCAGGAAAAGATCGCGGTGGCTGGATGGTGGACTTGGTGGCTGATCTTTCAAGCCGTTGCCCCCCTTCATGGTTGAAGGTGATTTCTGGATTGAGATTTTGGGATTAGGGATTAGGGATTTCTTTTTTGCAATTTTGGTAGCTATTAGCCTTGTGTTTTGTTAAGACCCGGTTATGTCTTTGTATTGCCTTATTAATAAAATTTAAAAAAGAAAAATTGGGGTTTTATTTGTAATTTTGTGTTGGGTTTAATTTTTTGTTGAATCTTGGTCCATATCAAGATATGTTTTGTTCTTCTTTGATCTGTTGGTCTGTTTACTGTTGCCCCTATTGGCTGTTGCCCCTTTTTTTATTTATGTATACGAATAAAAGAATTTCTTTTATGTATAATAATAGAAAAATTAGTATATACTAATAATTTTTTTTATGTATATTATAATTTTTTTTTTCAATTTGTTGCCTTAAGGAGGGGGGTTGCCCCAGCCCAAGGGCTTGCTGGGCTTCCCCTGGGGCCGGCTCTGAACAGCAAATCGTTGTGTGGTGGATTGGCGGATATCATCAGCAAGAAGACTTAATTTTGTTTTCTGAACTCCTCATGATGTATTATTGTTATGAAATCCAGATTTGGTGAATGACTACTATATCTATTTCTATTTAGTAGTTAGTAGTGAATTCCCTTTCTACTTTTAAAAAAAAATACTGTACTTAGGACTCAACATTTATTCACTAATATTTGAATCAAGTTGTATTTTAGTCCATAATATTTGAAAATTTCTTTTTAACCCTAAAAAATTGTATACATACAAAGTTAGTCATTCTGTAATATTGTTGTTAAATTTTTTGCTTACTTAGAAAAATTGAAAAATGTCACCTGGCACTCCGTTATAATAATTAGGTTATGAAATGAATAATTTGGTATGTTTACAATTTTAAAAATACTAAAAAAATAGCTTTTTTCAACTTTGAAGACTAAAATAGAATCATTACCAAATTTTAAAGACCAATGGTATAATTTCAGGAAAATTATTTAGTAGTCCAAGATTATAAATAAATGTGTAGTTCCTCTCTCACATGAATGGTGGGTCCTACCATGAATTTAATTAGTAGGACTCACATTTATGTGGTGGGTCCCACCATTCATGTGAGAGGGGGATTACGCATTTATTTGTAGTCATGGACTACTGAATAATCACTCATAATTTCACCTAATGTTCATTCTACATTTTCCCTTTCTACTAAAACAAAATAATCACCTTCAATTAGTTGATCTCCTTATTAATGTGTAAATTAATGTAGCTATGTTCAACATTTGTCTATATTTGTCTAAAATTCAATGTCTACATATATATATAATTTGGATGAAACTAATTAATAATTAATTGACTAGAAGAATAAAGTGAGGTCATTACAATATGTGGAGAGGAAAATTCGAACCCAGAGATTCTTTTCAAACATAAAATTGAGTAGTGTTGTTGAGCTTCAAGATTCTTGATAAACTTATAAATTTTATCAAATGAAAATAAATAACACTTTCATAAGATTAAATAAAATATTAATTGTATTTATAAAGTTTTACAATGAATTTTGAAATAATAAATTATCCTAACTTCTTTCGAGGTTTGAAGAATTGTCATGAATGAATGTATTCTTAGAAATAGCACATTGTGTCCCTTGCGCTTTGTAATATATATAATATATATATATATATATATATATATATATAATAGATACAATTATTCATGTGTCATTTTAAAGAGCAATATTAGGGACACATTTATTTATTTATTTATTTTTTTTCCAGTTGTGGTGGCATGTTTTGATTGGAGTATCATCATTTTCACATGAGCTTACCAATGACACAAGTTTTATTATGTATCAATTGCAACAAAAAAATTAAAATGTTGTGTCACTAGATTTATTGCATTATGCAATAAATTCTGAAAAATATAATTTAAAAAAAAAATACTCATTTTTATTTAATCTCCGGAATGGTTATTAACTAGACTAATTAGATGTAAAGTAAATCCTAAAAAAAATCTTTGGAGGTAGAGTATCATTTCTAAAAATGGAAGATAAGTTCTAAATATTTTTTTAAACTTCAAGACAGATGAGTACAATTTACCTATTTTGAAAATTAATTACGTTAAAAGTCATTTCAATAAAATAATTACAAAAAGATAATGTTGGTACACATATCATGGAAATTATTCTTTAAGATTAAATTCTAACGTGCGAAAAGACTGCTACATGCTAGAACATATAAAGTTACATTCACTTATATATACTCTAAGGTAAAACCAAAGCTTTTTAAATTTTTGGTTGACCTCATAATATTATGCCACATAAATTTTTGAGATTTCACAAGTTTACACCTCATTATTTTAATATGTATTTTCTAATTGAATTTAAATTTTATTTTATAATTAAATCTTTCATTAGAATCTTGACATATCATATTTTCTTTAATAGAAAGAATATTTTGTTTCATGGGTTAAATACACTTTTGGTCCCTAACCTTTAAAACGTGCAAAAATGTTCCCTAACGTTTTAAAATCGCGTACCATTGGTCATTCCTTTAGTCTCCATTAATTTGATATATACATGGCTAACAGATTGATGTCGTTGCCAAATTTTAATTGAGGTGACATTTTTTTTTTTTCATTTACAATTAGGATATAACATGGCATATACATTTTAAATCAACCCAACTCATAAGATAAATCTAACCCGAATTGAAATAAACCCCACCCGAATTGAAGATCAACCCAACCCTAAAAGTAAACCCAATCTTTCACTTCTCCCTCTTCATCATTCTCGCCTCTCTCCTCCTCAGTGTGTCGCCTAAAACACCATTACCATACCCTTTCTCTTGCCTCTATCTCTCTCTTGCCTCTATCTCGCACTTCTCTCTACACTTTGGTCCATAGACCTTTAAATTTCATTCACCAGATTCGTTCATTATTTATTAGTACAAAAAAAAAAACACTTGTAAACAAAAAGGGTTATAATCAGAATTTCTGTTGTAGATTCATGATGCGCCAATTATATATATTCACCTTGCATGCGTCTATTATGTGATTTATTTTAAGCAGTATACTTTATACTGAAGTGATGGGCAATTGTAGAAAGTTTTACCAATGCTTAATGTAATTGAGTTCTTGGAAACCTTATCTCCAGCTTTGGAATTAATGGTTTTTATGGGAACAAACATATCCAAAAGATAAATTAAAAGTTTATTTTTTAAGGTTCTTTGCTTCTGCTGTTAAAAACAATAAAATTAAAAATGCCACATTGTATACCAATTAAAGGCAAGAACATTTTACAAAAAACATATTAATCATACGATGAGGGAAAAATAAAGGAAAAAAAGGGTGGTGCTTTAAAACTTTTTAACCAAAATCTGGTGAAATGGCTGCAACCTTTTATCCGTATGTCCCACACCAGTTGTTGTGTTCAGTCAATTTACACGGGTTATATTATGTAGTAAGCCACTGTAGAGGGCTGATTTTTAAGGGCCCAAGTACACTTTAATTTTTATTAAACCATCAGGCCCAAAACATACAAGCCACTACTGAGGCCCAGCAAGTCCAGCCAAGAATATTGGCCCATTTCCGTCCACAACCCATTGACCAGCTCACATGGGTCTCAAGTACTGGAAATTAAATAGGTGATTCGGGCTTGGTGCTGACCAATTAAAGGCCCAACCCGAAAATCCCCTGCTGCCTAGCTCTAACAAGTCATTTTCGGGCCTAAAAGGAGTATTTAATGAGCAACTAAGGCCCAAAGGAGAGCCCAACACCCTTACTCAGCCTCAGCCAGCTGGGACAGCTGTCCATAGGGCCCCACAAAAGTCAGACCAGCTTTAAATGAAGGCTAGATAAGGAATTACTCTCTCTTGGAAGTCCCATTTCTCTCTCATCCTTTCCAAGAATTGAAGAATGAGCTTGTTCCCTCATTTAATTCACTTCAGACCTCAAAAGTACAAAGAAACTCACGGATTGGGCCAAGAATACAGCTGAGAAAGCACAACCATTGGCTGCATGCCCTGCAGCAGGAACAACACACAAGCTAGAGTCAGCTCAGCCCAAAAGTATAAATGCTCACCTAAACAAGCAGGCTGTCAGGATGGCATATTTTTCTCAGACCAATGGAGCTCCGAACTCAGGGATTTGGCTACCTGAACAGTAATTATGATGAAGATTTCAAACACCATTGGCTACAAGGCGCGGCAGAAATCCGTGACAGGACAAAAATCTTATTTTATCTTCACCATCATGACCTGATCAGCCAATCAAGGCTGAGGAAGTGATCCTTACAGCCCAGCTCTGTGCTAGGCTCACTTCTCCAATTTTGTAGGACTTAGGGAGTTTGGTTTGGAGGTGGGGAATTAATTCTATAGGTGAGGATTCCATTAAAATAATGGCTCAAAGTCCACTAGGGGGCAGAGTTATTATTTTCTTGGAAACCAAGGCCAAGAAGCATGCATGACCAGCCTATACCACCATGGAACCATCTATAAATAGAACCTAACTCAGCCCAAGCAAGACAACTTAACACAACACAACTTGACTAAACTCAACTTAACCTAGCCCAACCACAACACAACTAGCTGAAGCCAAGCCTAAACACTCCAACCTTAACCATTTTCACTATCCCAAACACTGACCCACAACCAGATCAGAAAATACCATGGAGATTGCAAAGATAGTCTAAAACTCATTGCAGCAGTAATCGGGCTATTTTTTCTCTAAGTACATTCTCTAGTCCACTTCCTCAAATATAGGGTATTAAGGTCACCCTCGACCTTAAAACTCTGTTGCTAAACCCTAAATACTAACCCAGGCCTAAGACACATGACTTGAGCTCTCATCTCCAAAAAGTGCCTCCTGGCAGATATTTGGGCTACAGCAGTAAACATCATATTAAGCTCTTGGTCATCTTCAACCTGAGACTTACACCATAAAACCCTAAACACTTTCCCTTTTAACCCCATGCATGCTTCATAGAATTGGTTCTCTCCCGCTTAGTCAAACTCTTTTAATCCCTACAAGTTCATTGTTATAAGTTTTATTCATTGCAGCAGATATTAGTGGCAGATTCGTGTCTTAATGACTTTTGAGTCCATCTTGGGTTTAAGTTGTTATGCCTTGAGTCCAGATTCCCCATGAAATAGTGGAAGCACTAGTCCATTGTTATTTTGGGCTTTCATTAACAAGACATTGCATTTTGGGCCATTTGGTTATAATTACTGCAGCTGTTCGTTGGACTTGGGCCTTAGCAGATTTGGTCCTCACTTCTTTAAGGAAGCTGCCCCATTAGCCCTTGGGCCACCTTTTGGGCCCTCGGTTGAATTTTGGGTTCAACTCCTGTACCCTCAAAGGTTTAGTTCACGCTCCAACCAATCTCGGTGCGACACGTGGCGTGACACGAAAAACCACCCCTCACAGCCACAAATCAACAAATGACCCATAACAAATGGCTTAATTACATACATACAAGAGAAAGGAACAGTGATGGTGTTTCAAGTGACTAAGCGAGAGAGGAGAGAAGCAAGAGCGGTGAAGAGGAAGAAGAGAGAGAAAAAAGAAAAAAGAAAAGAGTAAAGTGCAAGTGGCTGCTTACTACTAATTGCCAAACACTTGACTAAGGACCCAAACTGTGTCATTAACATTTTTTTTTGATAATTATGATAGAATTTAAACCTATGGTGTCCGCTCATGATGGTTGCTCTTACCCTCAGGCCAAGACATCAATTGGTTTTTGGTGTAGGCGGGATTTGAACCCAGGTCCCTTGCTCGACGACAAGAGACTTTACCAGTTAAGCTAACTGGAACCCACTGTGTCATTAACATTAAGTGCAATGAAGCGAGCAAAGTCAGACATACCATTAATACTAGTGATGACCATAACTTCATGCATCAAATAAGAAAAATAAAAGAAGTTTTGAATGATTTTTTTGCTATATATTCTTAATCATAAAAAAAAAATCGGTTAATTTTGCTGGTGGGTTGGTACCCTACAATTTGTCTAATCACATGAACTTATTTTAGAAAAAGTGAAGTATAAAAATAATCTTTTCTTCTCTTATTTTTTTTTGGGATTAAAGTAAGTCATCCATCAAAATGATCTTTAATGTAGTACATCCGTAAGTAACTCTTGTTTGTTTATTTCTACGAAATTATCACTTGGTGAATTTGATATTTTATGTCAATAATTAATTGTTGCACCAATATATCCTAAAAAAAAAAAAATGCTCCATAGTTTCTTCCTAAGATACCAAAAGACCAAAAACGAATCAAAAGAACGAGATGGATGAAAACAGTATAAAACCAAATAGCCTCATTTCTCCAATCCTTTTTGTTTCCTCTTTATATATTTTGTATATTTTGCCAATTTATCAATAAAATTGTTAAATTTTATATAAAAAATTAAACATATGGACGTAATACTAAATAGCCAGAGACAAAAGCGTAAGAAAAAAAAAATCTATCCACTCCAGGTATTAATATGAGAGAATCTAAATCTAAAGTAGATAAGATTACTATGATACTTGTTTATAAGGAACTTTTATCTATTTAAGAGATAATAATAATGATTAAAAAGAAGTATAGATGACTTAAATCTCATGACCGGGATAACCAGCTTTTCTCAGTTTCGAAGCTAGCTTGAATCAATGAATCTGTCCACAATTCACGGTAGTTAATAGATTGGCCCAAAAGTGACAAGACCACAATTTTCCAACTCTCTTTCCAAAGACTTGCTTAAACATTTCCAGAATTAAAGTCTTGTACCATGCCAATGCCACACATTAGTACAAAGATTGGAAAATTGTGCCACAGCTAGAATTTCAAAGAGTTCAACCCATAAAATACGCTAAACATGAGGGATTAGAATGGTATTGATGGTTAGAGAGTCTTCTATTCACTGGGCAGCATATAAATATCTATCAATGCCATCTCAATACTTATCTCCTTCTAAAAGACCCAAAATATATTATTATTTCTGATTTCTTAAAGGAAATATGAGGCGGTTATTGTGGACATATCTGGTCCTCTTTATCCACTTCTTGCTCATGCGTTCTCTAGTTAATTCTTTTTCTTCTCCTTCATCAATGCCTTTATGCCATTTAGATCAGTCCTCTGCTTTGCTCTAATTCAAGAACTCCTTTTCCATTTTTAATAATAGTTATTTTTGTGAAGATTATGGAATGGCCTATTATCCGAAGATGAATTATTGGAAAAACGGCACAGATTGTTGTGGGTGGGATGGGATCACACGTGATAAGATGACAGGTTATGTGATTGGCATCGACCTCAGTTGCAGTGGCCTTGAAGGTCCCATCCATCCCAATAGCACCCTTTTCTCTCTTCGCCATCTTCAAAAACTCAATCTCGCTTACAACTATTTCAATCCCTCCACAATTCCATCTAAGTTTGGTTGGTTTGTAAAAATGACTCATCTCAATGTCACTAAATCCTTTTTTACTGGTGAAGTCCCATCTCAAATCTCCCACCTATCCAAACTTGTTTCATTGGATCCAGTTTGGATAGGTGGGAGATTTGGGATGGGACTTCACTAGTAAAAAAGGATTCAGTGAGGTTGAGATGAGTCATGTTTACAAACCAACCAAACTTAGATGGAATTGTGGAGGGATTGAAATAGTTGTAAGCGAGATTGAGTTTTTGAAGATGGCGAAGAGAGAAAAGGGTGCTATTGGGATGGATGGGACCTTCAAGGCCATTGCAACTGAGGTCGATGCTGATCACATGACCTGTCATCTTATCACACGTGATCCCATCCCACCCACAACAATCGGAATTATCGCATGAGAATAGAAAGGCCTAGTTTGAAAAGGCTTATTCAAAACCTAACCCATCTAAATGAACTTGTTTTAGATGAGGTTAACATGTCTTCGATTTCACCTGCTTCATTCAAGAATTTGTCTGTTTCTTTGACATCTCTTCATCTTTATGATTGTCGATTGAAGGGGAGATTCCCAGATAATATATTCCCCCTCCCAAACCTCCAGCTACTCAATGTCAGATACAACTACAATCTCACCGGTTCCCTTCCAAACTATAACTGGAGTAGTCCCCTCAAATCCTTGCGTCTCTCTGGAACCAGATTCTCAATCGACTTACCTAATTTAATCAGCAATCTCAAGTCCTTAAAAGAATTGTACCTCTCTGAGTGCAATTTCATTGGGTCATATCCAATACTTCTTCTTAACCTCACACAAATCACTTATTTAGATCTCTCATACAACAACTTCATAGGCCAACTTCCAGACATTTCAACAAACTTGACCCAAAATTTCTCTTCAAATAATTCTTACAATCTAGAATATCTTCACTTATCTCATAATTTACTGAATGGAACATTACCGTCTTGGGTGTATACCATGCCATCTTTGCGTTACTTAGATCTGGGTTATAACCAACTCACGGGGTATATTGGTGAATTCTAGCATAACGCATTGGTTTCTCTTAGCTTGAGTAATAACAAGTTACATGGCACTCTTCCAATGTCAATCTCTAAACTTGTGAGCCTTCAGTATCTAGATATCTCCTTCAATAATTTAAGTGGTAATGTGGAGTCGAAAATGTTCTCTAACCTCAAAAGTTTTAGATCTGTTGATCTTTCACATAACCCTCTCCTATCGTTTAACACCTTCACCAATGCCAATGATATCTTGCCCAAACTTCGCTCATTATATTTGTTGTCTTCCAACTTAAGTGAAATTCCACACTTTTTAAGAACTGCAGAATATTTAGTAAGTTTAGACCTTTCAAACAACCAAATCAAAGGCAATATTCCACCGTGGTTATTAGAGGTGGGGAAGGAATCGTTGTATTATTTGAATCTTTCATACAACTCCTTGACAAGTATAGGGCACTTTCCATGGAAGAACTTGGAGTTTCTTGATCTTCGTTCTAACTTGCTTCAAGGACCACTTCCATTACCTCCACTGTACACTTCATTCTTTTCAGTCTCAAGGAATAAGTTAACTAGAGAGATTCCTTCCTTGATTTGCAGTCTCAATTCCCTCGAGTACCTTGATTTGTCTTACAATTACTTGAGTAACATGATTCCTCCATGTTTGGGAAACTTGAGTGATTCTCTCATAGATCTGAATCTGCGAAGTAACAATCTTAATGGAACCATCCCAACAAAATTTTCCAAGGGCAATAACTTGAGAAGTCTTAAGCTCAATGGCAATCAATTAGAAGGGTCATTGCCACGATCATTGGTCAATTGCAAAAAGTTGGAAGTTCTAGATCTTAGTAACAACAAGATTAATGGCACTTTCCCTCGTTCGTTGGAAACTCTTCCAGAGTTGCGAGTTCTTGTCTTGCGATCAAACAAATTTCATGGTGTCATTGGCATTCCCAAGACCAAATTCCCATTCCCTAATTTGCGAATCATAGACCTCTCTCACAATGAGTTCCATGGTCTTTTGCCAACAAATTTTTTCAAGCATTTAAAAGCCATGACAAATGCGAATGCATACATAGGTGAATTGAAATATATGGGCGATAGATATTATCAAGATTCTGTGATGGTAGCCATGAAAGGGAATTTTATTGAAATGATAAAAATCCAAAATCTCTTCACGACCATTGATTTCTCCAACAATAGTTTCAAAGGAGAAATTCCAAATTCAATTGGGAAACTTTGGTCACTCAAGGGGCTTAATTTTTCACACAATAATCTTATAGGTCATATGCCTCCATCATTGGGAAATTTAACCAACATTGAATGGTTAGATCTCTCCTCAAACAAGCTCACAGGTGAAATTCCTATGCAATTGGCAGACCTTACATCATTGGCAATTTTAAATCTATCAGAAAACTCTCTTGTGGGACCAATACCTCAAGGTAAACAATTCAATACGTTTACAAATGAGTCTTTCAATGGAAACTTGGGGTTATGTGGATTTCCATTGACAAAAACTCGTGGCGATGATAAGGGACAACAACCACAGCCAACATCAACCATTCAAGAAGATGATTTTGAGTTTGAAAATGGGTTTCATTGGAAAGTTGTAATGCTAGGGTATGGATGTGGATTCATGTTTGGATTGGGTATGGGATATCTTGTGTTCTCACATGAAAGACCCAAATGGCTAGTGAATATGGTTTATGGAGAACAACGTAAGAAGGTGAGAAGACCCAAGAAGAATGCTCGTGGAAGAGTCGGTTGAAGAAGAATGTTTTTGATTTATTATGAGTTACTTGAATTATATTGCATTTGCAAAAAGAAAGGATTATGCAAGTTTTAAGAAATGATATTTTAAATATTTTAAGTGGTGAATTGTGGATATGCATGAAAGTTTCTAAAGCAATGTTTAAGAAAGAAAAGATTTTCAAAGGAAACTATGTTCAAGAAAGAAAAGAGTTTCTAAGGAAACTAAGTTAAAAAAAGTAAAGTAATTTTAAGAAAAATCATAATTTAGTCTCCTCACAAGGAGGGACTCTAGGTATAGCTTGACCAAAGTATATTTACTGAAATTAATATTATGGATTTAGTCATTGGATGAATTCTGGACCAAACCGATAGGGGTAACGATACGGGCGTTCCATTGGAATGGGTTGGCGCAAGGCCAACTAGTGAGGTAAGATGGTTGACCCCACAACCAAGAGGGCACAAGGCCCTAGTGTTATGGTACCAGAGTCTTGGGGACCCTGGCCAACGGGCTAGGGAACTCACATACAAAAGGAACAAAAAATGATCATAATCCATTAGTTTTTAAAGGTTTTGGTTTTATGTTATTATTATCTGTTTGTCGGTATGAGACGATAAGACAGGTTGTACTAACGAAAGTTATGTTTTATGTTGTTTCACTTTATACTATATTCTCATTGGAATGGGACGATGAGACGTAGCATGATAATGAAACAATGTCAAGAGAAAGAAAAGTCTTACATGAAAATAGATTAAATTTTATGTTATGATAAAGGAAATAATAATATTTCAATTATTTTTAGCTACGTTGTAAGACTATGAGAAAATTATATATATTGCAAATGCATGAAATCATTTTAGCATGAACTGAGTTGCAAGCAAGTCATATCCACATTTAAATGATATTTTATTTATCATGCATCTCATGCATGCTATTATATTCTCATGCCACGCATCCCTTTCTGAGCAAGTTGGTGCTCAAGTTGAAGGTACCTTCCTTGTTGCAGCAGAGGTCTTAGCAGTGGTGGAGTTAGTTTTCAGAATAATTTATTTTGAAAGTAGTGAGAGTTTTCTACTATTTTGTATGGTTAGGCAGATCTTAGAAAAAATATGGTCTGTAATGTTAATTATGTTAGTTTTAGTCTTCTGCTGTTATGTAATTAAAGCAATACGATCCAAAGAGATACGGAGGTATGAATGTGACTAGTTGATCCTGGTAATGATGGCTGTTGTTACAATTGCTTTGTTGCTATCACTTCCTGTGGTCGGACTAAGTGTTTCGTACCTTGAGATTTATAAGTTAATCTCATAACATTAGGTTGACTAAGTAAAAGATAAAGAAAAAGAAGAAAAAAAAATTTCTATACTCAAGTTTTAGTTGGTTCATGTTAATATGAGGCATAGGCTTGGTATTAGCATGCCGGTTTGACTCTGAATCATATTACGGATTTGGTTCGTGATATAAGATCTTCTAGATCAATAAAATTAATTTTGATTCCTTTTAATTGGAGCTTGGTACAAGTCTACCATATGTTTATTCATACGATAGGTACGTGACCAATGCCCTTTCATACCACATTTAAGACATTTTAATTCATGAGTTTTGGGGGTTTATTCTGTAAACCTCTTCCATTTCCATGTTATTTTGTTTTATTGTAATTTCACTTTCGGTGGTAGGGTGTGGTATTCTTTCTTGGAATATTTTGAGTACATCCCCCTTGATTCCTACCACGTCCATACCCACGACCATTATTTCCTCTATAATTATCAATGAGATTCTATTCACTTTAAGGAATGGTGTAGAACTGGTCGGGCGAGATTGATGACTTTTCAACAAAAGCTCATTATTTTATTCAGCCACTAGAAGACAATATATTAGTTCATAATATTTTTTGAACTTATGCCCTCGATATTGCTACTATAGGAGCACATTCGAGGCATGAAATATATTGTATGTTTTCCTTTTTCAACATGTCTTCTTCAGTGACATTTTCCTCACATAATTTTAATTGTGAGTTTATTTTAAAAAGTACAAAAATGTACTCATTTATACTTTTAAGATTTTGCAACTTCAGGTGCATTCATTCATAACGAGCCTTTGAGAGGATTATGGTTTTTTTTTTTTTTTTTTTTTTCATGGAGACGATGAAGAATAAAAAGCAATCCTGCTGAGATGCTTGGTTTCCATCTTTAATAATATCTCCACAATTTCATTGCAAAAGAAATGGATATCAACATTAAGGATCCAAGATAAATGATTCTTTACGTGATATATCAAGGGTGTAAGATTTGACAACGTCTATGACAAAGATAATAACATTAACATTAAATGAACAAGCATTTATATCATGCATTGAATAAATACGATATTCAATCTAAATTATTTAGACGTAAACTTTAATAAATAAAAAAAACATACGTATATTTATATAAAATTAATAGGCATGTGTCACATATGATTCCATTAGGATTAAAATAAAAGAACACGTGTAATGAAATTTCTTAACTTAATACTAACCATATTTAATGATATTACTAGATATAATATGTCTAGCATAAAGCCCATAAGATTTTTAATCCAGCCATTAACTAAATACTAAGGTTTTAAGCATCAATCAATGTGATAATAAATAAATTAGAAAATATGATTACAAATTCATTAGGCAAAATTTATTGTGGATTGAAGTATTACACAAATCACCTTTTACTGTGATAGAAAAAGGATAAATTCCTTTTAGAATTTGGCTAGATTCTTGTGTTGATAACGTGCTATAAAATAAAGGAAATAGTGGGACAAAACACGCAAATGTGATGATAAGATTATATCTTTTAAGTGGTCATCCACATAATGTATATAACTAATTATACATATAATGGGTTGTTCCATTTTACAAAGGAGATTACATATGTATATATAGCCTTCAAAGTGTGTGGAGTTACTTCTTAAGCATTAAGGCTATAAAGACAATTTTTAATTGATATGAACTAACGTCACCATTAATATTCATAGCATATATATATATTAGCGATAACCCCAAAACGGTATGCCAGAATAAACCAATACCGAAATATTCTATTCCAATGGATAAACCAAAATGGGCACCGAAACAAAATTGATAACCTTACTAAAAAGCCTTTTTTTTTTCTTAGTTCCATACTTCTATCAAATTTCCAATCCACGAAATCATAATCCACAAGTGACTCTTGACCAATCCACAAGACAATAAGATAGTTAAGAGCCACTCACCATCTCCAAATTTTGGTCTTCTTTAAGGTTAGTTTTTTTAGTTTTTATTTTTATTTTTAAATATAATTGTTCATTCAATTTTTTTTTTTGTACTCACAAATAATTGTAATGATATTAGTTTAATATAACTAATTGCGCACAAGAAGTTTTTTTTTTTTGGTTTAATATTTATATTGTTTTTCTTATAATTTTCTTCAAAAAATGCAAGGAGATGTTTTTTTTAATGGGATCGTGCTAATTATAAATTCAGAGTTACATTTTGGTCTTTAAAAAAAAAAAGTTTATTTTATGTAATTCAAGCTAAAAACACAATGTAACCTTTATTTTTGTTGTTGACTTTTACGTATTTTTTTTAATATTTAATTATAAGTAGGCAACCAAAATCGGAACGGATTCGGGTAACCCAAACCTCAGGGTCAGTCTTGTATAAAAACCACGTGATGTCTATAGTTTAATATTTTCTTTAAAGTTAACCTTAAATAACAACATAGTTTGCAATCCAATATTGCGAACATGTCCATTCCAAATTTTCTTCAGAATCTTTAGATATATGTGTTAGATATTTTATCTAATAGTAGGTTGTAACATTCAGTAGACTGGATTTGTATCCAGTAGACTGGATTTGAAGATTTGGGAAGTCTAGAGTTTCTGCCCAATCCAGTCAATTGGATGACATGCATTTGGCTAATCTAGTCGTCTGGATTGGTGGTCCAATCGACTAGATGTCGTGCCTATGAGTTTCTGCTTGACTCAGTCGCTTGGACCACTAATTCAGGCGACTGGATCACGACAGTTAGAGGCAGTTAATGACCGTTAAAGGCTGAAATGGTGCTTTTTCATGGTGACTCTTGACTAATTTACACTTGCAATTAAAAGGAATTTCGTGTTCAGTCAATATATGCAAGAAAACTATATGTTCTAAGAAGTTTTATAGAATTAATTGAATTGCTATCATTAATTCTTGGCTTTGTTATATCCTGGAGACTAATTCGCTTGAACCCTTAGCAATCTCTGAGGAGAGGGGGCAAATCTAGTCTTAAAGACAACGACTTATTCGTGCCTTAAAGCCTTAATTCTCTTTGCATTTCCCCTAAAATTCCTAACAATTTTAAGACTAGATTTCTGCAATGGAAGGAGAGAAGATGGCTTACAAGATGATGAATCAAGACTTTGTGAAGTTGGATAAATTTGATGGTTCGAACTTCATCCGTTGGCAAGACAAGATGAAGTTTCTTTTGACTGCACTAAAGATATTTTATGTTCTGGACCCCAATCTGTAGCCAATTCCGGATCCTACTCCTCAAGACACTGAGCAATTGAAGCAATAAAGGATCAAGAGGGAGGAAGATGAATTGGTGTGCAGGGGTCACATTCTGAATACACTATTCGACCGATTGTATGATCTGTTCACAACCATGACTTTTCCAAAGGAAATCTGGAAAGCACTAGAGACTAAATACAAAACGGAGAAGCAAGGTACGGATAAGTTCATTATTCAAAAGTATTTTGATTTCAAAATGTTGGATAATGTTTCTGTTTTGGACCAAGTGCGTGAATTACAAGTTCTGGTTCATAAGTTGAATGATCTATCCATCAAGATTCCAAAATTGTTTCAAATGGGAGCAATCATTGCGAAACTCCCACCTTCATGGAACAATTATAGGAAGAAGCTTCTGCATATGGCAGAAGAACTTACCTTAGAATAGATTGGTACACACCTTAGAATGGAAGAAGAGAGTCGAATTCGTGAGGGTACCAATTCTGTGTCTAAAGTAAATGAAGGGACTGTTAATTATGTCCTAAATGGTGGAGTTGGAAGTAGTAAAACTAATAAGAGTTTCAGGCCAAATAAGAAAATTGTTAAGAAAACTAATTCCAACAAAGACAAGAAAAGTAGGGCCTGTTTTCATTGTGGAAAGAAAGGTCACTACATCCGAGAATGCAGATTCTTGAAGAACCAAAATGAAAGAAAAGGAACTGAACACAAGTGAGGCAAATGTTGTTGATGAGATTGTGGCCATTGTGAGTGAAATGCAAATCGGTATGATTATCGAAGTGCATATGGCTAATAAGAAGAAAATTCATCCGAGTGGTGGTATGATTCTGGTGCAACAATCCATGTTTGCAACAACAAGATGCTGTTCAAAGAGTATGTGGAAGCGGGCAATGGGTTAGAGGTCCTAATGGGCAATCATAACATCGCTAAAGTGCTTGAAACAGGAACTGTGGAGCTGATTTTGAGTAGTGGAAAGAAACTCAAACTCACTAATGTGTATCATATTCCTGATATTAAGAAGAACTTGGTTTCAGCTAGTTTATTGTCTAAGAATGGTGTAAAAACTGTCCTTGAGTCGGATAAGCTTATTTTATCTAAGTTTGGTGTGTTTGTTGGAAAGGTTTATTCTTGTAATGGCATGTACAAACTCAGTTTGATTATTAATAAGAATGATGTTGGTTGTGCTTATATTGTCAATTCCTCTCTATTGTGGCATGCTAGATTAGGACATTTAAATTTCAAGTACGTGAAGTATATGTCAAAGCATGGGCTGATATCTTATAAACAAGATGTGCATGATAAGTGTGAAATATGCATTGAATCTAAGATAAGAAAGAAGCCTTTTCCATCTACTAATAGAGATTCACAATTGTTGGAATTAGTTCATTCTGATGTGTGTGAATTGAATGGTATTTTGACTAGAGGTAGAAAACGTTACTTTATCACTTTCATAGATGATTTCTTTAGGTATACTTATGTCTATCTAATGAGGAATAAAGATGAATCCTTTGATATGTTTAAGAAATATAAAATTGAGGTTGAAAATCAAAAGGATAAAAGAATTAAAATTCTTAGAAGTGATAGAGGTGGTGAATATTTTCCGCAAGAGTTTACCATTTATTGTGAGAAAAATTGACTAATTCACCAAAGGTTAGCCTCTTATACACCCCAACAAAATGGCTTAGCTGAAAGAAAGAATAGAACACTAGTTGATATATTGAATGCAATGATAATGAGTGCAAAGCTACCTTTCAACTTGTGGGGTGAAACTTTGCTAATTGCATGTCATGTATATAATAGGATTCTATCTAAGAAAATTCAGTCATCTCCATATGAGTTATGGAATTGTAGGAAGTCTAATTTGAATTATTTTAAAGTGTGGGGGTGTATAGCCTACTTTAGAGTTCCAGATCCTAAAAGAACCAAGCTTGGATCTAGAGCTATAAAGAGTGTGTTTGTTGGTTATGTTGTGAATTCTAAGGCTTATAGATTGTTGGATTTGAGTTCCAACACTATAGTAGAATCAAGGGATGTGGAATTCATTGAGAACAAGTTTATAAATGATTCTCAAATAGAACCAAAACAAACACAACAATCTGACTCATTGGTTAATGATTCTCTTAGTGGAAATAAGAGAATAGAACCAAGTTCACTAAATGAACAAAGAAGGAGTCAAAGGGTAAGAAAAGAAAAGGATTTTGGTCCTGATTTCATTTCATACCAAGTGAATGTTTATGTTGTAGAAGGAAACAGAGAAAAAGTCCTTAGTAAGCTTCCTTTTATAGGAAATGTGGAAGGAGATCCAAATACTTATAGTGAAGTTATGGCTTCAAGAGATGTAGCTTTCTGGAGAGAAGCTGTTAATGATGAAATGGACTTAATATTGTCCAATAATACTTGGGTCCTAGTGGATCTTCCTCCGGGTTCTAATACAATTGGTTGTAAATGGGTATTTAGAAGAAAATATAGGACTGATGGAACAATTCAAACCTTCAAGGCAAGGTTAGTGGCTAAAGGATTTAGGCAAAGAGAGGGAATAGATTACTTTGATACCTATGCACCGGTTGCTAGGATCACATCTATTCGTGTGCTAATAGCACTTGCATCCATTTATAAGCCGGTGGTACATCAAATGGATGTAAAGACAGCTTTCCTAAATGGAGATTTAGACGAGGAGGTCTATATGGATCAACCGGAAGGCTTTGTGCTTCTTGGAAATGAAAAGAAAGTCTGTAAGTTAGTTAAGTCATTGTATGGCTTAAAACAAGCACTTAAACAATGGCATGAAAAGTTTAATACCGTTATACTAGCTAATGGTTTCAAACACAATGGAACTGACAAGTGTGTCTACTCTAAGTTTACTAGTGAGTATGGAGTAATTGTGTGCTTGTATGTGGATGATATGCTTATCTTTGGAACAAATATGCTAGGTGTATGTAAGAGCAAGAAGTATTTAGCTTCGGTGTTTAAGATGAAAGATCTTAATGAAGTTGATACTATCTTAGGTATCAAGGTTAAGAGGCATAGTGAAGGTTATGCACTTTGTCAAAATCATTACCTTGAGAAGGTGCTTCTTAAATATAAGCATCTCAATGTTAAGGAGGTAAATACACCGTTTGATTCCAATTATAAGTTAGTTGAGAATACTGGAAGGGCAATAGCACAGCTCAAGTTTGCTAGTGCAATAGGAAGTATGATGTATGCCATGCATTGTACAAGATTAGATATAGCCTTCGCAGTAAATAGACTTTCAAGGTATACTAGTAACCCTAGTGCAGAGCATTGGAAAGCCATTGCAAGAGTTCTTGGTTATTTAAGAAAACCAAAGATTTAGCACTCTATTATTCTAGGTATCCAGCTGTATTAGAAGGATATTCAGATGCTAATTGGGTAACTAGTGTGCGTGACAATAAGTTAATATCTGGTTGGATATTCACTCTTGATGGGGGTGCAATATCGTGAGCATCTAAAAAGCAATCGTGTATCTCTTATTCAACTATGGAATCTGAGTTTATTACTTTGGCTTCGGCAGGTAAAAAAGCAGAATGGCTAAAGAACATGTTATATGATATAGAGTTGTGGCCACAACTGATGTTAGCCATATCTATTTACTGTGATAGCTAAGCCACGATGTCAAAAGCATATAGTAAGATTTATAATGGAAAGTCTAGACATATTAGTCTAAGACATGAGTACGTAAGACAGTTAATAGAAGATGGTGTAATTTCTATTGTCTACGTAAAGTCAAATGGAAATCTTGCTGAACCGTTTACCAAAGGTTTATCTCGAGATATAGTAAGGGTAACTTCCATAGGAATGGGACTAAAACCTTTCTAAAAGAATCACCAACAGTGGGAACCCAACCTTGAGTAGATTTACTTGAAAAGGTTTAAAGGGTAATAATAAGCTGTTGATTCGTGATTAGTAAAAACACTAAAACTTATGTCCCATTCATGATGGAATAGTGCAGTTTGTTACGTTAGGAGGATGAGTTTTTTACTCTTAATGAAGTTCAAATCAAGTGATGTCTGTGTAACAGGGACATAAAGAAGGAACTTCACCTTTGTGAACATAGGAGTGGTGCCGCTTCTAAACAAGAGTTAAGGTTTTCTCTTGTAAATGTTCACAAAACCAGGTAGAGCACAAGACCATTTAAGTGCTAAACTATAGGAAAACTTCTAATGTTAAAGATCATTACTGTGTGTGTGTTATTTCCGGTTTTAAGGAAAAGAGTTTAGGTTTAAGCGAATGAGTCACCAACAACTCTCTTGAAACTTTGAAGTAATTACACTAGAAGAGGGTTTAAGTTGAAAGACACCTTTGATGCATAAGCTTTGTGTGTGCTATAGACTGAACAAGAAATATGATAACCTAGTGGGGGATTGTTAGATATTTTATCTAATAGTAGGTTGTAACATCCAGTAGATTGGATTTGTATCTAGTAGACTGGATTTGAAGATTTGGGAAGTCTACTGTCCAATCTAGTCTACTGGACCACCAATCCAGTCGACTGGATGACATGCATTTGGCTGATCTAGTTGCCTGGATTGGTGGTCCAGTCGACTGGATGTTGTGCCTGGGAGTTTCTGCTTGACTCAGTCACCTGGACCACTAATTCAGACGACTGGATCATGACAGTTAGAGGCAGTTAATGACCGTTAAAGGCTGAAATGGTGCATTTTCATAGTGACTCTTGACTAATTTACACTTGCAATTAAAAGGAATTTCGTGTTCAGTCAATATATGCAAGAAAACTATATGTTCTAAGAAGTTCTAAAGAATTAATTGAATTGCTATCATTAATTCTTAGCTTTGTTGTATCCTGGAGACTAATTTATTTGAACCTTTAGCAATCTCAGAGGAGAGGGGGCAAATCTAGTCTTAAAGACAGCGATTCATTCGTGCCTCAAAGCCTTAATTCTCTTTGCATTTCCCCTAAAATTCCTAACAATATGCACTATATGTTTGGAACCTCAAGAAAAAGAGGAAAAAGAGATGAGACTGGATGGAAAAGTGATCAGAATATATTGTAAATTTAGTATATTTTAATCATATTCCATTCTTTTTTTCTCTCCTCTCCACTTATCTCACTTCATCCAAACACAGGATACCTATCTATCTATTATTATTATTATTTTGACGCTGGATTTTGAAGCCACGATTACAAGATTCTTCCAGTAAAATATGGACGAGAAGATATAGGCAGAGAATGTGGAAATTTAAGAGCAAATTTGGTAAAGTTGGACTATAAAAGAAAAGGACAAGGACTTTGTTGTCGCAAGAAAGTACTGTTTGAAAACGGTCAAGGTGCATGTTACGGTTCCCTATGGTTGGAGATGGAGTTTGAATGTTTGATATATAGAGCTTGTAATTGAAATGTTGGAAATGACAGACGTATAATATAAGTTTGCATTCTCTTGTCATTGTCATGGACTGTGGGGAGACTTTGACCAAAATTCTTTAATTGTTCTCAAATTAAACACTCCTATAGAGAAGCAAATCGTTGTGTGGTGGATTGGCGGATATCATCTGCATCAGCAAGAAGACTTAATTTTGTTTCTGAACTCCTCATGATGTATTATTGTTATCAAATCCAGATTTGGTGAATGACTACTATATCTATTTCTATTTAGTAGTTAGTAGTGAATTCCCTTTCTACTTAAAAAAAAATACTGTACTTAGTACTCAACATTTATTCGCTTATATTTGAATCAAGTTGTATTTTAGTCCATAATATTTGAAAATTTCTTTTTAACCCTAAAAAATTGTATACATACAAAGTTAGTCATTCTCTTTTGCTTACGTAGAAAATTTGAAAAATTTCACCTGGCACTTCGTTATAATAATTAGGTTATGGAATGAATAATTTGGTATGTTTACAATTTTAAAAATACTAAAAAAAAAATAGCTTTTTCAATTTTGAAGACTAAAATAGAATCATAACTAAATTTTAAAGACCAGTGGTATAATTTCAGGAAAATTATTTAGTAGTTCAAGACTATAAATAAATGTGTAGTCCCCCTCTCACATGAATGGTAGGTCTTACCATGAATTTAATTAGTGGGACCCACATTTATGTGGTGGGTCCCACCATTCATGTGAGAGGAGGATTACACATTTATTTATAATCCTGGACTACTGAATAATCACCAAAAATGTTTCTTAACGTTTCAAAATCGTGCTCCATTGGTCATTTCGTTAGTCTTCATTAATTTGGTGTATATATGGCTAACGGATTGATGACGTTGTCAAATTTTAATTGAGGTGGTATTTTTTTTCATTTACAATTAGGATATGACATGGCTTACACATTTTAAATCAACCCAACCTATAAAATAAACCTAACCCGAATTGAAATAAACCCCACCTGAAGTGAAGATCAACCCAACCCTAAAATTAAACCCAATCTTTCACTTCTCCCTCTTCATCGCTCTCGCGTCTCTCCTCCTCAGTGTGTCGCCTAAAACACCATCACCATACCCTTTCTCTTGCCTCTATCTCGCACTTCTCTCTACACTTTGGTCCATAGACCTTTAAATTTCATTCACCAGATTCGTTCATTATTTATTAGTACAAAGAAAAACACTTGTAAAAAAAAAAGGGTTATAATCAGAATTTCTGTTGTAGATTCATGATGCGCCAATTATATATATTCACCTTGGATGCGTCTATTATGTGATTATTTTAAGCAGTATACTTTATACTGAAGTGGTGGGCAATTGTAGAAAATTTTACCAATGCTTAATGTAATCGAGTTCTGTTGCTTTTGAGTTCTTGGAAACATTATCTCCAGCTTTAGAATTAATGGTTTTTATGGGAACATACAGATCCAAAAGATAAATTAAAAGTTTATTTTTTAAGGTTCTTTGCTTCTGCTGTTCAAAAACAATAAAATTAAAAATGCCACATTGTATACTAATTAAAGGCAAGAACATTTTACAAAAAACATATTAATCGTACGATGAGGGAAAAATAAAGGAAAAAAAGGGTGGTGCTTTAAAACTTTTTAACCAAAATCTGGTGAAATGTTTGTTTTATCACCCATTGTTGTGTTCAGTCAACTTACACAGGGGTTAGATTATGTAGTAAGACCACAAATCAACAAATAACCCATAATAAATGGCTTAATTACATACATACAAGAGAAAGGGTGCACAGTGATGGTGTTTCAGGTGACAGCGAGAGAGGAGAGAAGCAAGAGCGATGAAGAGGAAGAAGAGAGAGATTGGGTTTAATTTTAGGGTTGGGTTGATTTTCAATTTGGGTGGGGTTTATTACAATTTGGGTTGGGTTGATTTAAAATGGGTAAGCCATGTCATTTCTTAGTTGTAAATGAAAAAAAAAATGTCATCTTGATTAAAATTTGGTTACGTTATCAATCCGTTAGCCACGTATATACCAAGTTAACGGAAACTAACGGAAGGACCAATGTTGCATGATTTTGAAACGTTAGAGACTATTTCTTCTTGTTTTAAACGTTAGGGACCAAACAAGCAACTTAGATAAACGTTAGGACCAACAGTGTATTTAACCCTTGTTCCATATATACAAATACAATCATAATAAATGTTTAATACTAGAATATATTTTATATTCAAACACAATAATAATAAATGTCTTTTCATAATTATCATAATTATCAATTTTCTTAGTTAGAAAAAAAAAAAAGAGAAAAAAAAAATCATATTATGTTAAATTTTCCGGTGTAACCAACTAGTATTTATGTATATCAATTTTTATTTTTAATTTTTTTTTAAGATGAGAAAAAAGAAAAGAGTAAAGTGCAAGTGGCTGCTTACTACTAATTGCCAAACACTTGACTACGGACCCAAACTGTGTCATTAAGTGCATTGCAGTGAGCAAAGTCAGACATACCATTAATACTAGTGATGACCATAACTTCATGCATCAAATAAGAAAAATAAAAGAAGTTTTGAATGATTTTTTTGCTATATATTCTTAATCATAAAAAAAAAATCGGTTAATTTTGCTGGTGGGTTGGTACCCTACAATTTGTCTAATCACAT
>OU015765.1:10681028-10711744 GCA_907173295.1 Fagus sylvatica
AACACTCATCCAATGCAAACTAGATTAAAGTTTGGCATTTCCAAAAAGAAGGTTGCTTTTACCTCCACCAAGCCAAATTACCTTGATGTTGAGCCCCCATTTTTCTTAGTTGCCAGTACTCTTCAACCTTGGATTGCAGCTATGCAGGATGAATTTTCTGCTCTCTATAGACAAGGCACTTGGACCTTGGTGCCTTCTGCTCCATCTCAGAATCTTGTAAGATGAAATTGGGTCTACAAAGTAAAAAGAGATGCAGATGGTTTAGTTTCTCGTTACAAAGCCAGATTAGTTGCTAAAGGCTTCCACCAACAAGCTGGTCTAGACTATGATGAGACTTTTAGTCCTGTTACTAAACCAACCATAGTTCACATTATACTCACCTTGTCTGCTCACTTCAATTGGCCTCTTCGTCAACTCGACATTAGAAATTCCTTTCTTCACCGCTTTCTCAAAGAAGATGTCTACATTGCTTAGCCTCAAGGTTTTATTGATCATTCAAAGCCCAATTTTGTATGCAAGCTCCATAAATCCTTGTATGGTCTCAAACAGGCCCCCAGGGCTTGGTTTGAACGATTCACCACTCAACATGAATCACTTGGCTTCATTGCATCTATTGTTGATCTTCATTGTTTGTCTTCAAAGCTGGTCTTGATACCCTTTACCTTCTCCTATATGTCGATGACATCATTCTAACTGGCACTTCTCCCACTCTTATTACCACCCTTATCTCCAACTTAAAACACACCTTTGAACTTAAAGATCTTGGTCCTCTTCAATATTTTCTTGGCCTCCAATTTCAGTATCACACCCATGGTTTTTCTGTTCATCAAACCAAGTATGCCACAGATCTTCCCACTCGCTTCAACATGCTAACCTGTAAACCTAGCTCTACCCCATACTCCTCCACCACCAGACTTACCAAAACCCAAGCCCGCCCTCTCTCCAACCCCACTTCTTTCCGTAGCCTTATGGGTGCTTTACAATACTTAACCTTTACTCAACTTGATCTCAGCTTTTCCATGAATCAAGTCTGTTAATTCATGCATGCATCCATTGATGTTCATCTGATGGCAGCCAAACGAATCTTACGGTATCTTCGAGGTACTCTTCATTGTGGCCTCCTCTTTCAACTCGGGTCTCTTTGTCTTCAAGCTTATGTTGATGCTGACTAGGCCGATGACCCTCTTGACCGTCACTCTACCTCTAGCTATGTGGTATTTCTCGTTTCAACACCCATTACTTAGGTCTTTAAGAAGTAGTGCATGGTGTCTCATTCCTCCATTGAGGCGGAGTATTGAAGTCTTGCTTCCGCTACTGCTGAGGTTTTTTGGATTCGAATGGTACTCAAGGATTTGAGGCTTTTCTTGCCCAATCCTCCTCTCATTTGGTGTGACAATCTCTCCGCCCTTGCCCTGGCTTCCAACCCTGTATTTCACGCTTGAACCAAACACATCGAGGTTGACTACGATTTTGTTTGAGAGAAAGTTGTCCGTCGTGATGTTATCGTCAAATTTGTTTCCACAATTGATCAACTCATCGATATTCTCACCAAATGTCTTTCATCTAGCAGCTTCCAACGTCTTCGTGACAATTTATTGCTTCCTTTCAAGTCGTTTTAGCTTGCGGGGGGATGTAAGCATATAAGGATGATTTGGGTTTCAGACAAATCCCTAAACGCAAGTGTTAGAAGCATAAAACGCACATTGACTTATCTCTCCATGAGCTACACACATGGACTCAAACCTGGACAATTGTTAGTCAAAGACTCAAGCTTATCCACCTGATATGCACATGTTCAATAACTGATTAATGGTTTGTTAGAAGAACTGTTACAGTTTGTTAGAATTAGTTTTGGTTAATAGTAATTATAAATACTAGATCATATTGTTCTTCTTATACAGTCAAGAATATACAAGAACTTTTATCTCCAAAATTCTCTCTCTAAAGCTTTTCTAACATGGTATTAGAGCCACCCTTTGGGTGTTGGGCAGATCTTTCCCCCTATTATAATTGATGTGTTTGGTTGGTTCGCCACACGTGAGGGGGCATATTAAAGTGAGAGTCTTGTCCCACATTGACCAAGTATTCTTGAGTTGTGCAATTATTAAGCCATGGGCAATTCTCATCTTTTAAAGCGTCTTTTGAGATTGAGTTAAGTCCATTGGACTTTAACAATTGACTGACGACTAAATTTGTTATGACTAAATACATGTAGAGCTAATTTTCTCGTGGAGAAACAATTTAGAATATGCCCCTAGTGCGTTAAAGATTGACACTTAAGAGGAGACGTTTTCATATGGTCAGAATTTGAGAAATCAAAGATTAATTTGAGATGCGTCTTGAATGCAAATCGCTCCTTTTCATAGAGTAGTAGACACTTAAGAGCCATATAAGAGTCAATATACAAGTTTCACAAAGACATCATCCCGACAATGCCACTACAAGCTATCCCCAGTACATTACCACTAAACATCTTGAGAACTACTTCCAAAGCAAAAGCAATCCTTCTATTTCTCTACAAATCAACAATCATGTTGAGCACTATAATTTAGGGCCTGTTTGGTATGTGTTTTCGTTTTCTGTTTTGGTTTCGTGACTTGAAGTTGCAAGATTGTAAATAAAATTTGTTTGGTACATAGTTTTGATTTTACAACTGAAATCACAATTTTAAAAAAAAAAATTTGTGTTTGGTACATAGTTTTGGTTTTTAAACTTGGTTGCACCTATAATAATTGTAGAGGATTTGCACCCTTCTTATATACTAAACAGAAAAGCTTTTAACACAAAACCAAAGCTCTGCCTCTCCCTTTTCACTGACGAACACAAACCCTCCTCGATAGTGATCACCCCTTTGGCCGACGCAGATAGAGGAGGCAAGAGGCCAACGGCGCAACTCAGACCAGCACAACCCTCCCTCTCCCTCTTCACCCCTTTGGCTGACGCAAATACCGGCACAACTCCCAAATCAATTTATGCACAAACGCTCTCTTGCTCTCCTCGTTCTGATTGTGCTAGAACTTCTTTGTCGCTTACCATTACAACAGCGACGCGATTCAAGTCATCGAGCTTCTCCGCAAGAGCGAGGTCGAGAAGGTGGGACTCATTGGAGGAGACCATGTTCAACACTCCCTCAGATTTCAAGATCTCGGTCTTGAGCTTGGAGATCTCGGAATCGGTGAGTGATTTGTGGAGGTGAACGGTCTTTAAAATTACAGTAGCGACCTCGAAAGAGAGGATGCCTATGGTTTGCTTAGGGACTTGGTTGTGATGGTTCTTTGAAGGAAGGTGAAGTAATGAGAAGCGATGTGGGGGTTTGGCCGAGAGTAATGAAGAGAGAGAATAGGAGAAGAAGGAAAGAGAGAGAGTTCAGCGGTGTACCGTAGGGGTGGGTAGGCGTAATGAAGGGGCTCTACCCTTTGTAATGGCCGAGAGAAAGAGAGAGAGAGAGAGAAGCGTCTGGAATAATTTTCAGAGAGAGAGAAAACGGGGAGAAGGCATATAAATTAGTGGGCCCAGTAACGGTAATAAAACTGGGACCCACATAAAACTCGGTTCGGATTTGAATCCTCCTTGAATCCAAAAACAGCTGATAGTTTGTTCTCAAATTTGCTATGGGATCCACATAAAACTCAAGTTAGGATTTTAGACTTCACTTAAATTTGATGTACCAAACAAAGTTTTTTTTTTCAGTGGAACCCAGTGATTATGGATTGCAATCACAGAATCACAGTTTGAAAACAACGTACCAAACACTCTCTTAGATTTTCAAATTGCTTTTCCCAGGAGACCTATGTGGAAATGGATGTGCTTCTATAGGGAAGTTGGAACAAAATTCTTTTCTCTTTTAGTTTGGGATTTCTTTGAAATGCGGATATCCTTAGAAGGTTCCAAATGTCGGGCCTATTAGTATGGAATCAGCATGAAAAGACCAAACTTCCCACAAATCACATTGTTCAAGGTTCTAGCTTGGCCAAATACCCACCGCTCAAAGTATTCTTTCTCTTGAAAAATAGGATCTTGGCAGTACCTCTAAAATGCTACAAAAGCCAAATAAGGTCCTAGATTTAAGGGGAGAGCCAACATTAGTTTCTCAACTCCTACACACTAAGTTTCTCTAGAATACATTCAACATATGTTTTTCTCTGTTTTTGGAAGCACCAATAGAGAATCCTCTTTCTCCCTCACCACATCGCCGCAAGTTTACTATCTTTCGAGATTCAAACTCATACATCACTATACTTGGTTGGAAATCCCATCTTCCTTCTTTGGCAAATTCACTTACTCAAGTGCAATTTAGAGGTGCACCACTAGTCTTCTTCACTCTCCATGTTGATGTGAGTAGCAGGCATGACTTCCTGACTTGAACCCGGATCTGAAAGCCAAGCTAATCAAAGCTACCCATGGCAATACAATAAAAATGACCCCAACATTAGGTGGCAAATCATAATTAGAACATCACTTTTGATCACATGGCTCAATCATTGATACCACTTTTATTATACACCAATCCCAATAGGTCATGTTAGCCGTTATAAAAAAAATAATAATAATAATAATTATGTTCTTAGACTAATTGTATTCAATCACATGTAGAAGACTATTAAAAGATATTTAATTAAACTGAAAAAAATTCTACATGTGTATCAAATCGGTTATTCTATTTCTCATCTATACTATCTAAAAGCTGAAGCTGAGAGAAAGGTTTTTAACCCCTCTAAAGCCTGCCACATCAGATTTTGTCTTCCCAAAAAATTCCACATTATGTATCTCTCTTCATGTATATCCTTTTTTCTCAATATCCTCCTCAGTATTTATTTATTTTTATTTTTACTTCCCCTCTTTTTTCTCTCTCTCCTGACTCTCATCTCCTTCTACACTTTTTTTTTCATTAAATTCAATGTTTTCTTTCCTCAATCCTCTTCTCTCTCTCTCTCTCTTCATCAATCTCAACTGTCCAGCATAAGGTAAGCTATTTTCTCTCAATCTCAAACTCCTCATCTCCTCTTCAGACGTTCCCTTCTTTTAGACTTCCCCGTTAAATCCAACACACGTTACTCACCAAAATAAATTTATTTAGCTGCTTCCTCTAATGCTCTCTCTTTAGACGCTTCCTCTCCCAACCGTTGCCTTCAATTGCAGCCCTTTTGAAATTAAAATCCAGTGATTTATTTTCTATATAGATGTCCTTTACCCTCTCAATTTCTCATTGTCGAACTCCCCTTCTCTCTGTGATATTCTAATGGTCCCCATCTCACTCCTTTTCTTTCTTAATTTAGGTTCGTCGGTGGGTTTGCAAATGGGCACACCAGAAATGGGCAATCGCCGTGACGGCGTTTGTAAGTCTTTCTTCTTCTTTTTTATTTATTTGAGAATTCTTGATTACTTTGTAGGTTTTGGTATGGATTTTTTTGAGATACTTTTAAGTGTTGATTTAGTCATTTTGGATGTTGGGTTTTTATGGGTTTTGCATGTTGTATTCTATTCTCAAAATTTTAATTGAGAATCTGTTTGGTGCTGAGAAAAAACAATCAGAAGGTTTGGGAGTTTTGCCGTTCAATATGTTTATATCTTATTTTTGGTTATTTTGGCATGTGATGGCCACATGCCAATTGCAGCTCATGCTGTGGAAAATGAAAGAGCTGGCTGAGAATCTGGTACACACCGGCGCCGCTTATTTAGAGTTTAGTTTCAATAGCTCTGCGCCTTTGAGTCTGAAAATTGCTATATTGGTTTGGGGTACTTACGAAGGTTTGGGATATATTACCAGATCTCTGTTTAATTTTTTGAATCTAGGCTTTTTATATCATATATTACCATTTTGTTTTTTATAAGTTATATTACCCGTTTGAAGTTTGAACAGGGGGTTCTTAAATGGAGAATGGCTTTTGTTGGTGACTACTGTTTGAGCTGTCACTATATAGATGCTTCTTTCAAATGGATTGAAGTTATTCAATAAATTCACTTTATTAACGAAGTCCACAGATTAAGAGCTTTCGTTTGTAGTTTGTATATGTTACTCATACATCTTATATTGTTTCTTTATGCCCTAAAGGAGAGTCTGAATCTTTGTCAGATTCATAAGAAACAAATAGTCTTTTGGATATAAGAACTAATCCTTTAGAGCTTATCAAGGCTTTAGAGCTAATTTTGGGCTTTAATATTCAATTTGTGTTGATTTGTGTTTACATATCAGTTTGGACTTAAATGAGGCATAAAAAAATTTATACCTTTTTATCAAATTGAACTATTTTGAATTATAACTATGAAATTCACATAGCTTCCCCGATACCTTATATAGGGATTGTCCTGAGGAATGCAAGGAAGTTGTATCATCTTTAATCTATGCCACTGCAAGATTCTCTGGTTTGTGAGAACTCTGTGACCTTTAAAACTATTTTTACTGAGAGATATGCAAATTCACTTGAATCGTATACAAATAAAGAGGTAATTCATAGGGTTACTTTAATAGCCCATCTCTAATATTCATAGTTTCAGCCCAATAAGAATTTGCATTCTCAGTTTTGGAATATCTTGGTCTGTGGTACTGATCTAGCTAATGATTTTGCTTAATCAGTTTGTTAAGAGGTTGAGGTCAAAGCATCCTATAAAGGAGATGGAAGCTTCAGATGTTGCAAGTCATAGCACAAGAATCCTCTTAGATTGGGATATCAAGGCTTTGGAATCGAAGTTGTATTCTTCTACGCCCAAACAAGTTTCATTGTCTATTACAATAATTGTCTCCAAAGTTATTAAACAAACATACTAGAAGGAAAATGAAAAACAATTCGGAGATTGGGGGTATAAAAAGATAGGAGAGCTCTTGGATACATTAAAAGCTTGGTGCACATAATAAGTTCAAGGCCCTTAATGCTTTGCCTTTTGATGTACTTTATATGCAAAGTATTAAGATTTCAAAACTTCCCCTAGATAGATCCTGCCTATTTAGTCCCTATTTATCGTGCTCTCTTTTTACAACTATAGGTAAAAAAATTTAGTTTCATAGATTGCTTGAGGTTCTGTATTGGTCAATTTTCTTCTATTATTATTATTGTTATTATTATTATTATTATTTGGGCTGTAAAAGGGTTGTTTCAAGCAAGTCACTCATCTTTGTATGTAAAGATAAGAATTGAAGAAAGGATAACAATTGAGGGGAGGAGATAAGACACCGACAGAATTTTGTGAGATTGTGTTTGGTTAAGATAGAATAGGGAAGTTCTTAGATATATAAGCAAAATAATACCGCCAATCTTTGGCTTTTAAAAACTCCAAAATTGTTTGTTGCCAATTTTGGGAAATAAGAGTAGGAAATATTTGATAAATTTGCTTAAGGGTAGTTTTGGAAACTTTTATTTATTTATTGAAGAGACAAGATATTAAATTATGTTCCTTTAAAAAGTTGAGTTTTCGAAACAAGACTAATAATTTGGGAAGGAGGGAGTACTATTTGCATTGTGTATGACTTCTTGTAGGAGAATCCTATATGTGGTTCTTTAAGCAATATTGATGATGGCAAACGGTACCAGTTAAAGTAGTGTTTCTTTGTTTCATCTTATAGAAGAGGCTTACACATGATAACTTTTTGCCAAGTTATGTATAGAATTTTAATAACCAGACTCCATCCTAATGAGTTATTTTGGAGAAAGAATGATTTTTTATTTTATTTTTTTATTTCATCATTATGATAGTTAGAGTTTATTCTTAAATGACACGAAGTAAAAATATATAACTTTTGTTAAACAATTCCGTGCATCGCACGGGTTAGCGACTAGTATAAATTAAAGCTGGGGCATTGTTTCAATCAATTTTTAAAACTGCATATCATGTATTAGAAAAGAAAATGGTAATGATCAATCTGTCTTAAGAAGAACCATCAAAGGGAATCTAACTATATGCTTTTAGCCAGCGTGAAAGTCTATTAAGAAATACAAAGAACCAAAACTAATTACACCCTTTTTACTCGGGGCCTTAACAATAACAAGACATGAGGGAAAGAGGAAAGTAAGTTAAGCATCCAACAAAATTTACAATTATAAAACGCATTAGATGATACATTATTATCTTCCAAAACAGCTGCTGCTTCCCAAGAGAGGCTTGAGAATGAGAAGACAAAAAATCTATACAGAGTTTGAGTCTCCTTCCACAATTATATTTGATAAATTCCATTAATCCTTTGCTATTAAGGGAATCTGTCATAAAACAAAAATTTCAGTGATTACATATAGGGATGAGTATGTACTATGTATAAGTAAATATTTAATGATAATAGAACAATACCTTTATCGGGCAACCATATTGGAAATGGACAACCCATTTATTGAATTAGCTTCTGATTCTTTTTCGGACATATGTGCTTCAATTGCTTTTCTCGCAAAAGAAAATGCAGGTTTTTTAGGCAAAGGTAGTGGCAAACTTTCATTTGTCAACATAGAAATGACATCTGACATTGTTGGCCGTTCAATTGGACTATCTTCTACACATAGAAGACCAACATGAATGCATCGAAGCATCTGATCCTTGATACATGAATCACTAAGTGCCGGATCCATTAGGTTTAATGTGGCATCTTCTTTCCATAATTCCCATGCCTGAGACAAGATTATAAAATGTCAGAGGTACACACATTAAATGTCACAAAATCATCCAAGCTGAATTTTATTTATTTATTTTTGACATACATATCCAACTAGATTGACTGAGTGCTCGGTGTGGTAGAAACTATTGTTTTTCCTACCACTCACGATTTCAAGCATTAGAACCCCAAAACTAAAGACATCGGATTTTATAGAGAAAACTCCCTCCATGGCATACTCAGGAGACATGTATCCACTGCATCAAATCATTAAACAAGTTTTAAAACAGTTTGTAACTTCATTAATTGTATGGGAGCAATAATGTTTAGCATCCAAAGTGAAACAAGTATAAGAATGTATAGTATTAAATTTACTTACTATGTTCCCACAACCCTTTTAGTATTTGCCTCTAGTTCATTTTGTTGAAAAATTCTCGCCATACCAAAATCAGAGATTTTGGGGTTCAGATTTTCATCAAGTAGTATATTACTAGCTTTTAAATCTCTATGGATTACTCTTAGTCTTGAGTACTTGTGGAGGTAAAGCAATCCTTGAGCAATTCCGTCAATTATGCTGAAACGTTTTTGCCAATCTAACAGCTTGCTCTTGGTAGAATCTGTACGATATAAATTGTTGAATAAGATCAGTAATTTACTTTCAGCAAAATCATATAGAAAATCAGATTACTTGATGGAAAAAAAGTAAACCAAGTGTTAATATAAAAGTGAATGTTTTTTCTAACCAAAGATAAAGTAGTCCAAGCTTTTGTTTGACATGTATTCATAGATTAACATTCTCTCTTCTCCATGAATGCAGCAACCAAGAAGTCGAACAAGATTCATGTGTTGGAGGTCAGATATGAGTATCAACTCGTTCTTGAACTCTAAAATTCCTTGTCCTGAATTTCTTGAAAGTCTTTTTACAGCTATTTCTTGACCTTTTGGAAATTTTCCCTGATGCAATGATTAATAAGTTATCAAGCACTGTTGAACATAATTCAATCAAAATCTTTGTTCAAAGAGTTAATGTAAAGCTAACTTTATAAACAGGTCCAAAGCCCCCCTCTCCAAGTTTGTTTTCCAATGAGAAGCAATTTGTGGTAGCCATGATGCATTTATAGCTGAATACTCTTAAATCATGCGCCGGCTTCCTATCATTTTGAAGCTCATTGACATTGGTGAAGCTACCAGAGGTCACTAACTCAAGCAATCCATCGTCAATCCTTGCTTCATTCTCCCCTGTTCAGATTAATGCAGAGAATTAGAGATCATATTCTGAAAGGCAATCTAACAAGCGCATACCATATATGAAGCATCTACCTTCAAGTATTACATTTCTCCTTGATAGGTAGTACAAGATGCATAAGAAAATTACAACTAGAGCAGTGGCGCCTATGACAGCACCAATCCATGTTAACTTCTTTGTACCTGCATTCAGTAATAACTAACCACTTAGTGCTTGTCATGTGACGAATTTCCTATTGCTTTGGATCACAATTACAATATGCATACCAACAATTAACCAGTAGGTGGGTGAGTGAACTATGGCACGATTCATTTCTTTAATAACATCATCATCACTGAATTTAGAGTTGGACATCATGGGAGTGTAAAAAACAAAAAGAGAAGAGAGTAGATATTGCAATGACCATAATTTAATAAGTATGCGAAGCTATTATTAGCTTTACTACAGATAATAAATATGATTGGTGATGTAATGTTGAATGGCTGCATAGGCTACACTAGCGGGCTGGCCCCCCATCCCCAAATTTGTAAGGGTAGGTAAGGCTGGTTCATGGTAGCTAGAGCCATAGTTCAAAAAGAAAAGAAAGAAAGAAAGAAATCGAAACCCAGGTGGCTCAGATGAAAAAAAAAAAGTATGTAACTTAGATTCATTAAAAAAAGGTAGGAAAATTATAACATTATATTAGGTCTACTTCTTGCACCTTAAGGGCTCACTTGCCAAATGTTTGTTATTTATATGTTGCATCAATGATATGAAAGTAGAAATTTCTCTAGAGTTAATCTTAGCTTGAGAAACTTACCATTGTGGGAAGGCTTTGGTATTAGAACATAAAGAGGAGGAATTACACCAGAAAGGTCTTGAAAGAACTCTCCCTTTTTGATCCAAAATTTGCATCCAGTCTGATTATCATATAGAAAAGTATAGGCATCACAGCCACAGAGGTTCCAGCAAGCAACCTTGCAATCATTAATGGTAAGACTCGTATTAATATCGAAGGAGGAAGGTTCAGGCCCATGTATGAAGTACCCAGATCTTTTATCAAACATATCATCACCACGACGACATGATGGCAGCCATCTCTTGCAGCCTCCATCAGTATTGTATCCATTACAGTTTTCAGTTTCTGCAATATAGGATTCATCAAAACTATGTAGTTTCCCATCAAAACTAATAAACCATCCTGATTTTCCACCTTGCTTTATATTAGTATAAAAGAAGTATTCTTCATCCTCATTTGAAACAATGGTGAAATTATACATGCCCTTGGATTCATCTGATATGAACTCAAATGTGTCATCTTTTAACACCCCACTAGTCCAAAACTCCACGCCTTGTCGCCGAATGATCATTTGGTGTCCCTTGGGATCCCATTCAAGAGCAAAAGGCCCTGGAGCTGGGATAACATTATTTAACCATGATGTAAGTGACCAAGTGCTTCTATTCTTGTGGTTGACCCCTAGCTTCATCCCAGGCAGAAGTGTGTCTGTAGGCTCATCAAAACTTTGCCACAAAACCCTTTTGGTATTTCCATTGGAGTTCAACTCTTGCAGGACAAAATTTCCGGAATCCAATAGGGTAGCAATGATAGTGTTGTTGGTGACTTGAGCAGGATTATAAATAGGTATTGCATCTCCACCTTGAGGCAAAATTGTGAAGCTTCCTTTGGTGTCCAAGGTAAGAACAGCAGAAGTGTCGACAACAGGTGCATTTCTGTTGCCAACCCAAACTCTTCTGTCATGATCATTAGTGAACCATATTCCTAAGTAGATGTTGTTGGTTTTGTGAGGGTGGAAGAACCCCAAAGTGAATGCTCCTTTTGGAGAAAGTAAGTAACTTGAGGAATTGAGAGTGTCACCTGGTTTGAGAGTGTCCCTTGCTGCAACAAAGGAAGTCCATAAGCATAAGAACATTAGCAAGAAAATAATGTTGTGAAGGTTTTGGCTTGAAGCCATGAATTAATGACCACTGAATTTCTCCAATTGGTAAACACTTTGCTCAAATTCAAACTTATGCGCAGGCATGCAGCATAGTTATTTGGGGTTTGGAGACCATCTTTCTTTTATATTTGGTAAACACTTTGCTCAAATTCAAACCTATGTCTCTTTACATATCTTTTTCTTTTTGTTGTACCCTTTTTCTCGCTGCCAATGAAGACCAAAATCAATGGAAATTATATAACGTTATGATTGTCACAAAAAACAAAAAATAAAAAATAAAAAAATCCAGGCAAGGTTGGTAGATAGGCGTCTTTTGTTTATATGGTAACCTGTAGTTCCATGTTTTTGTTTTGGCTCAATCCATAGTTCTATGCTAGTTATGGAATCTTGGACCAGGCAAAAGTACGTACATTGTGTAAAACGTGGGTGATCAGGTAAAAGGGGGAAAATAATAAAATAAAATCAAATGTCTTTTCTTACATATTACGCTCCGTATTAGAGGCAGCCGTGGGTATCTATTTACTTACCAACTTATATTAAATCTTATGTCCAGTTGCGGGACTGTCTGTCAAACGTGTCAAAATTGGTAATATTTATGTGTATTTTGATAAAATATTATGTGTGTTTTGATAAATGTTTATCAGGTATTGTAAAATTGTGTGTAGTTTTGTAATAAAGTTAACTTTATCACAAATATCACAAATTCTACCAGAATTCACATATTTTATTTTTACAACAAGAAACACACATTTATCAATACAGACACAACATTTATCACAAAACACACAAATTTTATTAAAATCAACAAAAATCCCGTGACGGGACCTAAGTGTTCCCCCTTGTTGAAATGTAAAGCTGTGAATGGTATAACATTATTTTCACATAATTTTATTATTAATATCATTTTTATTATATGCCAATTATAACATGTCACTCTAAATAATCTCTAAACCTCCTGTTTTTAATTAAGGATTGGATTCAAGTCTAAACTATCTAGGCTGCTAAATCAGCTTGAGGCTTTAAATTCAAAGAATATTATTGTCTAAGACCCAAAAAAGTTCAAATTTTTTGAAGTGACAAAAGTTGCTTTGGCAATGAAGTGACACCCATGTAGATAAAATAATTAATATTCTTGCATGCAACACTCTGAATTATTATTATTATTATTATAATTATTTTAATATATATATATATATATATATTTTGATTTGAAGATAGAAATTTATTGAATCACTAGAGAACAATTATAGATGTAAAATGAGACTCCAGACAAAGGAGGACTCGCATCAGGACTAGGCACAGCTTTAACCGTCTTCCCTAGCTGATAAAGCACATGCGCAGCACATGAGAAAAACTAAAGAAAAGAAATACAAGTGTAAAAGTAGGAAAAACAGGGACTTCAGTCTGCCCTTTCAACAGGGGAGTTCAAAATTTGCTTTGCTTGTTTAAAGTCCCGTTGTAGAGACAGCGCTCCATTTTTAATGATCACAGGATCGGTCTGAATCTCATCAAAAACATGGCGATTGCGAGCATTCCATATGGACCACGTAATTACAGCCCTAATCTTCAGTAGTTTCCTTGGAGAAATCTGAGAATAACTTCTGCATGAATAAGGGAAAACTCTCCACCATGGTTAGGGAGCTTTTGCATGCGCCTCGGGAGGAGCGACCACGTATTCCTCGCCATAGGGCATTGCCAGAGAATGTGCATCGTGGTTTCATCTTCCTGCTGAGAGATGGGGCATAGCCCAGATGACCGAATCCTTCTTCTATATAGATGATGGTATGTTGGTAGTGTCTCATGATATGCTCGCCATATCAAATGTTTCACTTTACCAAGAACAGCAAGCTTCCAAACTTTACGCCATAACCATCTCAGCTCGCCTCTACGAGAGCTTTCACCCATAGAAGCTCTTCTTTCCCCTTCCAAGCAGAACATAAGCTGATTTTACTGAAAAAATGCCCGACTTCGTCCCATTCCAGATTGGCCTCTCCATACGGTCATCCTGAAGATTCCACCTGATACCTTTTTTAATTACCTCCCTTACCTGATAATATACTTCTCCATAGGAAAGATGGATTGGATCCCAGTTGGGCTTCTAAAAAAGTACTTCTAGGGAAGTATCTAGCCTTAAAAACTCTGAAAAACAGAGAGTGGGGGTTGTTGAGGAGTCTCCATGACTGCTTTGGCTAGGAGAGCAGTGTTAAAGGTGTGTAAATTTCGGAAACCCAAGCCCCCCTCCAATTTTGGAATACAAAGGGTATCCCATTTAACCCAAGTGCACTTTCCGCTCTTCCTTTTGCTGGCCCCACCAGTAACTAGAGATTAAACTACTTATCTCATCACACCAGGACTTAGGTAACCGAAAACAGTTCATTGCATAGGTAGGAATAGATTGAGCAATAGATTTGATGAGAACCTCCCTTCCTGCTTTGGACAGAAATTTTTCCTTCCAACCTTTTAGGCACTGCACAATTCTTTCTTTGAGATTGTTAAAAATGGCTCTTTTTGATCTTCCAATCATTGCCGGTAAGCCCAAGTACTTGTCGAAGTTGTTGGTTCCTTGGGAGCCCCAAAAATCCAAGAATATCTTGCCGGATAGATGGAGCAGTATTTGGACTAAAGAAAAGAGCCGTCTTCTCTCTATTTATCTTTTGGCCCGAGTAGTTCTCATATACAGTCAAAATGTCCAAAATCTTCCTACAATTTGAAATAGAAGCCTGTCCAAACAACAAACTATCATCGGCAAAAAATAGGTGAGAGATCCATGGACCTCCACGGCTTGACTGAATTCCTTTAAGGCTGCCTGAGCTGCTGGCTTTTTGAAGGAGTGCTGAAAGCCCTTCAACACATAGTAAGAAAATGTAAGGGGATAGGGGATCCCCTTGTCGAATACCTCGGGTCGGATTAATGAAGCCTTTTGGGACTCCATCTATAAGCACTGAGAAATGAACAGTACGAATACAGGCCATCACCAAAGAGATCCATCTTTCCGCAAACCCCATCTTCCGCATAATGGCCTCCACATACACCCATTCAACTCGATCATATGCCTTGCTCATATCAAGTTTTAGCGCCATCTCTCCTTTTTTTCCCAACCGCTTCCCCTTCAGTTTATGAATTAATTCAAAAGCAACAGAGACATTTTCCGTAATAAGGCGCCCAGGAACAAAAGCACTCTGCGAATCCGATATGATACAAGGGAAGTACCAATTTTAATCGATTAGCCAAGACTTTTGAAATTATTTTGTAGACCACATTGCATAGGCTGATTGGACGGAAATCACTCATCCGTTCCGGATTCTTCTTCTTTGGAATCAAAGAGATATGAGTCAAATTTATTTTGCGAAGGATTTTCCCTTAATTAAGAATTGATAAAACAGCATGGGAAACAGAATTGCCAACTATATGCCAGTATTTTTGGTAAAAAAAACTCGACATACTGTCGGGGCCCGGGACTTTTGAGGGGTGCATTTGGAACAAAGTTGCACGAACTTCTTCTACCAAAAATGGATTGAGCAAATTCTGATTAGCCTCCATGGTAACCACACTCTCCACGGCTAAGAGAGTACCATTCTGATTTGCAGGCTGAGTTGAACGGAACAACTCCTTAAAATAAGAGACAGCAATATCCTCTATTTGTGATTCATCCGTGCACCAAATATCCTCATTATTTAGTAGCCCCACAATAGCATTTGTCCATTTCCTTTGTTGAGCTTGACTGTGAAAAAACTTTGTATTGCTATCCCCTGCCTCCAGCCAAGTCATTCGAGATCGCTGCCTCCAATGCAGTTCTTCACTCATCAATAAAGAATTGATGGCAGCTTTTGTTGAAATAATAGCTTCGTGGTTCACCCCTGCTTCATTCGAACTAAGAAGCCTTGTAAGCGTACTAGTTTTCTCCTGTATCATAATCTGAAAGTTACTTGAAACTCCTTTATACCACGCATGCAGTCTCTCTCGGCATCTTTTTATTTTGTCACAAAGTACAAACATCGGACTCCCCGATGGTGATTTCTGCATTCCAGACTTCATATATAACCACCTCACAATTCGGGATGAAGAGCCCATTTCTCCTCAAATTTGCGGGGGCGTTGTTTTCGTTGCCTATGCATGGAACTAATGTCCAGGTGGAGATTGAGCGGGACATGGTCCGAGTGTGAATAGACCACATGGGTCACGGTACAGAGGTTAAATAAATCCATCCATTGGACGTTGGCCACAGCCCGGTCCAAACGTTTCTGAATGAGTGCTGTGTCGTCTTTCCTATTTTCCCATGTAAACGGTAATCCACGAAAGCCCAGATCAATAAAGCCACATCTATAAATGACATCCCCAAAATCTTGCATTCGTCTCATTGATCCCAATCCGTCTCCAGATCTTTCATCAAGTGACAAAATTTCATTGTAGTCTCCCATACTCAACCATGGAAGTGAATCCATGCTGTGAAGTTGATCTAGGAGTGCCCATGACTCTTTCTTCCTATGACCCTCTGGATGCCCGTAAAAACCAGTGAAACGCCATTTGATACCACCATTAATCTGCACATGCGAATCAATATGGTTTTGTGAAAGATTCTGAATAGAAAGTTCAAAAGGGTCATTCCACAACATAGCTAAACCCCCACTGCATCCCAGACTTGGTACTAAAAAACAGAATTTGAAACGTAGTTTGACTCGAATTCCTTCCATCTTCTTACTATCAAGTTTTGTTTCCATGAGGAACAAAACTTTGGGCTCTTGAGTCTTCACCAGGTTATGAAGAGCAAGAACTGCCTCGAGGTTCCCAAGCACCCGGCAGTTCCAACTGAGTATATTCATGGGGTGCGGCGGCGCTGGTTTCCAGCCGCTGCCAATTCCCCATCCAGATCACTTTAAGCACTAGTGTCCTCTCCTCTACTTTTCTTCTGACCACTTCCTACAGCATGTTCAAAATCTGCCCACATGCCCCCTCGTTTTATCCCTGATAGTAAGGGGTGACTACCAGGGGAAGCTCCAATAAGGATGTCACGTGAGATCCTTTTCCAACCCCCACGTGACTTTCCTTGTACAATTACTTCGTGCATGCCTTTAAGCTCTTCGCCTCCTATAATATTTTCCTTGCCACCTGGGCTAAGATGACCTCCCCCCGCCTCCTTTTTCTTCCTATTATGTTTCAAACGGTTCTTCATCGAATTATTCGCAATATCCTTGAGGATTTTGCGTGATTGTCTTTCATTACTTTCCGTATCCAGACTTGTTTGGTGTTAACTTGGTGTCAAGCATGTCTCGCCTACCTGTCCTATTTCCATAATAGGATCGTTTTGATTGGACTGAATCTCACCCCGAGATTCTCTCACCTCAATAGGCTCTGTAGAAACTCCAGTATCCATGTAATTGCCTTGTGACTTTATTTCATCATTAATCTCGCATAACGTTTGCTTCGCAGAGTCAGAGGTGTGGTTAGGCAATTCCGAGAATTGAGGGAGGGTTTCCTTCAATCTCGTAAAATCCATAATGGTTTCCTCGACTTCTGGAACTACACCACCACCAGATGGGGATGTCGCAGAACTGGTCTCCACCGGTTTTCGCTCAGACTCCTTGCTCCACCGTGGTATATTTGATCGCCCCGCCACCTTGACCTCGACACGCCGAATCGGTCTATCAACCCCCGCCCTCAACCACGCTCCATACTGTTGTTCTTCTCATCTCAAAGTTCCCTTACTGAGTAACCATCTATCACAGTCTCGATCACCATGCGTTAGCATTCCACACCAATAACAAAAATTGGGAAGGCGTTCATATTTGAATGAAATCCAGATTTCCTTACCACCCGCTAACATTGCTTTTCTACCTCGACATAGAGGTTTAGATATGTCGATCTTAACTCGGATTCTCATGCACCCCTCTCGACCTCGTTCCTCTTCGTCCTCTGCCACTTGTTCAACCATCCCCACTGCCTTCCCCAATGTCGTGGCGTATTCACAAGTCATACGACGGACTGGAAGATTATGGATTTGCACCCAGAATGAGCACCATCTACATTCCATCTTTGCTATGGATGTGTCCGCCTCCACTCGTTGAAAAGAGACTAGATGTTTGTCATAAGACCAAGGTTCGAGTTGGATCACTCTTTCCAAATTGGCCTCATGCTCGAAGATGAAAACCACCCTATTAGCTCCCAAGTCCCTTGCTGTAAAACCTCTCTCTGCCCTCCACAACGGCGTAAAAGTCCATACCATTGACTCCAAATTAAGAACGCTATTTGTCATGAACCAGGCTGCCAAGTAATGATGATCATCCTCTTCAGCATGACCAAAATCAAACGGCACCTCTTCCTTATTAGTTAAGGAAAAACTCTCCCATAACCCCGAGATGTCCTCCATCTCTTCCTCACACCCCTCTCTCTCTCTTTCTCTCGTGTTTCACTCTTTGAAAGATCTAACCTAATACCTCTCACCCACCCCTATTAGTGACTCTCAACACCAAAGGGAAACTCAACTTGTACTCAGACAAGGACTAGATTCTACTGGTGGCTGGGGTTTTCGTGACAAAAAACCCTAGCCCTCAGAGAGACAATGACAATTTTGACTTGGGTACAGTCGTCGTGTTATTTTAATATAGGCCATCAACACATAGCAAATTGGAGAATAGTAGCTCATGATAATATAGGCAGTAGGCTTTATGCCAAATGCCAAAGATCAATCCCTTCTTTCACGTAACCGTGTAGTGGTTTTTCATTATGTATTAAAAGTTCATTGCATGTTCAAAGATATTATCACTTTAAGACAAACGCCACACACAAGTGATGAGATTTGCAAGGTTTATTGATTTTTTTTTTGTTTTGTCTGTTGACTTGTTGATCAATACTTATGCATTATTATCCTCAGTGCACCATAATTTTTATGTAATTAAGGCCAATATCATTTTACATGAGCATGATAGAAGGGTATATATTGACCTATGTATTCCTTGTTAGCAAATCAGTTTGTCCTAGAACCTATGCTCTGATGTGGAGTTAACATTTAATTCAAAATTTTCATGACAAAGGTTGGTTTTTTGGTGAACTTTTTTCTGCATAATTTCCATGTAAGACCATGTCAAATGTCCAAAAATTCCGGGTGGCCTAAACCATTTTTTTTTTTTTTTTTTCAGTAATCAATAATCAAAATTATCAAGAATTGACTTGTTGACTTGTTTTGTTTTTTTGTTAGGGACTTTTATGCATTATTTTACACTTTTCTGCGTAATTTCCATGTAAGACCATGTCAAATGTCCAAAAATTCCGGGTGGCCTAAACCATTTTTTTTTTTCTTTCAGTAATCAATAATCAAAATTATCAAGAATTGACTTGTTGACTTGTTTTGTTTTTTTGTTAGGGACTTTTATGCATTATTTTACACTTTTCTGCGTAATTTCCATGTAAGACCATGTCAAATGTCCAAAAATTCCGGGTGGCCTAAACCATTTTTTTTCTTTCAGTAATCAATAATCAAAATTATCAAGAATTGACTTGTTGACTTGTTTTGTTTTTTTGTTAGGGACTTTTATGCATTATTTTACACTTTTCTGCGTAATTTCCATGTAAGACCATGTCAAATGTCCAAAAATTCCGGGTGGCCTAAACCATTTTTTTTCTTTCAGTAATCAATAATCAAAATTATCAAGAATTGACTTGTTGACTTGTTTTGTTTTTTTGTTAGGGACTTTTATGCATTATTTTACACTTTTCTGCATAATTTCCATGTAAGACCATGTCAAATGTCCAAAAATTCCATGTGGCCTAAACACTTTTTATTTTTTTATTTTTTTCAGTAATCATAATCAATAATCAAAATTATCAAGAATTGACTTGTTGACTTGTTTTGTTTTTTTGTTAGGGACTTTTATGCAATATTTTACACTTTTCTGCGTAATTTCCATGTAAGACCATGTCAAATGTCCAAAAATTCCGGGTGGCCTAAACCATTTTTTTTCTTTCAGTAATCAATAATCAAAATTATCAAGAATTGACTTGTTGACTTGTTTTGTTTTTTTGTTAGGGACTTTTATGCATTATTTTACACTTTTCTGCATAATTTCCATGTAAGACCATGTCAAATGTCCAAAAATTCCAGGTGGCCTAATTTTTTTTTTTTTTTCAGTAATCATAATCAATAATCAAAATTATCAAGAATTGACTTGTTGACTTGTTTTGTTTTTTTGTTAGGGACTTTTATGCATTATTTTACACTTTTCTGCATAATTTCCATGTAAGACCATGTCAAATTCCAAAAATTCCAGGTGGCCTAAACTTTTTTTTTTTCAGTAATCAATAATCAATAATCCATTAAAATTGAATATGACTAGTAATTTTGAAAATTTTTTCTCATAATATATAAAATTGTTGGGTTTAATCTTCTTTTGCCTTGGAACTTTTGATTATTTCAATAGGTTTTATCAATCAATTGTCCCTAATTACTTGTCAATTGAATTGTTGTTTTGTTTGTTGACTTGTTTGGCATGACATTTTAATTTAAAAAAAAAAATGCCAACTCAAAAAAAAAATTGTTTTTAGGGATTCTTTTTTTTTTTTTTTTTTTTTTTTTCACTTTTATTCTGCATTATTTTACACTTTTCTGCATAATTTCCATGTAAGTCAAAAACCATGTCAAATGTCCAAAAATTCCAGGTGGCCTAAACTTTTTTTTTTTTCAGTAATCAATAATCAATAATCCATTAAAATTGAATATGACTAGTAATTTTGAAAATTTTTTCTGCATAATATATAAAATTGTTGGGTTTAATCTTCTTTTGCCTTGGAACTTTTGATTATTTACAATAATACTATATGAACTAATTTATTGTTAGCTAAATTTGAACTACCTAGACGTAGCAAATAATTCCTTCTATCAACATTCCATTTAAATTGAGAGGGAATTAAGCGTTGTGCTATGTAATTATCAAAAAGTAGACGGGCATGTGAGGGAAAAAAAAATGGTAATAATAAAGATTGCGTATTACAAATTTAGAACCTATTGGTGCATGAAGCGCTGATTATTACCTTGGAACCAACAAAAAGAGGGATAGAGTTGAAAATAGAGCTTCATGGTGGTCAAGTGGAATTGGATGATGGCATATACAATTTATTATTTGGTCGAGAAAGGATGAAGATTTTATAAAGGACGTATACTTTGCCAGAATTTAGGTAGCTTAAGTGAGTTGCATTGTTTTAACGTGAAGTAATGGATTCAATGGTTTATTTTTTTATTTATTTTTTTCTAACTTTACTCACCAAACAACAATGTAATCCTAGATAGAATTCACTGTTTGTAGCCTAAATTTCAAGAATAGTAGATGGGAGATGGATGATTTAAACTTTGGTGTTTCTTATAAATGAGAAAAAATAATATCAATTGAGTTACAAAGTACTTGGTCTGCTCTTTGAATTTTTAGCCAACAAAACGTGAAAATTTAAATAATCATATTTGAAACTACACAAATTTGCAAATAGTTGTAGGAGTATCATATATATATCTTTTTTTTTTGTATCATATATATCCAATCTTAGTACTGCTTTTAAAGGGTTTATGCATGAAAGGTGCGTAATCTGATAGGGATATTGTCAATGTGCTAGTTGTCGGCTATTAGTTTTGAGAGGAAAGCTTGTAGGCCAAGTATAAGGTGTGGAGCAAAAACAGGAGGGATGAGGACCATAAGGTGGACTTTTGATTCATAGCATTTGTCGGAGAAAGGTCAAACGCTATCTCACACCAATCAGTCAAATAATGCAAAATTTTTCACATTGTGATAACTTTTTTTGGGGGCTAAATTCTTTTTTTTTACAAGATTTTTTGGGGCTAAATTCATTGTTTATAACTTTTTTTTTTTTTTTTTTTTTTTTTTTTTTTTTTTTTTTTTTTTTTTTTTTTTTTTTTTTTTTGATAATGCTAAATTCATTGTTATAACTTGTTATAATTGATATACTACTAAAGTACAATCTGCATCCTTAAAGCTTGGGGATTTTGATTTGTCTTTTAAAGTTATCAAATTTGAATCTTTGCGGCTAATTTAGGTAAGGAATTTGATTTGTCTTTCCAAATTTGAATTTTGATTTGTCTTTTAAAGTTTTCAAATTTGAATCTTGGCCGCTAATGTTAGGTAACGTTTGGAAAAAATCTATTCCGTTCATATTTATTAGGCTAAATTACAAAATGCATTTTCTAAATTTAGTCAAAGTTCAATTTAGTTCTTTAAGTTTTAACCGTTTCAATTTAGTACTTAAGTTTGATTTTGTTTCAATTAAGTCCTTTAACTTTTAATTTTTCACGAATTTTTTTTATAAATAATTTTTATTAGTTTTTGTTTTTAAGTGTTTGAAACAAAATCAAACTTTACACTTAGTATTTTCTTTAAAGTTAACCTTAAATAACAACCCAATCTATGATCCAATATGACGAATGTGTCCATTCCAATTTTTTTTTTTTTCTTAAAAAATATTTAGGTATATGACACTATATTTTTGGAACTGAGGGAAATAGAGGAAGAGAAGAGGAAAGTTGGTCGAAAGGTGGTCAAAATATATTTTAAATTAAATATATTCTAATCATCTTCCATTCTCTTTTGCTCCCCTCTCCACTTATCTCTCTTCATCCATCATAGGATATCTATATTATTATTTTACCTGTCTACCTCTTTTGATGCGGATTTAGAAGCAACGATTCTAAGATTCATCCAGTAATATGGATGAGAAGATTGATATATACAGAGAATGTGGAAAGTTAAGAGAAAATTTGGTAAAGCTGGACTAATAAAAGATAAGGACAAGGACTTTGTTGACGCAAGAAAATACTGTTTAAAAACTGTCAAGGTTGGACGTAGAGTTTGATAGATCGTTGTAATTGAAATGTTGGAAAGGACAGACTTATAATATAAGTTTGCATGCTCTTGTCATGGACTGAGGCCCTGAGGGGAGACTTTCACCAAAATTATTTGATTGCTCTCAAATTAAACACTCCTATAGAGAAGCAAATCGCTGCATGTGTGGTGCATTGGCGAATATCATGAGCAAGAAGATTTCATTTTGTTTTTTGAACCCATCCGGCCTAATGATGTATTATTGTCATCAAATCCAGATTTGGTGGATCACTACTTTACTGTATCTATTTCTATTTAGTAGTAGTTATTAGTGAATTACCTTTCTACCTAAAAAAAAAAAAAAACTCTTTTGGCATAAATTAAGGTAAAAACCAACATTTACTCCCTATTATATAAATCAGGTTGTATTCTTTTAAAATAATTTTTTAACCCTAAAAAATTGTATGTATACATACAACATTGTTGTTATAATTTTTGCTTACGTGGAAAAAAAAATGCCACTTGGCGCTTCATTAATAAGGTTATGGAAGGAGGGACACCACTAGGCCCAATGGTCAGTGGATAAGTACTAATATTAACATAGCTATACATAAGGTGTCTAGAATTTTTTAAAGTAAATAATCATTATTGGATAGAATAATGCTATGGACATAATATGATGTCATAACATTTTCATAACACTTGAGTTGACAAGTTTTTATTAGTTCTCTTATCGGGACTCATTGACATCACTTTTTATTATCTATCATTAATAATTTGTAACATCAACAATTGTGAAAATATTATGACTATTTATTGTATCCATGAATAATCAATATTGGATATATGCAATTCTCCCATCTCATAGTTTGGAAATTTCCACAGAAAATTCTTGAAAGACCTTAAAGAAAAGGGAGTACTAAATTTCTCATTTTTGGGAGTCAATTCTTGTCATATGGTTGGTACCCATATTAGTGAGCTCTGTGGATCCACCTACTACGAAAAGATAGGCAAGGAATTGACTCTAATTTGTCGTTATAGTACTATTCTAATCAATTAAGGGATCATTTGTTTTGACATATATGAGTTTATGACGAAAAATATTTTTAGGTGAAAACCATTTTGAGAAATATGTGGACTTCATTGATTATACTAGTTTAAATCCTAACAATATTTCACTTCCAGCCTCTTTATCCCTAAAACTTTACCTTTAAAACGAAACTTTTATAGCTTTTCCATAGAGACCCTTAATCCATGCAAGTTTCTTGATAGAAAGCAAATTCTATCTGGACGTGGTGTACACAATCTCCAATTAAATCATGCCACGTTACATTATTTCAAACAAGAGAATATTAACTCCCGCAAACAATCAATCCCATTAAAACTAAATATTAACAAAATAAAACAATTAAAAAACTCTCCACTGTCTGAAGTTCGCTGGAGGCCTGGAACGGAGAACAAGACGAAGAGGTAGATGAAGATTGGGAAACGATGCCAGAGCTGCTAGAGTCGTTGCCTTTGACTGGGTTCGGTTCGCGGTGGAGATCTGAGACCTATGGAGGAAGACCCACATGTGGAGGCAGGCACCAGGGGCATAGCCAAGATTTTCTATTTGGGAGTAGGGATGGAAATTTGCATCCGACCCACGAATACCCGCTTTGCCCCGCCCCGTTAGGGGCAGGTTTTACCCGATCCATGAGGTTAATGGAGCAGGGGTGGGGATGATTTTACACCCGTAGCAAGTTTGGGGTGGGGGCGGGTGATGCCTCCCCCGCTCCATACTCAACCTGCATTTCTATAATTATCCACAATTTTGTTACCTTACTTACCACTAATCCACATATAAAATCTTTTTTTTTTTCTTCCTCATTTCTTAACCCTACTTGCAGTTGCTACCACATGTGTCTTTCATAGTTACATTATTCATTTCAAATGGAATTTTTTCTTGTTCCATGTAACTTATCCAAATTGAGTGTTTTTTTTTTTTTTCTTTTTAATTAGTAAGGAATTTTATTAGGCGTGATGGGCGGGCGGGTACCCGTGGGTACCCTGTGGGGGGGGATGGGGGGAAGAAAGTTCCCCCGAAAATGGGGCGGGGCGGGGATGGATGGGGGATAACGGGGGGGGGGGGGGATAGGATCCCCGCCCCATTGCCATCCCTATTGAAGGGGGGGTGGAGTCAGTGCAGAGTCATAAATTTTTATTAGAGGGAGCTAAGATAAATATATAATTTTGTTTTTTTTTAAATCCAAAAAATAACTATCATGTCTATGTTGCTAATTCTCTACAAAATTCGTAATTTTCCTTTATTCTAAAAAAAAAATAGTCTATATTGCTAATTCTCCCCTAATGTATTAATATGAAGTTTTTAAACACATTTCATACACAATATTTTTATACCAATTTTCAACTTTAGGGTTTCTAAAAAAAAAAAATATTTAAAAACCTCTGCAGTAGTGAGTTTTTTTTTGTTTTTTGTTTGGTTAATGGGATTAGGTGAGTTTAATTCTCACCTAAAGGAGATTAAAAAAAATTTGTGGGGCTAATACTTATTTTTGGGGGGTTAACTCTAATTTTTGGGACATAATATTTAATTTTTTTTAAAAATACATATAATATAAAAAATTAAAAAAAAACAATTTTTTTTGGGGGGGGGGGGGGGGGGGGTCTCACTAAAAGATCAAAACAAATTTGTGGGGCTATACTTTTTTTGGGGGGGTTAACTCTAATTTTTGGGACATAATATTTAATTTTAAATACATATAATAAAAAATTTAAAAAAATGGGGTGCTTTAGCCCCTATAGTGTCACTACAAGAAAATAGGTCTACGGCAACAAAACCTTTCGTCGCACAAAAGTCTCAATTTCGTCGCTTGATGTACCAGGCGACGAAATAATACGTTAGGCGACAAAAATCGTTTCGTCGACTAATGTTGGTCGCGGAATAGTCCTGGCGACGAAATATTTTTGTTACTTTTGTCGCCTAATACTTTCAACATTTAGCGACGAATGTTTTCGTCGCCTATTAATTTCGTCGCCTAAATAGTATTTGGCGACGAATTTATTTTTGTCGCCTAAAGATCATTTGTCGACGAAACATGGTTCGTCGCGCAAAAAACTGTAGGCGACAAAACTTATTTTTGTCGCCAAATAATCTTTGCGCGAGGAAATTTATATCATCGCCTATTGAATTTCAGGCGACGAAACATGTTGTCGCCAATTGTTTTTTGTTTTTTTTTTTCAACCTGTTAGGCGACAAAAATATGTGTCGCCAATTGCCAAATGATATATATATATCATTACCATCTGTCATTAAGAAATTTATTCATTTTTAACAATATATCCATAAGCAAACCATCCATATATTCCAAAAGTAAATAATATATAAGTTAGAATAAACATACTACATTAAATGAAACAAGGCCTGTCAATCCACAAAAGCAAAGGAACAAAATCCTTCAACTCATTCCTAAAACACAAAATGGGGAATGGAAGAGATTGGAATAGTTCCCAAACATTATACAATTCATGTTCCATCTAGCTACAAAGTGCAATTAATACAAATGAAAATATGTCTTCTAACAATACAAAAAAAGATGACTTCAAAGACAAAATATGTCATCATTCCCCCAAGCTCATATAATCTGCACAAAAATATCAAGAAAACAACATTAAGATCAAAGAGCAAAAACATTATTTCAATAAGAAATATGAGAATTATTTTTAAGCATACGTAAAACTAATGGACACCATTGCTTTTAGTGTTTTAACCTTTGGCCATTCATTTCTCTGCTTAAGTGTTATGAAACACACATTTGCATGCATATAGCTCTCTAACCGTGAGTCCTATTAAAGTATTGTAAGTTCTTATGTTTTACTTTGAGACCAAATGTCATGTTTGTGTCAGTCCACAAGCCGTTCCGTGGCCGTTTTATGTTTTTGCCCTTTTGCGGGACATTTATAGGCAAAAGTGCTTTGAAACGCACATTTGTGCATAACTCTCTAACCGTAAGTTTTATCATCATTCCGCAAATTCCTACATGTTACTTTAGACCCCGGGGTCGTGGTCATGTAGGTTCACGGGCTGTTCCATGATTGTTTTATGTTTTTGCCATTTGGCTACTCATTTTTAGGCTTACGTGTTAAGAAACGCACATTTGCGCATAATTCTCTAACCTTAAGCCCTATCAATGTTTTGTAAGTTTCTACATGTTACTCTAGATCCAAGGATGGTTTTTGTGTCAATCCACGGGCCGTTCCGTGGCATTCTTATGATTTGGCCCATTTGCGTGACATTTCTAATCTTAAGTGCTATGAAACGCACATTTACGCATAACTCTCAAACCGTGAGTCCTATTATCATTCCGTAACTTACTACGTGTTAGTTTGGGCCCGAGGGTCGTGATCATGTAGGTCCACAGGCCATTCTATGACTGTTTATGTTTTTGCCCTTTGACCACTAATTTCTAAGCTTACGTGTTCTAAAATGCACATATGCGCATAATTCTCAAACTGTGAGCTCTATCAACGTTTTGTAAGTTCATACATGTCTATCATTGAAAAATTTAAGAAACAAAAACATGAAATATATACCCAAACAACAGCATAAAAACTCATTGGCTATATACCCAATGATTGAAGAATGAATGTATCATATTATCAATCCGTAAGTTCTTATGTGTTACTTTGGTTTCGAGTATCAAATTCATGTAGGTCCACAGGTCGTTCCATGATAGTTTTATATTTTTTCTCTTTGATCACTCATTTCTAAGTTTAAGTTTTATGAAACACACATTTGCACATTTGCCCTTAGGGTTTGAATTGAAACTCATTCAATTCACATAGATATAAGTGCATGTCTATATTCCCCACAATCCACAACCCAAATTCACACACAAAACCCAAAACAAATAGGATTTGGAATCGGGCCGGCATACAAATACCAAGTCACTATATAAGAGTAGCATGTGTCCTAAAAGTTTCAGCTCGAGTTAACTTTTCTATAATTTATTAAAATTCCCAAGAGTCAGTAAGCTCAATTATGTCAAACAGCCAATTCCAGAAGAGTGTAACACACTTATAAACTTCATTTTCACTATCAAAACACATCCACATTTGATAAAAATTTACAGAAACCTTTAATAATGTGTCTATAACAGACCATAAAAAATTCCGATCAAAATGAGTTTTATATAATTTTCTAAAATTCATACAACTCAGCAACATCGAATTTTCCATATAATTTCTAGAATTTTGAAAACAAATTCACTAAAAATCACATATTCATCAAATCACTGTAAACTTTTTTCCAAATTAACCTCAAGGGTGTTAGATTTCATTCTACATAGAATTGGTCTCAAAATTCCCCATGTGGAATTTATGGTAAATTTTACAACACAAGATGCACAAAACTGTCTTGTGGACAGATTTGACTAGTTCTATTATAAATTCACAAATAAATATCAAACGATAATATTTTCTCATGAAATTTAATACACATATACTAGACACATGATATAAGAATTCCCAAAAAACCATTTTCTCATATCTATTTTCAATAAAAACAGAATTTCAATTGAAATTTACTGTTCACGCAGTAGCAGAAAAATCAGGAACAAATTTAGTTCTTCCTTTGGGTAACTTAATAAATCTTCATATACATGAAACCAATTCACCAAATCTCAACCAAAATCAGCCTAAAAATGTTTTAGATTCATTCTAAATGAAAAAATAAACATTTTTCATGAAGGGTACATGACCAAATTCTTCACCATTTGAAATTTGCTTCCAAATGGTCATTTAATCAAACACTTGGTGGACAACTTTGCATATTACTTACACATGAGTTTTCTTCATAAAACCCATTCTCCCTACATACATTTGTAGAGTTTAGACACACAATATCTACTCTAAATGTGTTACAAATGCATTCTCAAACAACAACAATACAAACCCATCACAAATTGGAATACAAAAACCCAAAACATGCAAAAATCAAGTCCAAAAAACACAAGATACCTATTAATCCGAAAATTACATCAATAAATCTAAAACATTTTAAGTTTGAGTGTTTGATAATACATACCCCACTTCTAGCACCATTAGAACAATATTTTCGTAAGTTTTAAAGCAAGCCATCATCCGGGTTGAATGTCAACTTGAATCTCCTATTCTTTGCCATATTTGACCTTGAGAAAGAAGTTGAAACCATCAATGGTGGGCTGAAATTTCAAGAGAAAACACAAGAAAATGAGTTCTTGGTGAAGAAGAAGAAGGAATGTGGAAGAAATTTGAAGAATACAAGAAATTTGGAGAAGAATGAAAGAGGAAGATGAAAACTTAGTCTTCCTTCACTTTGAATTTCGGCCAGCACAAGGGGGGGAATGCTTCCCTCCTTTTCCAGCCATGTGTTATGTATTAAGTGGGTCCTGGGCCCCTTTGGTCAATCCACTTACACTTAAAGTCAATTTTTGACTATTTCTATTCTAAAAAACCCAATTTTGGTCTAAATTAGTTTCTGAAAAATCCTACTGCCCAAATATTTTTATTTCTAAGGTATTAGGACCAAAATTTTATTTGTCAAAATGGTTTTAAAAAAATATGGCCAAGCCCATTAAATTTATAGACCCAATTTTTTGAAAAAAAAAAAAATATTGGAATCACTCTTTTTTGGCTAAAATTTTCTGACAAATTCTAATGAGAATTTTCACAACAACAAATCAAATTAGTTTTTCCATAGTAATATTAAATTATACCCAAAATTTACGAATTTTTTTGGGTTGTTTTATGCAACATAATGTGGCCTCACTTTGAAATATGATAGAGTTTTTTTTTTTTTTTTTTTAATAAATGTGAGTAATGAAATATGATTTTTTAACGGACTCTTAGATTTTATTTATTGATAGATAAATTTTTGTGACGTTTAGGACAAATTTAATTATAGATGATTCCAGTAATTGTAGTGACAACATCTAGATCGGAGTTGCATCTTGAGAGAGGCAAGAGAGAGAGAGAGACATAGGCCGAAATTGGTGAGGGTAAGACCAGTCCCACCCTATAGGAAATTTAAAGCTTTTACAAATTAAAATACAAGTTACTCTGGTTTTGCAAAAAAAAAAAAAAAAAATACCCATCTAACATTACTCTATAGTTATTAAACCTAGACCCATATGTTAATCTGATATATGAGTCGGGTCATTGGGTCAATGGTTTAACTAGTAGGTCATCAGTCGAACCATATGATCAAATAAAATTAATATTAAAAAATACCCACAGAATGTATTATAAAATCAAGACTAAAATGCACTGTACACCCTTTAAGTTTGACCAATTTTGATTTTATACCCGAATATTTGAATGTTTTGATCTGCTCCCTCTTAGTTTGGGTCCGTTTGTATATTGGCCCTCCCGTCCATAAAACGTTAGCCCCTAGTTATTAAGTATTACCTAGGCCTGACACATGTGCTAGTTGACCCAATAAAATCATGCCACGTGTATTTGAGAAATTTTTTTTACATTTTTTTAATTCAATTTACACGCCACATGATTTTATTGGGCCAACTAACACATGTGTCAGGCTTAGTTGGCACTTAACGGTCAGTGGCTAACGTTTTTTGGACGGGAGGACCAAAATCCAAAACGAACCCAAACTAAGAAGGAGCGGATCAAAACTTTCAAATACTAGGGAACAAAATAAAACTGGCCAAACTTAGAGGGTGTACAGTACATTTCAGTCTAAAATCAATGTTTCACAATTACTAGAAAACTTTAAGATTTTTGAAGTTTAATGTAAATAGTAGAGAAGTAGAAAACAGTATTGCAATAGAAAATAGGGTTGCACGAGTGGGTTTTATAGGAAACAACCTATAAACGTATCGAACAACTGTACCAACTTAGGTAGCAGTTCACTGGAGTAAGGGTGGCAATGGCTTGGTGGGCTAGGCTTGGCTTAATTGGCCGTTGATTGATCAATGGGTCAACCCGGGTCGGTTTGAGCCAAAAGAATTTATCTCAGACGAAGTCTAATATGATAAATATATAATATTTTAAAGTAAAATAAAATATATCTACTAGTGGTTAGATGCGTAATATATGAATCTTCACCTTCATATCAAAATGTCACAAAGTAGGCTAGGCTAGTGGGGTAT
>OU015765.1:10711844-10771145 GCA_907173295.1 Fagus sylvatica
TTTTACACTTTTCTGCGTAATTTCCATGTAAGACCATGTCAAATGTCCAAAAATTCCGGGTGGCCTAAACCATTTTTTTTCTTTCAGTAATCAATAATCAAAATTATCAAGAATTGACTTGTTGACTTGTTTTGTTTTTTTGTTAGGGACTTTTATGCATTATTTTACACTTTTCTGCATAATTTCCATGTAAGACCATGTCAAATGTCCAAAAATTCCATGTGGCCTAAACACTTTTTATTTTTTTATTTTTTTCAGTAATCATAATCAATAATCAAAATTATCAAGAATTGACTTGTTGACTTGTTTTGTTTTTTTGTTAGGGACTTTTATGCATTATTTTACACTTTTCTGCATAATTTCCATGTAAGACCATGTCAAATGTCCAAAAATTCCAGGTGGCCTAAACTTTTTTTTTTTCAGTAATCAATAATCAATAATCCATTAAAATTGAATATGACTAGTAATTTTGAAAATTTTTTCTGCATAATATATAAAATTGTTGGGTTTAATCTTCTTTTGCCTTGGAACTTTTGATTATTTACAATAATACTATATGAACTAATTTATTGTTAGCTAAATTTGAACTACCTAGACGTAGCAAATAATTCCTTCTATCAACATTCCATTTAAATTGAGAGGGAATTAAGCGTTGTGCTATGTAATTATCAAAAAGTAGACGGGCATGTGAGGGAAAAAAAAATGGTAATAATAAAGATTGCGTATTACAAATTTAGAACCTATTGGTGCATGAAGCGCTGATTATTACCTTGGAACCAACAAAAAGAGGGACAGAGTTGAAAAAAGAGCTTCATGGTGGTCAAGTGGAATTGGATGATGGCATACACGATTTATTATTTGGTCGAGAAAGGATGAAGATTTTATAAAGGACGTATACTTTGCCAGAAAATTTAGGTAGCTTAAGTGAGTTGCATTGTTTTAACGTGAAGTAATGGATTCAATGGTTTATTTTTTTATTTATTTTTTTCTAACTTTACTCACCAAACAACAATGTAATCCTAGATAGAATTCACTGTTTGTAGCCTAAATTTCAACAATAGTAGATGGAAGATGGATGATTTAAACTTTGGTGTTTCTTATAAATGAGAAAAAATAATATCAATTGAGTTACAAAGTACTTGGTCTGCTCTTTGAATTTTTAGCCAACAAAACGTGAAAATTTAAATAATCATATTTGAAACTAAACAAATTTGCAAATAATTGTAGGAGATATGTATCATATATATCCAATCTTTTTTTTTTGATAAATCATATATATCCAATCTTAGTACTGCTTTTAAAGGGTTTATGCATGAAAGGTGCGTAATCTGATAGGGATATTGTCAATGTGCTAGTTGTCGGCTATTAGTTTTGAGAGGAAAGCTTGTAGGCCAAGTATAAGGTGTGGAGCAAAAACAGGAGGGATGAGGACCATAAGGTGGACTTTTGATTCATAGCATTTGTCGGAGAAAGGTCAAACGCTATCTCACACCAATCAGTCAAATAATGCAAAATTTTTCACATTGTGATAACTTTTTTTGGGGGCTAAATTCTTTTTTTTTACAAGATTTTTTGGGGCTAAATTCATTGTTATAACTTTTTTTTTTTTTTTTTTTTTTTTTTTTTTTTTTTTTTTTTTTTTGATAATGAATTCATTGTTATAACTTGTTATAATTGATATACTACTAAAGTACAATCTGCATTAGTTATCCAATTGCAAAGCTTGGGGAATTTTGATTTGTCTTTTAAAGTTTCCAAATTTGAATTTTGATTTGTCTTTTAAAGTTTTCAAATTTGAATCTTGGCCGCTAATGTTAGGTAACGTTTGGAAAAAATCTATTCCGTTCATATTTATTTGGCTAAATTACAAAATGTATTTTCTAAATTTAGTCAAAGTTCAATTTAGTTCTTTAAGTTTTAACCGTTTCAATTTAGTACTTAAGTTTGATTTTGTTTCAATTAAGTCCTTTAACTTTTAATTTTTTTCACGAATTTTTTTTATAAATAATTTTTATTAGTTTTTGTTTTTAAGTGTTTGAAACAAAATCAAACTTTACACTTTAGTATGTTCTTTAAAGTTAACCTTAAATAACAACCCAATCTATGATCCAATATGACGAATGTGTCCATTCCAATTTTTTTTTTTTTTTCTTAAAAAATATTTAGGTATATGACACTATATTTTTGGAACCGAGGGAAATAGAGGAAGAGAAGAGGAAAGTTGATCTTTCATTTGGAGATATGACACTATGGCTTAGGCGTTATTAGTGGCAGCACTCATGGCTGTTTGTGAGTTTCAATCTTTCATTTGGAGATTTTCTGGGTTTGGGGAAAATAATAGTAAACTGATTTGGGGATTTATGGATTCTGGCGGGACTGTAGGCATCTGGGTTATGAATTAATCCAGGTTAGCTTATGGGTATTTTGATTATGTGTAATTTTTATTTAAAAAATATTATGCCACATCATTAAAAAAATGTTACATCATCCTTCTGTTAGCCACATAGATAATTAAACTAACGGATTTGGATGGAAAGATCAATAACGCCCATTTTTGAAACTTTAGGGACTAATAGCCTTCATTTCAAACTCTAGGGACCAAAAGCACTCAACGTGTAAATTTTAAGGACCAATAGTGTATTTTAGCCAAGAAGTTTTGAATGATTTTTTGCTATATATTCTTAATCAATAAAAAAAAATCGGTTAATTTTGCTGGTGGGTTGGTACCCTACAATTTGTCTAATCACATGAACTTATTTTAGAAAAAGTGAAGTATAAAAGTAATATTTTCTACTCTTATATATTTTTTTTTGGGTTAAAGTAAGTCATCCATCAAAATGATCTTTAATGTACTACATCCGTAAGTAACTTTTGTTTGTTTATTTCTATAAAAATTATCACTTTGTGAATTTGATATTTAATGTCAATAATTAATTGTTGCACCAAAATATATCCTATAGAAAAGTAAAAAAAGAAAAGAAAAAAATGCTCCATAGTTTCTTCCTACCAAACGACCAAAAACAAATCAAAAGAACAAGATGGATGAAAAAAGTGTAAAACCGTGTTAAGAAAAAAGAAAGAAAAAAAAAAGTCGAAATCGGTTTGGACGGGAAAGCCTCATTTCTCCAATCCTTTTTGTTTCCTCTTTATATATTTTGTATATTTTGCCAATTTATCAATAAAATTGTTAAATTTTATATAAAAAATTAAACATATGGACGTAATACTAAATAGCCAGAGACAAAAGCGTAAGAAAAAAAAAATCTATCCACTCCAGGTATCAATATGAGTGAATCTAAATCTAAAGTAGATAAGATTACTATTTTTTTTGGCTAAACAACGATAGGATTACTATGATACTTGTTTATAAGGAATTATTTCTATTTAATAGATAATAAGAATGATAAAAAAGAAGCATAGCTTGAATCAATGAATCTGTATCACACAATTCTATTTTCTACACTCCACAGTTTACGCAGGTTAATAGAGGGACCCATAATTTAAGGCCATGATTTTCCATGTCTTTAGCAAAAATTCCGTAGTCCACAATTCACGCTAATTTAATATAAAATATATTGACCCACAAGTGACAAGACCATAATTTTCCAAAGACTTCCTTAAACATTTCCAGAATTAAAGTCTTGTAACCATGCCAATGCCACACATTAGTACAAAGATTGGAAAATTGTGCCACAGCTAGAATTTCAAAGAGTCCAACCCATAAAATATGCTAAACATGATATTGATGGTTAGAGAGTTTTCTATTCACTGGGCAGCATATAAATATCTATCAATGCCATCTCAATACTTATCTCCTCCTAAAACACCCAAAAATTATTATTATTTCTGATTTCTTAAAGGAAATATGAGGTGGTTATTGTGGACATATCTGGTCCTCTTTCTCCACTTCTTGCACTTGCGTTCTCCAGTTAATTCTTTTTCTTCTCCTTCATCAATGCCTTTATGCCATTCAGATCAGTCCTCTGCTTTGCTCCAATTCAAGAACTCCTTTTCCATTTTTAATAATACTTTTATTTGTGAATTTTTTGGAATGGCCTATTATCCAAAGATGAATTATTGGAAAAATGGCACAGATTGTTGTGGGTGGGATGGGATCACGTGTGATAAGATGACAGGTCATGTGATCGGCATCGACCTCAGTTGCAGTGGCCTTGAAGGTCCCATCCATCCCAATAGCACCATTTTCTCTCTTCCCCATCTCTAGAAACTCAATCTCGCTTACAACTATTTCAATCTCTCCACAATTCCATCTAAGTTTGGTTGGTTTGCAAACATGACGCATCTCAACCTCACTTATTCTAGTATTGTTGGTGAAGTCCCATCCCAAATCTCCCACCTATCCAAACTGGTTTCATTGGATCTCTCTAAGAATTATTACATGAGAATAGAAATGCCTAGTTTGAAAAGGCTTATTCAAAACCTAACCCATCTAAATGAACTTTTTTTAGATGAGGTTGACATGTCTTCGGTTTCACCTGCTTCATTCAAGAATTTGTCTTCTTCTTTGACATCTCTTTGTCTTTATAATTGTGGATTGAAGGGGAGATTCCCAGATAATATATTCCACCTCCCAAACCTCCAGTTGCTCGATGTAAGTTACAACTCCAATCTCAACAGTTCCCTTCCAAACTATAATCGGAGTAGTCCTCTCAAGTCATTGCGTCTCTCTGGAACAAGATTCCCAATCGACTTACCTAATTTAATCAGCAATCTCAAGTCCTTAAAAGAATTGTACCTCTCTTGGTGCAATTTCATAGGGTCATATCCAACACTTCTTCCTAACCTAACACAAATCACTTCTTTAGACCTCTCATACAACAACTTCACTGGTCAGATTTCATGGTCCTGCCTAAACTTTGAAAGACTCACTTACTTAGATCTCTCATACAACAACTTCATAGGCCAGCTTCCAGACCCATCTTCAAATAAGTCTTCCAATAGTCAACTAGAATATCTCTTCTTAAATAATAACGCACTGAATGGCACATTACCATCTTGGGTGTATACCATACCATCTTTGAGTTACTTATATCTGAATTATAACCAACTCACGGGGTATATTGGTGAATTCCAGCATAACGCATTGGTTGTTCTTGGCTTGAGTAATAACAAGCTACATGGCCCTCTTCCAATGTCAATCTCCAAACTTGTGAGGCTTCGTCGTCTAGATATCTCCTTCAATAATTTAAGTGGTAATGTGGAGTCGAAAATGTTCTCTAACCTCAAAAGTCTTGGATATCTTGATCTTTCACATAACCCTCTCCTATCACTAAGCACCTTCACCAATGCCACTAATATCTTGCCCAATATTTACTAATTATATTTGTCGTCTACCAACTTAAGTGAAATTCCACACTTTTTAAGAACCGCAAAATATTTAGGAAGATTAGACCTTTCAAACAACCAAATCAAAGGCAATATTCCGTCGTGGTTGGTGGAGGAGGGGAAGGATTTGTTGTCTTATTTGAATCTTTCATGTTAGCCTCAAGGTTTCAATACCTACTAATTGGCTAATTAATCCAAGAACATTCATGTAGTTTTGATGATAACCATGATTTTAAGTTGTTCATTAATGATATTTTCATATGAACTAATGATTTATGTTTTAAAGCTTAATGTTGACTATTGATTTAATTGAACCAACATTGAGCTATTTCAAATATCAAGCAAATGCAAAGTTGACAAGTTGCAAATCCATTGAAGAGCAAAGTCATCAAATCTCAAGACAAAGAAATCAAAACTCAAGAAGCATGCTCCGAGACATATGAGAAGTAAGAGTTAGGTTGTGTAAAGTTTATTAAGATTTGATATTTATGGCTCAACTTTAAAAACAACTTAAATCTCTTAAAGTTTTCAAAGACAATTTGATTGGTTGAAATTCAAATATAAGACAACCATATCAATTGAAAAATCTCTTAAAGTTTTCAAAGACAACTTGATTGGTTGAAATTCAAATATAAGACAACCATATCAATTGAAAAATCTCTTAAAGTTTTCAAAGACAACTTGATTGATTGAAATTCAAATACAAGACAACCATATCAATTATGGTTGAAAAAGAAAAGTTTTCAAAGAAAGCAACTTGATTGAAATTCAAATGCAAGACAACCATATCAATTATGGTTGAAAAAGAAAAGTTTTCAAAGAAAGCAACTTGATTGAAATTCAAATGCAAGACAACCATATCAATTATGGTTGAAGAAGAAAAGTTTTCAAAGAAAGCAACTTGATTGAAATTCACATGCAAGACAACCATATCAATTATGGTTGAAAAATCCCTTAAGAAGAAAAGTTTTCAAAGAAAGCAACTTGATTGATTGAAAATCAAGAAGAATGCAAGACAACATGATAATGGGAAGAAAACAATTATGGCTATAAATACTACCCTTTCTTCATTTCTAAACATCAAGCATACAAGAGAAATCAAAGATAGAAAAGATAACATCTTATACATCAATCCATCATTCTCAAGCTTATATTTTCATATCATTCAAAATCCTTGATTGAAAATCAAATTTCTCTAAACACTTTTTGAGCCATATTGATCAAATCTTTGATATACTATTAGAGTGAGCATATTATGTACAATTACTCTTTGAGAGAGCCTTATCTTGTACAACAAATACTTTGTTGAAACCTGTGAGTATTTTGTTAGGGTTTTGGTATAAATCCTAAGGAGTGAAAAGGATTTTTCACTCGGTGGTTACTCTTCATTGTGTAAGGAAGATTTGTAACGGTTTTATCTTCATCCGAAAGAAGATTGTCAAATAGTGGATTTGAGGAATCCTCAAGAAGTGTTCTTGAGGCGGGGACGTAGGCACGGTAGCCGAACCTCGATAATAATCATCGTGTTTGATTTTCTCTCTCTCTATCTCTTATATATTTAATTGTTTATATATATACTTGTTCTTGATTTCATATCATATCTATATTACAATTGAATTGTGATCAAACATTTGTTAAATCAACATTTGCTATTTGAAGATAGTTTTTAATTCCGCATTTAAATCAAAAAAGTTTGCCTCAACCTAAATCACCCCCCCTCTTAGGTTGATATTTGGGTAACATTTCATACAACTCCTTATCAAGTATAGGACACCTTCCATTGAAGCACTTGGACATTCTTGATCTTCGTTCTAACTTGCTTCAAGGACCACTTCCACTACCTCCACTGTACACTTCATTCTTTTCAGTCTCCAAGAATAATTTGACTGGAGAGATCCCTTCCTTGATTTGCAATCTCAATTCCCTCGAGTACCTTGATTTGTCTTATAATCACTTGAGTAACATGATTCCTCCATGTTTGGGAAACTTGAGTGATTCTCTCATAGATCTGAATCTGCAAAACAACCATCTTAATGGCACCATTCCAACAACGTTTTCCAAGGGCAATTACTTGAGAAGTCTTAAACTTAATGGCAATCAATTGGAAGGGTCATTGCCACGATCATTGGTCAATTGCAAAGGGTTGGAAGTTCTAGATCTTGGTAACAACAAGATTAATGACACCTTCCCTCGTTGGTTGGAAACTCTTCCTGAGTTGCGGGTTCTTGTCTTGCGATCAAACAAATTTCATGGTATCATAGGTAATCCCAAGACCAAATTCCCATTCCCTAATTTGCGAATCATTGACCTCTCTCACAATGAGTTCCACGGTCTTTTGCCAACAAACTTTTTCAAGCATTTAAAAGCCATTATGAATGCGAATGCAGACAAGCTGAAATATATGGGTGATGACTATTATCAAGATTCTGTGATGGTGGCCATGAAAGGGATTTTGATTGAAATAGTGAAAATCCAAACTCTCTTCACAACCATCGATTTCTCCAACAATAGTTCCAAAGGAGAAATTCCGAAGTCAATTGGAAAGCTTAGGTCACTCAAGGGACTTAATTTTTCACACAATAATCTTACAGGTCATCTGCCTCCATTATTGGGAAATTTAACCAATCTTGAATGGTTAGATCTCTCCTCAAACATGCTCACAGGGGAAATTCCTAGACAATGGGCAGATATTACATCACTTGAAGTTTTAAATCTATCAAAAAATCATCTTGTGGGGCCAATACCTCGAGGTAAACAGTTCAATACGTTTACAAATGATTCTTACAATGGAAACTTGGGGTTATGTGGATTCCCATTGACAAAAGCTTGTGGCAATGTCGAGGGACAACAACTACCGCCAGCATCAACCATCCAAGAAGATGATTTCGGGTTTAAAAATGGGTTTAATTGGAAAGTCGTATTGTTGGGGTACGGATGTGGATTCATGTTTGGATTGGGTATGGGATATCTTGTGTTCTCAAGTGAAAAACGGAAATGGCTAGTGAATATTGTCTATGGAGAACGACATGAAAAGGTGAGAAGATCCAAGAAGAATGCTCGTGGAAGAGTCAGTGGAAGAAGAATTTAGGGGATGCAAATAGTGATTTAAGGTATAGTCTTCTACACTAATAAGTTAGAAAATACTCTATTTCATAATTCTTTGTGTTAACGATGAGGCTCATTACTGATGCTAATGGGTGCATAAGCTTTCATGTTTATGGAAGCTATACAGGAGAGTAAATAGGCTCCCTACTATGTGACCATCACTTTTTATTTAGGTCAGACTTCATTTAATGACCTTGATGTATACTCTAGTGTTAGAAGAAATTTCTCTACTCCAATCAATTCTAAACCACCACTTGGTCAAGGAAAAAATATTTTGAAAGGGGTAGCTCCATTGTTTAGTTGCAGTACCAAATAATTAGGGCATATTCTAAATTATTATTATTACATCCTTGTGACTATTACCTACGTTTTGCAGAATAAAGAAGATCCTACTCGTTGGATTGCATGAAGAGTGGACTTAGTTGCCCTAGATAGAGCTACATAAGATGCTTTGAGGAGTAGACTAATTTCCTTTAGAGTTTCAATTAGACACATTTTATTTTAATTATGTTTTTCCTAGAGTTCCATTACTAAGTTGGGATTACCTACATTTTTTTTTTTTTTAATTCTTTTTTTTATTGTCTAGTGAGTTTATTATTTGCAATTGTTCTCTTTTAACTATTTGTTAGATAGAGTTGTGTTTCTACTTGTGTTCCACCATTTGGCTAGAGCAACCTTTAGTTTTGTACTTTCATTCTTATTTAACATGATCATGCACTAAAGAATTGACAAAAATAAACATTTTATTTGGATTACCAAAATTTTGCTAGAAATATTAAATGCAAACAAAGAGAAATTTCAAATTTGAGGCCTTATGAAAGTTTTTTTTTTTTCCTCTTGTATACCACTTGATTCTACAAACTAACAATGGAGCAATATAATCAAGGCATGTCCATGTCTAACAACTCATCGACTGACATAAATTTGTTATGACAAAATAATTTTCCATATATTGAAGAGTATATATTTATCAACTAAATTTTTTATGACTATATACATCCATATATTGAAGAGTATGTATCTCTGGGACCTAGTGTAAAGCTAATTTTCTCGTGGAGAAACAATTTAGAATATGCCCCTAGTGCGTTAAAGATTGACACTTAAGAGGAGACGTTTTCATATGGTCAGAATTTGAGAAATCAAAGATTAATTTGAGATGCGTCTTGGATGCAAATCGCTCCTCTTCATATAAACATTGTTCAAGGTTCTAGCTTGGCCAAATACCCACCGCTCAAAGTATTCTTTCTCTTGAAAAATAGGATCTTGGCAGTACCTCTAAAATGCTACAAAAGCCAAATAAGGTCCTAGATTTAAGGGGAGAGCCAACATTAGTTTCTCAACTCCTACACACTAAGTTTCTCTAGAATACATTCAACATATGTTTTTCTCTGTTTTTGGAAGCTTTTTGGAAGCACAAAGAGAATCCTCTTTCTCCCTCACCACATCGCCCCAAGTTTACTATCTTTCGAGATTCAAACTCATACATCACTATACTTGGTTGGAAATCCCATCTTCCTTCTTTGGCAAATTCACTTACTCAAGTGCAATTTAGAGGTGCACCACTAGTCTTCTTCACTCTCCATGTTGATGTGAGTAGCAGGCATGACTTCCTGACTTGAACCCGGATCTGAAAGCCAAGCTAATCAAAGCTACCCACGGCAATACAATAAAAATGACCCCAACATTAGGTGGCAAATCATAATTAGAACATCACTTTTGATCACATGGCTCAATCATTGATACCACTTTTATTATACACCAATCCCAATAGGTCATGTTAGCCGTTATAAAAAAAAAAATAATAATAATAATTATGTTCTTAGACTTATTGTATTCAATCACATGTAGAAGACTATTAAAAGATATTTAATTAAACTGAAAAAAATTCTGCATGTGTATAAGGACATATGGTAAGTATCGGTTATTCTCAATTTCTCATATAAATTAAAGCTGGGGCATTGATTCAATCGATTTTTAAAACTGCATATCATGTATTAGAAAAGAAAATGGTAATGATCAATCTGTATTAAGAAGAACCATCAAAGGGAATCTAACTATATGCTTTTAGCCAGCGTGAAAGTCTATTAAGAAATACAAAGAACCAAAACTAAATACACCCTTTTTACTCGGGGCCTTAACAATAACAAGACATGAAGGAAAGAGGAAAGTAAGTTAAGCATCCAACAAAATTTACAATTATAAAACGCATTAGATGATACATTATTATCTTCCAAAACAGCTGCTGCTTCCCAAGAGAGGCTTGAGAATGAGAAGACAAAAAATCTATACAGAGTTTGAGTCTCCTTCCACAATTATATTTGATAAATTCCATTAATCCTTTGCTATTAAGGGAATCTGTCATAAAACAAAAATTTCAGTGATTACATATAGGGATGAGTATGTACTATGTATAAGTAAATATTTAATGATAATAGAACAATACCTTTATCGGGCAACCATATTGGAAATGGACAACCCATTTATTGAATTAGCTTCTGATTCTTTTTCGGACATATGTGCTTCAATTGCTTTTCTCGCAAAAGAAAATGCAGGTTTTTTAGGCAAAGGTAGTGGCAAACTTTCATTTGTCAACATAGAAATGACATCTGACATTGTTGGCCGTTCAATTGGACTATCTTCTACACATAGAAGACCAACATGAATGCATCGAAGCATCTGATCCTTGATACATGAATCACTAAGTGCCGGATCCATTAGGTTTAATGTGGCATCTTCTTTCCATAATTCCCATGCCTGAGACAAGATTATAAAATGTCAGAGGTACACACATTAAATGTCACAAAATCATCCAAGCTGAATTTTATTTATTTATTTTTGACATACATATCCAACTAGATTGACTGAGTGCTCGGTGTGGTAGAAACTATTGTTTTTCCTACCACTCACGATTTCAAGCATTAGAACCCCAAAACTAAAGACATCGGATTTTATAGAGAAAACTCCCTCCATGGCATACTCAGGAGACATGTATCCACTGCATCAAATCATTAAACAAGTTTTAAAACAGTTTGTAACTTCATTAATTGTATGGGAGCAATAATGTTTAGCATCCAAAGTGAAACAAGTATAAGAATGTATAGTATTAAATTTACTTACTATGTTCCCACAACCCTTTTAGTATTTGCCTCTAGTTCATTTTGTTGAAAAATTCTCGCCATACCAAAATCAGAGATTTTGGGGTTCAGATTTTCATCAAGTAGTATATTACTAGCTTTTAAATCTCTATGGATTACTCTTAGTCTTGAGTACTTGTGGAGGTAAAGCAATCCTTGAGCAATTCCGTCAATTATGCTGAAACGTTTTTGCCAATCTAACAGCTTGCTCTTGGTAGAATCTGTACGATATAAATTGTTGAATAAGATCAGTAATTTACTTTCAGCAAAATCATATAGAAAATCAGATTACTTGATGGAAAAAAAGTAAACCAAGTGTTAATATAAAAGTGAATGTTTTTTCTAACCAAAGATAAAGTAGTCCAAGCTTTTGTTTGACATGTATTCATAGATTAACATTCTCTCTTCTCCATGAATGCAGCAACCAAGAAGTCGAACAAGATTCATGTGTTGGAGGTCAGATATGAGTATCAACTCGTTCTTGAACTCTAAAATTCCTTGTCCTGAATTTCTTGAAAGTCTTTTTACAGCTATTTCTTGACCTTTTGGAAATTTTCCCTGATGCAATGATTAATAAGTTATCAAGCACTGTTGAACATAATTCAATCAAAAATCTTTGTTCAAAGAGTTAATGTAAAGCTAACTTTATAAACAGGTCCAAAGCCCCCCTCTCCAAGTTTGTTTTCCAATGAGAAGCAATTTGTGGTAGCCATGATGCATTTATAGCTGAATACTCTTAAATCATGCCCCGGCTTCCTATCATTTTGAAGCTCATTGACATTGGTGAAGCTATCAGAGGTCACTAACTCAAGCAATCCATCGTCAATCCTTGCTTCATTCTCCCCTGTTCAGATTAATGCAGAGAATTAGAGATCATATTCTGAAAGGCAATCTAACAAGCGCATACCATATATGAAGCATCTACCTTCAAGTATTACATTTCTCCTTGATAGGTAGTACAAGATGCATAAGAAAATTACAACTAGAGCAGTGGCGCCTATGACAGCACCAATCCATGTTAACTTCTTTGTACCTGCATTCAGTAATAACTAACCACTTAGTGCTTGTCATGTGACGAATTTCCTATTGCTTTGGATCACAATTACAATATGCATACCAACAATTAACCAGTAGGTGGGTGAGTGAACTATGGCACGATTCATTTCTTTAATAACATCATCATCACTGAATTTAGAGTTGGACATCATGGGAGTGTAAAAAACAAAAAGAGAAGAGAGTAGATATTGCAATGACCATAATTTAATAAGTATGCGAAGCTATTATTAGCTTTACTACAGATAATAAATATGATTGGTGATGTAATGTTGAATGGCTGCATAGGCTACACTAGCGGGCTGGCCCCCCATCCCCAAATTTGTAAGGGTAGGTAAGGCTGGTTCATGGTAGCTAGAGCCATAGTTCAAAAAGAAAAGAAAGAAATAAATCGAAACCCAGGTGGCTCAGATGAAAAAAAAAAAGTATGTAACTTAGATTCATTAAAAAAAGGTAGGAAAATTATAACATTATATTAGGTCTACTTCTTGCACCTTAAGGGCTCACTTGCCAAATGTTTGTTATTTATATGTTGCATCAATGATATGAAAGTAGAAATTTCTCTAGAGTTAATCTTAGCTTGAGAAACTTACCATTGTGGGAAGGCTTTGGTATTAGAACATAAAGAGGAGGAATTACACCAGAAAGGTCTTGAAAGAACTCTCCCTTTTTGATCCAAAATTTGCATCCAGTCTGATTATCATATAGAAAAGTATAGGCATCACAGCCACAGAGGTTCCAGCAAGCAACCTTGCAATCATTCATGGTAAGACTCGTATTAATATTGAAGGAGGAAGGTTCAGGCCCATGTATGAAGTACCCAGATCTTTTATCAAACATATCATCACCACGACGACATGATGGCAGCCATCTCTTGCAGCCTCCATCAGTATTGTATCCATTACAGTTTTCAGTTTCTGCAATATAGGATTCATCAAAACTACGTAGTTTCCCATCAAAACTAATAAACCATCCTGATTTTCCACCTTGCTTTATATTAGTATAAAAGAAGTATTCTTCATCCTCATTTGAAACAATGGTGAAATTATACATGCCCTTGGATTCATCTGATATGAACTCAAATGTGTCATCTTTTAACACCCCACTAGTCCAAAACTCCACGCCTTGTCGCCGAATGATCATTTGGTGTCCCTTGGGATCCCATTCAAGAGCAAAAGGCCCTGGAGCTGGGATAACATTATTTAACCATGATGTAAGTGACCAAGTGCTTCTATTCTTGTGGTTGACCCCTAGCTTCATCCCAGGCAGAAGTGTGTCTGTAGGCTCATCAAAACTTTGCCACAAAACCCTTTTGGTAGTTTCCATTGGAGTTCAACTCTTGCAGGACAAAATTTCCGGAATCCAATAGGGTAGCAATGATAGTGTTGTTGGTGACTTGAGCAGGATTATAAATAGGTATTGCATCTCCACCTTGAGGCAAAATTGTGAAGCTTCCTTTGGTGTCCAAGGTAAGAACAGCAGAAGTGTCGACAACAGGTGCATTTCTGTTGCCAACCCAAACTCTTCTGTCATGATCATTAGTGAACCATATTCCTAAGTAGATGTTGTTGGTTTTGTCAGGGTGGAAGAACCCCAAAGTGAATGCTCCTTTTGGAGAAAGTAAGTAACTTGAGGAATTGAGAGTGTCACCTGGTTTGAGAGTGTCCCTTGCTGCAACAAAGGAAGTCCATAAGCATAAGAACATTAGCAAGAAAATAATGTTGTGAAGGTTTTGGCTTGAAGCCATGAATTAATGACCACTGAATTTCTCCAATTGGTAAACACTTTGCTCAAATTCAAACTTATGCGCAGGCATGCAGCATAGTTATTTGGGGTTTGGAGACCATCTTTCTTTTATCTTTGGTAAACACTTTGCTCAAATTCAAACCTAGAGCCTTATCTGAGATGTGGGGTACGTATGAGACTCTGAGGAGTGTGGACTATATCTCTTTACATATCTTTTTCTTTTTGTTGTACCCTTTTTCTCGCTGCCAATGAATGACCAAAATCAATGGAAATTATATAACGTTATGATTGTCACAAAAAATAAAAAATAAAAAAATCCATGCAAGGTTGGCAGATAGGCATCTTTTGTTTTTATGGTAACCTATAGTTCCATACTTTTGTTTTGGTTCAATCCATAGTTCTATGCTAGTGATGGAATCTTGGACCAGGCAAAAGTACGTACATTGTGTAAAACGTGGGTGAACAGGTAAAAGGGGGAAAATAATAAAATAAAATCAAATGTCTTTTCTTACATATTACGCTCCGTATTAGAGGCAGCCGTGGGTATCTATTTACTTACCAACTTATATTAAATCTTGTTGTAGGGAAATTCTTATGTTGCGTTGCGGGACTGTCTGTCAAACGTGTCAAAATTGGTAATATTTATGTGTATTTTGATAAAATATTATGTGTGTTTTGATAAATGTTTATCAGGTATTGTATAAAATGTGTGTAGTTTTGTAATAAAGTTAACTTTATCACAAATATCACAAATTCTACCAGAATTCACATATTTTATTTTTACAACAAGAAACACACATTTATCAATACAGACACAACATTTATCACAAAACACACAAATTTTATTAAAATCAACAAAAATCCCGTGACGGGACCTAAGTGTTCCCCCTTGTTGAAATGTAAAGCTGTGAATGGTATAACATTATTTTCAAATAATTTTATTATTAATATCATTTTTATTATATACCAATTATAACATATCACTCTAAATAATCTCTAAACCTCCTGTTTTTAATTAAGGATTGGATTCAAGTCTAAACTATCTAGGCTGCTAAATCAGCTTGAGGCTTTAAATTCAAAGAATATTATTGTCTAAGACCCAAAAAAGTTCAAATTTTTTGAAGTGACAAAAGTTGCTTTGGCAATGAAGTGACACCCATGTAGATAAAATAATTAATATTCTTGCATGCAACACTCTGAATTATTATTATTATTATTATTATTATTATTATTATTATTATTATTATTATTATTATTATTATTATTATTTTATTATTGTTTTTTTTTTATATTTTATTATATTTTATAGATGGGAGATATGATTTAAACTTTGGTGTTTCTTATAAATGAGAAAAAATAATATCAATTGAGTTACAAAGTACTTGGTCTGCTCTTTGAATTTTTAGCCAACAAAACGTGAAAATTTAAATAATCATATTTGAAACTAACAAATTTGCAAATAATTGTAGAAGATTAAAAAAAAAAAAAAAAAAAAAAAAGAAAAAAAAAGAAAAAAAAGAAAAAAAAAGGTATACACTGAAATGTAATACCTCTTTTTATGATGTTATTGTAATAACACTAATTACTTCATTATCATGTTGATTTGTAAACTTTTTATAATAAAAACTATGGTTACTTTATGTAAGAACCATGAACGTGTTGTCTACACTTTAGTATTTTCTTTAAAGTTAACCTTAAATAACAACCCAGTCTATGATCCAAAATGAGGAATGTGTCCATTCCAATTTTTTTTTTTTTCTTAAAAAATATTTAGGTATATGACACTATATTTTTGGAACCGAGGAAAATAGAGGAAGAGAAGAGGAAAATTGATCGAAAGATGGTCAAAATATATTTTAAATTTAATATATTCTAATCATCTTCTATTCTCTTTTGCTCCCCTCTCCACTTATCTCTCTTCATCCTGTTGGAGTGGTGTGTCACAAACACAAATTATATTACCCTTTTACGCATTTTTCTAACACCTCATATGTGGGGCCGTGGAGAACAAAATAGGGAAGAAGGAAAATAGTTGTTGACTTTGTTAACATTGGAAAGAATCTTTGAGCCTTATAAATGTATTGTCAGCCACTAGCTTAAAACACACGCCTAACTCATTTGTTTTGTTTAAAAAAAAAACACAATTTTCTATTAGCTTTTTTAACACACCACTTGCTACAGACTTCTTCTTCCTCTTCAATTTTATTTTGGGTGGTTCTAAATCCACACCATGGTGTGAAACAGTGTTTTCACACCATGAATGTGGCAGCTTATTATTGGTCCACATAGCAGATGGGTCCCGCGGGTCCCACAAGTGAAAAAGTAGCTAAACACATCGAGAATGGAGTTATCCCTGTTGCCAAATGCTGTAAAAATTGTGCACAAAGTTGAGAAGCATGTGATTAGCGTTTCTTTTTCTTTTTCTTTTTCTCTCCGTCTGGTCTCCTTCTTCATCATGCTATGGCCACTAAAAATACTGAAACAACAAGCACAAAGGCAAAAAGAAAACACAAGGAAGCCGAGAAGATCACATCAGTTCTAAGGTTGGATTTTTTAAGTTTTGCTACTTATTATTTCTTACCAATAATTATAAAACAGTAATCTTTAAACATAGACACCATTTTCTGTAAAACAGTGTTGCTACCTTTGTTGTAGAAGCTTGAGCTTGAGCTTGAAACAGAGACACTATTTGGAGCAGAGATAGAGTCTAAAGAGAAAAGAGAGGAGAAAAAAAATGAGAGAATGAAGATGGGAAGAAATTGTTGTTTGAAATGTAGAAATCATGGTGTAGTAGAAGGAGGAAAGGAAAAAAATAGAAAAGAAAAAAGAAAAGAAGAAGAAGAAAGAAGCAGGACTAAGAAGATAAGATAAAAAAAATAAGATAATAACAATGATAAAAGAATAAGAAAATGAGTAGAGGAGAATTAAAGAGAGTTAAAAGAATAGGAAAAAAAATCTCTTTGGCAGGTGGGCTACGGGTTTGAGTGGAGATATGGGTATTAATTGGGCCAATGAGTATTTACACAACAATGCTATAGACACAATATTTTCACAATAATTTCACATCAATACTGAGTTGGTAGGTTTTTATTAGTTCTCATTTAGACCCACCAATTACATCAGTTTATTATTTACCATTCACAATTTGACACCTTAACATTGTTGTGAACGTGTTGTGTCCGTAACTTTAATGTTTAGCTAATATATATGTATTAAAAAATAGCATTAATCCCGAAACGGTATATTAGTATCGACCGGTATTGAAATATTTCGTTTCTCTAATAATATAGAAATGACCTCTGGTATGAGTATTGACAATCTTTGTTGGAATCATTATTTTTAAACTTAATAGCTTAAAACTTAAGTTTTTTTTTTTTTTTTGGCTTTGGGTTTTTCATTTTTTTTTTTTAGAATTTATTGTACATATAATGAGATAATAAACATTACTATTTTTTTTTTTTTTTTTGGCTTTGGGTTTTTCATTTTTTTTACTTAGCAATAGCAATAATAGTTAGATTTTTTTTTTTAAGAATATTATTGTACATATAATGAGATAATAAACATTACTTTTATTTGTTGCGACATTTAATACAAAATCAATCATAGATGATTTCAATAATTTTAAAAACATCGACTTTCATTTAATTAGATAATTGCTTTGTTAATACATAATGGATGTTACTTTGGATTTTCATTAAAAAAAAAAAAAATTGATTCTTCTTTCAACCCCCCGTCAATTAAAATCCTGATTACGTCCCTGAACACAGTGGTGATGTGAAGAAATTGTTGAAATTGTGGTGTGAGAGAATAAAAGTGCAAATATATAAAGTAATAGGATTTAGCAAAAAATATATATAAAGTGGTAGGCCTCGACATGTTCCCTCTGTCTCTCATCTCTCTCTCTCATTCTCTCAAATCTCATTTTATCTCATCTCACTCTCACTCTCTCATTACTCTTTAAAAAAAGGCTCCACACAATTCTCATTTCATCTCACTATCTAAAATATGTCCCACAACTCAAAAAAATTGGAATAAGGATCCATAGTTGACTTAACCCCAAACATTTTTGGGACTAAGGATCTATAGTCGACCCCAAACATTTGTAGTAGAGATGTAGCATATTGAGAGAGAGAGAGAGAGAGAGAGAGAGAGAGAGAGAGAGAGAGAGAGAGAGAGAGAGAGAGAGAGAGAGAGAGACAAGTTGTTGTATAAAAAAAAAGATCGTTCATGTGAAGGTAGATATTATTTTAAAAATTGTGCTTACGATATTTGGATCAACTAGCTCATACATTCATGCCAATGGTTGAAAACATATCGAGTCGAGCCGAGTACTAAAAGTTCAAAATTGAGATTGTGATGTTTGTTAAAAACATATCTCTTTGTTTACAACCCTAATCAAACCATCCCCTACATTATGATGTGATAAAAGGCATGGTTCGTGTGTTGATTGGAACCATCCTAGCCATCCACTTCCCCTTGTGGATCACTTGTACGTGATGTGGTGATCAACTATCTCAGACTTTCACTTTTAGCGTTTGTTTAAAAACAGATATGGTGAGCCAAAATGCTACATCTCGAGCAGTTACCCCTTCCATCATCCAAAGTCACACACACAAACACACATTCTTTATAAACTTTAAGTATACATAAGATACCTAGTTTACTAAATATATATATATATATATGTCTCTTATTATTTTAAGTACTATTGCTCTTAAAAGTTTACAACCATCCTCAATATTTGTATTTATTTTTTAAATATTTTCTATTTAGTTCTTTCAATTAAAATTGCCTTAACGTAGACACTATTTGTTTTTGTTTTTATTTTTTTTTTTTTTTAAATTACAAATTTTATGGAGAATTAGCCAACCTCATAATATGGAGAATTTGCCGACCTCACAAATATTTGGACGAATTTTGGCATCAATTTTGAATTTTAATGTCTAATATATATATATATATATATATTCTACAATACCCATGTGGGTACCGTACCTCTAATAGATAAAATCTCACATTGATGGTACCTACCTCACATATGATGCTATAGGCATCACATTGCTTGGTATCCTAAATTTTATTTATTATTTAAATAATATAATATATATATATACAATATATGATCTTATATCACATTTGATGATACCAATTAAGTGGTACCATACCCACAAAAAAGTGTGTATATATATATTAATTAATTACGAAAATAATGAATAAAAAAAAAATCATGTATCTGACTCTTCCTGCAATCCCTACCATTTTTTTTTTTGTTTTTTCCTCATCCTCACAAACCCCAACGTACACGTTATCAGTACTTATCACTACCAACAATTAACCAGTAGGTGGGTGAGTGAACTATGGCACGATTCATTTCTTTAATAACATCATCATCACTGAATTTAGAGTTGGACATCATGGGAGTGTAAAAAACAAAAAGAGAAGAGAGTAGATATTGCAATGACCATAATTTAATAAGTATGCGAAGCTATTATTAGCTTTACTACAGATAATAAATATGATTGGTGATGTAATGTTGAATGGCTGCATAGGCTACACTAGCGGGCTGGCCCCCCATCCCCAAATTTGTAAGGGTAGGTAAGGCTGGTTCATGGTAGCTAGAGCCATAGTTCAAAAAGAAAAGAAAGAAATAAATCGAAACCCAGGTGGCTCAGATGAAAAAAAAAAAGTATGTAACTTAGATTCATTAAAAAAAGGTAGGAAAATTATAACATTATATTAGGTCTACTTCTTGCACCTTAAGGGCTCACTTGCCAAATGTTTGTTATTTATATGTTGCATCAATGATATGAAAGTAGAAATTTCTCTAGAGTTAATCTTAGCTTGAGAAACTTACCATTGTGGGAAGGCTTTGGTATTAGAACATAAAGAGGAGGAATTACACCAGAAAGGTCTTGAAAGAACTCTCCCTTTTTGATCCAAAATTTGCATCCAGTCTGATTATCATATAGAAAAGTATAGGCATCACAGCCACAGAGGTTCCAGCAAGCAACCTTGCAATCATTCATGGTAAGACTCGTATTAATCGAAGGAGGAAGGTTCAGGCCCATGTATGAAGTACCCAGATCTTTTATCAAACATATCATCACCACGACGACATGATGGCAGCCATCTCTTGCAGCCTCCATCAGTATTGTATCCATTACAGTTTTCAGTTTCTGCAATATAGGATTCATCAAAACTAAGTAGTTTCCCATCAAAACTAATAAACCATCCTGATTTTCCACCTTGCTTTATATTAGTATAAAAGAAGTATTCTTCATCCTCATTTGAAACAATGGTGAAATTATACATGCCCTTGGATTCATCTGATATGAACTCAAATGTGTCATCTTTTAACACCCCACTAGTCCAAAACTCCACGCCTTGTCGCCGAATGATCATTTGGTGTCCCTTGGGATCCCATTCAAGAGCAAAAGGCCCTGGAGCTGGGATAACATTATTTAACCATGATGTAAGTGACCAAGTGCTTCTATTCTTGTGGTTGACGCCTAGCTTCATCCCAGGCAGAAGTGTGTCTGTAGGCTCATCAAAACTTTGCCACAAAACCCTTTTGGTATTTCCATTGGAGTTCAACTCTTGCAGGACAAAATTTCCGGAATCCAATAGGGTAGCAATGATAGTGTTGTTGGTGACTTGAGCAGGATTATAAATAGGTATTGCATCTCCACCTTGAGGCAAAATTGTGAAGCTTCCTTTGGTGTCCAAGGTAAGAACAGCAGAAGTGTCGACAACAGGTGCATTTCTGTTGCCAACCCAAACTCTTCTGTCATGATCATTAGTGAACCATATTCCTAAGTAGATGTTGTTGGTTTTGTGAGGGTGGAAGAACCCCAAAGTGAATGCTCCTTTTGGAGAAAGTAAGTAACTTGAGGAATTGAGAGTGTCACCTGGTTTGAGAGTGTCCCTTGCTGCAACAAAGGAAGTCCATAAGCATAAGAACATTAGCAAGAAAATAATGTTGTGAAGGTTTTGGCTTGAAGCCATGAATTAATGACCACTGAATTTCTCCAATTGGTAAACACTTTGCTCAAATTCAAACTTATGCGCAGGCATGCAGCATAGTTATTTGGGGTTTGGAGACCATCTTTCTTTTATATTTGGTAAACACTTTGCTCAAATTCAAACCTATGTCTCTTTACATATCTTTTTCTTTTTGTTGTACCCTTTTTCTCGCTGCCAATGAAGACCAAAATCAATGGAAATTATATAACGTTATGATTGTCACAAAAAACAAAAAATAAAAAATAAAAAAATCCAGGCAAGGTTGGTAGATAGGCATCTTTTGTTTATATGGTAACCTGTAGTTCCATGTTTTTGTTTTGGCTCAATCCATAGTTCTATGCTAGTTATGGAATCTTGGACCAGGCAAAAGTACGTGCATTGTGTAAAACGTGGGTGATCAGGTAAAAGGGGGAAAATAATAAAATCAAATCAAATGTCTTTTCTAACCTATTACGCTCCGTATTAGAGCATTCCCAACGGAAAATGGGTTGTATCTCTACTTTACAACTCTAAAAAACCACTTTTCTATTTTAACTACTCACTTTTACACAACAACTCCCATCCCATTCTCTATTTTACAATAACATCACATTAAAATATTATAAAATAATTTTTTTTTCATATATTTTTTTTCACACCCCAACCAAACCCACGGCAGCCGATCAGCAGCAACCGCCCATAACCCCCACACCCACGCCGGCAAACCCAAACCCACAACCACCATACCCATGCCGGCAAACCCAAACCCACCACAACCCATTTTGTCTGCAACCACGGCCGAGAAGAGAGAGAGAAATCAAATCCGGAAACCCCATCACCGCCGGCAAACCCAAATAGAATCCCCATCACCGCCGCGAACCACCATCACCAACAGATCCGGAAACAACCCATCACCGAAAACCACCAACCCACAACCACCTCCACCTCCACCAAGCTGTTGACTTGAGACTGAGGGAGAGAGAGCAGAGCAGAGAGAGAGAGAGAGCAACGCAGAGACAAAGCGAAACGGAAAGAAAAAAGAAGAAAAAAAAAACAGAGAGAGGAGAGAGAAGAGAGATGACAGAATAAAAAACATTAAAAAATTAATACACATTGCTACAGTAACGTGTATTTTTACACGTTACTGTAGCGATGTGTAAAAGTTGAAGTTTAAATAGAGGGTCGGCTGGGAGCGTTTTTTGGTGTTTTTTAGCTACAGTATCATCTATTTTAACAAAAAAGCTACACTTACAACTCGGCTGGGAATGCTTTTAGAGGCAGCCGTGGGTATCTATTTACTTACCAACTTATATTAAATCTTGTTGTAGGGCAATTCTTATGTCCAGTTGCGGGACTGACTGTCAAACGTGTCAAAATTGGTAATATTTATATGTATTTTGATAAAATATTATGTGTGTTTTGATAAATGTTTATCAGGTATTGTACAATTGTGTGTAGTTTTGTAATAAAGTTAACTTTATCACAAATATCACAAATTCTACCAGAATTCACATATTTTATTTTTACAACAAGAAACACACATTTATCAATACAGACACAACATTTATCACAAAACACACAAATTTTATTAAAATCAACAAAAATCCCGTGACGGGACCTAAGTGTTCCCCCTTGTTGAAATGTAAAGCTGTGAATGGTATAACATTATTTTCACATAATTTTATTATTAATATCATTTTTATTATATACCAATTATAACATATCACTCTAAATAATCTCTAAACCTCCTGTTTTTAATTAAGGATTGGATTCAAGTCTAAACTATCTAGGCTGCTAAATCAGCTTGAGGCTTTAAATTCAAAGAATATTATTGTCTAAGACCCAAAAAAGTTCAAATTTTTTGAAGTGACAAAAGTTGCTTTGGCAATGAAGTGACACCCATGTAGATAAAATAATTAATATTCTTGCATGCAACACTCTGAATTATTATTATTATTATTATTATTATTATTATTATTATTATTATTATTATTATTATTATTATTATTTTGTTTTTTTTTTTATATTTTAATAATAGTAGATGGAAGATGGATGATTTAAACTTTGGTGTTTCTTATAAATGAGAAAAAATAATATCAATTGAGTTACAAAGTACTTGGTCTGCTCTTTGAATTTTTAGCCAACAAAACGTGAAAATTTAAATAATCATATTTGAAACTACACAAATTTGCAAATAATTGTAGGAGATATGTATCATATATATCCAATCTTAGTTAATGTAATATACATCCTTGTTTAATATATATTTTATAATAATACTTTTTTTTTTGAAACAAAATACTTGAAAATAGTAGGTAAATATGGTACATACAAAAAAAAAAAAAGTATACACTGAAATGTAATACCTCTTTTTATGATGTTATTGTAATAACACTAATTACTTCATTATCATGTTGATTTGTAAACTTTTTATAATAAAAACTATGGTTACTTTATGTAAGAACCACGTACGTGTTGTCTACACTTTAGTATTTTCTTTAAAGTTAACCTCAAATAACAACCCAGTCTATGATCTAATATGACGAATGTGTCCGTTCCAATTTTTTTTTTTTTCTTAAAAAATATTTAGGTATATGACACTATATTTTTGGAACCGAGGGAAATAGAGGAAGAGAAGAGGAAAGTTGATCGAAAGGTGGTCAAAATATATTCTAATCATCTTCCATTCTCTTTTGCTCCCCTCTCCACTTATCTCTCTTCATCCATCATAGGATGTCTGTATATTATTATTTTACCTGTCTACCTCTTTTGATGCGGATTTAGAAGCAACGATTCTAAGATTCATCCAGTAATATGGATGAGAAGATTGATATATACAGAGAACGTGGAAAGTTAAAGAGAAAATTTGGTAAAGCTGGACTAATAAAAGATAAGGACAAGGACTTTGTTGACGCAAGAAAATACTGTTTAAAAACTGTCAAGGTTGGACATAGAGTTTGATAGATCGTTGTAATTGAAATGTTGGAAAGGACAGACTTATAATATAAGTTTGCATGCTCTTGTCATGGACTGAGGGGAGACTTTCACCAAAATTATTTGATTGCTCTCAAATTAAACATTCCTATAGAGAAGCAAATCGCTGCATGTGTGGTGCATTGGCGAATATCATCAGCAAGAAGATTTAATTTTTTTTTTGAACCCATCCGGCCTCATGATGCATTATTGTCATCAAATCCAGATTTGGGGTATCACTAATTTACTGTATCTATTTCTATTTAGTAGTTGTTAGTAGTGAATTACCTTTCTACCTAAAAAAAAAAAATTCTTTTGGCATAAATTAAGGTAAAAACCAACATTTACTCCCTATTATATAAATCAGGTTGTATTCTTTTAAAATAATTTTTTAACCCTAAAAAATTGTATACATACAACATTGTTGTTATAATTTTCGCTTGCGTGGAAAAAATAAAAAATGCCACTTGGCGCTTCGTCAATAAGGTTATGGAAGGAGGGACACCACTAGGCCCAATGGTCAGTGGATAAATACTGATATTAACATAGCTATACATTTTAGTGAACAATTTTTATTTTTAATTTTTTTGGGGTGGGGTTAATAAGGTGTCTAGAATTTATTAAAGTAAATAATCATTATTGGATAGAATAATGCTATGGACATAATAAATTGTCATAACATTTTCACAACACTTGAGTTGACAGGTTTTTATTAGTTCTCTCATCGGGACTCATTGACATGACTTTTTATTATCATTAATAATTTGTAACATCAACAATTGTGAAAATATTATGACTATTTATTGTATCCATGAATAATCAATATTGGATATATGCAATTCTCCCATCTCATAGTTTGGAAATTTCCACAGAAAATTCTTGAAAGACCTTAAAGAAAAGGGAGTACTAAATTTCTCATTTTTGGGAGTCAATTCTTGTCATATGGTTGGTACCCATATTAGTGAGCTCTGTGAATCCACCTACTACGAAAAGATAGGCAACGAATTGACTCTAATTTGTCGTTATAGTACTATTCTAATCAATTAAGGGATCATTTGTTTCGACATATATGAGTTTATGACGAAAAATATTTTTAGGTGAAAACCATTTTGAGAAATATGTGGACTTCATTGAATTATACTAGTTTAAATCCCAACAATATTTCATTTCCAACCTCTTTATCCCTAAAACTTTACCTTTAAAACGAAACTTTTATAGCTTTTCCATAGAGACCCTTTGTCACAACCCAAATCCGTAATATGATTCAGAATCGGACCGGCATGTTAATACCAAGTCTGTGCCTGATATTAACACGAACCAACTAAAAAGAGTATAAATTTTTTTTCTCTTTTCTCTCTTCTCTCATCCTAATTCTTTAACTTCTTCTTGGGTTGGGAACTCCCAATACTATAAATATACTCCTTTACAAAACAAATGAGTATACTAGTCTACCTAAAGGAAGTGATAGTAGTCAAAGCATTTATAACTGTTTTTACAAAATACATCAATATGTGGACATAATAACTCTAATACAGCGGAAGACTATTTAAACATATACATCACTTCTGCTTTATATACACAAAAACTCAAAACGTCTAAGACTAGTTCTAGATACAACAAAATTGCTCCTCCATGCTGAGACTCTTGGCTGCACTATAGGATGTTCCTGCAATCTGAGCAACCCACTTTGCTCAGTAAGGAGGCGTGACATGAAGATTTAACAGTATGCATGAATGCATGATAAACAGAATAATCTTTGTGGATATGACTTGCGTATAAACAGTTCATGCTAAAATGATTTCATGAGTTTCTTGAACATATATGTTTCATATTGATGAACATAATATCTGATAACTTGTAAGGCATAATATAACTATTGAAATCTGAACATATAACATGATTCCTTTATATGTAAACAAAACATGTTCCCTTAAACTGTTCTGAAGAGAAAACTTATTTCATACCATTGCATAATATAGCAAAAACTGTATGGAACTTGTAATTGTACTATATATTTAAGACTTTGCCCCTCGTGACTTTATTGGTGCCATGTCTACAGGGAAACTATCCCCTCGTGGCCTTGGGTTGCCAGTCTACAAAGATCCGAAGATCCCCTCGTGGCTTGGGTTGCCATATCTTTAGGGAATACAACCCCTCGTGGCCTTACTTGTTGCCAGTCTACAGGGAATAAAACCCCTCGTGGCCTTTCTGCTGCCATGTCTTTAGGGCATACGATCCCCTCGTGGCCTTGGGTTGTCAGTCTACAGGGCATCACACTCAAAACTGTTTTAGGTGTTCGTAAAACATATCATGCTTGTTTATTTTTCAATCTCTCTCTTGCCTTACTAAGCCAAAATTCATAGCATATCCACAGCTTGCTTCTAAAATCTGTCTTAACTGTACTAACTCAAAACTGTTTCTAAATCAATGCACGTTTTCTTTATAAACAAGTATCAAACTGAGTTTACTGAAAGCATTGATAAAACATATATAGATATATTCTTAAAACATGAACTATTAAATTTTCATGGCACATTCCCTTACCTCAATCCAAAAGCTGGATTCCAAGAGTCTCAAGTAAATCGCTTCACCTATCCTCCCTTGATTATCCTAAATCAAGTATAGGAGTTAAGTTAACTTTAACTTAATCTTAGTTTCAACTTAATGCCAACCTTAACTCATAATAGGCTAATTAACACTTATGACCATAATTCACTTAATTTAACTTAACAAATCTTTACTAAGCCCTTACTAAACCCCAAATAACATGTTAAAGGCATCCAAGGCTAACCAACCTCATAACTATAATACCAAATACAACATTCAAAATTCACTCATATAATATGCATACTAAATACTATGCATACAAGAAAATCCAACTTAAATCAATCAACCCATATCAGGAAAACAATTCTCCAAAGTTTTCTGATTTACAAGTTACTGTCAACGTATCCCCTGCTATACATCCCAATTGTAAGCCTCATATGACCAACCAAAAAGGTGTCATAAACTCATGAAATTTTATAGGCGAATACCTATATATGTGTGGCATGTGCCCCTAAATTTTCAGCTCAATTTGAGCTTTATAAAAAATTATAAAATTCAAACAAGACAGAAGACTCAAATCTGCCAGCACAGTTTTGAAGGTAACTTTAGATCAGTACCCACAATTCCTTATTTACTAAAATTGTATGGGGTTAATTCCATAGATAACATATGCATCCTAGGATTCCAGAAAATTATTCCAATCACTCAAATTCCAAGTATTGGATTTATTATGAAATTTCTAACTAACAAACACAGAATCTGTCAAATTGACAGATTTGTACAGTTTTCTTGTAAAATAACAAATAATTATCAAAACTCAATATTTTTCTATGAAATTTCATATACATAACCTAGACATATGATAGATTACCCTAGAGAAAACCGTTTCCTCATTCCTATTTTAGAAAACTCCCAAAATTTCGTGCAACTTTCTGTTCACTACAGGAAGCAGAGACAGGTTGCATTTTCCTCTAGAAACTTAAAACCCATCAACATTAGCCAACAATCCTCCTAAATCCAACACATGCAGTACCAAATCAAGTCAAACATCAATGTAATCCATCACACACAGAACATACAAGCCATATAAATCCACATATAACAACAATTCCATCATCAATTGTAAGAAACCAACATGGAATCACCAAACCTCATGCTCAATCTAAAATTCCAGCAACTACCACTTCAAATCCCACATGCATGTCCATAAAAATTCATTTTCCCTAACCCAAAATCATATTTCTAAAACCCATAACCTCAAAGTGTAAGAATCATGAAGATCAACCAACAATTTCAACTATACCCATTTCAAAACTTGACTAAAATCATAAACCCTTACCTAGCTTATGATTTCTTGAAGGAGGGCTAGACTCTTTCTCTAACTTGAATTGTGGAGGAAGATGAGAGGAAACAAAGATTTGTTTCCTCCCCCTAGCTGCTGGACCCGTGGGGTGCAAGAGGGAGAAGAGAGCTTGTGTTCTCCTCTCTTTTGTTTTGTCTATTCTAGAGAAATGAGAAAAATCAAATGGTGAGGTGGGACTTGGATGGCCAGCCACTAAAGGGGGGGTATTTTGAGTGGATTCCATGTGTCCTCATGCATGGGAAGGTAGATTTAGGGTGGAGACAAGTGGCCAATTCCCATTGGACACCAAACTTATGTGTGCAATGACCCTTTTGCCCTTATGTTTACTATCAATTACATAGTTTAAGGTTTATCTATAATAAAACTATAGGTATCTATGATATTGTACTTACATTAATATTATTTTACTATTACTAACATTAATCATGTAGCATCACTATATTCCTCTATTTCACTTTGACTATTAAACAGTCACTTGATATATCTATTAGCAATACTAATGCATCTAAGTTAACGTAGTGTGGTAATTATCCAATTTAAATTTTTCTTACAAAGTATATGAAATCAAGTTTAGCCCCTCCAAAAAATAATAATCAGCCCCCCTTTTGAGTTTTGTCCCCAAATAGCATAAAAAGAACAGTCTTTAAAATAACATTTAATTTTTTCTTTTGTTTCCTTTTCGAGAATTGCAAATTTTAAACTATTGCAGTGTTGCTTTTTTACTGTCACACTGCACATTTCGACTGCCCCTTACATACCCATTAATTATTTCGGCTATCCTTACCCATTAATTTCTTTTCGTAACATTTTTGCCCATTTGGCTTTCTCTCTAGTCACTTCTTCTTTCTCATTTCCCAAGCATTATACAAAGTACAAGTTACTTTTTTGTCTTCTTTTTCTTTTCCCTATCTTTCTTTCTCTTCTCATTTTGTCAATCGTAGCATTTTTGCCCATTTGCTCTCTCTAGTCTCTTCTTCTTTCTCATTTCCCAAAATTGTACAAAGTACAAACTTACCTTTTTCTTTTCCCTATGTTTCTTTCTCTTCTCATTTTGTCAACACAACAAATAAACTCATCAAAATCTCTCCTCTTCCTAAGTGCCGCCCCTGCTTACTGAGTTAGTGTGAATTTCAAAATTTGCAATGGTGTGAGGGTGAGGACCTCTCGTGGTTAGGTGTTTTTTAGAGTGATATTGTGGTGAGTTTTTTTTTCTCATCAATCATTATCATTTTTTTTTTACCATTGTTCTTATTTAGTTATTTGTAAAAATTTTGGTTTTAGGCTTCAAAGTTCAAACAGTTGTGTTGATTTTTTATTGTCCATTTTGAAGATGAAGAGACTAGAGAATGGGTATCACAAATTAACTTAACATTTCAGCTATGATAATTAGCCCCCTCATATGATAATTCCTAACTACGCCTCTGGTGGTAATTATCCAATTTAAATTAACTTACTATAAGAATTTATTAAATCTATAATCCTTTAGTGACTTAGTACTAATATAATTAATCTAAAATGTTTAGGGGGTGTGGGACATCACAATCTCCCCTCCTTATAAAATTTTAGTCCCAGAAAATTGAAATCGTTTATTCTCACCTATGACTCAACTCTACAGTTGTATCTTTAGTTTATCTCATAAAGGCCTCAACCAACACATAAGACGTATATACCTCAAGGGGTTTCTATTACTTCAACATGTCTTTAAACTCCTCAATACACTGTGTTTTTGCCCTTCATAAACTTAGAGTAACATTTTCTAAATTCAGCCTAAAGGTTACACACTACGCTTTCGCTGTACTCCTCTAATTTTCTTACTTGACAGATTTAACTCTAAATCTCACCTTTTCTAAAGTGGTACAACTAATTTACACCCTCACTTCAGGGTTATATGTTACCTCCACTCTTTGATATATTCTCTATCATTAATGACAATATAAGTTATCTATAACCTCTAACACAACTTGTTTTTGTCGTAAGGGTACTATTTTAATCGAAAGTCTTAATGTGTGAACACACCTTACATAGCATGGCAACTAGTGCAAGTGGCGTCAAACTTTTTGATTGAATACACTCTTGACTTTGGTTGAATAAAAATCTAGGTCGTTGAATTGCTATCCATAGCTACCTCTAGGACACATACTTTTAGAAAGTTTGTTCAGCAAGTTCTAACTCCTCATGGCTTCTTTGTTTCTTGCTCTTACTATTTTAGAAGAATATTCTGTCTAAACTCCTCAATGTGAGTTGACACATCATGCTTCTGTTGCGCTACTCTGATTCCTTACATAAAGGATAAGCTCTAATGTCATCATTTTTCAACATGGTACAATTAATTTAGGTTTTCATACAACGGAAATCAAGTGGTTTCCATTTCATAATAAGGGGTAACCTAACTCTTTATGGATTCATTTAAACTTTCAAGTTATGACTAGACTACTTTAAACCTTAGGGTTAAGTGTTATTTCTATTCCTTGATAGGTCATGAGCACTATGCTTAACTGTTTTCCTTCCTCAAGATAGTAAAGAGAAGTTTCCTAGTTCCTTAGGTATTCAATGAATCACTACTCATAGTGTATATGCACTAGGGACTAATCTTGACATATTCCTTGTCACCATCGACAAGATTGATTTAGCTTAAACTTTTGGTTTATTGAAAACAATCGCTTCTAAGTTTAATATCTCAACAACTTGTATTTTGTCTTAAGGTTATTATCTTACTCTTGATAGGTTATCCACCTTAAAACTATATGCTTTTATCTCACTAGGAAGTAGATATTCCTTAATCATATATATATTTGGTCATTTCTTGGATCCTATGTACACTTAGTCCTTTCTTGGATCGTACCTATCTATCGTCATAGCACCGAGGTGCCACAACTACCTATAATAAGTTGTAACCATAGTCTTGTCTTCTAACTTTCAAGAGTTATAAATTAGTTCGTGTGCTGAGGTTAGTTGAAGCAATCTAGCTTACAAGCCTCAACAATAACTATGCTAATAGAATTACTTCAGACACTAACTATATACATATTCTCATACATCAATTCGCAACCAAGTTTTCATATAGAAAGCGAAAATTAACAATGCATAGGTTAGCATAGATGTGTAGCAAACTTACTCTACATATCCTTTCTCATAGTCCAAAAGAGGACATTACACATCTTCATAAAAGGAAATCTTTTGAAAAATCGTTCGACTAAATCTTCCTTTCTAGAAATGTCTTTAGAAAAATAATATCTACACGTTTTAGTCTTGGGCATGTGAAAAACCCTTTTATTTTTTATAGGGTCTAAAATTTGTTCAACCACACGGGAGCTCAACGGGGTTAACAAATTATCTGACCAAAATAGGGTCATATACATATCATAGTTAAAACTTCATGTCATACCACACTAAGGTTAGATGATCAAAATTTATCGGACCACACGCGGCCAACGGGGTTCGACAAATCCAATTCAAACTAACATTAGGGAGGTCAACAATATATATTTTAGAAAATAAATATATATCTTTGTTAAAATACTTTACATTTTAACTTTTCAAAACCACAACAATTCTATCATTCAAAATCTAGTTTCTTTCCACAGTTTCATTAAATTTTTGAGAAATAACAAAACTATTAGCTTACATCTCATAAAACATGATATTTCTCAAGTAATTACTATAAAATCTTACCTTGAGTATTAATATGAGTTTAAACCAAATTTCATACACAACATTTTTATATCAATTTTCAACTTTAGTGGTTTCTAAAAAACTGTAAAAAAAAATAAAAATAAAAAACTCTGCAAAAGTGAGTTTTTTTTTTTAGTTAATGGGGATTAGGTGAGTTTAATTCTCATCCTAAAGGAGATCAAAACAAATTTGTGGGGGCTAATACTTATTTTTGGGGGGGTTAACTCTAATTTTTGGGACATAATATTTAATTTTTTTTTTAAAAATACATATAATAAAATTTTTAAAAAACATTTGGGGGGTGGGTGGCTTGCCCCTATAGTGTGAGGATAGGCTATGGCCTTCGACGAGGCAGCCCTCAGCCTTCGTAGTCCCAAGACCAATACTAACTTTGGCCTCGCTCCTCCCACGGTTTCCGTCAAAGCCACTAAAGCCCAACCATGGACTCCATTGCCTGAGTTCTTTTTGGGTATAAGATGCAAAATTTTTCTGGCTTGTCCCAGTCAAAGGCAGCAACTCCAGTTGGTTCTCCTCACCGACAAACTTCAGACAGTTGAGAGTTTTTTATTTATTTTGATTTTTGTTTTTTTTAACATTATGTTTTAATGGGATGTGATTGTGTGTGTGAGTTACTATTCTCTCATTTGAAATAATTTGATGTGACATGATTTAATTGGAGGGTGTAAAACTGTAAACACCCAGATTCTTCTTAATAGAGTTTGTAGAAAAAGAACCAAATTATTTTCTCTCTCTATTAAATGGGGACCACTTGAGGGAGAGAATAAGCTCAAAGTTTTTAGGGAAAATTACATTTTAAACCCTATAGTTTATTATTAAATCCTATAGGTTTAAGTTGTTACAAATTTTTTCAAAAATAACAAATTAAACCATGAAAAAAAGTAACTTTAAGGTTTAATTTGTTACTTTTGAAATCTCAAGGTTTAATTTGTTATTTTTTGAAATTTCGGGGTTTAATTTGTTACTTTTGAAACTATAGGGTTTAATTTGTTACACCTCCTAAACTATAGGATCTAAAATGTAATTTTCCCAATTTTTTATTTGCCTTTTCCATGCAGAAAATAAGAGATAGAGATATTTGTTAGGAGAGAATGCAGATTATATGAGACTAATTTGAGATTTATCATTTTCAAGAGAACATGTTTGGGTGAGATACCATTTGTATAAGAAAATAAATCAACTGAAACTTGTGACATAATATAAGAACTCATTTTAATTTCTAAAACGTTATATATATAAAATATATTTATATATATTTAGATTTGATAGACGAATGACCAAGTCAAGCCACAAGATTGTTCAACTTACCAATTTTATGAATGATCTAAAACGAATATTTTACCAAACCAATTTTTATTAAGGAATGAGGTTATGAATTTATGAGGCTTCCTTCCTGTTAAGATTATTAAAGTATAAAGCAAAGAGAGAAGAAAAGAGAAATTAGGGTTTAGAAAAGGAGAGAGAGAATCTCGGTAGTGAGATTGGTGCGTGAAACGAGTGGGAATCACGGCAGAATCTTCTGCCGGCACGTGGCGGTGCGTTAGAGCTCCAATCGAAGTAAAATCACTTGGGTTGGATAGATCGGGGGACGATTTATCCAATGGTATGCTCAGTGATGTGATCAGAGGCTCGAAGATATGTAAACTGTAACTTAGCGGCACGGGAAGCGTGTGAGGCATGTGGAGATTATTGCCAGGAATTCGAACGGCATGTGGAAGTGCGTGCGACGTTGGTTTAGTGAGATTTTGGCGGCTTCATGCAGATCGAGAGGATATTTATGCTGTAATGGTGTCCGTGACTTGAATGGAGATTTAGAGAGAAGAAATCCGAGGAGGCAGTGTTGAGAAGAGCGATTCTGACGGTGGCAGAATCACTGGAAAATCTAATTACTGAAGGCCATAAGAAGGTGGTTTTGATATCATATTAAAATTATTGGAACTTTGATACTATGTTGAGTATAAAGCGAAGAGAGAATAAGAGAAAAATTAGGGTTTAGAGAAAGAGAGAGAGAAAGAACACAAGGGTCATGTGGTTCAGCCTTATAGCCTACATCCACAGTGGTAAAGCCATAGAGGTTGCATCTTGAATATATTGATGAATACAATATTTGTGTGATGGTTGGTTTCATGTGTTGTATACATAGATGTCCTATTTATACTAGCACTAGGAGACTAACTCCTTATAATTTAGCAATGTGGGATAATACATAAGAAGTCTATTTTATACACTAACACTTCCTACTTTGATCTACAAGGAAGGGACGTGTTTCTTCAATTTGTATGTATCAGTTGTGGCATTCACAAGCTTTGCATATTTGGCTAAGCAATGGGCTACTTTGTTACAAGCCTTTCTACAACACAAAATTATATCCATCTAAAGTGCCCCATTTTTTGTCCACTCTGATTAATTGGCCTCTCTTCCCACTCTCATTGCCGTTATAGCTTTTGCTTTTTCACGTTCACGCATAATCCTTGTTCTCTCACTTAATGACCCGATGACTTTTCCGTGATTTACCCTGATGATTACTCCTATGCTAACCTACACTTATTTTCTTTATTTTATGGTATTCCATCAAAATTTATCTTAAACATGATTTTTGTTAAAGTATATCAAGGCCCATTCAATGGTCAAGACCTAAGTCCAATACTTGGTGTACAAGAAAAGCATATTACTTGTATTACACTCATGTTAACCCTAATTAATGTAGAGTTAGTCTAGGGTTAGTCTCTTCTAAATACCCTGATCAGGGCTCAGTGTAATACATGTTGTCCTATAGTTGTCATAACCCTATTTTTACTCCCGGGATTTTCTCGGGTGTCGACACGCAAAACGAGGCAACCCGAACCAAGCCGGTCAGGCCCAACAGGGACCCACCACATCAAAAGAACCTCGAGATAAGGCCTAGAGCACTTTCCCCGGAGTTTGGGGAGGTTTGACCAACTTTGACCAAGTTTAACCAAGTTTGACTAGGGTTGACCAAGTTTGACCGAGGTTTGATCGAGCCATTCTGACCTAACAGGGACCCACCACATCAAAAGAACCACGAGACAAGGCCCGGAACACTTTTCCCAGAGTTTGGGGAGGTTTGACCAACCTTGACCAAGTTTAACCAAGTTTGACCAAGGTTGACCAAGTTTGACCGAGGTTTGACCGAGCCATTCTGACTTGGTAGGAGCCCACCACAACAAAAGAACCTCAAGACGAGGCCCGAAGCACATTTCCCGGAGTTTGGGGAAGTTTGACCAAGTTTGACCAGGGTTGACCGAGTTTGACCAAGGTTTGACCGACTCATTGACCGGACTAAAAGCTGGATTTAGCTGACCACTCCCAGATTGTTAGATAGAGCACATCGAGAGCTTCGATTTAGTACTTTACGGGTCGAAAACGGATAAGAAACGATGGAGTTATGGGCAAAACCGTGAAAATCGGTCCAACACTTAGCCAAATTTTGCTAAGTGTTGTTGACAAAACAGCCTATTCGGGAGGCAGTGTTGGTGCGTAGATTCTTTCCGGCCCGCAGCGACTTGGTCCACAAGCTGAAACCTTTAAGCAAGAGGGTTACTTTAACTACAACGTGCAACTCTCGGATCGTCAAGAGCTCTTCCGGTCAAGCCGGAATCATGATCAGAAAATGACCCTTCAACATGGGAAACATTCCAACGGCCTCTGTTCGCGGGACCGCATCTCGCGAACCCAAGCTCGCCTCTGTGCAAAGCCCATACTTTTAGAAAGTAGGTAGCGCAAGCTTTCCGGCGACACCAAGATCGTTGAAATCCGACATCGGGAACCAAGTCTACCATGTGCGCGAAAACTAACAGGTGAAATAAGACTATGCTGAAAATTTCATAGTTTTCCCCCCGACGATGTCACGCTCGCGCACAGAGTCTTCCTGATTCACAACGAGTTGATCCGCAATCCCAGGTGTGTAAGAAAGAGGACATGCTCAGACACAATGTGGAACTCTCGGATCATCAAGATTTTCCCCGGTCTAGCCAGAATCTCGATCGGAAAAATGCCCCCCGATAGACCAAAAACACTCTGGTGGCCTCTGTTCGCGGGACCATACCTCTCCAGCCCTAGCTCGGTTGCCCACAAGTCCGAAATTTTAAGAAAGAAGGTAGCACAAGCTTTCCAACGGTACCAAGAACATCGAAATCCGACGTCGGGAGTTAGGTCAACCGTGCGCGCGAACACACACAGAAAGTAAAGAAAACGCGCTGAAAATCTGACGCGTTTTTCCTCCCGGACAACCGCCTTCGCGCACAGAGTCTTCCTGACTCACAATGAGTTGATCCGCGAGCCTGGGTGCATTAGAAAGATGGCAACTCCAGTTACAACGTGCAACTCTCGGTTCGCCAGTGGCTTCCCCCGTTTGGCCGGAATCTTCGCCGGAAAAATGCGAAAAAACAGCTCTGACACCCCGACTTCCGGGAGCCATAACTCTCTCGTCCGAACTCCGATTCACGTAAACCTTATATTGTTGGAAAGTAAACATCGTGAGATTTCCAATGATATACTATATGACCCATTTTGAGCACCAGAAGGCTTTCAAAATTGCCCTAAAAAATCGGGTCAGAAAACAGTACGCGTGCAAAAATAGAGGAGAATTTGGTGGAGGGGCTGCGTGGCGGATAAGATCGCCACGTGGCGGAAGCACGCCTCGCGTGCCACTATCACGCGTTGCACGCCATGGTGCCGCACGAGGCGTGCAGCTCCGCCTATAAAAGAAGCCCTCCCCCCCCTCATTCTAGGTGCGATTTTGCTCGGCTCTAGGCCATTTTGAGCGTAGTTTAGGTAGAAAATAGGGGTTTGGGGTCTTCCTTAGGGGGTTTTTAGGTAGTTTTTAGAGTGAGAGACTCCTATCTAGGTACTCTCTCTATCTAAGCTCTTTCTCTCTCCTCTCTTCCCTCTTTTTCTTCCTTTTTAGTGGAAGTGACTAGTGATGATCCCTAAAATAGGAAGGGATTCACAAGGATCCACTCTTATTTATGCTCTTTAGTTCATTTATTACTTTATTTATGTTCTTTTAGTTCATTAAATGCTTTATTTATGTTCTTTAAGTTCATTTATTGCTTTATTTATTTGCTTTAAGTTTATCTATTGCTTTATGCTTTAAGATTCATTTATTGCTTTCCATATTTGTTTTAAATACATTTATCACTTTCCGCAATGCTTTAAGTTTATTTATCGCTTTCATTTACATTTACTACGTACTTGTGAATATTATATTGTGATTATCCCTTTTCCCCGTGTATTTGGGCGTGACAATCCTTAGTGGCTTTGGTGGATTATGTAAGCCCTCCATGAGGCCTTAACAACCATGTAAGCCCACAAGGCATTAGATCTAAGAACACGTCCCCTTGATTAAATTTCGTCATTCATCGCTTTACTACATTGTAAATATGTGATTTGGGCATGAAAATCTCGATTGGTCGTGGTGGATTATGTAAGACCTTAACGAGGCATTAACAACCACGTAATCCCATAGGCATTGGACCCACAAAAAACCCTTCACCTTAAATCCATTCTCGCTTTAAATACATTTATTGCTTTCCATATTTGCTTTAAATTATTTATCGCTTTCCGCAATGTCTTAAATACATTTATTGCTTTCCATATTTGCTTTAAATACATTTATACTTTCCGCAATGCTTTACGTTTATTTATCACTTTCATTTACATTTACTACGTACTTGTGAATATTATATTGTAATTATCCCATTTCCCCGTGTATTTGGGCGTGACAATCCTTAGTGGCTTTGGTGGATTATGTAAGCCCTCCATGAGGCCTTAATAACCATGTAAGCCCACAAGGCATTAGATTCAAGAACACATCCCCTTGATTAAATTCCGTCATTTATCGCTTTATTACGTTGTAAATATGTGATTTAGGCGTGAAAATCCTGATTGGTCATGGTGGATTATATAAGACCTTAATGAGGCATTAACAACCACGTAATTCCATAAGGCATTGGACCCATAAAAACTCCTTGCTTAAAATTCCATTATTGCTTTAAATACAATTATTGCTTTCTGTCATGCTTTAAATTTATTTATTGCCGTTATTTCATTACTTACTACGTCGTAAATATTGTTCACCCCTCCCCATTTCCCCTTTGAAATTTGGGCATGAAAATACCTACACGGTATTGGAGGTTTTAGATAAGTCTTTCAATAGCACTAAACCCCATGTAAACCCATGAGGCATTGAACCCATAAACTTCCCAATGTTATTTAAAATGATTTTTCACCCATATAAGTCCTACACGGTATTGGAGGTTTTAGATAAATCTTTCAATAGCACTAAACCCCATGTAAACCCATGAGGCATTGGACCCGTAAATTTCCCAATGTTATTTAAAATGATTTTTCACCCATATAAGTCCTACACGGTATTGGAGGTTTTAGATAAGTCTTTCAATAGCACTAAACCCCATGTAAACCCATGAGGCATTGGACCCGTAAATTTCCCAATGTTATTTAAAATAATTTTTCATCATATAAGTCCTACACGGTATTAGAGCTTTTAGATAAGTTTTTCAATAGCACTAAACCCCATGTAAATCCATGAGGCATTGGACTCGTAAATTTCCCAATGCTCTTTTAAAATGACTTTTCCCCTCATTTAAGTCCTATTCGACCTCCAAGGTTTAGGTAAGTCTTTCAATAACACTAATCCTACGTGTAAGCCCGAGAGGCGTTGAACTCTCTTTTAAATCGCCTTATTTTATTCATGTAAATCTTATGGTGGTATCGGAAATTGAGTAAGCCTTTCAATAGCATCGAATTCCGATCCCACGAAGTCTTGACTCTTTCCTTAATTTTTGTCATAAATTACCCTTTGTCATTGTGATTGAGTGTTACATTTATGTCATCCCATATTTGTCATTTCCGTTATAATGCATACTCATGATTTATGTGCTGCAAACATGCCATGATCATCCCATACTTGTGTTTTAGTAATTTATGTGTTGCAAACATGCCGTGATTACCCATTTGAACATTTTCATGATTTATGTGTTGCAAACATGCCATGATCATCCCATACTTGTCAAATCTATTTTTAGTAATTTATGTGCTGCGAACATGCCGTGATTACTTGCTTGTTTGTTTATTCGCTTTGATATAAAATGTGATTAAAATACACTTTGCTATGAAAATTTTAAAAAGAGTAAACATGGTAATGTGAGAGTTATAAACGAAGTTGGTGCAACCCAAGAGCTATGGCTTGACCTGGCATTGGGACACCATGGTATGAGTCCCTTACACGTTGATGTGGCTAGTACATGTCCTCGTTGTAAGGGATTCTACGCGTTCTAACTCCCATAAGATCATGGTCTAAAATTTCCCAAAGTGTGAATTAATCATCCAAAAACCCCGCCACTCGACGGACCGCTTTACTCTTGGAAATCAAGGGTAAAGAGATCCCGAATATGGCATCAAAAACATTAATTGTTTGTCCCGGCACTAGGTGTTAGGATTTCAAGTATATCCTATCACCGAACTTCCCGGAAACCTAAAAAATACAAATATGAGGGACGGTGAAATAAAGAGTCTAATCAAAACCAAATGAAGTCAAATTGCATTTGCCATTCTTGGTATATTGCACGACGGAATTTGGGACATTTGTACATAAGTAAAGCTAACAAAACTAGGCTTAGCAAATAAAAGGGAACACTAGAAGGGAGGTAACCGTTTCTTAACGGATGTCGTGGGGTGCCTAACACATTCCCCACGCATAATCAAACCCCCGAACTCATCTTGGTTCAAGACCATTTTGTTTTAAATGTCTAAACAAGATAAAATCAATTAGACATAGGTGCCCAATCACACCTTAAATTTCCCATGATTGGTGGCGACTTCAAACTTGTGCTCACATGCACACACACACACTTGTTCCCACACACACACACACAACTCATATCTCAAAACTCAAAGAGAGAAAGAGATCACAACACACTCACCAAATGGGGGTCGGGATCAAGGAAAAAAGGAAAAGAAAAACTCGTTTCTTAGTAGTAATAAGAGATTTTTCCGCCGGTGTCGACAATAGTAAAGATGTAGCCATTAAGGGCTTTCCTCTGTAGAAGTAGACCGTTAGGCTAAACCACACCACCCTTGCACTTCCACTCTCTCTCCAATCCCTATATACTTTACATATTATTATATGCTTGCTTGCTATAACCCTAACTTGTCATCTGAGATTTGTTGCTTAATATTTAACATGGTATCAGAGCCAAATTCGTTCTTGAGGTGTTTACTGTCTTGTCTTCCTTGGCGTTATTTCGCTGCCGCTCCGCCGCCTACAAGGCCACTGCCATCACAGATCTGCCGTCAATACCTCTTAGATTAAGACAATGACCACATGAATTTAAAGATTTTAGGCCGCTCGTTCTAACCCTGCAAAAATCATCGTCATTGGACCTTCCAAGCGCCACCACGTGCCTTCTCAATCCCTGTACGATTTGCATCATGCGCTGAAGACTGTCTTTCTCTTGTCTTACATGCGCTCAGCCTTCATGCACCAAAGCTCTTCCACAATCCTTTTCATGTGCATCATGAGCTTCATGGGTTTATTCCTATTCAACAGTGATCTTTCTTAAGCGTTTTCTCTTCGTGGATCCTACTTCATTTAATTTCAAACTCAAGTTTTTGTCATACTACACTTTGAGTTTGAGAAGGGATGTTACAGAATATCAAAGCCCATTCTATGGTCAACACCCAAGTCCAATACTTGGTGTACAAGCAAAACATATTACTTGTATTACACTCATGTTAACCCTAGTTAATGTAGAGTTAGTCTAGGGTTAGTCTTCTATAAATATCATGGTAAGGGCTCAATGTAATACAGGTTGTCCTATAGTAAAGATGTAGCCATTAAGGGCTTTCCTCTGTGGACGTAGGCCATCAGGCTAAACCACGTCACCCTTGCGTTTCCACTCTCTCTTTACTTCCTACATACTTTATATATTATTATATGTTTGCTTGCTATAATCCTAACCTGACATCTGAGCTTTATTGCTCAATATTTAACAATTTATTAAAAAAAAAAAAAAAAGACTTTTACTAGTTCTTTTTTTATTATTTTATTTTTTTTGATACAGAGCAAAAAACCAGGAAACAACCAAAAAAAAACACAAAAAGTAAAGCATACTAAACATTGTGATTAGTGTGCAGAAAGTTGAGGAATTGCCGTGAGGCTTGGGTTGCCAAAAGTGTGGCTTCTGATATGATAAGATGAGGGACTGTTTTGATATGCATTTGAAGGCCATGAGTTTGCTGGATGCATTTGAGATCTTTAAAAATGGTTGTCAATTGCCAATTAATCTTCTTTGTGTTCATCCACATTGCCTCTAATCCTTTTACAACTGTGAAAATTATGAAGCTCCTAAATCCCAGGCTGGATGCAAGAGAGGAAGCCTCCCTAATAGCTGCAAGATTAGCCATAGTGCTGTCACCTATCCTTAAACTTTGACATCCAAGAAAGAGAATCTGACCAAGTCTGTTTTTCACTATGTAGCAATGCCATGCCAGTTTTTATTTTTTGCACCTACACCTGCAGTAAGTATGATGAGTTGCCAGGCTGCTAGAATTGGATTGTAGGTCCTAGTGGTTCTTGGGCTTGTTGAGGTTGGCATACTTTTAATTTGATGGATTTGCTTGTACCTGTTCATTAATGACTGAATTGTTAGTAAAAATTCTAAAGGGTTGGGATGTTTGCCTTCAAATATGATCTGATTTCTATGGAACCAGAGGCACCAAGCAGTTGTGATGACCAAGGATGAAGACTCAAAATTGCTTTAAGTTGCTTGATATAATTCTAAGATGTTGGTTATCCACACTGGCAGCGTAGTGTTTGATTCCATAAGAGAGCTGGTATTGATTCCCATTCCCAACCATACTGCTCTAGCAAAGGTGCATTGGAGGAATCGGTGGTTAAGTGTTTCTTCATGAGTTGTACAAAGGATACAAGTGGCATCACAATGAATTCCCCTATGGTTCAACTCTGTTTTGACTGGTAGTGCTTGGTGCAGCAATTTCCATGTGAAGGTAAGGAGTTTGTTGGGAAGTTTCAGTCTCCATAGAGTTTGCCAGATTTTTGTAGGTGGAGTTATTGCTGATCTGGGCCTGGTAAGGTTTTGAGGTAGATCCTAATGCAGTAATGCATAGGCTCTTTTGACCTGATAGTCTCCAGTTGTGGAATTGGGCCAAATGACTTGATCTTTTGGTAGATTGGGTTTTGATTTTTGGAAGAGGTAAAGCAAGGATTTTGTTGGCAATGTTCGTGTCATACATTTCCATAACTACATCAGATTTCTAGGTAGCAGTATCCTGGTTGATTAGATCAGCCACCCTTGTTACTTGGGGAGTAACAAGGGTACTAGCTCCCTGTCTACTATGAAACCACATAGGATGATTAATGGGGATATCATGACCTCTTCCAACTTTCCATGTGCCTTGAGTAAGAATGGGATTGGGGGGCTCCATTATGGATTTCCATATCCAAGAGGAGATTTCTTGGGTTTATGTAAATGAAGGTCTTGTTGTGGGCTATATTTTGCTTTGAGAGTCTTAGTGAGGAGGAGATTAGGATTACTACATAGTCTCCAATATTGTTTAGCTAACAAAGCTTGGTTCATAAGACCAAATTTTTTAACCCCTAAGCCTCCCTCCTTTTTTGGTTTAGTAACTGTATCCCAATTTGTCATATGGAGCTTCTTGTGATTTGGATCATGTCCCCACCAAAAAGCATTGACTATAGAGTCAAGTTTTTTGCAAACAGCTTGTGGGGCTTTAAAAATAGAAAAATTGTAAATGGGCATAAAATGAAGGACAAAATTGATTAAGGTCAGCCTACCAGCTTGAGACAAGAGTTTTGCTTTCTAGCCTTGAAGTTTGGAGGAGACTTTGGCAATGAGATCCTGGAAATCAGAAATCCTGTTTCCTTGAAGCTTGAAATATATGCCAAGATATTTTCCTGGGTTAGAAACAAGTTTAACACCAAGAAGAGTGGCCAGGTTTGTTTTATCTTGCTCAACCATGTTTGGTGAGCAGTAAAGTTCAGATTTATCAAGGTTTATGCTTTGACCAGAAATGCAACAATACCAAGCCAAGGTGTTTTGAAGTGTAATGGGTGAGATTTTATCATTTTTGAAGAACAAAAAAGAGTCATCAGCAAACAATAAGTGACTGAGTGCCTTTAAGGTGTGATGATGTTTCTTGTTTCAGAAGGACACAAGACAAAACATTTGCACAAAGAAGAAAGAGGTATGCGGATAAAGGATCCCATTGCCTCAAACCTCTAGCAGGAGTAAAGGAATCAGAAGGGCTACTATTGATTAACACACTATATGAGACAGTGGTGACACATTGAGTGATCCAATTAACCCAAGTCTGACTAAAACCCATTCTTTCCAGCACAACAATCAAAAAATTCCAATTAATCCTATCATAGGCTTTATTCATATCAAGTTTGAGAGCAGCAAAGCCCCATTTGCCTTGTCTTTTCTTTTTTAAGTATTCAAAGAATTCCTGGGCTAAAATAATATTATTAGTTATCTATCTACCTTGTATAAAGGCATTTTGGAATGGGATGATTAGACTATCCATGAAAGGTTTAAGCCTATTAACAAGGATTTTGGAAATAATTTTGTAAGTAACATTGCAAAGAGCAATGGGTCTAAATTGGGTTACTTTCTCAGGATTGGGAACTTTAGGAATGAGAGTAATGAAAGTATGGTTAAGAGATTTGAGCATAAAACCTGAATGGAAGAAAGCTTTGACCATATTGATGATGTCTATTCTTACTGTACTCCAAAATTTTTGGTAGAAAGTAGCTGGAATTCCGTCAGGTCCTGGAGTTTTTAGAGGTCTCAATTGGTTGACTACTAGAACAATCTCCTCATCCGTGATTGGAAGGTTTAACTGAGCAGCTTGGAAATCAAAAAGAGTGGGTAGAGATAAAGTGGTAAGCTGAGCTGCAATATCTTGTGGTTCATTCCGAGGTTGCTCATACAGCTTGTGGAAATATTGCTGAAAACAATGTTCAATATCTGTAGGTTCTATTACCCATTGATCATTGTCATTTTTTATTTGAATGATCCGATTACTTCTTCTTCTTTTCTTCACCACTGCCTGAAAATATTTGGTATTTCTGTCTTCGTTGATGTCCTAATTAATTTTGGCCTTTTGTGCCCATAACACTTCTTCCCTGTGAAGGAGATCTTCGAGTTGCTCCCTGACCTCTCGTTCAAGCTTGACATCTTCTATCGATTTTAATCATTCTTAGATACGTCGAAGTTCATCTTTTTTACCCTGAATTGTCTTCTCCACCCTACCAAAGGAAGTTTTATTCCACAGCTTAAAGGTCTTTCTAATTGAGTCAATTTTTCTTGTGAGGCAAAAGGCATGAGAACCAATGTGGAGATTGGCATTCTAGGATTCATGAACAAGTCTAGCACAATCCTGATCTGAAGTCCACATCCATTCAAACCGAAAAAGGCGACTCTTGAAAGGAGGTCTGCATTCTGTATCCAATAGGATAGGTCCATGGTCTGAGCACAAGATGGGGAGATTTCTAACTAAGCAATGAGGATAAGTGTCCAACCAGTAAATACTTCCAAAAGCTCGATCGAGTTTCTCCATAACAAAGTGATCAACTTGCCTTTTATTCATCCAGGTATGTGAAAGGCCTTTGGATTCAATTGGAATTAGAGAAACATTTGATAGGTTTGGAGAAGGTCTAAATTACCTTGTAGGGAGCTCGGTTTAAAAGAAAATTTGTCCTCTTCTGCTAGAACCTGATTGAAATCCCCTATGCAAAGCCATTTTGGGTGTGCATGCTTCGCAAAAGATTCCAACTCTTCCCATATATGTTTTCTATGAGAGAGAACAAGATGGCCATAGATGAAGGTAATTGAACACAAATCTCCCTGAGAGTTGATGATGTCTGTGTGGATGAAAAATTGGTTACTCACTAGAATGGAGACTTCCCATGGAGAATTCCATCCCAGAGCAAGACCTCCACTGAGTCCAACTCTTGGCACTTCAAAATTTTTTTCAAAACCCCAATTGGAAGGGTCTTCTGGCCATCGCCTCCTTTCAACCGGGTTTCCAACAAAAAATAGAAATCGGGTTTCCACTCTTGGGCAATCTTTTTGCCGTGATGAACTGTAAAGGTGTTGCCTAATCCTCTACAGTTCCAGCAGAGAACTCTCATGGAGCTTTGGGAAGCCGATTTGGGTCAGCTTCCCATAACTCATCAATTGAGAGCAAGAGGAGATGATTGGGTGAGCACTTCCATTTGCCATATCCAACTGTGCCATACGATCCTCAACCACCATGATCGAGTCAATTTCCCACTAGTGATGTTCCTCTGCAGCACTCTGCTAAAAAGACCACAAAACAGCCTTCGTCTCAGATTTCAACCAAGCCATCCCAATTCTTTTCAAAGTTGTTTTTTTGGTCTGGGGTTATGAGAGGATTGAGAACTAGTAATGGGGTTTTCTGAGGGGGTTGATGGAGATATGTTTGGAGAAGGCGAATTATCTAAGGAGGTGGACGAAGAGGAATCTATGGTAAAGATGAGGTTAAAAGGATTGGGTTTGGACATGGTGAGTAGAGTGGTCTAGATTTAGGTTGGGTTTGTTAGTGAGGTCCATGTGGGCTAGCATAGGTTGGTTTATGGAGTGGGGAGGCCCGTGACAATTTGGTTGGAGGAGGGATAATGGGCTTTGGAGTGGTAAGTTAGTAGGCCTACTAAGTTGGTGGAGATTGATACCCGTTGAATCCTGGATCCAAGTTAGAGTGAGTACTACATGTCCAATGTCACATGTTGCAGCTTGAAGTATAGTTCTATGGATGCCAATATCTTCTTCTTCTTGGCATTCCAAGGGTGTTTGGCTTGGTTCCCCTGCTTTGAATCTAAATTCTTTGCTGTGCATTCTCTGTATTAGACTCGAAGATTGTTGATCATCCAGGGAATTAGAGGAGTCCACATTGCATGGCTCAACATGTTGAACTATAGTACTGGGGGTTGCTTCCAGTGATATAGTAGCTCCTTCTTTAAATTCATTGGAGACCATTGTTACCGTGAAATGGAATTCTTGCAAATTATTTTCCACTGGTGGATGATCTTCATTTTGGAAGACTATCATATTTGCATTTGTGAGGAATGGCCCTTCGTCTTCAATTCGAATCCACCAAAGATTGGAGTTTTCAGGTGGTTGCCATTGTGGGTTTGCTATTTCATTTGGGCCACCGTCATTAATGTGCACAGTAGCATCGTCAAAATGAGCCTCAGTATGAGGCGCAGTGGTTGCATTTTCACCTTCTTGAGTTTTTGGTACATTATTGGGTGATGCAGTCCCCAGATTAGGCACATGCAGATGCTCATCTTCTTGGTTTAGAGTGGGAGGGAAGGGGTTGGGTTGTGGCGGGGGTGCCCCGCCTTGCTGATGTTGTCGTTGTCGATAGCCTGTATCACGTGCAAGAGTTCCAAATCGAATTTGAGTATTTCTTCTGTGAGGTCTATTATAGAACGCACGGATTTCATTAACAAAGTGAGGTTCCAATGGATCAAACTCATATTGGACTTGGAACTCTCGTTGTATTCTCTGTCTTTGTCTGTGCAAGAGATGTTCGATATTAGCCATTATATTGGTACATTGTGTTCTAGTATGTCTGATGAGGCCACACTTAGTACAGACTTTATGAACTTGCTCATAGTGAAACTGTATCCACACCCTATCACCATTGTCCAGTCTAAGCAGAAATCTTGCGATGAGAGGTAACCATGGGTCCATGCATACTCTGATGTGCATGAAGCAAATATTTCGAGGGACAGCAGTATCCCAATCTATCCTTTCATAGTTGCCCATAATGTGACCCATTTGCATGGCAAGTTTCGGATATTGATACTCTAAAGGGAGTCCATGAAGTTGTACCCAGAGAGAGACATAATTGAGCTGGAGCCCATGGATGACAAGGTTGGGTCGCCATCTTTCCATAACCAGGAGAGCACCATCTACTGCCCAAGGTCCTTCCCCACATATGTAAAGGAGGTCATCAAGCACATCAAGTTGGAGGATAAAATAGAGGGAGTCTCTTCCCACGACATTAACATTGCCTCTAATACGCCATGCATTGTTTATGGTATGTTGAAGATGAGCTACTGAGAATTTCTTGTAATCCAACAAAAATGCAATGGCACACAAGTGCCAATATTCTCTCTGGATAGCCAGATCCGAGGGATTAGCTCTGATTATTGGTCCATGTCTGGCCAGAGGAGCATGCAGATCAAGATCTTCATCAGAAGATTCTTCCATATCCAAGTCACCGTCATATACTTCTTCACTCTGGTCTGATTCACTGCTGTCAGTCCAACCAAATTCACGCTCTTGTATGTTTCTGTCCATCTAATGATAGGAGATGTTGCATGCAAAGGAGAATAAGAGGAAAAGGCAGTTTGTAAAGGTGTTAAAAGGAAATTACAGACATGCACAGAGCAAAGGAATAAAGGAAAATGGGTGGAAAATGGCGAAGGACAATAAGGGACAAAAGGAGCTTTTTTTTGTAAAAAACAGGGGTGCAAGTTCAGGGATAGAGTAAAAAGTAGGGCGGATAAGCTAAAAGTTTGAGTAAAGGTTGAAAAAGAGGAGGTTTGATTAAAGTAAGAGTTTTAGTTGGAAATGGAGAGTGAGTAAGAGAGAGGAGTAGTGGAGGTCAGCTGGAAGTGCTACACATACGCAAAGGACTGACAGAAGAGAAGGAATATGGTTGGTGGAGGGAAAGGAGAGGGGGCGCAGGAGGTTTAGTGTAAGAAGGGAATAGTGGAAGATGATGACAGCAAGCTCGTATTGAAACGAGGAGACTCTGTATGGGTCAGAGAAGAAGGCTCTAGAGAGAATTCGTAATAGTTAGAGAACAAAGTAAGCGTTATGAAAGAAAAAAGGGCCTAACTTTTACATGTTGATTGATGAGGTTGACCACTTTTTGTTGAACATTTCCTTCTTGAATTTATCACACTATTCGAATCTCGAGTCTTTGTTTTAAAGGATTTTTGAATTTAGGGTATTGGTTAGGTATAATTTGGAGATTTTTTTATGATATGTTTGTAAATCCCTTAAATTAAATTTATTCGGATGAAATTAAGGCTATAACTTGAGGTATCAATTTGGTTAAATATAATCAGATCATGAAAATTTAAAGAATTGGACTAGGTGTAAAATATAACGCTTTAAAAAAAAAAAAAAAAAAGGAATGATTTAAGGGCATGATTTCACTGTTGTTTTAGCATTTATGTAAGTCATATATGCCTTGGAGATGTAAAATTTACTAAAAGAAAGGTTTAATAAAATAGAAACAAGATAATAAAGTGAAGAAATTTCACAATTGCAACCAACTCTAAACTTATGGTTTTTCTCAAAAAAATAAAAAATAAAAAATAAAAAAATCTAAACTTATGGTACTAGAAGAAATTTGAACTAATTAATTAGCAAAATTAAAGTGACAATATTCTCCGATTAGTGCCATGATATGAGCTACCTAACATTTATGCAAGGAAATTCAAGGAAAAAAAAAAAAAAAAAAGGTTTATGAACTTATTCCCACCTAATATACATGCAAGATAACGAGAGAAAATCATACCCTCTATCGGGCACCCATATCAGAAATGGACAAGCCATTCACTGTATGAACTCCTGATTCTCTATTAGGAATATTTGCCTCAATTGCTTTCCTTCCAATTGAAAATGCTGGTTTTTTAGGCAAAGGCAATTGTATACTTTCATTTGTTAACATAGATAGCATATCTGACATTGTAGGGCGATCAACTGCACCATCTTCAACGCATAAGAGACTGACATGAATGCATCTTATCACCTGATATTCGACACATGAATCACTTATTGCCGAATCAACTAGCTCTAGCCCTTTACCTTCTTGCCATAAATCCCATGCCTGAAAGAAGGTAATAGTTATGTAAATGCTGGAAACATACAACTATCAAAGTACATATGATCCAAAGTAACATGTATAATTTATTACATACATATCCAACTAGATTAAGCACGTGCTCAGCATGGTAGAAGCTGTTGTTTCTTCTACCACTCACAATTTCAAGCATTAAAACTCCAAAGCTGTAGACATCAGATTTTATAGAGAAGACACCCTCCATAGCATACTCAGGAGACATGTAACCACTACACACCAAACACAAAACAAACATTTTCACTTCACAAATGAATTGATGAGCTTATAGGAGTATTGATGTTTAATTAGTAGCCAAATAAAGGCCAAGTATATGGATGCATTGTTAACTTTTTGTAGTTGAATGGTATGTAAACTTACTATGTCCCAACAATTCTATTAGTATTTGCTTCCAATTCATTTTGTTTGACAATTCTTGCCATGCCGAAATCAGAAATTTTCGGATTCATACTTTCATCAAGGAGTATGTTACTGGCTTTTAAATCTCTATGAATTACTTTCAACCTTGAATATTTATGGAGATAGATCAACCCTTGAGAAATTCCTTCAATTATGTTAAAACGTTTCTTCCAATCTAGTAACTTGCTTCTATTTGAATCTGGCCAAATAAAAAAATCATATATGATCAATAATCTACTTTATATAAAGTAATAAAGATAAATATATAATTTTAGTTATTAAAAAAAAAAAAAAAAAAAAAAAGAAGAAGAAGATAAGTATATAAATTTTTTTTTTTGAAGAAGTCTTAAGATAAAATTGAATGTTTTCCAAACCAAATAGGAAGTAGTCCAAGCTTTTGTTGGGCATGTATTCATAGATTAACATCCTTTCTTCTCCAAAAATGCAACAACCCAGAAGCTTAACAAGATTCGTGTGTTGGAGTTTAGATATGAGTATCAACTCATTCTTGAACTCATTTGTTCCCTGCCCTGAATTCCTTGATAGTCGCTTTACGGCAATTTGTTGCCCTGTTAGCAGTTTTCCCTGATGTGATAATCAAATAAGGTTTAAGCAAGTGTTGGACATATATAAGTTAATTTAAACATCTTTATTTAGAAATGTTTTAGAGCTCACCATGTAAACAGGTCCAAAGCCCCCCTCTCCAAGCTTGCTTTCTAATGAGAAGTTGTTTGTAGCGGCCATGATATATTTGTAGTTAAATACAGTTACATCATGCCCCTTCTTTGCATCATTTGGAATCTCATTGACATTAATAGATTTATCTGAAATCACCAAATCTAGCAATTCTTTTTCATCCTTCGATCCATTATTTCCTGTATCCAAACATACCCTCAATGATAACAAATAATCATGAAAATACAAAAAAAAATTATCAAATGAGTTCATTCAATTAATTTGTAAATTATCTACCTTTAAGAACCACATTTTTCCTTCTTCGTAGATAACACAATGCACATAGGAAAATCACAAGTAGAGCAATGGCAATAACAGTGCCAATCCAAATCCACTTCTTTTTTCCTGCATCTAGTCAAAAGTAGCCGTGTTGGTAATCATTATTTGAGAAATTCTCTTTTTAATTCATTCTGTTGGAAAATATATATTTCATATGAATTGAAAAAAATTGGAGAAATTGAGATTTCGTGGTGTGAGACACTGCTTAGAGGGGCCTAATGGGCCTAGCATGTGGAGTCTATTAACATGTAAAAACTAGGCTTCAATATCAAACATCAATGTGAGCTTTCAAATCCAAAACCTTATGATAATTGTTGGAGAGATCCATCTAATAGACAACCATATAAAAGCTTCATCGCCAATGGCCCTTAGGAAAATTGGCACATTCCCATATCTTTGAATGAGCTAAAATCATTGACAATTAATATGTCCTTGATTTTAGTCTCAATCAAGGATCTCCCTGTCTCCCTAGGTGAACTTCATGGCCTATATATTCAGGTGTCCTTTTGTATTTCAGTGTACAAAAGCACACAGATAATATAGAGATCATATACACATAGTATTTTATTCCTGCTTCCTTTCTTTCTCTTAACATGGTATGAGAGCCACGACTCTGTGGTCTTCAATAGTCGTTGATCGTCACTGTGCATATCCCTATACCTCCCAACAAAATAGCTGTGTAGAATTAAAAATCGTCATATCCTTAATGTTTTTTGTACATGTCTCATCTCTACCTCCATTCCTGAACAGTTTTGGGGTAAGCCAGCTCGTAGTGTTGTCCATACCATTAACCATCCCCCATCACCCGCCACCCATAACAAATCTCCCTTTAAACTCCTTCATGACAAAGTCCTAACTACTCTTCTCTACGAGTCTTCGATTGTGATTGTTTTGTTTCCCTTCTGCATCATGAATGGTCCAAACTAAATCACATCAAACCTTGTCTAGTCTCCTACACTTCCCTTCGTCCTCCTCACACTTGTCTACTATATTCAGTGATCCCTCCATTGTTCCAGTGAGCTTAGGGCTCCTCTATCTTATCCTCTTAGATATCATTGTTATTTAAACTTGCCACTCTTCATGAACCTTGCACCTATCGCGACACTAGTGCTGACCTCTTTGGTAACAAGCTATGTTTGATGAACTCAATACTCTGCAAAAGACTCATACTTGGGATATGGTGGATTTGCCTTCTAGCAAGCTTGTGGTGGGTTCTAAGTGGGTTTATAAGATCAAGACTCTAGTTGATGGATCATTGAGACGCTACAAAATTCGCTTAATTAGTTGCCAAAGGGTTCACCAAAGAATATGGTATTGACTATGAGGAGACTTTTGCTCTTATTGCTTGACTAACCCTTGTTAGATCTTTGCTTGTATTTGTTGTTATTTGTCACTGGTCATTATTTCAGATAGATGTGAAAAATGTCTTCTTCATTGGTGATCTACTAGAGGAAGTCTATATGTAACAACCTCCTAGATACGCTCTTTCTCCCAATCAAGTTTGAATCCTTCACCATGCTCTTTATAGCCTCAAACAGGCTCTTTGTGCTTGGTTTCCTAAATTTAGCTTTGCGGTTGCTCAACAAGTTTTCATTCCCAACTCCTATGATTTCACTCTTGTTATCTATCGGACATCTGCTGGTATTATTCTCATTCTCCTTAATATTGATGACAGGATTATTACTAGTGATGATCTTGTAGGAAGCCGTGCACTTTAACACTTTCTTAGTAAAAACTTTGAGATGAAAGATCTCTAGAAAGTGAGTTGCTTCCTTGGCCTTGAGGTCACATCCTGTTCAAACGACTACTATCTCTTACAGACTAAATATTCTTATGAACTCCTCTCCAAAGTCGGCTTGACTGATAGTAAGACCATCTCTAAACTGTTAGAGGTCAATACGGAGCTCACTGGCATTAATGGAGATCCTTTTCTCGATGTCACGCTCTATCATCAGTTGGTTGGCAGCTTAATCTACCCCCGTCACTTGTCTAGACATGTCGTTCACTTGATCAGTCAGTTCATGACAACTCCCAGATCCATTCACTACATTATCGTCCTCTAAATTCTATTTTACATCAAAGGCACTCTCTTCCATGGTCTACACTATTCCTCTCAGTCTTCAATTGAGCTACAAGCCTACATCGATGAAGATTAGGTTAGTGATGCTACGAATTGACGCTCAACCATTCAATATTGTTTCTTATTAGGCACCTCCCTCATTAGTGGAACAATAAGAAATAGTATCTTGTCGCTCGTTCTAGTACCGAGACAGAGTATCGTACTTTTATTAATGCCACATCTGACCTTCTATAGTTTTGTTGGCTCTTGGCTAACATGAGTGTTCCTTAGATTATCAACACTATGATTCACTATGCCCTCCACATTTTCCACAATGATGTCTTCCATGAGCAAATTGAGCCCATTGAGATCGATTGTCACTTAATTCGGCACCACCTCAGGGCAGTCCTCACTTGCATTCTATTTCCTCAAACCAAATTGCTAATGTGTTCACCGAATCCCCTCCACCAGGCCGTTTTCACTATCCCGTCTCCAAACCCAAGATGGCTTCCTTTACGCCACCTCAGGTTTGAAAGGGGGATGTTAGTATATACCATATATATGTACCATATATAGCATTTTAGCACATGCCCATATCTTTGATTGAGATAAAATCAAGGGCAATTTATATGTCCTTGATTTTAGTCTTAATCAAGGATCTCCTTGATCAATTGTGTTAGGTTTTGTTTCAAGGTGTTACGAGCCAAATACAAGGTAGGGAAAAAGTGGTTGCAAGCCAGGGTTGCAAGCCAGGCTAGCTAAATTTACGTCATTCTCTTGGAAATGTCTAGAAGGGGTTCGCCCACTATTAACACAGGGAGCATGCAAACTAGTGGGCTCAAGAGTGGATATATTAGTATAGGAAGAGCCATGGAGCCTAAATCATCCTCTTTTTAGACCGATTCCCCATGAGCCTTCAGAGATTCCACAAAGCATAACAGATGCACAGTTGATGGTTCATGACAAATTAGCTTGGTATGATGAAAAGCTAAAGTCTCTTTTTGATGAATCTACTGTTCCTGCAAATCTAAGCATTCCTTGGTGATTTAGAGATCAAGTGGAAAAACAGATATAGATGAAATCTTTTAATGGAGAACTTACGATCAAGTCTGCCTAGATTGTAGCAATCAAAGAGGAGCTTACAAATCACAACAATCTAGTACCCAAAAAAGTTTGGAAATCGTCCATTCATGAAAGGCTGAAGATACTTTTTTGGAGAATAGCCTTAAATTTGCTCCTTACAAATTCCTCTTTGGCTCTTTTTGCTACCAACTTGGACACTTCTTGCTCCATTTGTGGGCAACAACCAGAGAACCTGTTGCATTTGTTATGGAGCTGTACTTTGGCTAGAGCATTGTGGTTCAAAAGTGATTAGGGGTATTAAAACATACTCAATTCAATTTGATAATCTTTTGTAGTTAATTCAAATTTTTTTAGTTCCCCCATCGATGTTGAATTTGGATAAGGTAGAGGCAGATAAATTCTTTTTGATTGAGGCTCTCATAATGGATCTGGTGTGGAAAGTGCGAAATATAATGGTTCATGAGAGAGGTCTGGTTAGTGTGGATAAGCTAATATCAAATATTAAGAGCCGTGGAAAGCATTAGGCCTATCAGCGAAGCTTTTGTCTCTTTCCCCTCCAACTGTTCAGTTGAGGTGGGTAAAACTAGTTGAGGGTTGGTTTAAATTTAACTGTGATGCTACTGTGGGAAAACCTCTTTCAAGCTTGGATGTTATGGTCAGAAATTGGAGAGGGATGGTGGTATTAACCATTTCTAAATAGGCTAACACCTCTATCCCTCTCCAAGCAGAGGCAAAAGCTATCCTTTGGGCTGCTCATCTAGCCATAGATCAAGGTTTGGATAGAGTCTGTATTGAAAATGATTCGAAATATGCATTGACGCTATTCATTGAAATTTTTTTGACATGCTCTAGAGAATTCATAGTTGCTTTTCTGAACTACAAAACATTTCTTTTGTCCACTCTCTTTAGTCCTTCAAGTGGATTAAGAGAAAAGCAAATGAAGCCCCCCACTGCTTTGGTGGATGGTCTCTCAAGAATCTCCTTTCGGGATCTTTTGAATGTAAAGTTGGGCCTCATTGTTTTGTTGATGCATGTAATGTTGATCTGTATGGGATGCGCCTTGTTTTCTGGGACTTATTGATCCCTTTTTGTTCATCAATAAAGCTTTTATGGATTATAAAAATAAAATAAAAAATAAAGAAAAAGATCTCCTTATCTCCCTAGGTCAAATACATGACCTATATATTTAAGCCCTCTTTTGTATTTCAGTGTATAGAAACACACAAATAATATACATATCATATACGCAATGTATTTCATTATTTTTCCCTCTCTTTCTCAACATTTTTAATTTATGGTTGAACTATACTATTGGTCCTAACATTTACACTGAATGAACGATGAATCCCTAATGTTTGAAACGTGCTCACTTGGTCCCTAATGTTTCAAAAACGTGCAAATTGGTCCATATAGTGATTTTTAGTCCCTAAAGTTTTAAAATGTAAGCGTTATTGGTCCCTAAATTGTGTGAGCACTATTGGTCCCTAGGGACAAATGGTTTTGGTTTGAAACGTTAGGGACAAATTATGTGCGTTTCAAACATTAGGAACAAACTTGCAAACTCTTTAAACATTAAAGACAAAAAGTGTATTTTAACCTTAATTTATTTAAGGGATAATTACAGTAAACACATCTATGATTTGGTCCAATGACACTTTACCTACCCATGGTTTGAAAAGTGTCACTTAACCTACCTGAGCTATACTCCATTACAAAGCCGTTATCAACCTCACATTTTCCGTTTAAAAAAAAACAAATAAAACATGTAAATCCTAAGAGAAAATAGATCAAACAACCAAAAATAATTACTTCAATAAAAACAACAAAAAAACCAAATTGAATAATATCTAAATCACCGGTGGTAATTTCTCCTCCCCCCGCTTTCTCTCAACGTGCCTAGCTCTCTCCCCCTCTTCCCTCTCCCTCAATAATAGGCGGCTAGGATTGTGTTTATTTGTTTTGGGGATTAATATATTGATAAGCTTTAATAAAAAATATATATATATTGATCAGTGAAATAATTTTGTTTTGCTGGGTATTGAAGAAGACTTTGTCACTGTTCAATTTCCAACGATGGTGAGTTCTTCTTCTTTAGTCTTTGACTCTGACCCTTTTTTCCTTTTTTGGACAGTGTTTTTTTTTGCTCATTTGAAGTTCTGGATTGTTGATTTGTGGAATATGGGGTTCGATCGAGGCGGGTTTAGTTGTTGCGTTTGCATTTCTTTTGTGTTTTTGGTGGCTAGTTTAAGCAATGGTTGTGTTGCAGTTTAATAAAGTTTCAATTTTGTGTTTTTTTTCTTGTTGGGTGGGTTTGAAGTTTGAAATTTGAGCAGGGTGTGGGGAAAAGGGTTTTTCTTTGATGGGATCGGGTTGGTTTTATTGATTTTTTTGTGGGTTACTGGGTTTGTGAATTTTGGTGATTTGGTTTGTGGGTGATTTTGATGTGGGTTTTGGTTGATAGTGTGAGAAAATGGGCCTAATCCTTAAAAGTTCAATAACATTTAAAAATCAGGCTTTGGTACCAACGTGAGCCACCCAAGCCCAGCCACAAGCCCAACAATTGCCCAAAACTTAAACTAATAGGCACAGAGATCCAACTACTATAAACCCATATGAATAACACCTGGTATATAAAAATTCGGTGAGAGAAAAGAATGACAGGTGCATTGACTCAAGTATCAGCCTAGTTTAATCATTTTCACTAAAACAGTTTGTTTTCTAAAATTGTTAAAATCTTCTTTTTGGGATCTCAAGGCTCTATCAGAAACTGTTTCCAATTTGTAGATTGACACAGCCACGCTTTGTTATTGACAATCAGCATTCTTCATAACACAAAAATGAAAAATTAAGCTAGTAAACTTACCTCTGTGAGAAGGCTTTGATGATAGAACATAAACAGATACAAAATCGTTTTTTTGTCCTGCTTCGAAATCTCCTGTCCAAAATCCGCATCCGGTGTCATTAGCAAATTGAGAAGTAAAAGCCACACAGTTGCAGTTGCTCCAGCAAATAGCTTTACAGTCACTGATGCCCAAACTAGAATTATTGGTGCTTAAACTATCTCGAATTACATAGTAATCAGATCTAATTTCGAATGTGTCACCACGTTGCCTACACACTGGCTGCACCAATTCCTGGCATCCTCCATTATTGTCATAACCATAACAATTATCAGCTCTGCCAATATCGGGTCCTCTCAAATCCTTAAATTGACCCAAAAAAGTGAGCAACCATTCTGACATCAGACTCTGATTTTTGTTACTGAAATAGAAGTATTCTTCATTCTGATTTGACACGATATGAAAATCATACATGGATGTTACATCTGGTGAGATATTCTCAAATTGGCTGTCTGTCAAGACCCCACTTTTCCAATATGTCACCCCTCGTTGCTGAATGATTAATTCACGTCCTTTGGGGTCCCATTCAAGAGCAAAAGGCCCTTGATCTGGGATGTCTGTGGCTAACCATGATGTCATTGACCAAGTTTGGCCAGTTTTGTGATTGACCCCTAATCTCATTCCAGGCAAAAGGGTGTCCATTGGATAATCAAAACTCTGCCATAACACCCTCTTCGTAGATCCATCAAAGTCCACTTCTTTCAAGACAAAATTGCCAGTATCCAATAGAGTACCAACAGTGTTTTTTGTAGGAGAAGTGTAGATCACAATAGGATCCTCACCTTGGCGTACAATTTTCAATGTTCCATTGTTGTCCAAGGTAAGCATGCCCGAGTGGTTGACTAAAGGACGGCCACGATTCCCAAACCATACATAAAGATTGAAAGCCATACTTGGATCAGCCATGTCTGATATTCCAACGTAGCTTTCGTTAGAAGTACTGTCAATCCGCCGGAAGAACCCCAAAGCGAAAGTCCCTTTTGCAGAAACTAGGAAACTCGAGGAATTGAGCGTGTCACCAGGTTTGAGAGTGTCACCCACTGATGAGTTATATGCCTGCGCAGGAGTCACGTATATCCATTCAGCAGCACGACTTGTCCACGAGCATGAGAAGAAGAGCAAGAAAACCAATTTGAGTAGGTGTACAACGTTGGTAGCCATGGTTGAGCACTGATTTTTTTTTTTGCTTGGCAAATAGCAAATACTTGAATACATGCACTGTTTAGGCAGTGTTTAGTGGTGTTCAGCATGAAATGAAATAATACTTTGCTAAAGTCAACTGGTTGTGGGTTTCTACGAAAGTAAGATATACTTCCTATTCCTAGTGACCCCTTGTGTAAAATTGAAATGGAGTATGGGCAATCACCCCCCCTTGGCCCCTTGTGTAAAAGTTTTACCAAATTTTATAATTAAAAAAACACTACTTCTAATTTGGCCATTCTTTTTCTTTTTTTAAGGTAAACTAGAATTTATTAAACAAACGATAAATCAAGCATATCTCTTTGTCAAGCCTCACACATCGAGGGAGAAAGAGAGTGCACATTACAGGAAAGCGAGGAGTGAAGAAGGAAGCGATACTAGCAAGTGTATGAGCTGCTGTATTGGCTTCTGTCTTAACCCTCGAAAAACAGCAAACAAAAAATAAGTAGCTAAACTATTTACATCAGAAACTAACGGATCAATCTTCCAGCAACATGCAATCGATTTTACCTCCAAAGAATCAATGTAGAATTTAGAGTCACTCTCCACAATAATATTGGTAAAACTCTCCTCTTTAGCTAATTCGAGCACCCATTTAATAACAAAAGCTTCAACTATAACCAGGTCATCCATATCCACGCAACGAGCCCAAGCCTCAAGAACAAAACCATTAGCTAATTTGGCCATTCTGTTTAAGAATACGCCATCCATCTCTCTTCTTCTTCTTCTTCTTTTTTTCTTTTTTGTTTTTTAAATAATAGTTCATATGAAAATAATCTTTAATAATTCTTTCTATATATATTTTGTCCACACTCCCCCTTCCTATCCAAGGAAGTAAGTTGTTATATCAACCCACACCTAGCCTATCGCAACCACCCACTACCAATCAACATCGCCCCTCTCCATGACAACAACTCGACAAAGGTGATCATTGATCGATCCAACGTCACGATTACTCGACAACACCAATTAGAAACCTACAATAACAATAACGCCAATCGACCACCCACCATGGTGCCTCACAGATAAGACTCGACAGTGCCAATCAGCCACCTACAACAAGGACCTCATGACCAACAACTTCCCCACAACCTGGCTAGAGAGAGAGAGAGAGAGAAAAAGAAAAAGGAAAAAATGTTAAAAAAAAATGCTCGGTATTGTCAAGGCCGGCCCTCGGAAAAGGCCTGGGGCGGTGCAAAAAAATGAGGCCTTCTAAAAAAAAAAAAAAAAAAAAAAAAAATGTTACAAAAAGCTACAATGCTTGGTATTGTTATCGAGTAATATAACTTTGTATTTAACAATAATGCACAACCGAATGTAAAGGCTTTTTTTTAGCAATCTTAGACAATAATTTTCAAAATAATTTTTATTACTTATAATTTGACAGGTTGTTAGTGGTTCTCATATGTTCTCATTACTGACATCACTTTATTGTTTATTGTTAATAACTTGTCACCTTGACAGTTGTGAACAAAGAGGTAATTATTTAGGAGACTTACTATTCATGTGAGAGAAGAGAGAATTAAAAAAAGAGTTTTGTCCCACATTTTCTAAGTTTCTTTGAGTTGTACATTTTATAAGCCATAAACATTTTTTTAAATTGAGTTAATCTCACTGAGCTTTTACATTCCTGTTATCATGCTTCCACTGAATTAGTTTCCATAAAAATATGGACTCACCTAATCAAATGTTGTTTTA
>OU015765.1:10771245-10833182 GCA_907173295.1 Fagus sylvatica
ATATTCTTCTTCAAAAGATTGGAACTGCAGATAATCCAGCTGACATGATGACGAAGCCAATTCCTTTGCACAAGTTCAAGCTTTGCTTGGACTTGCTTGGTGTTTGCAGTATGTGATAGCCCTTAGGGGCTTTGGCGGAGACGACGGAGAAGTTTCAATTTGGAAGGCTTGATGGAATTCAAGCCAAGGTGGAGATTTGTTGATAGGTGGCTTGAATTAGAACACCTATAGCACATTAATATTGCCACACGGATAAAACCCTTGAAGATAGTTGCTTTGGTTTTGTCTTCTTTCAATACACGTAAATGTGATGTTATCATATTCAAGAATTCTAGTAATACTAGAAGACCACATTCAAGACTTCAAGAGATATTAGAAGATCACTCTCTCAAGACTTGTAGTGATATTAGAAGACCAATTCAAGACTTCAAGTGATTTTAGAAGACCACTCTCTCCAATATACACGTGCCTATAAAAGGTGCTGCTTCGGTTCTCTATGAGTGTCCTGAGAGGAAGAAAAGGAGAGGTGTGCCGCATATGTGTGAGAAGGAGAGCTCTAAAATAGAATAGGTTGAATAGAATTGCTTTCTATTCTTTGCTGTTTGCTAGAGAGAGCTATTGGGTGTATTTGGGATTTGGGTATTGAGAGAGTACCTCTACACCATATTGTATTCTCCATATTTGATAGTGAAACGTTTCTCCGTCGCCGCCTGTGGATGTAGGCCAAAAGCCGAACCACGTAAATCCTTGGTGTTTCTCTTTTGTGTGTGATTGTCTATTATTTTCTTGCTAGTTCTTTTGTTCCAAAATTATTTGTAGATCTTTCTTAAGTCTAATTATTTTGCACAATCAATCACGTTTGTGAGAGTGCTTCCGGAGGCCCTTTCTCACAACAAAATCTACCAACAATCCATACCTAGGAATAATCAACCAAGCTGGATCTACCCATAAGCTCCACCACTCTGATTCTAAACCTCTTGGCGGAGATAGTGTTGGTGCTATTGAAGATGATGAGGATACAAGGCGGTAGCAAGAGCCCGACGGTGACGGAGATGGAGTTGATGGTAGAGGGTAGGACGAAGCTCTTGCCGAGGCTTGTGCTTACTTTGCGGTCTCAATCTATGCCGTGGGTGGCATTGGGTTGCCGTGGGTGGTGTGGGTGACACTGGGTTGCCATGGGTGAGAGTTATTGTGGATGAGATTTGGTGGTAGATTTGCAAATGTGGGTTTTGTGAGTGAGAAAATGTCGTGGGTGTTGTGGCTGAGAAAAAGGCGTGGGTTTTGTTTGGAGATGTGGCGGTTGGTTAAGAGAGAGAAACAATGATATAAAAATAAATAGAAAAATAAATAGAGAGTTTGATGTAGTGCAGGTAAGAAATAAATTTGTTAGAATAGAAAAAGTAGGTGTTTTTAGTTATATTAAGCTAAAAATATAATGTGCCTAATGAGAATGCTCTAAAAAGCCTTATTTGTTGTAAGATGAACAATTATTGATGGGTTAAATATTTTAAAGTACATGTTTTTATAATGCTAAACATGGCACAATAGATAGTACATGTTTTTACCATTTTTTTTTTTGGTTGATAATTGGATAGTTGGGAGAGGAGGATTTGAATACTGATTCTCATTATAAAAGAGAACATGCAATGTTAGTTGAGTTATAATACTCTTGACATAGTAGTTTCTTTCAGTTTTTAATTTTTCTAAATATTAATTTCTTCCCCATTTTAATAACTTCGATGAATATTGGTAAATTCATAGCTTTAAGACAGATTGGTATATCATGTATCAATTAGAAACCAAAATTTTATTTTGAACACAAGAAAAAAGTTACAAGAATTTAGAGCATTTAGAATTGAAAGGAGAAGAAAAAAAAAGGGGGGGATAATCTAATTCATTGACAATACCTTTTATATTGATGATTTATTTTTCTATCTAATAAAAAAATTATGACTTTTATACCATCTCTGGTGGTGACTTAGTAGTAAGAAGTTGAGTCCAACACAGAACTTGCAGGTTTGAGATATAAAATTCAACTCATGGAACGCCCCATCCCATGTTTTTCGTCTTGATTTAAGTGGACTGGATTATGACATCACTTGCAAGTTCTCTTTTTTAGGTTCATACAAACAAAAAATAATAAAAAATAAAGAAATTTTTTTTTTTAAAAAAAAGCTACAAAGCTTTATTTATTAATTAAGTATAACCTCATCGTATCCAGCCATTTATATACACAGAACCCGTGACTGCGGGGCAGTAGCCCACCAGCAAAAGGAATCAATTTTATTTGGATCTTTGTTTTCCTTTGACTTCAATTAAATCGTTACTTTGGAATTTATTGGCAAGATTCAATGTTCAAGTGCAGTCCAAGACGTTGTATGGAAATTCTATTTGTGTGCATTTACTTACCAACTTATATTAAATCTTGTTGTATGGAAATTCTTATGTCCAGTTGCTGGACCGTCCGTGTGTCAAAATTGGTAATATTTATGTGTATTCTGATAAAATGTTATGTGTGTTTTGATATATGTCTTTCAGATATTGTAAAATGTGTGTAGTTTTGTAGTAAAGTTAACTTTATCACAAATATCACAAATTCTATCAGAATTCACATATTTTATTTTTACAACAATAAACACACATTTATCAATACATACACAACATTTATCACAAAACATACAAATTTTATTAAAATAAACAAAAATCCCATGACTGGACCTAAGTGTTCTCCCTCGTTGAAATGTAAAGCTATATATGAATGGTATAACATTATTTTCACATAATTTTATTATTAATATCATTTTTATTATATACCAATTACAACATATCACTCTAAATAATCTCTAAAGCTCCCATTTTTAATTAAGCATTGGATCCAAGTCTAAACTATCTAGGCTGCTAAATCAACTTGAGGCTTTAAATTCAAAGAATATTATGGTCTAAGACCCAAAAAAGTTCAAATTTTTTGAAGTGACAAAAGTTGCTTTGGCAATGAAGTGACACCCATGTAGATAAAATAATTAATATTCTTGCATGCAACACTCTGAATTATTATTATTATTATTATATTTTACTGTTTGTTAAATTTTAATATATATAGGAAGATGGATGATTTAAACTTTGGTGTTTCTTATAAATGAGAAAAAATAATATCAATTGAGTTACAAAGTACTTGGTCTGCTCTTTGAATTTTTAGCCAACAAAACGTGAAAATTTAAATAATCATATTTGAAACTACACAAATTTGCAAATAATTGTAGGAGATATGTATGATATATATCCAATCTTAGCAGTTAATGTAATATACATCCTTGTTTAATATATATTTTATAATAATACTTGAACAATGATAAGTAAAATATGGTACATACAAAAAAAAAAAAAAGTATACACTGAAATGTAATACCTCTTTTTATGATGTTATTGTAATAACACTAATTACTTCATTATCATGTTGATTTGTAAACTTTTTATAATAAAAACTATGGTTACTTTATGTAAGAACCATGAACGTGTTGTCTACACTTTAGTATTTTCTTTAAAGTTAACCTTAAATAACAACCCAGTCTATGATCCAATATGACGAATGTGTCCATTCCAATTTTTTTTTTTTTCTTAAAAAATATTTAGGTATATGACACTATATTTTTGGAACCGAGGAAAATAGAGGAAGAGAAGAGGAAAATTGATCGAAAGATGGTCAAAATATATTTTAAATTTAATATATTCTAATCATCTTCCATTCTCTTTTGCTCCCCTCTCCACTTATCTCTCTTCATAAAAAAAAAAAAAAAAAAAAAAAAAAAAAAAAAAAAAAAAAAAAAAAAAAAAAAACTTATCTCTCTTCATCCATCATAGGATATCTATATTATTATTTTACCTGTCTACCTCTTTTGATGCGGATTTAGAAGCAACGATTCTAAGATTCATCCAGTAATATGGATGAGAAGATTGATATATACAGAGAATGTGGAAAGTTAAGAGAAAATTTGGTAAAGCTGGACTAATAAAAGATAAGGACAAGGACTTTGTTGACGCAAGAAAATACTGTTTAAAAACTGTCAAGGTTGGACATAGAGTTTGATAGATCGTTGTAATTGAAATGTTGGAAAGGACAGACTTATAATATAAGTTTGCATGCTCTTGTCATGGACTGAGGCCCTGAGGGGAGACTTTCACCAAAATTATTTGATTGCTCTCAAATTAAACACTCCTATAGAGAAGCAAATCGCTGCATGTGTGGTGCATTGGCGAATATCAGCAAGAAGATTTCATTTTGTTTTTTGAACCCATCCTCATGATGTATTATTGTTATCAAATCCAGATTTGGTGAATGACTACTATATCTATTTCTATTTAGTAGTTAGTAGTGAATTACCTTTCTACCTAAAAAAAAAAAATTCTTTTGGCATAAATTAAGGTAAAAACCAACATTTACTCCCTATTATATAAATCAGGTTGTATTCTTTTAAAATAATTTTTTAACCCTAAAAAATTGTATACATACAACATTGTTGTTATAATTTTCGCTTCGTGGAAAAAAAAAAAATGCCACTTGGTGCTTCGTTAATAAGGTTATGGAAGGAGGGACACCACTAGGCCCAATGGTCAGTGGATAAGTACTAATATTAACATAGCTATACATAAGGTGTCTAGAATTTATTAAAGTAAATAATCATTATTGGATAGAATAATGCTACGGACATAATATGTCATAACATTTTCACAATACTTGAGTTGACAGATTTTTATTAGTTTTCTCATCAGGACTCATTGACATCACTTTTTATTATATATCTATCATTAATAATTTGTAACATCAACAATTGTGAAAATATTATGACTATTTATTGTATACATGAATAATCAATATTGGATATATGCAATTCTCCCATCTCATAGTTTGGAAATTTCCACAGAAAATTCTTGAAAGACCTTAAAGAAAAGGGAATACTAAATTTCTCATTTTTGGGAGTCAATTCTTGTCATATGGTTGGTACCCATATTAGTGAGCTCTGTAGATCCACCTACTACGAAAAGATAGGCAAGGAATTGACTCTAATTTGTCGTTATAGTACTATTCTAATCAATTAAGGGATCATTTGTTTTGACATATATGAGTTTATGACGAAAAATATTTTTAGGTGAAAACCATTTTGAGAAATATGTGGACTTCATTGATTATACTAGTTTAAATCCTAACAATATTTCACTTCCAACCTCTTTATCCCTAAAACTTTACCTTTAAAACGAAACTTTTATAGCTTTTCCATAGAGACCCTTAATCCATGCAAGTTTCTTGATAGAAAGCAAATTCTATTTGGACGTGGTGAACAATCTCCAATTAAATCATGCCACGTTACATTATTTCAAACAAGAGAATATTAACTCCCGCACACAATCAATCCCATTAAAACTAAATATTAACAAAATAAAACAATTAAAAAACTCTCCACTATCTGAAGTTCGCTGGAGGCCCGGAATGGAGAACAAGATGGAGAGGTAGATGAAGATTGGGAAACGATGCCAGAGCTGCCGGAGTCGTCGCCTTTGACTGGGTTCGGTTCACGGTGGAGATCCAAGACCTATGGAAGAAGACCCACATGTAGAGGCAGGCACCAGGGGCATAGCCAGGATTTTCTATTTGGGAGTAGGGATGGAAATTTGCATTCGACCAACGAATACCTGCTCGGGGCAGGTTTTACCCAATCCATGAGGTTAATGGAATAGGGGTGGGGATGATTTTAAACCTGTAGCGGGTTTGGGGTGGGGGCGGGTGATGCCTCCCCCGCTCCATACTCAACCCATTTCTATAATTATCATAATTTTGTTACCTTACTTACCACTAATCCACATATAAAAATCTTTTTTTTTAATTTTCTCATTTCTTAACCCTACTTGCGGTTTGCCGCATGTCTCATGCATAGTTACATTATTCATTTCAAATGGAATTTTTTCTTGTTCCATGTAACTTAGCCAAACTCAATGATTTTTTTTTTTTCTTCTTTTAATTAGTAATAAGGAATTTATTGGGTGGGGCGGGCGGGTACCCGTGGGTACCCTGTGGGGCGGGGATGGGGGGAAGAAAGTCCCCCGAGACGGGTGGGGGATGGGGCAGGATAACGGGGCGGGGGATGGGATAGGATCCCCGCCCCATTGCCATCCCTATTGAAGGGGGGGCTGGAGTCAGTGCCAGAGTCATAAATTTTTATTAGAGGGAGCTAAGATAAATATATAAATTTTTAAAAAAATCCAAAAAATAACCTATCATGTCTATGTTACTAATTCTCTACAAAATTGTAATTTTCATTTATTCTTAAAAAAAAAAAAAGTCTATGTTGCTATTCTCCCCTAATGTATTAATATGAGTTTTTAAACAATTTCATACACAACATTTTTATACCAATTTTCAACTTTAGTGGTTCTATAAAAAATAAATAAATTATTTTTTTTAGTTAATGGGATTAGGTGAGTTTAATTCTCACCTAAAGAGATCAAAAAAATTTGTGGGGCTAATACTTTTTTTTGGGGTTAACTCTAATTTTTGACATAATATTTAATTTTTTTTTAAATACATATAATATAAAAATTAATAAACTCTAATTTTTGGGACATAAATTTAAAAATACATATAATTAAAAAAATTTGGGTCGGGGGGGGTGGGGGTTTGTTGTAGTGTGTGCATCTACCCTAGGCAGCAAATTGTAGAGGAGATGGCTATGGCCTTCGACGAGGCAGCCCTCAGCCTTCGTAGTCCCAAGACCAATACTAACTTTGGCCTCGCTCCTCCCACGATTTCCGTCAAAGCCACTAAAGCCCAACCATGGACTCCACTGCCTGAGTTCTTTTCGGGTATAAGATGCAGAATTTTTCCGGCTTGTCCCAGTCAAAGGAAGCTACTCTAGTTGGTTCTCCTCACCGAAAAACTTCAGACAGTTGAGAGTTTTTTATTTATTTTGATTTTTGTTTTTTTAACATTATGTTTTAATGGGATGTGATTGTGTGTGTGAGTTATTATTCTCTCATTTAAAATAATTTGATGTGACATGATTTAATTGGAGGGTGTAAAACTGTAAACACCTGGATTCTTTTTAATAGAGTTTGTAGAAAAAGAACCAAATTATTTTCTCTCTCTATTAAATGGGGACCACTTGAGGGAGTGAATAAGCTCAAAGTTTTTAGGGAAAATTACATTTTAAACCCTATAGTTTAGGGGGGGTGTAGCAAATTAAATCCTATAGTTTCAAAAGTAACAAATAAAACCCTGAAGTTTTGTAAAGTAACAAATTAAAACCCATAGTTTCAAAAATAACAAATTAAACCATGATATTTTAAAAAGTAACAATTTAAACCCTTGTTTTACTTATATGGGTTGAGGTTTAAGTTGTTACTTTTTGAAACTTTAAGGTTTAATTTGTTACTTTTAAAATCTCAAGATTTAATTTGTTGCTTTTGAAATTTCGGAATTTAATTTGTTAATTTTGAAATTATAGGGTTTAATTTGTTATACCCACTAAACTATAAAGTCTAAAATGTAATTTTCTCAAGTTTTTAATTGCCTTTTCCATTCGGAAAATAAGTGACAGAGATATTTGTTAGGAGAGAATGTAGATTATATGAGACTAATTTGAGATTTTATCATTTTCAAGAGAACATGTTTGGGTGAGATACCATTTGTATAAGAAAATACATCAACTGAAACTTGTGACATAATATAAGAACTCATTTTAATTTCTAAAACGTTATATATATAAATATATTTATATATATTTAGATTTGATAGACGAACCAAGTCAAGCCACAAGTTCGTTCAACTTACCAATTTTATGAATGATCTAAAACGAATATTTTATCAAACCAATTTTTATTTATTTTTATTAAGGAATGAGGCTACAAACTGATGAGGCTTCCTTCCTGTTAAGATTATTGGAGTTTTGATACTATGTTGAGTATAAAGCGAAGAGAGAAGAGAGAAATTAGGGTTTAAAAAAAATGAGAGAGAGAATCTCGATAGTGAGATTGGCGCGTGAAACGAGTGGGAATCACGGCAGGCAGAATCTTCTGCCGGCGTGTGGCGGTGCGTTAGAGCTTCGATCGATGTAAAATCACTTGGGTTGGATAGATCAGGGACGATTTATCCAATGGTTTGCTCAGTGATGTGATTAGAGACTCGAAGATATGTCAACTGGAACTTGGTGGCACGGGATGTGTGTGAGGCGTGTGGAGATTATTGCCGGAAATTCGAATGGCGCGTGGAAGCATGTGCGACGTCGGTTTAGTGAGATTCTAGCGGCTTCATGCAGATCGAGAGGATATCTACGCTGTAATGGTGTCCGTGACTTGAATGGAGATTCAGAGAGAAGAAATCCGAGGAGGCAGTGTTGAGAAGAGCGAAAAATCTGATTACTTAAGGCTATAAGAAGGTGGCTCTGATACTATGTTAAAATTATTGGAGCTTTGATACTATGTTGAGTATAAATCGAAGAGAGAATAAGAGAGAAATTAGGGTTTAGAGAAAGAGAGAGAGAAAGAACACAAGGGTCATGTGGTTCAGCCTTGCAACCAAGTCTAAACGTATGGTTTTTCTCAAAAAAATAAAAAATAAAAAATAAAAAAATCTAAACTTATGGTACTAGAAGAAATTTGAACTAATTAATTAGCAAAATTAAAGTGACAATATTCTCCGATTAGTGCCATGATATGAGCTACCTAACATTTATGCAAGGAAATTCAAGGAAAAAAAAAAAAAAAAAAAAAAAAAAAAAAAAAAAATTATGAACTTATTCCCACCTAAAATACATGCAAGATAACGAAAGAAAATCATACCCTCTATCGGGCATCCATATCAGAAATGGACAAGCCATTCACTGTATGAACTCCTGATTCTCTATTAGGAATATTTGCCTCAATTGCTTTCCTTCCAATTGAAAATGCTGGTTTTTTAGGCAAAGGCAATTGTATACTTTCATTTGTTAACATAGATAGCATATCTGACATTGTAGGGCGATCAACTGCACCATCTTCCACGCATAAGAGACTGACATGAATGCATCTTATCACCTGATATTCGACACATGAATCACTTATTGCCGGATCAACTAGCTCTAGCCCTTTACCTTCTTGCCATAAATCCCATGCCTGAAAGAAGGTAATAGTTATGTAAAATGCTGGAAACATACAACTATCAAAGTACATATGATCCAAAGTAACATGTATAATTTATTACATACATATCCAACTAGATTGAGCACGTGGTCAGCATGGTAGAAGCTGTTGTTTCTTCTACCACTCACAATTTCAAGCATTAAAACTCCAAAGCTATAGACATCAGATTTTATAGAGAAGACACCCTCCATAGCGTACTCAGGAGACATGTAACCACTACACACCAAAACACAAAACAAACATTTTCACTTCACAAATGAATTGATGAGCTTATAGGAGTATTGATGTTTAATTAGTAGCCAAATAAATGCAAGTATATGGATGCATTGTTAACTTTTTGTAGATGAATGGTATGTAAACTTACTATGTCCCAACAATTCTATTAGTATTTGCTTCCAATTCATTTTGTTTGAAAATTCTTGCCATGCCAAAATCAGAAATCTTCGGATTCATACTTTCATCAAGGAGTATGTTACTTGCTTTTAAATCTCTATGAATTACTTTCAACCTTGAATATTTATGGAGATAGATCAACCCTTGAGCAATTCCTTCAATTATGTTAAAACGTTTCTTCCAATCTAGTAACTTGCTTCTATTTGAATCTGGCCAAATAAAAAAATCATATATGATCAATAATCTACTTTATATAAAGTAATAAAGATAAATATATAATTTTAGTTATAAAAAAAAAGAAGAAGAAGAAGATAAGTATATAAATTTTTTTTTTTGAAGAAGTCTTAAGATAAAATTGAATGTTTTCCAAACCAAATAGGAAGTAGTCCAAGCTTTTGTTGGGCATGTATTCATAGATTAACATCCTTTCTTCTCCAAAAATGCAACAACCCAGAAGCTTAACAAGATTCGTGTGTTGGAGTTTAGATATGAGTATCAACTCATTCTTGAACTCATTTGTTCCCTGCCCTGAATTCCTTGATAGTCGCTTTACGGCAATTTGTTGCCCTGTTAGCAGTTTTCCCTGATGTGATAATCAAATAAGGTTTAAGCAAGTGTTGGACACATATAAGTTAATTTAAACATCTTTCTTTAGAAATGTTTTAGAGCTCACCATGTAAACAGGTCCAAAGCCCCCCTCTCCAAGCTTGCTTTCTAATGAGAAGTTGTTTGTGGCGGCCATGATATATTTGTAGTTAAATACAGTTACATCATGCCCCTTCTTTGCATCATTTGGAATCTCATTGACATTAATAGATTTATCTGAAATCACCAAATCTAGCAATTCTTTTTCATCCTTCGATCCATTATTTCCTGTATCCAAACATACCCTCAATGATAACAAATAATCGTGAAAATACAAAAAAAATTATCAAATGAGTTCATTCAATTTGTAAATTATCTACCTTTAAGAACCACCTTTTTCCTTCTTCGTAGATAACACAATGCACATAGGAAAATCACAAGTAGAGCAATGGCGATAACAGTGCCAATCCAAATCCACTTCTTTTTTCCTGCATCTAGTCATAAGTAGCCATGTTGGTAATCATTATTTGAGAAATTCTCTTTTTAATTCATTCTGTTGGAAAATATATATTTCATATGAATTGAAAAAAATTGGAGAAATTGAGATTTCGTGTTGTGAGACACTGCTTAGAGGGGCCTAATGGGCCTAGCATGTGGAGTCTATTAACATGTAAAAACTAGGCTTCAATATCAAATATCAATGTGAGCTTTCAAATCCAAAACCTTATGATAATTGTTGTAGAGATCCATCTAATAGACAACCATATAAAAGCTTCATCGCCAATGGCCCTTAGGAAAATTGGCATTTGGGTTAGAGGAAAAAAATAAGGCGTGCGTTAACTCATGTATTAGCTCAGTTTAATTATTTGTTCTAATATGTTGTTCCCAAAATGTGTTTCCCTAATAAATTCATTGTTGTTACATCTTAAGGCTTTATTAGCAAATGTTTGTTCTTCGTACGGAGATTGTATGTTCTGACATAGCCATGATGTGTTTTTATAATTGGAGCCAAATTGAAAGAATCAATCAAAGGAACACAATTGTAACATTTTTCACAATTTAGTAAGGTAATAAATTGTAATCAGAAAAATATCAATTTTAGTTATGTTTATTATTGACATTATTTTATTATACCAAATCACAAGAAAGTATATCAAAAAATTATTAAAAAAAAAAATTTGTCATTGAACATAATGAAATTAAAAAATATATAGTAAACTCACCACTTCGGGAAGGGTTTGATGATAGCATAAATACAGAAGTTGAACCAATTGAGTTGCTCAGAAGGAACCTCGACATATCTGTCCAAAACCGGCACCCAGTATCATTTTCATATAGAGAAGCAAAAGCCACACAGGTACAGTTGCTCCAGCAAGTAGCTCTACAATCATTAATGCCAAGACTTGGATTTGAAAAATTGATTGAATGATCTCCATCTTCAACAAAATAACCAGATCTAAGATCAAATGTGTCATCATCCGACTCATTCTGACCCGTACACTTCCATCTCTTGCATCCATCATTCGTGTTATAGCCATCACAAATATCCACTCTGGCAATTATAGGTCCTTCCAAATGCTTCAATTGCCCCGAAGAAGTAAGCACCCATTTGGACATTTGGCTTTGGTTTTTATTTATGTAAGAAAAGTATTCCTCATCCACATTTGAAACAGTAACAAAATCATACATGGACGTCCTTGTTACAACTGGTAAATTATTTTGATATGTCTTGCCTCTCAAGACCCCACTTTCCCAATAAACCACCCCTTTTCGTTGAATGACTAATTGGCGTCCATTAGGGTCACATCTAAGAGTGAAAGGCCCTGGAATTGGGCTGTTTTCATTTAGCCATGATGTAAGAGACCAAGTTTGATTAGCTTTATGGTTGACACCTAATTTCATACCTGGTAAAAGGGTGTTCGTAGGATAATCAAAACTTTGCCATAACACCTGTTTTGTAGACCCATTAGAGTGCAATTCTTTCAAGACAAAATTGCCGGAATCCAATAGAGTAGCAACAATATTATTGGTAGGTTGAGTTGAAGAGTGTAGCACTATTGGGTCATTACCTTGGTGTGTAATTTTTAGTGTTGCCGTGTTGTCCAAGGTAAGTACTCCTGAATTGTTGGCAATAGGATTGGCTGAACTGGCGTACCATACAATAAAATCAGAAGCCCAGTCTGATATTCCCAACAAGGACATGGAATTTGTAGTATTGCCCCACGTGAAGAATCGCAAGGCAAAAGTCCTATTTGGAGAAGAAAGGTAACATGAGGAATTGAGAATGTCACCTGGTTTGAGATTATCACCCGCCCATGTTAAATTCTTCCATTTGGCAGCATGAGGAGTACTCAGTAAGCATGAGAAGAGGAGCAAGAAAAGAAATTTGAGAAGGTGTCCGTTGGTAGCCATGATTATTGAGCTCTGAATTTCTCCGGTTGGTGAAATTGAAATAGAATTGTGGATCAGTCTATTAAGCCGGTGTTTGGAAGAGGAGCAAGAAAAGAAATTTGAGAAGGTGTACGTTGGTAGCCATGATTATTGAGCTCTGAATTTCTCCGGTTGGTGAAATTGAAATAGAATTGTGGATCAGTCTATTAAGCCTGTGTTTGGATTCTCTACTTTAAACTGTTGTAAGTAGGTCTCATTTACTTTAGCAAAATTTTCATTTCTAGAGTAGAAGTTAGAATCCAAAATATTTTAGATTCTGATTCTAGCTTCTACTTTTAATTTTTGCTAAAGTAAATGGAACCTACTTACAACAGTTTATTACTTGAACAACTCTTTTTTTCCTCGCTTAATTTTTCTCTTTCTTTCTTTTATTTTCCTTCCCCCTCTTTTGTTCCCTACTTTTTCTCTTTTTTTGATGTGTTCCCTATTTTTTCTCTTTCTTTCTTTATCATAAATGGTTTGTGTATATTTCTATTGCACACACAATACACATTTCTCTATATTTTTTTATTACATTGTTCAAATTTTATAAAAATGTGTGCAGGGAATGTGCACAAATCATGACCTATTTTTTTTATTAGTAGACATTAATTTAAATCACAATGTAATTCTTTACTTCTTTATTACATTGTTAATTTTGTATTGGTAGTAAATGTATTTTTAGCCTTGTATTGAGATATTTAAAAAAAAAAATGTTAATTACATAATGTATACTAATAATATATTATTTAATAGGAATAATGCATTTTTTAAAATACCAACCAAACACAATTCCTTTCAGCATAATTACTTCTTATAAATAATTTCAATATTTTACCAAACGCACTATTTTCAGCAAAATGCATTTTACAGAATGCATTCTAGCAGGAATGCATTCTCTAGAATGTATTCCCAAAATAGAGGATCCAAACATAGGCTAACTTTGATAGAATTGTTGCCAAAGACTTGGAAAATTATGGTCTTGTTGCTTGTGGGTCAGTCTATTAACTATCCTGAATTGTGGACTATGGAATTGTTGCCAAATACTTGGAAAATTATGGGTCTTGTCACTTATGGGTCAGTCTATTAACTATCTTGAATTATGGACTATGGAATTGTTGCCAAATACTTGGAAAATTATGGTCTTGTCACTTGTGGGTCAGTCTATTAACTATCCTCAATTGTGGACTATGGAATTGTTGCCAAATACTTGGAAAATTATGGTCTTATCACTTGTGGGTCAGTCTATTAACTATCCTCAATTGTGGACTATGGAATTGTTGCAAAATACTTGGAAAAGTATGGCTTTATGGTCCCTCAAAAAAAAATATTAACTAGCGTAAACTGTGGCTATAGAATTGCTTGATGTAAACTCCATTAAAAAAAAGAAAAAAAAAAGAAGAAGAATTGCTTGATGTAAATTCAATTATTCAAGCTAGCTTTGAAATTGAGAAAATCGGATTATCATGTCATCTAGACTCTGTTTTGTCCTCCTCTCAAATAGATAAAAATAGGTTCTACACATGGGGGACGCGCCTCGTGTGTGCTAGCGGGGGAGGGCACAAGGCCCAGAACCATGTGGATCACACGAGGACAAAGCCTTGAGGGGGCAAGCCCCAAAGAGGACAATATTGAGTAGTACTCCAGGGTATCAGAGCCAGGGATGTTACAAAAAACGCGTCTGGGTATTGAAGGAAGGCCTTGGGCTTGCCCCAGTGCGGATCCCTCTCACCACATATTGTCCTCTTTGGCAGCGGAAGCTTCCTCAAGGTTTTGTCCTCGTGTGATCCACATGGTTCTGGGCCTTGTGCCCTCCCCCGCTAGCACACACGAAGCGCGTCCCCCATGTGTAGAACCTATGACCCTTAAGTCATTTGAATTCTACACATGAGTACCATTAGGCCACAGTGGCCTAATGGTACTCATGTGTAGAATTCAATGGACTTAAGGGTCCAAGGTTCTACACATGGGGGACGCGCTTCGTGTGTGCTAGCGGGGGAGGGCACAAGGCCCAGAACCATGTGGATCACACGAGGACAAAACCTTGAGGAAGCTTCCGCTGCCAAAGAGGACAATATGTTGTGAGGGAGACTGCCACAAGGGCTATCTCCCAATACCAAAACGCGTTTTTTGTAACATCCCTGGCTCTGATACCCTGGAGTACTACTCAATATTGTCCTCTTTGGGGCTTGCCCCCTCAAGGCTTTGTCCTCGTGTGATCCACATGGTTCTGGGCCTTGTGCCCTCCCCCGCTAGCAGTAGCCTAATGGTACTCATGTGTAGAATTCAAATGACTTAAGGGTCATAGGTTCTACACATGGGGGACGCGCTTCGTGTGTGCTAGCGGGGGAGGGCACAAGGCCCAGAACCATGTGGATCACACGAGGACAAAACCTTGAGGAAGCTTCCGCTGCCAAAGAGGACAATATGTGGTGAGAGGGATCCGCACTGGGGCAAGCCCAGGGCCTTCCTTCAATACCCAGACGCGTTTTTTGTAACATCCCTGGCTCTGATACCCTGGAGTACTACTCAATATTGTCCTCTTTGGGGCTTGCCCCCTCAAGGCTTTGTCCTCGTGTGATCCACATGGTTCTGGGCCTTGTGCCCTCCCCCGCTAGCACACACGAAGCGCGTCCCCCATGTGTAGAACCTATGACCCTTAAGTCATTTGAATTCTACACATGAGTACCATTAGGCTACAGTAGCCTAATGGTACTCATGTGTAGAATTCAAATGACTTAAGGGTCATAGGTTCTACACATGGGGGACGCGCTTCGTGTGTGCTAGCGGGGGAGGGCACAAGGCCCAGAACCATGTGGATCACACGAGGACAAAGCCTTGAGGGGGCAAGCCCCAAAGAGGACAATATTGAGTAGTACTCCAGGGTATCAGAGCCAGGGATGTTACAACAAGTGTCATACAAATCCTATCTACTTTAGATTTAGATTCATAAAGTAGATAGATTTATTATTATTATTATTATTTAAAGTTTTGTCTATGGCTATTTAGGACCATCACTTTATGGAAAATAACTAACTTAAGACATTGATGCTACACATTTACCTCATTGTCAAGGACCCTACAAATAAGAAAAAGGCATCCTCTTGGCCAAATGTTTTGATTAAATCATTGTAAGTTAGGCTCATGCAAAAGCACAAGTAGAAATGACCAATTCAAGGCTCATCCTATTTATTATTTTTTTAATTTTTTAATTTTAATATTTTTTTTTTTTGGCCTAGAAGGCTAGAACAGGTTGCAATTCTGTATCTAATTTGTTGGCTTAATGGTTCTTTTGCTATATTGACAACCAATCCTAGCTTCTTAGGGTTTTTTTCTCAATGAGAAGAGGAGCAAGAAAAGAAATTTGAGAAGGTGTACGTTGGTAGCTGATGTTGCTGTGAAATCAGTGGACGGCAGTCAGTCAAGCCACGAGCTGGAAGACCTGCAAGAGACAAGAGAGTGATCGGAGTGGGCACCGGTTTGGGGTCGGCCTAGGAGGCTCCGATGCTTTTGTTAGTTGGAGTTTTCCCAGGAAAAATCAGTGAGAGTCTAGTCTCGTGTTTTAGTGTATTGTTCCTGCTGAGAATAGGAGAGAGAAGAATTTCTTATACCTTCTAGTCTGACCACGTGGCCTTCTAAGGTCCGTTGGATCTGAAGACACGTGGTGAGCTGGTGACCCTCCATTTGGAAAGCCGTTACCCTTTCTGAAGCGTAGTGCTGAGTGGTGTCGTAGGGCGTCAACCCCCTAAGTTCGCGTTGGGGAACATCTGTGTGTGGCATGCGACCAGCTGGAGGAGTTGTCTCGGTGGATTCCCGAAGAAGATAAGTGATGAGTCATAACCAGATAACTGGAGGGTTGTTCGAGGATGGAAGGGTGTCAGTCGTTCTGGGGGACGTGAAGGCCTTCCTCCTGACATTGAAGGGCGTCACTCCTTTCTTGGGAGAGTTAGAGAAATATCCCCTTCAGGTGCCCCCCTATTTCGAGGTCGTGTGTCTTGACGACCTTCGGAATACAAAAGGTCCGGGTCTTGGAGGTAAATTTCACCCGCTTCCCTCGTTGAGCTCCGTGGCCATAATTGGATGGGACGGTTTCGATTTCGTAGAGACACGTGTTGGCCCGGGGATGGGCACGGGTTTTAAAGCCTCAACCGTCTCTCTTAATGCCCTAGGCACCTCATTTATTCTCGCCAACTTCTGTCTTTTTCAAAAAATTCTCAATCTCTTGTGTCTTCTCCTTTTCAACTTTCTCGGAGTCTTGCTTGTTCAGAGGGATTTTTGCTCCGGCGATTCGCGTACTCCTTGGCGGTTCTTTTTCCGGTGACAGCTTTTCCATTGGTAAGCCGCTTTTCCCTTCTCCTTGTTTTGTTTTCTAGTGTCCTAGATGTTCTTTGGGTAGTCGAGGAGTAAAAAGGTCCGACCTTTACCCTCTTTTCCTTTACTTCGGTAGGTTTTTGCGGCGTGGGTGAGTACGGCATTGCCTCTAGGGATTTCGTCTCGAGTCTTTATGGCCCCAAATGTGGATGACTCTTTGGAGTCACCATCTTCTGGTGAGAGATATTCACCCGTGCCGTTATCCGGATCTGAGGATTTCGGAAGCCGGGGACGGTCCTCTGAGACCACGGAGTCGTCCACATCAGACTCCTTACCCCAGGAGGTTGAGTTAACCATTCCAGGTCGGGACTTAAACAAGCCCTTCATTGCTGAGGAGGTACCTTCTAGACTTGTTGAGAAAGACATTGGGAGATTGAGGAGCCGTTTCCAAATTCCTGAAAACATAGTGATTAGGCTTCCTGAAAATGGTGAGTGGGCATGCACCTCTAATGGGGAAGACATTGCCTTGTATGAAGATAGTTTGGTTGTCGGTCTAAGATTGCCTTTTAGGCCTTTTGAAAGGGGGCTCCTTCACCATTTCGGTCTAGCTCCCAGTCAACTGAACCCAAATGCTTGGCGGTTAGTGGTAGGTCTTCAAGTGCTTTGGAGGATGGCTCATGAAGGGGAGCATGATTTGACCATTGAGGAATTTCTTTTTCTTTACAAGCTAACCTACATGCCGTCCACACCAGGAATTTGGGCCTTTACCTATCATAAAGGATCTCCGAGGCTTATCCCTCGTGTTCCTAAATCGAACCGAAGTTGGAAGCCCAAGTTCTTTTTCTTATGTGGGGAAAATTGGGAGTTTTCCCCTGAAGAGGCAATAGGCGAGGATCCTTGTGGCATTCGCCGTCCTTGGGGAATTCCTCCTGCTGATGGTGCACTTGCCCTTCTTTGTTTTTATTTTTTTTTATTTTTATATATGTATGTTTTTATGGATGGCCTTCCAGACATTTACCTTGTCTTTTCTTTTTGCAGCTTTTCGCCGGCCTTCTTTATCCCGACATTTAAAGGAAAGCCTTTCCGTAGTTGTGGACTTTCAGAAGGAGAGGGCAGTGCAGTTGGCCGACCTTCTATCGCCGTTTATATTGGCACAGTGGTCCTTGGGTCCCGAGCCCAGTGAAGAAGTGAAGAAGGCAATAAAGTCTTATGATTTAAGTAAGTAGTCTTTCTTCTTGATGCTCGGGACTTCAATATTTTTTTTTTTATTATTTCCTCTTGACGCCCTTCCTCATTACAGGGATGACAACCAGAGCTGAACGCAAGCGCCTAATGGAAGCCGCTCAGAATCTGGACGACCTTCCTGATGCGAACGCGCTTTTCCCAAAGAAAGCCAAGTTGGGAAAGAAGGTCATTATGGAGAAGGGGGCCAGTTCTAAGAAGGGTGGCGCCCATGATAAGCTCCTTTCTGCGGCCAAAACGAAGATGCTAGAGAAAATCCACGTGTATCACGAGATTCCTCCTTCCCCTATTGCTGCATCAAAGGGAAGGGGGTGGCTTCTGGCGACATTCAACCCACTATCTATAATAGCACGTCTAGGGCAATGGACAAAGTGAACAAGATGTATGAGAAGGTTGATCTGGAGGTGTATGATCACATTGAGGACATGGACCTTCTCCGCATATCGATTCAAGATTCATTGAAGGTCGATCTCTCTCTCTTTCTTAAGGACGATATCTCATACATGTACATAGATATTTTATTTTACTCGTTGAAGTTTTCCTTTTGTTCCTCAGGCTACGGGTCAGATGTTCATTTTGGGGAACAGGCTTCGTTCCTTAGCTCGTGACCTGGCGAAACTTAAGGCGGAGCTCGAGGAAACCAAAGTCCAGACCCTTGCTCATCAGGAGGCTGCGGAGGTTCTTAATGCTGAGAGGGGGACTTTGAGAAGTCAAGTGAAGAAACTGGAAGCCGACCTGAAAAAGAAGGACGCCCGTCTAGCTGACCTGGGGAAGGAGCGTGATGATCTGTTGAAGAAGGCTGAGACTTTCCAAGAAGAGGTCGTAAAGGCGAGGGAGACGGCCGTCACTGACTTCAAGGCTTCCGAGGATTTCAATGATGCCACTCGTCGTTACTATATGGCGGGCTTTGAGCACTTCAGGAAGAGGGCAGCCCAGGCCTTTGGGGAGGTTGTCAATTGGCAGATGGTAAAAATCTTTGATGATGAGGAGACCACCGCGATGGAGGAAGACAGTGGGGAAGAGGAGGAAGGGGATGATGTTCAATCAAGGGAGCGTGCGGTTGTCCCAACTGATGTCCCGTCTACTCCTCCTAATGGTGATGAAGGTAACAACCCTGTTGCTGGTCCTGAAGGCGACCAGGCCATTCAAGTGGACAACCCAGTTATCCCCGTGGACGACCAGGCTGCTCTTCCTCAAACTGGTGGCGATATGCCATAGTTTTAATCCTTGTGACTTTGATCTAGACATTTTGTGTTGGTTGTTTCTTTTTCTTTTGTCAACAATGTAGCCTTAACAAGGTCATGTTTACTCCTTCTGGAATGGGTGTGGCCCATATTTAGAACAATCTCGTAGCTAGGGTCATGTTTACTCCTTATGGAAGGGGTGTGACCCATACTTTTGTGAACAATGTCTTGACTGGGATCATGTGATGCTTATATGCCAGTTGTCTTTTGCTATCCCTTCTAGAATTGTCTTTTTTGTTTCTCCTCATCTATGTTAAGCAAAAGGTGAATTTCTCATACTGTGGTGTTTACTACGCTGTTGATGGTCGCTTGCCGATGAATCATTCGATTAACCATAATGTGTAATGGAACGTCCTTGACGGTCTTGTTTTAATTTTGATAACAGACACGAGAGGGATACGCTACATAGGCAAAGAAGGAACGTCCTGGACGGGGTTCCTCTTTAAATGCACCCCTTGGGTGTCTCATTTAATAATAGGTAGAGAAGAGACACACTTGACGGTCTTCTTCTCTAGATGCACCCCTTAGGCGTTTCACTTGATAATAGATAGAAAAGGGACACTCTTGACGGTCTTCTTCTCTGGATGCACCCCTTGGGTGTCTCTCTTGATAATAGATAGAGAAGGGACACTCTTGACGGTTTTCTTCTCTGGATGCACCCCTTGGGTGTCTCACTTGATAATAGATAGAGAAGGGACACTCTTGACGGTCTTCTTCTCTGGATGCACCCCTTGGGTGTCAAACGTCGGTTGATGAGTAGGGGAGTAGTTTTCTTGATGGGCTTCCATGGTACATACACCCCGTGGGTGTCTAACTGGCGCACCTCGAAGGTGTCTAACATTTACACTTCATGTGTGTCTGACTTGTGCACCTCGAAGGTGTCTGACTTGTGCACCTCGAAGGTGTCTAACATTTGCACCTCATAGGTGTCTGACTTGTGCACCTCGAAGGTGTCTAACTTTTGCACCTCATAGGTGTCTGACTTGTGCACCTCGAAGGTGTCTAACTTGTGCACCTCGAAGGTGTCTAACATTTGCACCTCATAGGTGTCTGACTTGTGCACCTCGAAGGCGTCTAACTTTTGCACCTCATAGGTGTCTGACTTGCACCTCGTGGGTGTCTAACTTGTGCACCTCAAAGGTGTCTAACATTTGCACCTCATAGGTGTCTGACTTGTGCACCTCGAAGGTGTCTAACTTTTGCACCTCATAGGTGTCTGACTTGCACCTCGTGGGTGTCTAACTTGTGCACCTCGAAGGTGTCTAACATTTGCACCTCATAGGTGTCTGACTTGCACCTCGTGGGTGTCTAACTTATGCACCTTGAAGGTGTCTAACATTTTAAATGACGCCTGTCGAAATAATAATTGATAATATTTGGGGCGACAGCAAGTATATTTAGACAACTATTTAAGTGAAGATGGTCTTCTATTCATAGATAAAAGACATTGTTTGGGTATACAAACCTCTTAATCATAAAAGATGACTGATATACGTACCTCACGGGTAGTATTTCTTGAGATACTCAACGTTCCATGGATGAGGCAGCTTTTTTCCATGACGGTCTTCCAGATGATAGGTGCCCCTTCGGTAATATTGGATGATCTTGTAGGGACCTTCCCAATTGGGGCCCAGCTTTCCCTGTGACGGGTCCTTAGTTGCTTGGGTGACCTTCCTCAAGACCCAATCACCAACTTCAAAACGTCGGAGCTTTACTTTGGCGTTATGGTACCTGGCCATTTTTCCTTGATAAAGCGCGATTCTTCGTGCTGCCCTTTCTCTTGCTTCATCCAGGAGATCAAGGTTCAAACGAAGCTGCCCTTCATTTTTCCCTTCTTTGTGGAAGGTCGTCCTTAGGGTGGTTAGCCCAATTTCGACGGGGATGACAGCCTCCGTGCCATAGGTGAGCTTGAAGGGAGTTTCCTTTGTTGGGGTTCTGACGGTTGTTCGGTATGCCCACAGCACGCTTGGAAGCTCTTCCACCCACATGCTCTTTGCCCCCTCAAGCCGGGTCTTAATCTGTTTGAGTAAGGTCCGGTTTGTAACTTCGACTTGGCCGTTTGCTTGTGGATGTCTGGGGGAGGAATAGTGGTTTCTTATGTTCAGTTGAGCACATAATTCCCTGAAGGGTCCATTATCAAATTGCTTCCCATTGTCGGAAATCAGGACTCGTGGGATCCCAAATCGACAGATGACGGCCTTCCAGACGAAAGACTTGACGTTCTTTTCTGAAATTGTTGCCAAGGGTTCCGCCTCCACCCATTTAGTAAAGTAATCAATCGCAACCACTAAGAATTTTGCTTGTTTTGTTCCAACCGGAAAGGGACCCATAATATCTAGCCCCCATTGTGCAAAAGGCCATGGTGAGGTTATGGGTGTGAATTCCTCCGGTGGCACCCTCGGGACATTGGCGAAGCGTTGGCACTTGTCGCAGGCCTTCACAAATTGGGTGGCATCATGTAGAAGGGACGGCCAATAATAGCCTGCCCTTGTGAGTTTGTGTGCCAAAGATCTTGCCCCTGAATGATTCCCACAAACCCCTTCATTGACTTCCCTGATGACGTAAGTCGCTTCTTCTGGTGACAAACACCTTAGGTGAGGTCGTGAAAAACCCATCTTGTAAAGGATGCCCCCTAGCAACTGGAAGCGAGAGGCACGTATTCAGAGTTTGTGTGCTTCTGCCCTATCTGCAGAAAGGGTCCCTTCTTTGAGGTATCGGATTATGGGCAACATCCACGTCGTAGTGAATGAGATAGGATTTATTGTTTCTCCCTCTGTAGACGGTCTTCCTTGGATCTCGACGAAGCCATCTATTTCCACTCCTGAAGACGCCAACCTAGCTAGACGGTCGGCGGCTTCATTTTCTTCTCTTGGAATCTGACATAATTCCACCTTCTTGAACTGTGTTAGTAGGTTCTTGATGACCGTCAAATATCTCTTCATTCTATCTTCCTTAGCTTCATACTCCCCTTTGACTTGCCCTACAATTAACTGCGAATCGCTTTTGACGGTCAGGTTCTCGATTCCCATACTCTTGGATAATTTTAGTCCGGCTAGAAGGGCTTCATACTCCGCTTCGTTGTTGGTGGCGCGGAAACGTAGCTGAAGCGCATATTCGAATTTGTCTTTCTCAGGGGAGACAAGGACGACTCCAGCCCCGCTCATTTCCTTGGTAGATGACCCGTCTATATTTACCGTCCAGGCCTTTCCTTCTTCCAAGTCTTCTTCATCCTTCCATGGTTGAGTGAATTCTGCGATAAAATCAGCCAAGGCTTGGGCCTTTATTGCAGTTCGTGGATGGTAGTCGATATGAAACTCACTCATTTCTATGGACCACTGTACTAGTCTCCCGGCCGCATCTGGCTTATTCATGGCCTTCCTGAGGGGGTAATCAGTCAAAACTACTATGGGATGGGATTGGAAATACGGTCTGAGCTTTCTAGACGCGATCAATAAAGCAAAAGCCAATTTTTCCATATTTGAATATCTTTCTTCAGCTCCCCTCAAGGCCCTACTGGTGTAGTAGACATGCTTTTGAACGCGTTCTTCCTCACGAATTAGTGCGGAACTGACCGCGGAGGCTGACACAGCCAAGTACAAATATAATTCCTCACCCGTCTGGGAAGGGCTGAGTAACGGTGGGGAGGATAAATAGGCCTTCAATTCCTCAAACGCCTTCTGGCATTCTTCTGTCCATTGGAAGGCCTTCCTGAGAGTTCTAAAGAAGGGAAGACATTTGTCCGTAGATCTTGAAACGAACCTATTCAGAGCGGCTGCTTTCCCTATCAAGCTCTAGACCTCCTTGACGGTCTTCGGAGGGCTCATATCTAGGATGGCCTTGATTTTATCTGGATTGGCTTCTATGCCGCGCTGCGATACCATAAAACCCAGAAATTTGCCGGAGGAGACCCCGAACACACACTTTGCGGGGTTCAGCTTCATGTTATACCTTCTTAGAGTCTGGAAGGTTTCTATTAAGTCACTGAGATGGTCTTCATCTTTTTTGCTCTTTACCAACATGTCATCCACGTATACTTCCACGTTTCTCCCTATTTGATCATAGAACATCTTGTTTACCAGTCTCTGGTAGGTGGCTCCAGCATTTTTGAGGCCGAAGGGCATTATCTTGTAGCAAAAAAGGCCTCGGCTTGTGATGAAGGCCGTCTTCTCTTGGTCCCCTTCTGTCATCTGAATCTAGTTGTAGCCAGAGAAGGCGTCCATGAAGCTGAGTAACTTGTGTCCAGCCGTGGAATCCACTAGTTGATCTATTCGTGGAAGGGGATAGCTGTCTTTGGGACACGCTTTGTTTAAATCTGTGAAATCGACATACATTCACCATTTCCCCGTGGATTTCTTGACCATTACCACATTGGCGAGCCATTCCGGGTAATAAACCTCCCTTATGAAGCCCGCCTTCAACAATTTGTCAACTTCTTCCATCACAGCAGTGTTTCTTTCCGAGGCGAAGACCCGTCTCTTCTGCTTGACGGGGGGTGTGGAAGGGTTGACATTCAGTTTGTGGGAAATTACTTCAGTGCTAATACCAGGCATGTCGTCATGGCTCCATGCAAAGACATCTGCATTCTCCCTTAAGAAACTTACTACCGAAGCTCGTATTTCTTTTGCCATAGAAGTTCCTATCCTTGTTGTCTTCTTTTCATCGCCTTCTATCAATACGATCTCCTCTAATTCTTCGGTTGGTTCAGCAATGTTTTGCCGTTCTTCCACGATCAGCGTTTGGTGGACCTGCTCCGCATTGACAGTAGTTAAATAACATTCTCTGGCCATTGCTTGATCTCCCTTCATCTCCCCTATTCCATTTTCGGTTGGAAAGCGAACTAGAAGGTGGTATGTGGAAGTGACAGCTCGAAGGCGATTCAGAGTAGGGCGTCCAATTATCACGTTATAGGCAGAAGGGCAATCTACTACTAAGAAATTCACCTTTTTTATAGCTTGCTCTGGATGAGTACCTGCTATGATTTGGAGGGTGACCATTCCAAGGGGATAGATACTGGTTCCTGCAAATCCGACCAAAGGGGTTTCGATGGGTTGCAGCTGATCCTTATCAATTTTCATTTGCTGGAAGGCCGTCAAATATATGATGTCCGCAGAGCTGCCATTGTCAATCAAAACCCGTCTGGTGGAATAGCCAGCAATCTCCATTGTGACAACCAATGCGTCATCATGGGGGTGGAAGACTTTGCAGGCGTCTTCTTCTGTAAATGTAATAGGAAGGTCTTCCACCCTCGGTTTCTTGTTGCTTTTCTGCGTGACGAGCACATTATGTATTTGGCGAGCGTAAGCCTTTCGTGAGGAGCGGGAGGTTCCGCCTGCTGCCATTCCTCCGGTGATCACGTGAATTTCTCCTAGTGGGGGTCTTGGAAGCGCTTCCCCTGAAGGTCGTTGTTGACGGGCTCCCTGGGGACGGCCTTCTCTCTGACCTTTTTCAATAAATCTCTGCAACTTTCCTTGCTTGATCAGTTCCTCGATTTGTCTCTTCAGGTCATAGCAGTCTTTTGTGTTGTGGCCGTGGTCTCTATGAAAACGGCAGTACTTGTCTCTCGGCCTTTTATCGGGGTCCGTCAACAGCTTCCCTGGCCATTTCAAAGCCGGGTCATTCCTTATTTGCATGAAGATGTGGTCTACAGGAGCGTTGAGAGGAGTAAAGCGGTTGAACCTCTCATTAAATCCCCATCCACTCCTATCCTCTTGCCTCCTGTTTCTGTTCCTCTGTGCTTTGGGCCTTGTCTCATGGGGCTCCGCTGGACGGTCTGCATGATCTCCTTTCCTCTTCTTTCCGATGGCCTGATCACGAGCTAGAAGGGCTTCCTCCCCATTCATGTACCGTTGAGCCTCATACATCATCTCCGTCATGGTGCTCGGGGGATCTTTATAGACGGAGAATAGGAAATCTCCTGATTGAAGGCCAGAAATGAACGCTGTCAACACCACCTTGTCGTCTGCCTCGTCAACCAGCAATGTTTCTTTGTTGAACCTGGTGAGGTAAGATCTCAAGGTTTCCCCTTCTTTCTGCTTGACGTTCAGGAGGTGTGTGGTAGGTCGTCCATACCGTTGTCCACCGATGAAGTGGTTGAAAAACAAGCGACTAAGTTGAGCAAAGGATCCTACTGAGCCAGGCATTAATTTTTTAAACCATATCCTTGCGGGACCCTTAAGGGTGGTTGGAAAAGCACGGCACATAATCTCGTCTGGGACCCCTTGAAGGCACATCACGGTCTTGAAGGACTCGAAGTGGTAGAGGGGATCTTTCGATCTGTCAAAGATCTCCAAGGAAGGCATTCTAAACTTAGATGGCAGAGGAAAAGAGATTACCGTTTCCGTGAAGGGTGAATCCGTTCCCTGGACAAGGTCGTCGATATTTTTCGTTGCTCGTCCTTTAAATTCGTCCTTCATCTCCCCCATCTGTGCCCTCATCGCTTTTATCTCTTGTTCCCACTTGGCCAATGACTGTTCAACGGTTATTCTCGTATTCTCGCCCTTCGTCTCACCTTCTTGTTCTTGCTGTTCTTGTCGTTGTTCTTGCTGACGCTCTTGCCGAGACTCAGCATCACCTCTTTCCTTGTTCTTTCCCTTGTCTTTTTCCTTCTGCTTCTCAGTCTCGTGTTGCAGGAGTCTCTGATTGAGGATCTGGTTCTGCCGTGTAAGTTCCTGAAGGTTGGCAGTGAGATCTCGCACTTGTCTCTCCATCTCCGCCACTTCTGGAGGTTGGCTACTGGAAGGGAGGGCTTGAGCGTGGATTTCCATCGATCGCGTCCTGACCATGCAGTCCTTTTGTATTGGTGCGGTGAAAGGCAAAAACGAGCGTTTCCCACAGACGGCGCCAACTGATGTTGCTGTGAAATCAGTGGACGGCAGTTAGTCAAGCCGCGAGCTGGAAGACCTGCAAGAGACAAGAGAGTGATCGGAGTGGGCACCGGTTTGGGGCCAGCCTAGGAGGCTCCGATGCTTTTGTTAGTCGGAGTTTTCCCAGGAAAAATCAGTGAGAGTCTAGTCTCGTGTTTTAGTGTACTGTTCCTGCTGAGAATAGGAGAGAGAAGAATTTCTTATACCTTCTGGTCTGACCACGTGGCCTTCTAAGGTCCGTCGGATCTGAAGACACGTGGTGAGCTGGTGACCCTCCATCTGGAAGGCCGTTACCCTTTCTGAAGCGTAGTGCTGAGTGGTGTCGTGGGGCGTCAACCCCCTAAGTTCGCGTTGGGGAACATCTGTGTGTGGCATGCGACCAGCTGGAGGAGTTGTCTCGGTGGATTCCCGAAGAAGATAAGTGATGAGTCATAACCAGATGACTGGAGGGTTGTTCGAGGATGGAAGGGTGTCAGTCGTTCTGGGGGACGTGAAGGCCTTCCTCCTGACGTTGAAGGGCGTCACTCCTTTCTTGGGAGAGTTAGAGAAATATCCCCTTCAGTAGCCATGATTATTGAGCTCTGAATTTATCCGGTTGGTGGAATTGAAATAGAAATAAATGGAACTCAATATGCTTTTTAAGTTATGTCGTAACTTCACATGTTGGGACTTTGGGGACGGAAGCAAATTGTCAACAACCGTGTATTAAATCTTGAATATAACAAATATGGAAGACTTTAGTTAGGTCAAAGTTTTTTGTTATTTGAATAAAGGACTTGACTGAGTGACTCTCTCAGAAAAATAAAAATAAAAATAAATGACTTGACATTGTATCAAACTTATTAATATCTTAACATAATGGTAAAGGTTAATCATCATATAAACGACACCATAGATTTAAATCCAACAGTATATGTAAAGAGTAAAACTTAGGTACAGTTTCTTAAGTTAGGTACATTAGATTCTCTAATTGAATTCAAACACATGGTTGCATTAACTAATGAAACACAAACAATATTATCTTTTCCAAGAATATTTAAATTCAATGTATTTAAATTCAACTAGGAACCTAATGTACTTGACCTAAGGAACTGTACCTAAGTTTTACCCATATGTAAATAGATTCTTCACGTAACCTTTTTTTTTTTTTTAACAATGTTTCCAAAAAAATTTCAAGCACTTGATCAAGTATTGGACATGGTTTTAGTTTAGGGGGACAAGACCAAAAGACAAAGTAGAATTAAAATATATGACTCAAAAAGTTTTTATTAATAGGACAAATTACACTTTTCCTCCTTTAACTATAGGATCAACTTCAATCCCCCACTAAACTATAAAATCGAGTAATGCCTCCCTCCCCCGATCTATTGGTAATATGCAAATTTCCTCTGTCATTACTAAATTATGTTAGATTTAACTATTTTAATGGAATACCCATTTTATCCTTAAGAACAAAAAAAAAAAAAAAATTTACAACTACACTGTTTGTCTCTCTCTCTCTCTCTCTCTCTCTGAATCTCATTTCTCTCTCAAACTCAGCCATGTATTCTCACCTATCTCTCTGAATCTCGTCATGTGGGTCTTGTGGCCGTCTCGATTGAAGCTTCAAGAAGTTTCGTGCTCCAGTAAGCTTCTTGTTACATATCGAGGGTTCAAAATCGGGTCCAGACTAGCATTGGCCTTGCCATCGGGTTTGGATCTTGGCAAACCCGAAACGTCGAAACCATTCGACCCGGGCTAGACCCCAAGGTTTAAAACCCCAATGATAATGTTGTGAGAGGCTTGGTTGACAACTAAGTGTTGTGTCTAAACTTAGAGTTGAGGCTAAGGAACTCGTGGGTGCGAGTGGTGTGGAGGGTATAAACAAAGTCTTCGTAAACACTGAGAACCGAGTCGGATCAACGAAGTGAGTTAGATTGGTTCGAGTAGAGTGAGGCAGCAAAGCCATGCTAAGTGTTGGTGTATATGTTGAGGAGAGAGAAGTTAAAGAGGGATTGGAGCTGAACAGAGTACCAATCCGGGCTTGTCATCTCTTTTCCAGTTGCCACTCTTTTTTCATATCCAAATTCATTATTTGTGAAATTATTATGAGGAGTATTATATAATTTCGGATTATGGATGGCTAAATGTATTTTATTATGAGGAGTATTATATAATTCCGGATTATGGATGGCTAAATGTATTGAAATAATTTTGAATTACTTGCTAATGTTGATCATGAAAAATCACTTGGTTTCCATAAGCTAATTGTTGCAATTAAACAACTTGTACAAGATCAGGTTTTATTTATTTTTTAATTGTTTAACTTGATCCGGATGAAAAAAGAAAGAAAGAAAGAAAAAGGTATTCAATGTTTGCGAAGGGTTGAATGGCCATCTCAGTAAGAATGATGGATAATTTACACACACAAAAATCGTCCTGTTATGAATTTTTTTTTTTAACATAATTTGGTAACAACTGGGAGTAATTTGCATATTACCAATAGATCATGGGAGACATTGCTCAGTTTTATAGTTTAGTAATGGATTACACACAAAAGTTAATCATAATTTGAATTGGAAATTAATTACTTTAATCTCACGATTTTCTCTATCAATTTATTGATAGAGTAACCAATCTCATTATTATTTTTTTCTTCCTGTTTTCAATGTCTTGATTTTGTTTTCAATGATATGGAAAATAAATAATACTACGTTTTCAATGACATGGAAACTAAATTATACTTTCCAACCGTCTTCCCCTTGTGGACATATTTAGTTCTGCTGTCTTTTTCTTTGGGAAATTTTCACTGATAAATTATTGATGCCTGAATGACCCTAAAGGTAGTGGACCAGACCACTGACTTTTCATTATTTCCGGATAACGTAACGTGAAATCCTTACATACCCTTTTCTAGGGGTGAAAAAGTTGTTTGTAGCAAACTTAATTTTTATAAGGAATGATCACCAATTTGTTTTAAGGAAACAAATAATTATTTCAAGGTACTTACAAGTTTCGAATTAAATATGCAATCTGATTTCAAACTAAAAAAAAGGCTTAGAATTGCCTCTATAAGAGAACTTTTGTGAATAATGCCAAACTAAGTAATGAAGATGAAAAGTAAAAATCAATAGTTAACAATAACAAGAACTTGAAGTGAAAATCTAATATATTTGGGTAAATTACACACCTCCTTCTTTTGGAAAAATTAGACTCTTTTTTTTTTTTTGAGTAGAAGATAGAAATTTTATTGAAAAATGAAATAATACAACCAGTAAGGATTTCTCACAAAGGAGAAAAAAATCTCAACAGACCAAGCATGGGTTGGGCCGTATTCACTAGCTGAAAGACATGTGTAGAAAAACACAAACCATAGAATAGTGGGCAACAAACAAAAACTACCAGAATACCCAAACAGAAATATGGAAAAACAAAAGATAGGTTCTACAAACACAGTGACGTCTTTGCTTGTTTGAAATCACGCACAATAGATAGGCCGTTCGACAGAATCAACGTAGGAGGGAGTTGGCAGTCCTCATAGACCATTTTATTCCGAGCATTCCATATAGACCACACCACCGCTGCCCACTCTGCTAGAGCATCCGAAGAAAAATTCTTAAAGATCCATTGCATGAAACCTGAGAATTCCTCTGCCTGATTCGAAATCTTTTGGACCCGACCCTGGACTAGAGCCCATGTATTTTGAGCCAAAGGGCACTGCTAAAGAGCATGAATTGTCGTATCTTCGTCTTGCTTACAGTTTACACAGTAAGGGTTGTTATTGATCTTACGCCGATAAAGGTTGAAAAAAGTAGGAAGAGACTTATGATACGCATGCCACAAAAAGTGTTTTATCTTCCCTGGAATGGCCAGCTTCCATGTCTTCTTCCAAAACCAGCAAAGACCCTGAACATTCGAACATTCACCGCTAAAAGAGCCCCGTTTCTCACTTTCCAACAGCACATAGGCCGATTGGACAGTAAAAAAGCCCGTCTTCGTCCTTGACCAGATCGGCAGAGGGGTTCGACCATTGTCAGAACTCCGCCAAGATAGACCTTTTAGGATAACCTCTCTGCCTAATAGAATACTCTGCCATAAGAACGATGGGTTATTTCCCAAAGTTGCTTCCATGATAGAGCAGTTCGGGAAGTACCGCGCTTTGAAGACTCTGTAAAATAGAGATTAAGGATTCTGAAGGAGTCTCCAACACTGCTTTGCCAGCAAAGCCATATTGAACATATGCAAGTTTCTGAATCCTAATCCTCCATCAGGTTTGGCAGTGCACAATTTATCCCAACGAATCCAATAGAGCTTTCTTTCTTCATTTTTCTGCCCCCACCAGTAACGTGCAATCAAACTGTTGATCTTCTCACACCATGTCTTTGGAAGTTCGAAACAATTCATGGCATAAGTTGGGATGGCTTGGGCCATTGCTTTAATGAGAATCTCGCGACCTACCCTTGAGAGAAATTTCTCCTTCCAACCCCTGTAACCGCTACACAATTCTCGCCCTTAGGCTATGAAAGATTGATTTTTTGGATCGCCCGATCATAGCTGGTAGGCCTAAGTATTTGTCAAAATTAGAAACATCACGAGAACCCCAAAAATCTTCGATTGATGAACGGATGGCCTGAGGGGTATTTGTACTAAAAAATATTGCCGTCTTTTCTCGGTTTATTTTCTAGCCTAAGCTTGGTTCATACAGATTGAGAATATCCATGAACCTTTCACTATCAGCAATAGTTGCATGGCCAAAGAGGAGGTTGTCGTCGGCAAAAAATAAATGAGAAACCCAAGGCCCTCCACGGCTCGTTCGGATTCCTCTCAACCTACCCGATATGCTTGCCTGTCTAAGCATAGCGGAGAGGCCTTCTGCACAAAGGAGGAACAAATAAGGCAAGAGAGGGTCCCCTTGCCTTATTCCATGGGAAGGAATAATATAGCCTTTAGGAACCCCATCCAACAATACAGAATACTGAACTGTACGAACACAAGACATTATAACGAAAACCCATTGATCATCAAAACCTAGCTTCCGCATAATGGCTTCTAGGAAATCCCATTCAACACGATCATAGGCTTTACTCATATCCAGTTTCAAAGCCATTTCCCCTCTTTTCCCTTTTCGCTTACCCTTCAATTTGTGAATAATCTCAAAAGCAACCGAAACATTATCAGTAATAAGTCTCCCAGGCACAAAAGCGCTCTGAGAGTCAGAAATAGTCAAGGGGAGCACAGTCTTCAATCTATTGGCTAAAACCTTTGAGATAATTTTGTAGATCACATTGAATAGACTTATGGGACGATAATCACTCATGTGTTCAGGATTTTTCTTTTTTAGGATCAGGTAGATATGAGTGAGATTAATTTTACGAAGTATCCTGGTAGAATTAAGAGCAGACAAAATAGCAGTGGATACACTAGGCCCAATTACATGCCAAAACTTTTGAAAGAAAAAGCTAGTCATACCGTCTGGACCTGGTGCCTTGGAAGGATGCATTTGGAAAAGTGCCACCCTAACCTCATCAGCAGAGAAAGGAAGCAACAGCTTTCGGTTTGCATCTTGAGAAACAGTGCTGTCCACAGCCATGAGAGTCTTATTGATCCGAGCAGGTTGTGAAGAGGCAAATAACCTCTCAAAATAATCCACTACTACGGATTCTATTTGTTGGTCTGATGTGCACCACTCACTGTGATCATTTAGGATACCCGCCATATTGTTTGTTCGTCTTCGTTGTTGAGCATAGTTGTGGAAGAATTTTGTGTTACAGTCACCTGCTGCCAACCACGTCATACTAGAACATTGCCTCCAATGTAACTCTTCACTTAATAACAGCCTGTTAATTTCCGATTTAGTTGCGGCAATAGCTGAGTTATTAACACTTGAGACATTACCTTCAATCAGATGAACTAAGCTTTGAGTTTTATCTTGGATTAAGCCATGGAATTCCCCAGAAATCCCTTTATACCAATTGAAGAGTCGTTCACGGCACATTTTTATTTTCTCACACACAATATACATGGGACTCCCTTGCAAAGCATCATTGGCCCAAACCTCCCTTACTATCAATTCGCATTCAGGATAAAGAGCGCACTTCTCTTCAAACTTTCGGGGGCGCCGTTTGGGACGATAACAACTAGAACTAACATCCATCTAGAGTAGTAGAGGGACATGGTCGGAGTGGGAACAAAGAACATGGCTGACTGAGCTAAGATTGAAGCATTCAAGCCAAGAAGCCGTGGCCAGCGCACGGTCCAATCTTTTTTGAACAAACCCCTCCCCATTACAGTGATTGTCCTAGGTGAATGGAACTCCACGGAAACCCATATCAAGCAAACCGCAGCTGTTAACCACTTCATTGAAATCTTCCATTCTGCCATACATACCCAGGACCTCTCCCGTACGCTCATCCACAAACAGAATTTCATTGAAATCTCCCATGCAGAGCCTTGGTAATTGATCCATCCCATTGAGCTTATTCAATAGAGCCCAAGATTCACGGTGGCGATGACCTTCCGGATGGCCATAGAAACCAGTAAATCTCCATAGCTGACTTGGAAGCACCTGAACATGAGCTTCTATATGATTCTGAGTATAGTTCTGAATAGTTAACTCCACTGGATCATTCCACAACAGTGCCAAGCCACCACTACTCCCTCGACTTAGAACTGTAAAACAAAATTTAAAATGTAACTCAACACGCAAAACCTCCATTTTCTTACCATCTAGTTTTGTCTCCATCAAAAACAAAACTTTGGGCCCTTGAACCTTCACCAAGTTGTGAAGAGCAAGAACTGCCGTCGGGTTCCCAAGCCCCCAACAGTTCCAACTTAAGATATTCATTGGGTGAGGCGGGGCTGAACACCAGCCTTCGCCAAATCCCCATCCAAAATTTACCTTGTAGAGCATTCAGTACCTTTTCCCTTCTTAACTTAACCATCACCACCTTTTTCCTCTTCAGACCATAAACCACCACGTTTTGTTCCTAACAATGATGAGAGAGACCCAACATTGAAGGTATGGTCTTTTGTGCGATTAATCCGCTTCCACATGCCATGAGACTCCCCCTGGACATCCACCTCATGTAAGCCAGCCGAATCCAGCCCTTGAGGAGTCTGGGAAGGTATGTTTTCTTTATCTTGTAAATGGGCCTTACTGATGGATTCGGACGGTTTCTTTTTATTTTTCTGTTTGGGCCTTCCTTGCATCAGTCCATTTTGATTAATGTCTTCCAAAATTACCCATTGACTCTTCCTTGCGCCAGCTGGCTGTTTATTTGCATGAAGATTCACAAGAGCGTTGATTACAAGATCCTGAGAATTTCCTGAGACACCATGCTCTAAAGGCATGGATTGATCAAACCCCTTATTCCCCGTCAATCCCGAAGAAAAAGGAGGAGAATTTAAAGCCAAATCAATCTCCCGAAGATGTTGTTCAAGATTGTCAACTGAGGATCGAAGAATTTCCGATGATTGCATGGTGGTTTCCTTTGATGTGTCGAGACCCAAACTGGGCCCTGCCATGTTAGCAGAAGCACCACTACTCGCCCTCGATACCGAAGGCACTTCTGGACATGGACCAAATGGCGTTGGTTGTGGCTACCCCCAACGTGGAACATTTGAACGGCCTTCAGCCCGGACCTCTATGCTGGGTGTCTCGCCTGAGAGTCCCCTTACTTCTAAGCCACATCACACAATCCTTTTCTGCATGAGTAAGAAGTCCACACCGATAGTAATAATTGGGTAAACGTTCATACTTAAAAGAGATCCACAATTCTGTCCCGTCAGCGCGACGAGCTTTCCGATCCCAGCATAGAGGTTTGAGAATGTCTAGCTTTACTCTTGCCCTCATACACCCTTCACGCCCACGTTCATCGTCGCTTTCCGTCACTTGCTCCACCATACCCAAGTTACCTGCCAGTGCTATAACAACTTCCTTGTTCATTCGACGCACTGGAAGGTTATACATTTGGACCCAAAAAGATACATATCTACATTCCATCTTCTCAATGGCCGTATCCGCCTCCACACGTTGGAAAGAAACCAAATGTTTTTCATACGACCACGGCTCCGACTGGAGCACTCACGCCATATCTGCTTCATCCTTAAACGTAAACACTACCATGTTATTTCCCATATCCCTTGCAGAGAAACCCTTAAAAGTCCTCCACAGAGGACGAAAAGTACGAACAATGGATTCAATATTGAGAACCCTGGTTGTCATAAATCTCGCAGCCAAGTAGAACTGGTTATCATCCTCTGTAGGACCAAAATCAAAAGGTGAAACTTCATTATCATAGAGAGAAAAAGTCTCCCACAAGCCTGATATGTCATCCTTAGTCTACACCAGTAGACCCACCCCAAGGAAAATATAGCTGGTAGAAGGAAAAAGAAGATAAGAACCAAGGTATATGAGACAAAAGACCCATCCTATCAGTAGAAGAGACTACAGAAGGGACTAAAACTTGTATGGAGACAAGGACCTAATTCTACTGATGGCTAGGGTTAGACAGGGTCGCACCTAGCGTCAGAGAAACTTTAGAGAAATTTTCAAGTTTTGTTTAGACTCGCTATACCTTATTTTAGAAAAATGACACTCCGATTCTAAATTTGCAAAATAATTAACACTCAGCCCCCTTTTTTTCTTTTTCTTTTTCCTTTTTTTTTTATTAATTTTTTTAACCAATGCATAACTAATAAGAGTTAAAAATAAAAATTATATTCAAATTATTTTAAATTTAAATGGGGAAAGTGACTATGCAGTAAATAAAATTAGTTCGAAGTGAATGAAAATAACTTGTTAAACTTAAGTCATTATACTAACATAAAATAGAATTGAAGTGAACTACAATATGGATCAAATTGCAAAAACAACTAGATACTTGCCTTAAAATTTATAAAGGAAATATTACATATATTATCTAAGGAATTTACAAGCATGTAACTCTTGAAACTAAAAAACGTATCGCCTAAGTAACTGATTCCCAAGCTTAAACTAATACTATTGATCTCTAGAATCTAATCTAAGCTCTCATTATGATCTCAAGTGGTCTTGATGTGCTCAGTATGTTGATGGTGCTTTTCTTGAGATAGGAAACACTTATTTATAATTTTATACTTGAAGGTATGACAATTAATGTGAGTTACTTTAATCCATGCGTTCTTCTTGTAGTCAATTGAGTTCCTTGTACTCAGGCTTGAATAACACATGTCCTTGCTTTGAATCAGATTTTCAAATTGCTGAGAAAATGCTCTCATGTTCATGAAACTTCCCGCAAAATAACTACCCACTTTGAAGTATCTGTCACAACTCACAATCTCAATGATTGAGCTTTCCCAATTAAAACTTAAATCAGTTTCAGGCCTAATTGATGGGCCACTTTAAATTATTTAACTAATCTGAGCCCAATTTACTTCAATCAAACCCAAAATATTTTAGAGTACCAACAAAACTATAGGAAAATTCGAAGATATATATGAGGGCCTGAGCTTCGCCAATTATATATAGTTATATACAAGCTTTTCTAGCATGTGTCCCTTATTTTACAGCCTCGCTAAAGAAAATCTTTAGCTTGGTGGCAATTCATGTTACTTTCTCACTGGACTTACCCCTGCCCCCCTTTCTTCTTCTTTTATTTTATTTTTTTTGGGCCGTGGACTTCAGTTTATAGTTTTAGGATTCTAATCAAGCTTGGTGGCTTATGGTTGAAAACCTATGGTCTATGCATGTGTTTTGAGTAGAAAAAGAACCAAAATAGTAATAATGGATAACATTTTCTTTCTATTGCGACCACTTGAGAGAGAATAAGATTTTCTTATTTGACCTTTTTTATTTTTATTTTTTATTTTTTGCTATTAAATTGATATTTGAGAGAGAATACCGTTAGAATGTAAGTCCAATGGATCTTAGGCCCAATATATTGTCTTGTAGAGCACTCTTATTACTTGTGTAGTACTCACACCTCTGCCTATATAAAGGCTCTCTCTTGTACTATATTATTCACATAATACAATACACAGACTTTCAGTCTTTAACATGGTATCAGAACTAAGACTCTTTAACATGGTATTAGAGCTAAGGCTCTAATTTTGTGCAGTTCTAAGCTCTTATAGGCGTTATTTTGCAACCCCAGCTATCTCCGGCACCGCCCCCGTCCGAAATCCAGTCGTCGCGCTGCTAAGAAGCTAATTCATCGCCAAAAGGACCCACTGCCACCCTCGGACTTGCCGTTCCTGAACTCTGATCACAACACCGCCGGTAACATTGGAAAGCACTCGAGCCACTGGACTCAATGGCCCAAAAAACGGCGGATTCCGACACTAAACGTGCCCTCACACACCACCTGAAGTTTCGATGCGCCGTCACTCTCCTACACGCGCCAGGACTTCCTCGTTGCCATGTGTCACGCCTCTAGGCCGCCACGTCAGCCCTAGACACATCATTGCCACGTCAGACCTAGCGTTGACCGTTGATTTTGACTAGTGTTGACCATTGACTTTGACCAGTGTTGATCGTTGACTTTTTCCGTTGACTGGCATTGACTTTTCGACAGTTGACTTTTCTAGAGTTGACTTTTTGCAACCTAGATGCTTCCTACCCAGTTTTTCATGCTGATTTCATTTTTGTGGCCTATTTTTGCAGTTGAGGTTTCATTATGACTCAAAGTGAAATTTCTAAACCCATTCACATCATTCTTGATGGGGATAACTACTTTTTTGGGGCTTAAGGTATGTGTAGCTTTCTCAAAGGTCGCAAGCTATGGCTTTATGTGACCAGACAACGTCACCCTCCTAAACAACAAAAAGACGAAACTAAAGATGTCTTCGCCCTTCTACTGAGTCAGTTAATCCCATCTTCGACGAGTCTCCTCCTGCTGATCCCACATCTGATGAGTCTCCTACAGCCGATCTTACCTTCAACGAGTCTTCTCTCTCTGCCCCTACTATGAATCCTGTCAACACTACTACTCCTGAGCCCTGTCACTCTCATCTCATCTTTGTGACTTTCACTACTTTTCTGCCTTTGGTCCCTTACATGAACCTCACACCTTTCGTGAGGCCTCCTCTGACCCTTTATGGCAGCAAACTATGAAAGAAGAATTGGATGCATTGCTTAAGACAGGTACTTGGGATCTGGTTGATTTGCCAGCTGGTAAATCTGCTATGGGTTGCAAGTGGGTGTACAAGATCAAGACTTAATTAGATGGTACTGTTGATCGCTACAAGGCTTGTCTCGTTGCCAAGGGATTCACTCAAGAGTATAGCATTAACTATAAGGAGACATTTGCCCCGGTGGCTCGCCTTTCCTATGTTTATACACTTATCGTAATTTCTGCTTCCCCATGTTGGCCACTTTTTTAGATGGATGTGAAGAATGCCTTTCTTAATGGAGAACAAATTGAGGAAGTCTACATGCAGGTCCCTCCTGGTTTCTCCCATCTGTCGACACTGGGGAAAAATTGCTAACTACTACTGAGTTGTGTCTTTTTCCTTGATCCCGACCCCTATTTGGCGAGTCAATCTCTTTCTTTTTCATTTCGAGATATGTTGTGTCTGTGTGTGCGGGAACACATGTGTGTGTGTATGTGAGCACAAATTTGGAGTTGCCACCAATCATGGGAAATTTAAGGTGTGATTGGGCATCTATGTCTAACAGATTTTATCTTGTTTAAACATTCTAAAGAAAATGGTTTTGAACCAGAGATGGGTTTGGGGATTTGCTTATGCGTGGGGAAGGTATTAGGCACCCCACGACATCTGTTTAAGAAACGGTTACCTCCCTTCTAGTGTTCCCTTTAATTTGCTAAGCCTAGGTTTGTTGGTTTTAATTATGTACAAATGTCTCAATTTCCATTATGCAATATACCAAGAATGGCAAATGCAATACGACTTCATTCGGTTTTGATTAGACTCTTTATTTCACTTTCCCTCATCTTTGTATTTTTTAAATTCCAAGCAGTTCAATGGTAGGATGCACTTAAAATCCTAACATCAAATGCCGTGGCAAACAATTATGTTTTTTTGTACCATATTCGGGATCTCTTTACCCTTGATTCCAAGGGTAAAGTGGTCCATCAAATGGCAGGGTTTTGGATGATTAATTCACACTTTGGGAAATTTTAGACCATGATCTCATGGGAGTTAGAACATGTAGAATCCCTTACAATGTATCTACAGCCAGCCACATCGACGCGTAAGGGACTCATACCATGGTGTCCCAATGCCAGGTCAAGCCGTAGTTCTTGGGTTGCACCAATTTCGTTTATAACATCCACATTACCATGTTTACTCTTTTTAAAGTTTTCATGGCAAAGTGTATTTTAATCACATTTATATAAAAGCAAATAAACACTAAAATAGGTAATCACGACATATTTGCAGCACATAAATTACTAAAAATAATTCCAACAAGTGATCACGGCATGTTTACAACACATAAATCATTAAAACAACAAGTATGGAATGATCATGGCATGTTTGCAGCACATTAATCATAAAAAAACAGTTCAAATGAGTAATCACGGTATGTTTGCAACACATAAATTACTAAAACACGAGTGTGGGATGATCATGGCATGTTTGCAGCACATTAATCATAAGTATGAGATGAATGCATTATGGCAGGAATAACAAGTATAATCATGACGTGCCTTTTGGGATTACACGAAGGATTAGTGCTATTGAAAGACTTACCTAATCCCTCGAGACCGAATATGACTTATATGAGTGAAAGAATCATTTTTAAAAGAATGTTGGGAATTTTACGAGTCCAATACCTCATGGATTTATATGGAGTTTAGTGCTATTGAAAGACTTACCTAAACCTCCCATACCGGTCAGGATTTTCATGCCCAAATCAAAGTGGAAAAATAGACAATATTTACGATAACGTAGTAAATGACGGAATTTAAAGCAAAGGATTTTCGTGAGTCCAATGCCTTATGGAATTATGTGGTTGTTAATGTCTTATAAAGGTCTTACATAATCCACCACGACCAATCAGGATCTTCACGCCCAAATCACAAGGGAAAAAGGGAGAGAAATAAACAATATTCACAACGTAATAAATAATAAAATGACGGCAATAAATAAATTTAAAGCGTGATGGAAAGCAATAAATGTATTTAAGCATAAATGGAGTTTAAAGCAAGGGATTTTCGTGGGTCCAATGCCTTATGGAATTACGTGGTTGTTAATGCCATTTTAATTTGGAAGGGGAGTGTCATTTTTCCAAAATATGTATAGAGTCTAGATTCTTGAAAGAAAGGGGTGTCAGTATAATCAAAATATTTCTAAGACCAAAGTGACAATGATCTAAAAATCGAAGTGAATGAAAATAACTTGTTAAACTTAATCATTATACTCATAAAATAGAATGAAGTTCAATATGTCAAATTGCAAAAAAAAGATACTTCTTAAAATTTATAAAGAAATATTCATATATTATCTAAGGAATTTACAAGCATGTAACTCCTAAAACTAAAAAACGTACCTAAGTAACTGATTCAAGCTTAAACCTATTGATCTTAGAATTTTTTCATTTTTTTTTTTTCAGTATTTTGGTGCTTTTCTTGAGATGGAAACACTTATTTATAATTTTTACCTGAAGGTATGACAATTAATGTGAGTTACTTTATAATGCGTTCTTCTTGTAGTCAATTAGTTCCTTGTACTCAGGTGAATAAAATCCTTACATGAGAAAACCCATGTTTGAAACTTCCCGCAAAATTACCCACTAGGTCACAACTCACAATCTCAAGTGCTTTCCCAATTAAAACTTAAAAAGCCTAATTTGCCACTTTAAATTATTTAACTTTGCCCAATTTACTTCAATCAAACCCAAAATATTTTAGCAAACGAAGATATATTAGGGCCTGATTCGCCAATTTATAAGTTATATACAAGCTTTTCTAATGTCCCTTATCACCTAAAGAAAAATTGGCAATTCATGTTACTTTCTCACTGGACTTACCCCTGCCCCCCTTTCTTCTTCTTTTATTTTATTTTTTTTTGGGTCCGTGGACTTCAGTTTATAGTTTTAGGATTCTAATCAAGCTTGGTGGCTTATGGTTGAAAACCTATGGTCTATGCATGTGTTTTGAGTAGAAAAAGAACCAAAATAGTAATAATGGATAACATTTTCTTTCTATTGGGACCACTTGAGAGAGAATAAGATTTTATTATATGACCCTTTTTTTTTTTGCTATTAAATTGATATTTGAGAGAGAATACTGTTAGAATATAAGCCCAATGGATCTTAGGCCCAATATATTATCTTGTAGAGCACTCTTATTACTTATGCAGTACTCACACCTCTGCCTATATAAGGCTCTCTCTTGTACTATATTATTCACATAATACAATACACAGACTTTTTGTCTTTAACATGGTATCAGAGCTAAGGCTCTAATTTTGTGCAGTTCTAAGCCCTTATAGGCGTTATTTCGTAGCCCCAGCTATCTCCGGCACTGCCCCTATCTGAAATCCAGTCGTTGCGCTGCTAAGAAGCTGATTCATTGCCAAAAGGACCCACTGCCACCCTCGGACATGCCGTTCTCGGACTCTGATCACGACACCGCCAGTACTGTTGGAAAGCTCTCAAGACACTGGACTCAACGGCACAAAAAATGGTGGATTCTGACACCGGACGCGCCCTCATGCACCGCTTGAAATTTCGATGTGCCGTCACTTTCCTACACGTGCCCCCATGTGCTAGGACTTCCTCATTGCCACATGTCACACCTCTAGGCCACCACGTTAGCCTTAGACACGTCATTGCCACGTCAGCCCTAGCGTTGACCGTTGACTTTGACCAGTGTTGATCATTGACTTTTTTCGTTGACCGGCGTTGACTTTTCGATAGTTGTCTTTTTCTAGAGTTGACTTTTTGCGACCTAGGTGCTTCCTACCCAATTTTTCGTGCTAATCTCATTTTTGTGGTCTATTTTTGCAATTGAGGTTTATTATGACTCAAAGTGAAATTTCTAAACCCATTCACGTCATTCTTGATGGGGATAACTACTCTTTTTGGGCTCAAGGTATGTGTAGCTGTCTCAAAGGTCGCAAGTTGTGGCTTTATGTGACCGGACAACATCACCCTCCTAAACAACAAAAGGACGAAACTGAAGATGCCTTCGCTCTTTTGTTGAGTCAGTTAATCCCATATTCGACGAGTCTCCTCCTGCTGATCCCACATCTGATGAGTCTCCTACAGCCGATCCTACCTTCGACGAATCTTCTCTCTTTGCCCCTACTGTGAATCCTGCCAACACTACTGCTCCTGAGCCCTGTCGCTCTCATTGGGTAAGTACTCTTCCCTCTCATCTTCGTGACTTTCACTGCTTTTCTGCCTTTGTCACCTTACATGAACCTCACCTTTTCGTGAGGCCTCCTCTAACCCTTTATAGCATCAAGCTATGAAAGAAGAATTGGATGCATTGCTTAAGACAGGTACTTGGGATCTGGTTGATTTGCTAGTTGGTAAATCTGCTATTGGTTGCATGTGGGTGTACAAGATCAAGACTCGATCAGATAGTACTGTTGATCGCTACAAGGCTTGTCTCGTTGCCAAGGGATTCACTCAAGAGTATGGCATTGACTATGAGGAGACATTTGCCCCGGTGGCTCGCCTTTCCTCTGTTCGTACATTTATCGCAGTTTCTCCTTCCCGACATTGGCCACTTTTTCAAATGGATGTGAAGAATGCCTTTCTTAATGGAAAACTAACTGAGGAAGTCTACATGTAGCTCCCTCCTGGTTTCTCCCATCCTCCAGGCTTTTCTCACAAAGTGTGTCGCTTACATTGGGCACTATATGGTCTTAAGCAAGCTCCACGAGCTTGGTTTGCCAAGTTCAGCTCTACTATTTCTCAGCATGGTTTTTCTACTAGTTCATAAGATTCAGCCCTGTTCTTCCGACGCTCAGATTATGGTATTACCCTTCTCTTGTTGTATGTAGATGACATGATTATTACTGGTGATGATGTGCAGGGCATCCAGGATCTTAAGCGTTTCCTTGGTCAGCACTTTGAGATGAAGGATCTGGGTCCCCTCAGTTATTTTCTTGGTCTTGAACTCTTTTCATCCTCTGATGGTTACTATCTCACTCAAGCCAAGTACATATTTGATCTTATCTCTCGAGCTAAAATCACGGACAGCAAGATAGTTGACACACCCATCAAATACAACAATCGCTTGAATACTCATGATGGAGAACCACTTTTTGATGCTACCCCCTACAGACAGCTAGTTGGGAGTCTTGTTTACCTCACTGTCACTCAACCAGACATCTCCTATGCCATTCACATTGTTAGCCAATTCATGGCTGCACCGCGGTCTCTCTATTATGCTGTTGTACTTTAGATTTTTCGGTATTTGAAAGGAACCTTGTTTCATGGACTTCACTTCTCATCTCAGTTGTCGCTCACTCTCTAGGCTTATTCTGATGCCGACTGGGCAGGGGACCCTACCGACTATTGTTCCACTATAGGGTATTGTTTTCTTCTTGGTGACTCCCTCATCTCTTGGCGTAGCAAAAAACAATCTGTTGTTGCTCATTCTAGTACTGAGGCAGACCTAGGTGTTAATTGTTCTATTGCAGTTCTGTTCCATTGTGACAATCGAAGTGTCATCCAAATTGCCCACAATGACGTCTTCCATGAGCGTACTAAGCATATTGAGATCGACTGTTACCTAGGTGTTAATTGTTCTATTGCAGTTCCGATCCATTGTGATAATCGAAGTGTCATCCAAATTGCCCACAATGACGTCTTCCATGAGCGTACTAAGCATATTGAGATCGACTATTACTTTGTTCGTCATCACTTACTACAAGGTACTTTGCAACTCTGTTCAGTGTCTTCTCAGGACCAATTAGTTGACATATTCACCAAACCTATGCCTCCAGGCCATTTCTATGATCTTATTTTCAAACTCAAGTTGGTGTCTCTTCACCCAACATGAGTTTGAGGGGGATGTTAGAATATAAGCCCAATAGGTCTTAGGCCCAATACATTGTCTTATAAAGCACTCTTATTACTTGTGCAGTACTCACACCTCTGCTTATATAAAGACTCTCTCTTGTACTATATTTTTCACATAATACAATACACAGACTTTCAGTCTTTAACAAATACAATATTTGTAATAAAGAGTTATATATATATATATTTATATCGTAATCCCAAAATGGTATACTATAATTTATTGATCTGAAATGATAATTAGAACGGAATTGACACTTTGGTCTTTAACACTTGATAGAGGCATTACATGCTTCTCCAAAACAACATCAGATTATATTTAATCACATGTAGAGATAGAAATTTGTAATTATCAATTTACATACAATTTTGTAGCAAATATGAAGGATGTTATAAACAAAATTGCAGTATATATATATATAGGAATTTGAGTATGTAAAACAATAAATATTTAAGTGAAAACATTTAATTTTTGGGAAGTATAGCATTAACATACTCAAGCCTATGAAATGAAAATAAACCTATACCTCTATCTTGGAACCATATCAGAAATGGATGCCCAATAAATCGAATTATTTTCTGATTCTTTATCAGATATATGTGCCTGTCTTGCAAAAGAAAATGCAGGCTTCTTAGGCGAAGGCAGTGACAAATTATCATTTGTCAACATAGCTATGACATCTGACATTGTTGGCCGATCAATTGCACTATCTTCTACACATAGGAGACCAATATGAATGCATCGAAGCATCTCATCTTTGATACTTGAATCATCAAGTGCTGGGTCTATTAGCTCTAACGCAGCATCTTCATTCCATAACTCCCATGCCTGGAACAAGATTATACAAGATCGAAACTACACATATTAAGTAATCATAGAATCATCCAAGATTTTTCTCAAAAAATAAAAAAATAAAAAAAGGAATCATCCAAGCTAATATTTGTTGACATACATATCCAACTAGATTGAACAAGTGATCGGTATGGTAGAAACTATTGCTTTTCCTTCCACTCACGATTTCAAGCATAAGTACTCCAAAACTGTAGACATCGGATTTTATGGAGAAAACTCCTTCCATGGCATACTCCGGAGACATGTATCCACTACATCAAATTAGAAAACGACTTTAAAGTTTATAACTTCATTAATCATGTAGAAGCAATGGTGTTTAACATTCAAAATGGAACAAATGTAGGAATTTTTTGTTTTAGTTACTTACTATGTCCCCACAACCCTTTTCGTATTAGCCTCCAATTCATTTTGTTGGAAAATTCTCGCCATACCGAAATCAGAGATTTTGGGGTTCATATTTTCATCGAGGAGTATATTACTAGCTTTCAAATCTCTATGAATTACTCTCAATCTTGAGTATTTATGGAGGTAAAGTAATCCTTGAGCTACTCCTTCAATTATGCTGAAACGTTTTTGCCAATCAAGTAGCTTGCTTCTGTTTGAATCTGTTGAATATAAAAATTCAAATATGTTAATAATCTTCTTTCAAAAATATGATATAGATAAATATATAAATTTGTTGAAGAAATCGACTGAAGTGTTAAGATAAAAGTTGAGTGTTTTTCGAACCAAATAGAAAGTGGTCCAAGCTTTTGTTGGGCATGTATTCGTAAATTAACATCCTCTCTTCTCCTTGAATGCAACAACCCAAAAGCTTAACAAGATTCATGTGTTGGAGTCTAGATATAAGTATCAACTCATTCTTGAACTCAAGTACTCCTTGTCCTGAATTTCTTGATAGTCGCTTTACGGCTATTTTTCGCCCTGTCAACAATTCTCCCTAATGTTTTGATCAAATAAGGTTTAAGCTAATGTTAGACATAAGTTATCAAAACAAAAAAGGTTAGACATAAGTTAATTAAGACATCTTTCTTTTGTAAGGCATTTAGAGCTTACCATATAAACCTCTCCAAAGCCCCCCTCTCCAAGCTTGTTTTGAAATGAGAAGTTGTTTGTGGCGGTCATGACACATGCATAACTAAATACACTTAAATCATGCCCCTTCTTCCCATCATTTGGAATCTGATTGACATTAGTAGATCTGTCCAAACTCACTAAATCAAGTAATTCATTTTCAACTTTTGTTTCATTATTCCCTGTACAAAAATAAAAAATAAAAAACATCATTACTTCTATTTAAACCAAAGAAAAAGAGAGAAAAGAATAACAAATATTCAAGTTGCTGAATCTAATCTAACAAACTCATTCTATATGTAAGCTATCTACCTCGAGCAACAACTTTTCTCCTTCTCTGTAGATAACATAATGCACAGAAGATAATTATAAGCAAAGGAATGACGATAGCAATGCCAATCCATATCCACTTCTTTGTTCCTACATTTGGTCAAAAGTAGCCATATTAGTAGTAGTCATCATATGAGAATTTTTTTTTTTGGGGCTTTGATCAAAATTACATATTATACAATTATGAGGAAAAGTAATTTTCATGACCAAATACAACTGTAAAGGTAGTGTAAGAGTCACTTATAAAGGGCTAACACATTTGGTGACCTTCAAGAGGCCTAATTAACTCAACTGAAGCAAATAGGCCAAGTCCTTAAAAGTTCAATAACATTTGAAAAGTCAAGCTCTGATACAAATGAGAGCTGTCAAAGCCTAAAACTTAGGCATCTCCTGCAACAGGATGCATAAATGTATCTTCTTCCCTCTCATAAGAGCAGGGGCGGAATATAAAAGTTACATTATATATATTAAGGCATATAAAAGTAACATTTATGATTTAATTTATCCGAAGTTAATTAATTTGAATAAAATCGTTTTCTAATGCTATTAATATAGATTAGTGTGTAATCTTTTGTTAGAATATACCATATATGGCATTTTAGCACATTCCCATATCTTTGAATGAGCTAAAATCATTGACAATTAATATGTCCTTGATTTTAGTCTCAATCAAGGATCTCCCTGTCTCCCTAGGTGAACTTCATGGCCTATATATTCAGGCGTCCATTTGTATTTCAGTGTACAAAAGCACACAGATAATATAGAGATCATATACACAAAGTATTTTATTCTTGCTTCCTCTCTTTTTCTCAACATGGTATGAGAGCCACGACTCTGTGGTCTTCAATAGTCGTTGATCATCACTGTGCAACTCTGCCTATTGCCGATCAATGACATCAGTCTCAAAACTAGCATACTCATTCCAATTGAGATCAGTCAAACAACTCAAACCAGAGTTGACTCCGAACCCAGACGCATCGCCAACAACGTCGTTGAGCTGTTCCATCCACCTCTGCGTGCACTAGGACTCCTCACCCGCCAACGCCCACCAACAACGTTAACATTAACTACCCTAGATTGTGCCACATCATTCCAAGCCACGTTAGTGTGTGACATCAGCATCAGTGCTATGTCATCTGCATAGTAGTATTTTCCAAGCATGCATTACATCAGTACGACATCAGTGATTGGTTTCTTGAGTCTTGACCCATTTCAGACCCTAATTGACCCAAAAACTCAAGCTCACTATGCCATATCTCACCATTATGTTCTGCTTGCAACCGCCCCAGATTGTTCCCTATTCTCAAAAGAAAAAATAAATTATATCTTCTTTTAGTCTAGTCCAATGATGTTACCCACACAATCTCAGTTATTTTGGATGGGTCAAATTTTCACTCATTGGCCCAAAATATGGTTGTGTTCCTCAAAGGCCACAAGTTGTGGTTATAGGTCTCTGATGCCATTTCCAAGCGAGAGATCAAGCACTTTCCTTCTGATCTAGAGTTTGACAATGATTCCAAAGATGATTTGGATGCCTACTTGGAAGAATGGGAAATCATTGAATGCAAGATTCTATCATGGTTTATCAACACTTCAATTCCTTCCATCAACAATCTCCTACCATGACTTGGAAGTGCCAAGACAACCTAGGATTTTCTGACAAATTGCTACAATTTCACTCATGATGCAGCTTTGGAATTCCAAATTGATTCTATGATATGTCAGTTCCACCAAGAATCAAGTTAATCTACTATAGATTATGTTGAAAATTAATTTGTAATTTAATAAAGAAATTTCTAGATGGACTGTTAGTATTCCCTAAGTGATAATAGGCTGTTGGTATTCTCAAGGGCTAGTTGGGCTAGTTCTTTGTATCTAGGATGCTAGTTTCTTGTATCTAGAATGCTCTTATGAAGTACAAATATGTATTGCTGTAAAGCTTTATGTAGTACAGAAAAATTCAATCCTAAATTTGTAGGAGCAGCAGCTCTACATCAAAAGCAGATTTCAATCTATTGTGTGTGTTTCCCTCACATTCCCATCTTGCTTCCGCAATTGCCAACAAATTTTGGTATCAGAGCCATCCTATTGATCACGTAAACTATAATTCTCCATCTCCATCATCTTTTGAAAGCAAATTTCCATGGCTACAAATTCAGGAGATACTTTGTTTACCCATACAACAAACCATGTCCCTATTTTCAATGGAGAACACTACGACTACTGGAGATCTCAAAAGATGACCATTTTCATCTCCCAAGATCTATGGGATTTGATTGAAGATGGTTTCCAAGAACCACCTGCAACCGGGAACTCATCCTAGACCAAAGAAAATCAGAAGGAGTATAAGGAGAACTTAAAGAAAAATGCTACTGCCTTGAGGATCATTCATCAAGGGGTAAGCAAGTCTATTTATCCCAGAATTTTTGGTGAAAAAAAGGCAAAGGATGCATGGGAAACTTTACAAAAAGAATTTCAAGGCTCAAACAAAGTCATCTCTGTTAAGCTTCAAAATTTGTGGAGAGACTTTGACAATTTGGCAATGAAAGAAACTGAATCTGTCAAAGATTTTCATTCAAGAGTTGCTAAGATAGTTAATCAGATCAAGAGTTATGGAGATACCATTCAAGAGAAGAAACTAGTTGAAAAAATTCTCTAGAGCTTGCCTAAAAAATTCGACCATGTTGTAGCAGCAACAGAAGAATCCAAAGACCTATCGATTCTTTCCTTGTATGAATTGATGGGTTCTCTTGAAGCACACGAAGGAAGAATGAGCAGATTTTCAAGCCAACCATTGGAGCAAGCATTTCAATCAAAAGTAAATGTCTCTCAAAAGGAATTTTACAAAGATGAACAAGAAAAAAGAGGTGGCAACTACCAGAAGAAAGGTCAATATGGAAGAGGTCGAGGCAACTTCAAAGATGGGCTAAATAGAGGAAGAGGAAGAAATGGAGAAAAATACCAGCAAAAACCAGGAACCTCTGGTAGCCAATGTTTTATTTGCAAGAAACCTGGTCATGAATCTAAAGAATGTCGTTTCAAATGCACTAGAAGCAAAATTCCTAATCACTCTAAACGAGATTGATGGTACCAAGATAAACAAGAGAAAAATGATGCAAATTTTGTGAAAGATAGTCAGGAGGACCAGTTATTTTACACTTGCATGAGTGTTGAGCATGAAACACAAGATACATGGTTTCTTGATAGTGGATGCAGCAGTCATATGACAATGAATTCCAAGTCCTTTTGTGGAACTTGATTGTAGCTATTCTTCTGTAGTAAAGCTTGGAGATGGAAAGCTAAAGAAAGTGGAAGGAAAAGGAGCCATTGCTATCAACACAAACGAAGGTAACAGAAAATTTATTCATGATGTGCTTTATGTGCCAAGTTTGTCTCAAAACCTCCTTAGTGTTGGTGAATTACTTCGAAAAGGTTACTCTTTATTATTTAATGATGTTGAATGCACTGTATATAATAAGAAACACAAACTGACTGTGGCCAAGGTTGGAATGTCTCAAAATAATGTTTTTCCTCTTAGCATGCCATCAAATGAGAAAATTTCCATGAAATGTGAGCATGTTGATGATTCTCATCTTTGGCATCTAAGGTATGGCCATTTGAATTATCAAGGCCTTCAATTACTGAAGAAAAGAAATATGGTAGTTGGTCTTCCTTCGATTCAGAACAATGACAGAATTTGTAAAGGCTGTATATATGGTAAAATGCATCATCTTCCATTTCCAAAGATTGCCTGGAGAGCTCGTGCTTCTTTAGAGCTTGTGCATGCAGATATATGCGGGCCAACTAGAACTCCATCATTAAGTAACAAAAGATATTTTCTTTTGTTTGTTGATGATTATACCAGGATGATGTGGATTTATTTCCTTGATCAAAAGTCAGAAGCTTTCACATTCTTTCTTCAGTTTAAAGCTCTTGTAGAACAGCAAGGTGGTTATCAAATGGAAGACCTTGAGAACTGATCATGGTGGAGAATTTATTTACAAGCCATTTTTGCAATATTGCAAGGAAAATGGCATTCAAAGGCAGCTCACAGTTCGAAGAACTCCTTAGCAGAATGGTGTTGCCGAGAGGAAGAATTGAACAATTGAAGAGATGGCCAGGAGTAGCTTAAGGGGAAGGGACTACCCAATATGCTATGGGCAGAAGCTGTCCACACAGCAATATATATCCTCAATCGTTCTCCAACAAAGGCTGTTCTAAACAAGACTCCATTTGAAGCTTGGCATAAGCAAAAGCCTATGGTGAATCAACTCAAGGTCTTTGGGTGCATAGCATATGCTCATATTCCCTCACAAGAAAGGGAAAAGTTTGACAAAAAGGGGGAAAAGTATATTTTTATAGGCTACAATGATGAATCTAAGGGTTTTCGCCTTTTGAATCCTAAATCAAACAAGCTGGTGGTTTCAAGAGATGTTATATTTGATGAGGTGGAATCATGGCAATGGGAGGATAATCTCCAAGAAAGCAGAAACTTTGAAGTTCCTACTCTTGATTTTCAAGACAAATCCAATTCACTTCCAAACCCAAATTCTGTTGAAGTTCCAAGAACATCATCATCTCCAAATAGATCTCCAAACACAGCCTTACCAAGTTCAGATTCTAATGATGTAGAAAGACCTCCAAGAAAGGTGCGCTCATTGTCAGATATATATCAATCTTGTGAATTTGCATTATTTTCCAGTGAGCCACAAACCCTTGAAGATGCTGTAAAGGAGAATGTGTGGGCAAATGCCATGGATGAGGAAATTGCTAGCATTAAGAGAAATCAAACATGGGAGCTTGTGGACTTGCCTAATGGAAGAGGGGTGATTGGCTTAAAGTGGATTTACAAAACTAAGTTCAATGAAGATGGGTCAATTCAAAAGCATAAGGCGCGTTTGGTCGCAAAAGGCTATGCACTACAGCCTGGGGTGGATTTCCATGAAACTTTTGCACTTGTAGTTCGCATGGAAACTATTAGAACTGTTTTGGCCTTAGCTGCACAAATGGAGCTTCAAGTTTTTCAACTTGATGTTAAGTCAGCGTTTTTGAATGGAGATTTAGAAGAAGAAGTATATGTGGAGCAACCAAAAGGATACGTGAAGAAAGGAAAAGAAGACCAAGTTTATCGGCTTCGAAAGGCATTATATGGCTTATAGAAAGCTCCAAGAGCTCGGAACAGCAAGATTGACAGCTATTTTTGCCAAAATGCCTTCCATAGGAGCAAATGTGAGCTATCACTCTATGTCAAGTATGATGGTACTGGAGATTTTCTGGTGGTATGTTTATATGTTGATGATTTGATCTATATGGGCACAAATATGAAAATGGTTGAAGATTTCAAAAGGGCCATGATGAAAGAATACGAGATGATTGATTTGGGTTTGATGAAATACTTTCTTGGTATTCAAGTGCGACAATCTAAAGGAGAAGTTTTTATTTGCCAAGAAAAGTACATTGAAGACTTGCTTAAAAAATTTCACATGGCAGCTTGTAAGCCGGTGTCCACACCAGTGTCTTCAAATGAAAAATTGCAACAAAATGATGCAGCAGAAAAGCAGATGCTAAGGCATATTGAAGCCTTGTTGGTTCTTTGATCTATCTCACAAATACAAGGCCAGATATTGTTCATTCTGTCAGCCTAATATCAAGATTTATGAATCAGCCCAGCAAGCTTCATTATAAAACAGCAAAAAGAATTCTTCGCTACCTACAAGCCACAAAGAAGCTTGGCATTTTGTACAAAAAGGAGAATGATAACAATCTTGTTGGTTTTACTGACAGTGATTGGGATGGATCTCTTGATGATTGAAAAAGCAGTTCAAAGAAGCAAAAGACAGTTGCTTTATCTTCTGCCGAAGCTGAATACATTGCAGCTAATGATGCTGCATGTGAAATGTTGTAAGGTTAAATGTCTATTTGAGCTCACCTCCTTATGGGTTTCCTCACATTTTTCATATTTCTTTGCTTCTTCCACCATCTCACTTGATTCGTGACACTTGCGTCTCAGTCATGTATCTTTGTCGTGTCTTCAATTATTAGCGGCTCAGAACTTATGGTCGTTTTATTTTCATAAGTTTGATTGTATGTCCCATCACTTTGGCATGCAACCATATTTATCAATTAATAAAAGTGATTCCTTTTCTTTTGCACCTTTCGATTTTGTTCATTATGATATTTTGGGTCCAACTTTGGTTCCCACTAAGAGGAGATCTTGCTACTTTGTCGTTTGGACAATTATTGTAAATATATGTGGACTTATCTGTTAAGTCATCAGTCTAAACGTTTTGACAATTTTCAAACTTTTCACAAAATTATAGTAACTTAGTTTTCTTGCATTATTAAAATCTTTTGGTCAAACAATGCATAAGAATACAACGATAGATCATTCCTATCATTCTTAGAAACAAATGACACTTTTCCTCATTGGTCATGTCCCTATACCTCCCAACAAAATGGTTGTGTAGAATTAAAAATCGTCATATCCTTAATGTTATTTGTACATATCTCATCTCTACCTCCATTCCTGAACAATTTTGGGGTAAGCCAACTCTTAGTGTTGTCCATACCATTAACCGTCCCCCATCACCCACCACCCATAACAAATCTCCCTTTGAACTCTTTTATGACAAAGTCCTAACTACTCTTCTCTACAAGTCTTTGATTGTGATTGTTTTGTTTCCCTTCTGCATCATGAATGGTCCAAACTTAATCACATCAAACCTTGTCTAGTCTCCTGCACTTCCCTCCGTCCTCCTCACACTTGTCTCCTATATTCAGTGATCCCTCCATCGTTCCAATCAGCTTAGGGCTACTCTATCTTATCCTCTTAGTTATCATTGTTATTTAAACTTGTCACTCTTCATGAACCTTGCACCTATCGCGACGCTAGTGCTGACCCTCTTTGGTAACAAGCTATGTGGGTTTATCAGATCAAGACTCCAATTGATGGATCATTGAAACGCTACACAATTCGCTCAATTAGTTGCCAAAGGGTTCACCAAAGAATATGGTATTGAATATGAGAAGACTTTTGCTCTTATTGCTTGACTAACCCTTGTTAGATCTTTGCTTGTATTTGTTGTTATTTGTCACTGGTCATTATTTCAGATAAATGTGACAAATGTCTTCTTCATTGGTGATCTACTAGAGGAAGTCTATATGTAACCACCTCCTAGATATGCTCTTTCTCCTAATCATGCTTGAAGCCTTCACCATGCTCTCTATAGCCTCAAACATGCTCTTTGTGCTTGGTTTCTTAAATTCAACTTTGTGGTTGCTCAACAGGTTTTCATTCCTAACTTCTATGATTCCACTCTTTTTATCTGTCGAACATTTGCTGACATTACTCTCATTCTCCTTAATATTGATGACAGGATTATTACTAGTGATGATCTTACAAGAAGCCGTGCACTTAACACTTTCTTAGTCAAAACTTTGAGATGAAAGATCTCTAGAAAGTGAGCTACTTCCTTGGCCTTGAGGTCACATTCTCTTCAAACGACTACTATCTCTTACAAACTGAATATTCTTATGAACTCCTCTCCAAAGTCGGCTTGACTGATAGTAAAACCATCTCTAATCTATTAGAGGTTAATACGGAGCTCACTAGCATTAATGGATATCCTTTTCTTGATGCCACGCTCTATCATCAGTTGGTTGGCAGTTTAATCTACCCCCGTCACCTGTCTAGACATGTCGTTCACCTGATCAGTCAGTTCATGACAGCTCCCAGATCCACTCACTACGTTATCGTTCTCTAAATTCTATTTTATATTAAAGGCACTCTCTTCCATGGTCTACACTATTCCTCTCAGTCTTCAATTGAGCTACAAGCCTACTTCGATGAAGATTAGATTAGTGATGCTACGAATCAACGCTCTACCATTCAATATTGTTTCTTATTAGGCACCTCCCTCATTAGTGGAACAATAAGAAATAGTCTATTGTCGCTCGTTCTAGTGCCGAGACAGAGTATCATACTTTTATTAATGCCACATCTGAGCTTATATAGTTTTGTTGGCTCTTGGCTAACATGAGTGTTCCTTAGACTATCAAAACTCTGATTCACTATGCCATCCACATTTTCCACAATGATGTCTTCCATGAGCGAATTGAGCACATTAAGATTGATTGTCACTTAATTCGGCACCATCTTAGGGCAGTCTTCACTTACATTCTATTTCCTCAAACCAAATTGCTAATGTGTTCACCGAGTCCCCTCCACCGGGCCGCTTTCACAATCCCGTCTCCAAACCCAAGATGGCTTCCTTTTCTCCACCTCAGGTTTGAAAGGGGGATGTTAGTATATACCATATATATGTACCATTTATAGCATTTTAGCACATGCCCATATCTTTGATTGAGATAAAATCAAGGGCAATTTATATGTCCTTGATTTTAGTCTTAATCAAGGATCTCCTTGACCAATTGTGTCAAGTTGTGTGTCAAGGTGTTATGAGCCAAATACAAGGTAGGGAAAAGGTGGTTGCAAGCCAGTCCAGCTAAATTTACGTCATTCTCTTGGAAAGGTCTAGAAGGGGTTCGCCCATTATTAACATAGGGAGCATGCAAACTAGTGGGCTCAAGAATGGATATATTAGTATGGGAAGAGCCATGGATCCTAAATCATCCTTTCTTTAGACTAATTCCCCATGAGCCTTCAGAGATTCCACAAAGCATAACAGATGCACAGTTGATGGTTCATTACAAATTAGCTTGGTATGTTGAAAAGCTAAAGTCTCTTTTTGATGAATCTACTGTTCCTGCAAATCTAAGCATTCCTCGGTAATTTAGAGATCAAGTGGAAAAATAGGTATAGATGAAATCTTTCAATGGAGAACTTACGGTCAAGTCTGCCTAGAGAGTAGCAATCAAACAGGAACTTACAAATCACAACAATCTAGTACCCAAAAAATTTTGGAAATCGTCCATTCATGAAAGGCTGAAGATACTTTTTTGGAGAATAGCCTTAAATTTGCTCCCTACAAATTCCTCTCTGGCTCTTTTTGCTACCAACTTGGACACTTCTTGCTCATTTGTGGGCAACAACCAGAGAACCTGTTGCATTTGTTATGGAGCAGAACTGATGTAGGACAACAATGGAGAAATAGGATAAATGGGAAAAGGGATAGAAACAAACAGAACAAACCCTAGGAATCACCACCTAGAATCTGCCTACAAAACCCTAGGCATCACCACCTTAAGGGTGTCTGGCATCACCACCAAACGAAGAAGAGAGACGCATCTCAAATCATGGAAATTTTCATTTATCATCAAGTTCCTTCAAAATGAGTACCAGTTTTGCTTAAATAGGCTACTAAGCCTTAATATAAGAAACCCTATATCTAATGGGCTCGGGCCCAATTATTGACTTTCAATAAAAATACTAATAAACATGATTAGATACTAAGGCCTAAAATAAACATACAATCAACTCTAAAATTAATGATAAAAATAAAATAAATATTCTACTCTCGCATCATACTCCTCTGGTTGGAGAAAACTCGACCTCGAGTTTTATAATGTTGAAGGAGCAAAAATCTGACACGAAATACTTGTTTCAACTCTGGAACAATAGTTGGGAGGACGGAGAACAAAGGAGCCTTGGATTCCATCACATCATTAAACTTGTTAGAAATTATAAATTCAATGTGTGGAATCGATGAGGAAAATGAAACCACCCTGTCAACTTCATCAAGTTGTGTATCTTCAAACACTTGTTGCTTAGGCTGTACAATAAGCTCTTCTTCTTGCACTTGTAAGTCCTGAACCTCGATTGTAGCACTAAGGATTGGTGGCTCAACACTAATGTCTCTTGTGTGTGACACTTCAGAGTTATTGGTCTCTGTTTGAGATGCCTTAATTTCATCTTGGATAATTTTTCTCAAGTTTTCTACGTGTTGTTCCAAGCGAGACCACCATGCTGGACTAAGTGTAGGACTAGAAACTAAATGAACACTTACTTTATTCTCTTCAAATTGCGCAATTGGTTGGCTATTCTGATGCCTCAAATTGTCTTTTCGATCTTGAGAATGACCACAAAAGATTGGGGTAGATATTTTGCTCAAAAGTATTGTGGTAAATATTCATCTTGAAGCTTTGCTTTCATGTCTTCCCATTCAGTAATAGCCGGTTCTGGCCTAACAAAGTGCATATATTCAAGATTCTCCCAAAAATCTTGGGCTCTCCCTATTAACTTCCTTTTTGTAAATCTAACTCTAGTGGAATATGAGAAATTTCTTCGATCAAAGAATTGTTCAATCTCATTTAACCACTTGACAAAAATCCATGGACTTTCATCTCTACGACCATCAAAATCAGGTACCTCAAAGAGTATCATAGTGTCAACAGAATTTTAATAAGAACTTGGACTCTTGAAGTTGCTGGTGTATTGTGGACTGAACATTGTTTGGAACTGATTTGCATTTTTTTTTTTTTTTTTTTTTGGGTTGGGGGTTGGGGTTCTTTGGTTTTGTCGAGTGGACTGAGTTGGGGTTATTTCAAGGCTGCTGTGTTAATGGGACTAGGTCAGGTGAAAGAGTTGTGTCAAATGAAAGGTATATATATATATATTTTTCTCTTCTTTTTTTTTTTTTGGGATTTGAATTTTTTTTTTTTTTATAACATGGGCGCGGTCAAGACTATGATTTCTTAACTGTATCCAGTAAAAATGGATTTGGGGTTATGTGTCTTTTTTTTTTTTTTTTTGGTTCACTTTGGTTGGGTCATGTAAGGAGGGGGCTGGGTCAGGTCTTGGGTTTTATAAATATTAAAGAGGTTGGGTTAATGGTTTATTGGTTCGGGTAAAAGTTAGTCATGTATTTTGAAGGCTGGTGTGGGTACTAGGTTAAGGGAATTCACAACAAACAAAAGGTTGGGTTTACGGGTTACCTCTCTATGCGGGGTGGCAGCGTGCGAGGCTGAGGGCTGATGCGAAGTGGCGGAGGCGCGGGACAAGTGAGTGTGATGTCTTCACTGGGTGTCCAAAGTGATCGGCAATATGGCTTGGTTGTGTCGCAAGATCGGAATGGATGAGAGGGCGACGGTGGCGCGACGTGACTGAAGGGATCCTATCACCGGCGTGTGATACGGTGGCATACAAGTTTGGCTGGGTGGCTTGCTGGAGGCAAGGATGAGTGGTGGTGGCTGTGATTTGCCGATGGGCAGAAAAACCAACGCTGCTGGATTTTTTTTTTATTATTTTTATTTTTTTATTATTATTATTTTTTTTTATATGGCTAGGTTCACGGTAGTGCTTGTTTGACATTTTGTGGGTTGGTGGTGGGCTAAGCTACAGTGGGTTTGCTGGATGTTGGGATTTGAGTAAAAGCGTGGGGATCAGAGTTTTCTCTGATACCAAGTTGATGCAGGACAACAATGGAGAAATAGGATAAATGGGAAAAGGGATAGAAACAAACAGAACAAACCCTAGGAATCACCACCTAGAATCTGCCTGCAAAACCCTAGGCATCACCACCGTAGGGGTGTCTGGCATGACCACCAAACGAAGAAGAGAGACGCATCTCAAATCTAGCTAGAAATTTTCATTAATCATCAAATTCCTTCAAAATGAGTACCAACTTTACTTAAATAGGCTACTAAGCCTTAACATAAGAAACCCTATATCTAATGGGCTCGGGCCCAATTATTGACTTTCAATAAAAATACTAATAAACCTTATTAGATGCTAAGGCCTAAAATAAACATACAATCAACTCTGAAATTAAAGATAAAAATAAAATAAATATTCTGCTCCCACATCATGAACTTTGGCTAAAGCATTGTGGTTCAAAAGTGATTAGGGGTATTAAAACATACTCAATTATAATCTTTTGTAGTTAATTCAAATTTTGTTAGTTCCCCCATTGATGTTGAATTTGGATAAGGTAGAGGCAGATAAATTCTTTTTGATTGAGGCTCTCATAATGGATCTGGTGTGGAAAGTTCGAAATATAATGGTTCATGAGAGAGGTTTGGTTAGTGTGGATAAGCTGATATTAGATATTAAGAGCCATGGAATTGAGCATTAGGCCTATCAACGAAGCTTTCGTCTCCTTCCCCTCCAACTATTTAGTCGAGGTGGGTAAAACCAGGTGAGGGTTGGTTTAAATTTAACTGTGATGCTACTGTGGGAAAACCTCTTTCAAGCTTGGATGTTATGGTTAGAAATTGGAGAGGGACGGTGGTATTAACCATTTCTAAATAAGCTAACACCTCTATCCCTCTCCAAGCATAGGCAAAAACCATCCTTTGGGTTGCTCATCTAGCCATAGATCAAGGTTTGGATAGAGTCTATATTGAAAATGATTCGAAATATGCATTGACGCTATTCATTGAAATTTTTTTGACATGCTCTAGATAATTCATAATTGCTTTTCTGAACTACAAAACATTTCTTTTGTCCACTCTCTTTAGTCCTTCAAGTGGATTAAGAGAGAAGCAAACGATGCCCCCCACTGCTTTGGTGGATTGTCTCTCAAGAATCTCCTTTTGGGATCTTTTGATTGTAAAGTTGGGCCTCATTGTTTTGTTGATGCATATAATGTCGATTTGTATGGGATGTGCCTTGTTTTTTGGGGCTTATTGATCCCTTTTCGTACATCAATAAAGCTTTTATGAATTATAAAAATAAAATAAAAAATAAAGAAAAAAATCTCCTTATCTCCCTAGGTCAAATACATGACCTATATATTTAAGCCCTCTTTTGTATTTCACTGTATAGAAACACACAAATAATATACATATCATATACGCAGTGTATTTCATTATTTTTTTCCTCTTTCTCTTAGCATTTTTAATTTATGGTTGAACTACTCTGTTGGTCCTAACATTTACACAAGTTGAACGTTGGATCCCTAATGTTTGAAACATGCTCACTTGGTCCCTAACATTTCAAAAACATGCAAATTGGTCCATATAGTGAATTTTAGTCCCTAAAGCTTCAAAACGTAAGCGTTATTGGTCCCTAATAGTGTGAGCACTATTGGTCCCTAGGACAAACGTTGCTGGTTTGAAACGTTAGGGACCAATTGCGTGCGTTTCAAACATTAGGAACAAACATGCAACCTCTTTAAACATTAGGGACTAACACTGTATTTTGACCTTAATTTATTGAAGGGAGAATTACAGTAAACTCATATGTGGTTTGACCCAATGACACTTTACCTACCCGTGATTTGAAAAGTATCACTTAACCCACATGAGGTATACTCCGTTATAGAGCCGTTACCCACGTCACATTTTCCATTTAAAACAACAAATAAAACATGTAATCATGACAGAAAATAGATCAAACAGCCAAAAATAATTACTTCAATAAAAACAACAAAAAAACCAAATTGAATAATATCTAAATCACCGGTGGTGATTTCTCCTCCCCCCCACTTTCTCTCAACGTGCCTAGCTCTCTCCCCCTCTTCCCTCTCCGTTAGTAATAGGCGGTTGGGATTGTGTTTATTTGTTTTGGGGATCAATATATTGATAAGCTTTAATAAAAAAAAAATATATTGATCAGTGAAATTATTTTGTTTTGCTGGGTATTGAAGAAGACTTTGTCACTGTTCAATTTCCAACCATGGTGAGTTCTTCTTCTTTAGTCTTTGACTCTGACCCTTTTTTCCTTTTTTGGACAGTGTTTTTATTTGCTCATTTGAAGTTCTGGATTGTTGATTTGTGGAATATGGGGTTCGATCGAGGCGGGTTTAGTTGTTGCATTTGCATTTCTTTTGTGTTTTTGGTGGCTAGTTTAAGCAATGGTTGTGTTGCAGTTTGATAAAGTTTCAATTTTGAGTTTTTTTCTTGTTGGATGGGTTTGAAGTTTGAAATTTGAGTAGGGTGTGGGGAAAAGGGTTTTTCTTTGATGGGATCGGGTTGGTTTTATTGATTTTTTTGTGGGTTTGTGAATTTTGGTGATTTGGTTATATTTTTTTAGCTGTTTTGTGGGTAATTTTGATGTGGGTTTTGGTTGATAGTGTGAGAAAATTGAGATTTGGAATCTGGGTTTTGGTGATGGAGATGTTCTTGTTGAAATGATTATTTTGTTGTTGTTTGATTCATTTTCTTTGATGATTTATACTTTTTATTTGTTTTTTTTTTGACAGTTTCCAAACCAAAGCAAGGTAGGTTACTTAATAATCCCTTTATTTAAAAAAAAAAACTATGATTTAAAATATTTAAATAAATATATGTACGTGCGGTTATATATTTTATTAAAATGTTTAAATAAACTCTCAAGAACCTCTTCCGCTACTCCCCTCCATCCAAATATAATATAAACCCATCTAAAATTATAAAAATTGTGTTTATTGCATCTAAAGGCAATACTGGAAAGTGTTTATTATTCGTAGATTTCATGTCACGACACAGCCACACTTTGTTATTGCAGTCAGAATTTTTCATAGCAAAAAAAAAAATAGTAAGCTTACCTCTGTGTCTGTGAGAAGGCTTTGATGATAGAACATTAATAGATACGAAATCACTCGATTTGCCCGAAACGAACTCCGACTCTCCTGTCCAAAATCGACATCCAGTGTCATTACCAAATTGAGAAGAAAAAGCCACACAGCTACAGTCGCTCCAGCAAAGAGCTTTACAGTCACTGATGCTGAGACTAGAATTGTAGGTGGCTAAACTATCTCTAGTTACATAGTAACCAGATTTAAGTTCGAATGTGTCACCACCATGCCTACACACTGGCTGCTCCCATCCCTGGCATCCTCCATTAGTGTAATAACCATAACAATTATCAGCTCTGCCAATATCGGGTCCTCTCAAATCCTTAAATTGCCCCATAAAAGTCAGCAACCATTCTGACATCAGACTTTGATTTTTGTTACTGAAATAGAAGTATTCTTCGTCCTCATTCGACACGATATGGAAATCATACATGGATGTTATATCTGGTGAAATATTCTCAAATTGATTGTCAATCAAGACCCCACTTTTCCAATAAGCCACCCCTCGTTGCTTAACGATCAATTCAAGACCCTTGGGGTCCCATTCAAGAGCGAATGACCCTTGATCTGGTATGTCCGTGGTTAACCATGATATGATTGACCAAGTGTGGCCAGTTTTGTGACTGACCCCTAATCTCATTCCAGGCAAAAGGGTGTCCATTGGATAATCAAAACTTTGCCATAACACCCTCTTCATAGATCCATTCAAGTCCACTTCTTTCAAGACAAAATTGCCAGTATCCAATAGAGTACCAACAGTGTTAATTGTAGGAGAAGTGTATATCACTATAGGATCCTCACCTTGGAGTACAATTTTCAATGTTCCATTGTTGTCCAAGGTAAGCATGCCCGAATGTTTGACAATTGGATTGCCACGATTGCCAAACCATACATAAAGATTGAAAGGCATATTTGGATCAGCCATGTCTGATATTCCAACGTAGCTTTCGTTAGAAGTACTGTCAATCCGCCGGAAGAACCCCAAAGCGAAAGTCCCTTTTGCAGAAACTAGGAAACTCGAGGAATTGAGCGTGTCACCAGGTTTGAGAGTGTCACCCACTGATGAGTTATATGCCTGCGCAGGAGTCACGTATATCCATTCAGCAGCATGACGTGTCCACAAGCATGAGAAGAAGAGCAAGAAAACCAATTTGAGAAGGTGTACAACATTGGTAGCCATTGTTGAACACTGAATTTGATCACTTGGCCATCACTTAAAATCATGCACGGTTTAGGCAGTGTTAAGTGGTGGCCATAGTCAGCATGAAATGGAATGATATTATGCTAAATTCAAAGTCGTTTGGGGGTCCTACGAAAGTAAGATATACGGATTGAGGCACAACTGGGTGGGCCAATGTAGCATGAAATGGAAGAATACTATTGCAATTGCTAATGTCAAAGTCGTTGGGACTTGTCCTTTGAGATATACATTGACTCAGCTTCCTCTAGATGCGTATATCTTATTTTTAAGATCAACAAAGAACAAAAGAACAGATTAGAATTTCTCAGTGGTGTACGATGTTAAAATTATAAAATATAATTAAACATATGAAGGTGTGACTCCATCTGTCGACGGTGCAGTGCTTTATCAATTATCATTGAATTCGTTGATCAAAGTTGAATTATATGACATAATGGTGCCTAATTTTCCCTGCTCCCTAGTCCCTTCGCATGATTTCTCCTGTTAAGTGGGTGGTTCAAGGCTCATTATTCAAGGTTGTAAATAATACCATCAAAGAAAAAACAAAATGATGAAAAAAACAGTAGTATTTGTGGAAAAAAAGGGGGAGTCAATAGGAGAGAGGGTCGTCGTTCTCTTAATTTGCTATTTTATTTAAATTTGTGATAAACCGTAAAATAATTAGAATATTACTTAAATAGAACAATTGGAGAGACTTATTATATCAACAGAAAAAAAAAAAAAGTTTTATATTATTTTTGTGAATTTATAATAAAATGAAATGAAATGAATATAATATAATATAATAAATACAATGGAATGATATATTGTGCATATTTTTTCTAGTGTAT
>OU015765.1:10833282-11003526 GCA_907173295.1 Fagus sylvatica
GTGTTAACAGCTTCAGCCCAAAAGTATTGAGGTAAATTATGTTCATTAAGCATAGTTCTAGACATTTCTTGAAGTGATCTATTTTTACGTTCTACTACTCCATTTTGTTGAGGAGTACGAGGTGCCGAGAAATTGTGTCCAAAACCATTTTGATCACAATATAGTTCAATATCTTGATTATCAAATTCTCTACCTCTATCACTTCTAACATTGTTAATTGTATAACCTTTTTCATTTTGAATTCTTCTACAATGTTTAACAAATGCTTTATGAGCTTCATTTTTATGAGCAAGAAATAATACCCATGTATAGCGAGAGTAATCATCAACAATTACAAATGCATACAATTTGCCACTTAAGCTAGCGGTTCTAATAGGACCAAATAAATCCATATGCAATAGTTCTAGAGGTCTTGAAGTAGAAATGAACTTTCTTTTTCTTAAAAGATGACTTAGTTTGTTTACCTAGTTGACATGCATCACATATTTTATCTTTAACAAATTTAGTAACCGGCAAGCCTTTTACTAAATCAAGTTTAGACAATTTTGAGAGTAATTCCATATTGACATGTCCTAATCTTCTATGCCACAACCAACTATTTTCATTTATGGCAGCAAGGCAAATTGATTCTTTTGAAGTCATATTATCAAAATCAATAGTGTAGACATTCTCATTTCTAAATGCCACAAATAAAACTTGATTATCAATTTCATTTACTATAATGCACATGATTGATTTAAATATTACATTATAGCCTTTATCACACAATTGGCTAATACTTAGCAAGTTATGTTTCAAACCATCAACCAAGAGAACATCTTCAATAACAAGAGAATGTGTTTTACCAATATTACCTATACCGATGATCTTTCCTTTTGAGTTATCACCGAATTTGACATTTCCTCCATCTTTTAGAGTAAGAGAAGTGAACTTGTTTTTGTCACCTGTCATATGCCTTGAACATCCACTGTCAAGAAACCACTTATCCTTGGTAGATTTGGATATCAAGCATACCTACAAAACAACTTTAAGTAACCTTTCTTTGGTACCCAAATCTTCTTGGGTCCTCTTGGGTTAGTTTTGGTGGAGTAGTTCCTTTGAATAATCCAAATCATATTTTTCATGGGACATGTATGAATATTATGCCCTAATTTTTCCACAATGTTTACATATGGGAGATTTCAAGAAGTTTTCATTAATGAAAAATTTTTGATAGTGTTTTTCTTTTATTTTCGGGTTATATCCAATACCCGCTTTGTCAAAAACACATCTTTGACTACCTAACAAATTATCCAAATTTTTCTTTCCATTTGTAAAGTTAGTCAAAATTTTGTTTAAGTTTTCAACTTTGAGTTTTAATTCTTTATTTTCATTTACTAAGAGATTTGAATCATAAGCTATTTGTGATGATGTTTCCACATCTTTTGCTTTCATTTTCTCAATGAAGCTTTGTGATTCAATTTTCAACTTAATTATTTCTTTTTCTAAAGATAGATTTTTATCATTTAAAGAAATAATTTGTTTTTCTAAAATTTCATTTTTGCTTTTGAAATCATCTAATTCGTTTGAAAGAGATGTGACTTTCTTTTTAAAAACTTTATTTTTCAAAACATTCTTCTCAAATTCTTCAACCAATTCTTCAAAAGCATTTTGTAATTCATCATAGCTATAAGATTCATCTTCTAAAGAATTAAGTTTAGAAGTTACCTCATCTTCATATGCCATTAAGCAAAAAGCTTCGGTAGAATCTTCTTCATCGTTGGATGTTTGAGGGCTAATGCTTGTACATTCATCTTTCTCTATTTGAGGCAATTTGTGATCATGAACAAGCATGCTCATCTTTGATTCTTGACTTGCTTCTTCATATGTAGCTTCAAGTCTTTCCCAAATTTCTTTAGCTGAATTACAACTTGAAATTTCATCAAATTCCTTTGAGTCAAACGCACAATATAAACAATTCATAGCTTTATAATTTAATTCAATGAGTTTGACATCATTTTCATCCCATTCAGTTTCTTGTTTGGGTATTTCTTGTTCTTCTACTATTTTAGTAGGAACATGAGGACCATTTACAATGATTTTCCATATGAGATAATCTTGACCTTTAATGTACGTAGTCATTCTAGTTTTCCAATAACTATAATCACTACTATTGAACAAGGGTGGTCTATTTGTAGATTGACCTTCAACCATTTGAGGTCTAAATGTGTTTGCCATGATCTTAACTCTAAGATTGTTAAATCTATATGTAGAGCCTTGGCTCTGATACCAATTGTTACCCAAATATCAACCTAAGAGGGGGGGTGATTTAGGTTGAGGCAAACTTTTTCGATTTAAATGCGGAATTAAAAACTATTTTCAATTAGCAAAAACAAATTTAAGAACACAATTCAATTGCAATAAGATATGATAGAAAATCAAACACAAGCATATATAAGCAATTGAATAAGTAAGAGATAGAGATAGAGAAAATCAAACACAGTGATTGTTATCGAGGTTCGGCTTCCCCGCCTACGTCCCCGCCTCAAGATCACTTCTCGAGGATTCCCAAATTCACTAATTTGACAATCTTCTTTCGGGTGAAGATCAAAACCGTTACAAATCTTCTTTACACGGTGAAGAGTAACCACCGAGTGAAAAATCCTTTTCACTCTTAGGATTTATACCAAGACCCACAAATCTTCCTTACAAGGTGAAGAGTAACCACCCAGTGAAAAATCCTTTTCACTACTTAGGATTTATACCAAAACCCTAACAAAAACACTCAATGGTTTCAACAAAGTATTTGTTGTACAAGATAAGGCTCTCTCAAAGAGTAATTGTACACAATATGCTCACTCTAATAGTATATCAAGGATTTGATCAATATGGCTCAAAAAGTGTTTAGAGAAATTTTCAATCAAGGATTTTGAATGATATGAAAATATAAGCTTGAGAAGGATGGATTGATGTATAAGATGTTATCTTTTCTATCTTTGATTTCTCTTGTATGCTTGATGTTTAGAAATGAAGAAAGGGTAGTATTTATAGCCATCATGTTGTCTTGCATTCTTCTTGATTTTCAATCAATCAATTTGCTTTCTTTGAAAACTTTTCTTCTTAAGATTTTTCAACCATAATTGATATGGTTGTCTTGCATGTGAATTTCAATCAATCAAGTTTGTCTTTGAAGACTTTAAGAGATTTTTCAATTGATATGGTTGTCTTATATTTGAATTTCAACCAATCAAGTTGTCTTTGAAGACTTTAAGAGATTTTTCAATTGATATGGTTGTCTTATATTTGAATTTCAACTAATCAAATTTGTCTTTGAAGACTTTAAGAGATTTTTCAATTGATATGGTTGTCTTATATTTGAATTTCAACCAATCAAGTTGTCTTTGAAAACTTTAAAAGATTTTTCAATTGATATGGTTGTCTTACATTTGAATTTCAACCAATCAAGTTTGTCTTTTGAAAACTTTAAGAGATTTTTCAATTGATATGGTTGTCTTATATTTGAATTTCAACCAATCAAGTTGTCTTTGAAAACTTTAAGAGATTTTTCAATTGATATGGTTGTCTTATATTTGAATTTCAACCAATCAAGTTTGTCTTTGAAAACTTTAAGAGATTTTTCAATTGAAGTTGGTTTTAAAGTTGAGCCTTAAAGATCAAATCTTAATAAACTTTACAAAACCTAACTCTTACTTCTCATATGTCTCGGATCATTGTCTTTGAGCTTGATTTCTTTGTCTTGAGTCTTGATGACTTTCATCTTCAATGAATTTGCAACTTATCAACTTTGCATTTGCTTGATATTTGAATTGGTCATCTTGGTCCAATTAAATCAATAGTCAAAATTGAGCTTTAAAACATAAATCATTAGTTCATATGAAAATATCATTAATGAACAACTTAAAATCATGGTTATCATCAAAACTACATGAATGTCCTTGGATTAATTAACCAATTAATAATTATTGAAACCTTGAGGCTAACAAGATCAGCTACTGCATTTTTGGCTGCCATTATATCTACATTCAATTCACAAAAGGGTCGACTTATTAGTTACTTTGCACATCTTTATCTTATTTAATCGAAAATCCAATTAATAAATATTATCTTTCTACACATTTGAGATCGAAACTCTGTTAGGCTCGGAATCATCTCCCAAAATATGTGGAATGAGAATATATTTATTAATCAATTTTCGAGTAAATTTATATATTAGGGGTATAGGACCTCACCTAATATTTTCCATTTTATTATATTAACAAATAATATAATCATGCATAACATTGTATATTAACAGATAATATATAGTCATGCATCATTGGTTTGCGCCATACAACATTCATTGCGCAAGAATCCCATGTGGATTCCTTAATTGACAATTTAGCTTATGTTAAGAATATTCCACGTATAATGTTGGCATGAAACACATCCCTTTACAAGTTTTTCCCTTAAAATAATACAATCTTATAATTTAAATTACATTCCCAAAAATTAATCCCTACTACAAAGGATCTAATTTACATTAACTTAAATGGGAAAATGGGGATGTCATGTTTCACATTATACCTCATGAAATATTCTTAAGCCATACACGCAAATAAGAACATAAGCTTACATAATTTGTCAATTTTGCCCATCCATTAATCCTAGAACTAACATGCTTGCACATCAACAAAAATATTGGTCTTTTAATGGATGGGACAGTCCAAAAAATTCTTTAAGGCAACAAGCAAAAGACAACCTATATCATGCTTTCAATCTATACAAAAAGATAATAATTGCTACACTAAAATTTCCAAATCTTAATCAATTTTCCATGATTTTTAATCACAATAAATCTTATAGAAAATTCTAGATTATAATATACTGTCACAAAGACAATTAATTTGAGCAATTCAAATTTTATCATTTTTTAAAATCTTTCCAAAAGAATAAAAATTGGAGTAACTAATTGATTAGAACATAGGTATTATTAACTTACAAAGTTACACTTACACCTACATTATTCTCCGTATATATTTCCCAAGTCAAAACCCAATGGGTTCCACATCCTAACCATAACAATACATATATTGCTAATTAATGGCCACACGGCCTATTTAGAAAAGTTAGCAGCAGTTTCGATGTAAATCTACATATAGGCCGTAGACCACTTCACATGCTTTCAACAATATTTCTTTTATTGAAATAATTTCAACATATTAAAACATGCCCAGATGTGATTTTTTTTTTTTGATAAAAAAATTGGGTAGGAAGGGGTGACCAGAGTGGCTTCCCTACCTGGGTGTGACCATAGTAGCACCCTACATGCTGGGTTCAGAGGAAACTGGTGAGCCATAGCTGTTATCCCAGTCCCACGAGGGCACTAGCGGGTCCAGAGTGGGGGTTGTGGGGTTTAATCCCAAGCGCTTCCCATTACGGGATTCGAACCTGGGACCTCCACATCCTAAACCACTTGGGACTACACTCTTCACCGCTAGACCACCACCCTCGGTGGTAAAACATGCCCAAATGTGATGTTCATTCAATTGTTTGTTTATTGTATGTAGATTTTATAACCATTGTTCGTCACCGCAAGTAACTTTATAAGACCATCAGTGTAAACCTTATTTAACATATGGCGATTGCTTAATATGGCAAATATATAAGCATTAGTTTTACAAGATAATACTTGGACTCGTATAGTTCAAATATTCAAGCAGAATTTTTTTTTTCGATTCCTTAGTATCTTACATACTAGTATCCGTAATTTTGTTATCTTCACATGTTTAAATAAGCATTTCATGAAATCTTAACAGAACATATCATAAAATAACATCAAAGCATCACATAATAGTGAATCAAGCCAAACCTGGCTCTGATACCAATGTTAATCATATATCATATAACCGGGTTTAAGATACTTACTCGTTGCGGAAGACCCAAATCGATTTGGTTGGCTTGTTACACTGCTTTTCTTTTTGAATTATGAATCCCTCTTTGCTCTCGTGTTCATCCTTGTTTTCGTGGGTTGAGGTTGGTTACTAAAGTTGTCCTTTCTTCCACGAACTAAATTCTAAGAGATTATTGAGAGTTTCACACTAGTGAATTAGAGAGCTTTCTCTCTGTATAAAATATAAACTGTTATATCTCTATATGATCTTCTCTATGTATGATAATTATATTCACAGAGAATATAATATATTAGGTAGAAGCATATCCCTTCTTTTAAGGGATTTTGATAACCTACTATCCCATGATTTGATCCAATTCAAATCATGGATAGTTATCCTTATCACATGACCAAATGGGACCCATAACCCATAGTGGGCGGATCATGGGCTCGGGTCCATCCCGACCCATTAAATTATAACAATAAAATTTGGTAAAACTTTTACAGAAGGGGCCAAGGGGGTGTGATTGCCCATACTCCATTTCAATTTTCATGATCATGCACTAGCCCACGCACCGCTCTATGGCCAAGGCTGCCCACCCAGTTGGGTCACTAGGAATAGGAAGTGAATCTTACTTTCGTAGGAACCCACACCCAGTTGACTTTAGCAAAGTATTATTTCATTTCATGCTGAACACCGCTAAACACTGCCTAAACAGTGCATGAATTCAAGTATCTGCCATTTGCCAAGCAAAAAAAAAAATCAGTGCTCAACCATGGCTACCAACGTTGTAGACCTACTCAAATTGGTTTTCTTGCTCTTCTCCTCATGCTTGTGGACACGTCATGCTGCTGAATGGATATACGTGACTCCTGCGCAGGCATATAACTCATCAGTGGGTGACACTCTCAAACCTGGTGACACGCTCAATTCCTCAAGTTTCCTAGTTTCTGCAAAAGGGACTTTCGCTTTGGGGTTCTTCCGGCGGATTGACAGTACTTCTAACGAAAGCTACGTTGGAATATCAGACATGGCTGATCCAAGTATGGCTTTCAATCTTTATGTATGGTTTGGGAATCGTGGCCGTCCTTTAGTCAACCATTCGGGCATGCTTACCTTGGACAACAATGGAACATTAAAAATTGTAAGCCAAGGTGAGCATCCTATAGTGATATACACTTCTCCTACAAAAAACATTGTTGGTACTCTATTGGATATTGGCAGTTTTGTCTTGAAAGAGGTGGACTTTGATGGATCTACGAAAAGGGTGTTATGGCAAAGTTTTGATTATCCTATGGACACTCTTTTGCCTGGAATGAGATTAGGGGTTAACCACAAAACTGGTCAAACTTGGTCAATCACATCATGGTTAACCACAGAAATCCCAGATCAAGGGCCTTTTGCTCTTGAATGGGACCCCAAAGGACGTGAATTAATCATGAAGCAACGAGGGGTGACATATTGGAAAAGTGGGGTCTTAATAGACAGCCAATTTGAGAATATTTCACCAGATGTGACATCCATGTATGATTTTCATATCGTGTCAAATCAGAATGAAGAATACTTCTATTTCAGTAACAAAAATCAGAGTCTGATGTCAGAATGGTTGCTCACTTTTATGGGTCAATTTAAGGATTTGAGAGGACCCGATATTGGCAGAGCTGATAATTGTTATGGTTATGACAATAATGGAGGATGCCAGGAATTGTTGCAGCCAGTGTGTAGGCAACGTGGTGACACATTCGAAATTAGATCTGGTTACTATGTAATTGGAGATAGTTTACGCACCAATAATCCGCATAGTTTACGCACCAACTTAATTTTTCATTTTTGTGTTATGAAGAATACTGATTGTCAATAACAAATTATCAATTTCTGATAGAGCCTTGAGATCCTTAATTTTTCATTTTTGTGTTAAAAATACTGATTGTCAATAACAAATTATCAATTTCTGATAGAGCCTTGAGATAAAAAGAAGATTTTAACAATTTTAGAAAACAAACTGTTTTAGTGAAAATGATTAAACTAGGCTGATACTTGAGTCAATGCACCTGTCATTCTTTTCTCTCACCGAATTTTTATATACCAGGTGTTATTAATATGGGTTTATAGTAGTTGGATCTCTGTGCCTATTAGTTAAGTTTTGGGCAAGTGTTGGGCTTGGGTGGCTCACGTTGGTGCCAAAGCGTGATTTTTAAATGTTATTGAACTTTTAAGGATTAGGCCCACTTCCATCTCTTTAGCTAATTAGGACTCTTGAAGGAGAACCAAATGTCTTTATTGGCTCTTACACAACCTTGATAGTTGTATTAATTTGACAAATGAAAATCTCATTGTTACGAACCCAATTTTTGTTGGTTACTTCGGGGGAACCAAAACCTCCTAATTTGATAATGGACTACTTCGAGGGAGTCCAGACCTCCTAAACAAGCTAACTCTTGATTTTTCTGATAAATATTCTCATTGATTTTATTCTCATTAGAGGTGGGCTTTAAATAGCTAAGCAATTACAAACGTAATCAAACACATCAACTCCTAATATCAAGTCCTACTTAACATCTAACTCTTAACAATGATAAATCCTAATCAAATATTAATTCCTAACATAGAAATCCTAATACAATCTAACATGCAGCAATTGTTCACATTGATTTCAAGTAGCACCGTAACATTCCCTTCCCCTAAAAGGATCCATTGTCCTCAATGGATTCTTCTTCTTCTTCTTTCGCCACAAACTACTTCTCTTTTGTTTCTTAATTATCGACCTTTCGGATTTGGTCGGCTCTCCTTTCTTGTAATCTTCAATCTTCATAGGTGCACGACATATAGATATAGAGGCTTGAACCTTTTTATTTTTTTGTGACCTGCAATCCTTACTTGTATTATGTGACCCTCCATTGCCATTGAAACTCAAAATATCAAGTTTTGCTACCTTTGGATTGATAACACACCTTGAATTCGTTAGTCCACATTTAGTTTGTTTGTTGGATCTCTCCATCTCACCTTGATTGTGTGAGCTTTTGGTAGGATCACAACTTTGATTACCAACAGTTCGATCTAGGCACATAGGATTACCAAGAAATTGATCAAGGCGGGCAAGCATTACGACAAGTATCTGTTGCATCTCCTTGAGCATACTTTGTTGTTCTAAAGCTAGACTTTTAACTTTAGCTTCTAATTGCTCCATGTGAAAGGCCTCTATAACCTACTCTGATACCAATTGTTACGAACCCAATTTTTGTTGGTTGCTTCAAGGGAACCAAAACCTCTTAATTTGATAATGGACTACTTCGAGGGAATCCAAACCTCCTAAACAAGCTAACACTTGATTTTTCTAATAAATATTCTCATTGATTTTATTCTCATTAGAGGTGGGCTTTAAATAGCCAAGTAATTACAAACGTAATCAAACACATCAACTCCTAATAACAAGTCCTGCTTAACATCTAACTCCTAACAATGATAAATCCTAATCAAATATAATTCCTAACATAGCAATCCTAATACAATCTAACATGCAGCAATTGTTCACGTTGATTTCAAGTAGCACCATAACACTCACTTTCTTCTATTTTTAGATTGTTGATATGCAATATATAATTTTGATTAAAGCCAAAATAAAATAAAATTTCAAATGATGACTACTAATATAGCTATTTATGACTAAATGTAGGAACAAAGAAGTGGATATGGATTGGCACTGCTATAGTGGCTGCATCGCTTGTAATTTTTTTGAGCATATTGTGTTATATAAAGAGAAGGAGAAAAGTTCTACGTGGAGGTAGATAGTTTACATTTACATATAAAATGAAATTCTTAGATTAAATTCAGCAACTTGAAATTTTTTATTCTTATTTTGGTTAAATGGAATTAATGATTGTGTGTGTGTGTGTAAATGTGTACAGGGGATAAAGAAAAAAAAGCTGAAAATGAATTACTTGATTTAGTGAGTTTGGACAGATCTACTAATGTCAATCAGATTCCAAATGATGGGAAGAAGGGGCATGATTTAAGTGTATTTAGTTATGCATGTGTCGTGACAGCCACAAACAACTTCTCATTAGAAAACAAGCTTGGAGAGGGGGGCTTTGGAGAAGTTTTTATGGTAAGTTCAACTTACTAAAAAAAGATGGTTAGTTAACTCATGTCTAACGTTAGCTCATACCTTATTGATCAAAACATCAGGGAAAATTGATGACAGGGCAAAAAATAGCCGTAAAGTGACTATCAAGAAATTCAGGACAAGGAATACTTGAGTTCAAGAATGAGTTGATACTTATATCTAAACTCCAGCACATGAATCTTGTTAAGCTTTTGGGTTGTTGCATTCATGGAGAAGAGAGGATGTTAATCTACGAATACATGCCCAACAAAAGCTTGAACCACTTTATATTTGGTTTGTAAAACATTTAACTTTAATTATCCTAACACTTAATCTGTTTTTTTCTTCAAGAAATTTATATATTTATCTATATCATTTTATTGAAAGTATTTTACTAATCATATTTAACTTTTTATTCAACAGATTCAAATAGAAGCAAGCTACTAAATTGGCAAAAACGCTTCAGCATTATTGATGGAGTTGCTCAAGGATTACTTTACCTCCATAAATACTCAAGATTGAGAGTAATTCATAGAGATTTGAAAGCTAGTAATATTCTCCTTGATGAAAATATGAACCCCAAAATATCTGATTTTGGAATGGCGAGAATTTTCCAACAAAATGAATCGGAAGCAAATACTAACAGGGCTGTGGGGACATAGTAAGAAAACTAATACATACATTCCTCTTTTTTTTTTCTTTTTTTTTTTGAATATTAAATAACATTGCTTCCACATGATTAATGAAGTTTTTTAATTTGATGTAGTGGATACATGTCTCCTGAGTACGCTATGGAGGGAGTTTTCTCTATAAAATCTGATGTTTACAGTTTTGGAGTTCTTATGCTTGAAATTGTGACTGGTAGGAAAAACAACAGTTTCTACCACACCGACCACTCGTTCAATCTTGTTGGATATGTATGTCAAACAAATATTAGGTTGTATGATTTTGTGATACTTATAATATGTAGTTTTCTGACCTTAGTATAATCTTGTTTTAGGCATGGGAGTTATGGCAAGAAGATGCTGCGCTAGACCTAATGGACCCAGCACTTGATGATTCATGTATCAAGGGTCAGATGCTTCGATGCATTCATGTTGGTCTCCTATGTGTAGAAGATAGTGCAATTGATCGGCCAACAATGTCAAATGTCATATCTATGTTGACAAATGATAATTTGTCACTGCCTTCACCTAAAAAGCCTGCATTTTCTCTTGCAAGAAAAGCAATTAAGGCGCATATATCTGACAAAGAATCAGAAACTCAATCAATATATTGGGTGTCCATTACTAATATGGTCCCAAGATAGAGTTATGAGTTTAGGAGTGATTATTCAGTAGAACAAGACTAATAATAAATGTGGAGTCCCCATCTCACATGAATGGTAGATCTTACTAATTAAATTAACAGTAGGACCCACTACTATGTGAGAAAGAGGACTAAGCATTTATCTATAGTCTAGGACTACAAAATACTTCTCAAAAATTATGTTTTCAATTATATATTTATTGTTATCCATACTCAAATTCCTAAGTGTAATTATTGCAAATTTGTTTATAATAGAGATTCCCTTTTAATTGCTGCAAAGCTATATAAAGATTGGACATTAAGATTTTCTTTTAATATTCTTCTGCATGTGATTAAATATAATCTGATCTTATTTTGGAGAAGCAAATAAGGGCCTTATCTTGTGGTGAGACCCACCATTCATGTGAGAGTGGGACTATGCACTAAATAATTTTCCCCTATTCAAGTGCCCCTTATTCTTTGTATTGATCATTTGTCATAATTAACAATAGGCAACTTGTCAACTAAATTTAATTTTTTTTAATGGATGATATTTTTCGTTGGGCAATCATGGATTCCTCTATTGATTGTTCTCCCTAGTCATAAATTCATGCAATTAGTCAATAGGGAGTGATTATTCAGTAGTCCTGGACCACAAATAAATGCGTAGTCCCTCTCTCACATTAATGGTGGGTCCCACCACATAAATGGTAAGTCTCACTAATTAAATTCATGATAGGACCCATTACTCTATGAGAGAGGGACTACGCATTTATTTGTAATCCTGCACTACTGAATAATTTTCCGTCAATAAGTCATTGATGTTATGGAATAAAGAAAATAATACTTATTTAAGTGGTCATCCACACAATGTATAATTTATGATATATCTTTTATTGCATGTAATGATCTATCTTGTCTTACAAAAAGTGCACATATATATAACAATACTAAATCAGTTATGTGTACAATGTATTCATTAAAAAGGACAAAACTTTTAATACGTAGAAACAGTAAGTCTTTATGATGTAGAAACAGCCAAGTCCAAATAGTTTAAATTTAAAACAAATGCTTTAAACAATAAATTTTGATTGACATGCAATAGCTATCAAATGCTTTAAATTTAAAATCACATGTATTATCATAATAAGGAAACTGTGCCCATAGTTCGATTATTTGAGCAATAAGTCTAGCAAATGCAATATTCCTAGTAGAAAGTAGGCAAATATGTCACTATCTTGTTGATGCATCCGTTAAATTAAAATCATATAATACCTGAATGGCCTAGAAGATGGGTGCATAGGTCTACAAATATCACCTTGAATTCTTTCTAAGAAATATGGAGTGTTGGCATTTGGGCCATTGGGCTGGCCCAAATAAGCGCCCATGTGGGCAGCCCAATAAGACAAAACCCTAAGACTAGGGTTTACAATATTGCAATATAAAATTGCAATATTAAGACAGAAAAACACACGCTAAAAAGGATGCAGACACAAAACACATTATCTCTTATCTCCTTTCTCTTTGTCTTAGGGTTTCCATCAACGAACCCTAGGATTTGATCTGTGGAAGTAGGTGAAGTGCTCGACTTTGTGGTATCTTCACTTGACCGGCACAAGCATGAAGCACGTGGGAAGAAGGTTGGTTTGTTAATTCCGCTACGAAGAGGTATACTGGTTTTACTCGCAAAACTTAAGAGGTAACACATTAGAAACTCAATTATATTTGTGTACATTGTATGCCTATATGTTTCCTTCATTGGTATCAGAGCCATAGGCTTTCTTCTTCATGTTTTTAGAGCCTTAGAGGACCTTAGGGAGAAAATCAATTTTTTCCACCATTGTTGGCCATAATGGCCATTTTGGGTTCCCACCGCCGGCAGCTCTCCGGTGAGCTTCCGGCAACACCAATGGTACTAACGGACTCCTCATGACCCATGGAGTCCATAGCAACAAACCTTGCATGATTCCGACATGTGTGCAATTAGATATGCCATTTTACATTTTATGTTCAATATGTGTAATCAGTGTTTTTGCGGCATGTATATCTTATTCAATACTCCATTTTTTTGAATGATTTTTTATTCTATTATGTAGTATGTTGAATAAGCTTTCCAACGGCGAAAAAATCACCAAAAACGGAGCTCTACAGAGAGAGATATGGAGGTCCGAAATAGGCCCGGCGGCTACAGTTTTTCGGAAAAACCCTAGGCCAAAGTTTGATAACAAACCAGAGGTGGGAGCTCCCCCACTCGAGCCTGGAGGCGCGTGGTGGAGCGTGAGACTCACCCCGAGCTCCGTTCGGCCTCCAGTTTCCTCCGTTGTGACTTTAATAATTTATTTTATTTTAATAAAATTTTTAATAATTTTTATGGTAATAAAAAATAATTAATAATTATTTTTTAAATAAAAATATTAACCTTGGAGGACCACTCGCGCGTGTGGCGAAGAGTGAGGTACTTTCTGGACCTAAAAATTTTTGTACTCTCCTCTGGGAGTTGAGAGCACCCATTAGTATGGGAGGTGAGATATTTTGGCATATATATTATTTAATACAAAATTTGTTAATTTTGCATTTAAATGTAGAAAATTGAGGAAAATTCCAGAAAATTGTAGAAAATTTTGGAAAGCTATTCTAATCTGTTAAGATATTTAAAATGTGCAAAACTAATATTTTTCCAGAATTATTTGATTGTTTCCTTTATTTTTCAATAATTTTTATTGTTCTTGGTATACAATTAAAAATTGTTGAAAATTGAAAAAATGTGAGAAAAATATTGGTTGATGAACTAGTATGCTAATATATACACAGAGAACAAAACTACAAATTTTCATGATTTTTTTATGTGATATATAGTTTTCTATCATTTTTATTGTCTCTTGAAATTGAATAAAAATTTATAGAAAATTATTAAAAATCTGGAAATTGTGTATGGATGGACCATTCTGTGTGTAGACATGGGAAGCATGAAATTTTAATTTTTCCAGATTTTTGAGATGAATTTTGAAATTTTCCATGATATTTATTATATTTAATGAATGATTAAAAAATTATGGAAAATTATAGGAAGCCATATAATGTGTTGCCACACACAGTAAGTATTTAAATTCATTTTTTCCATATTTTTGGTTGCACTCTAATATTTTTGTTGTATTTAGAGGCATAAAATGAGTGTTTGGAAAATTTGTGAATTAAACTTTGATGGTGGCAAAATATGGAAAATGACATTTAAATTGTTTCATGCTGAATGTGAATTGTCACATGCACAAAAGATTTTCTTTCGTCACTATGAGGTATACCTGACGAACAACTGTTCAAGTGATAATTAAATTGATAATGTTTGTTTTAATTGAGAGTGCTTTCAGTTTAATTTTGTGTGTAAAATTATTTAAGGCATGTGAAAAGGAAATTAAATGGGGACCATGGTGGAGTTGATTAGATCCACCCATGAAGGTTTTGCGCATTGGAAAAGTTAGATACAGTAAAAGCAACACTTGTGCGTGGGAGATGATTCCTAGCATAGCGAAGTCTCGATCTCACGTCTTGTGTAAAATTATTGTTATTTAATTTTGTTGGATGCGGCAAAACATAGTTGTGTGTGCTAAATAGTGTAAAGAATGCGCATAGATGTAGTGGTTTATGAAATTAAGATTATGTTGGATCTTGGTAAATAGAGAAGTTGAATATCAATAGTTTGTGGCCTCTAAAGGCACAAATTCAATTTCTCCTCCATGAGCATAGAACACTAGGATGGTAAAACTTAAGATAAAATTCATTGCCTCGTGACCATTGTGAATTAAGATATTGTATGCATTAGTTGTGATGACAGTATCATAGTGGTAGATCCAATAAATAAACAATACTTGGCCCTGTTGACACCCCATTTTGCTACCTACATTCTATTCCTTACACAAACTAGGGTTTTTACAAATTAAAATTCTAAAAACAGAAAGTGCACAACTTGCCTAAATTAGAGTTTTAGACCAACAGTGTTTTTGACCGTTTGATGGACAACTAAAAGAAATCAAACAGATCTTTAAGTTGAGACAAATGAAATGACGTGTCATGTGTTCAAATCGGACCATAAGTACAAATGTTATGATCAATTGAAGATTTAACGGATAGAGTGCATAATGATTTAATAATTCCGGGTACATGGGATTAATCCAAACTAATTATTATTGGTCTATTAATTGGATTGCTTTTAATTAATGAGGTGTAAACGTCCTATTGGCTTGTAATGATAAATAATTATGGACTCTACTACGTTAAATAAAATCAGCTTAAGTTGGATAAATAGTGTGATTAATTAATTAAAATATAAGGATTAATTGAGATAGATCAATTCAAATATTTTAAAGGGGTTAAGAAGATCACTATTATATCTGGTGTTTATCATAAAAAGTTGAACAACTTTGAACAAACGGATAAATACAAAAAAAGAAGTTGAAAACGTTTTTTAAAAACTCAAAGTACCGGCCGGCACTTCAAGCTCGTATTTGGCACTTTGAATGGGATTTGAAGTACCGGCCGGCACATTGAACCACCAATCCGGCACTTCGAACCTGGAGCACGTTCTTTTATCCCAAAATTATATCTAAACTTGAATTTTGAATTCTCACACGTCCTAGTCAGTTCACAGCTGGTAGAGGATAAAGAATAGGGATTATTTGAAAATAAAAAAATACAAAATTAAACAAAAGATAGCTCATCGTTTGTTTGGCTATAAAAAGAAAAGAGGAGGTCAGTTACAGGGCCCCTAAAGTTTGAGCTTTAGAGAGAATTCCAGATCATTCTGTGTAGGATTTCTAAAGCATAAAACACCTCTAAACAATCCACCATTAAAGGACAGAGAAAAGCTTCAACAAAAATCCCCTTTGGATATTCTATGGCGAAGCTCTATTCACGGATACTTTGAAGACCATCAAGGAAGCGTCATTGGAGCTCTCTTTTGCAGCTGAAGGTTCTAGATTTGTTTTTCTGTGAATGTAAATTTCTATTTTACTATACTATATTTAGGAAACATTCAAATGTAACTTTCTTAGATTGTACCTAGGAAACAAACTTTTGCTATATAATTTTCTATTTTAGACACTCAAATGTAATCATACAATCCAAATTGAATAAAAGAAGTATTTTTAAGAATTTTCTTATTTTTCTTTCTTGCAAAAATAAGTGGCGACTCTACTATAACATCACCTTCATTCTAGAGGGATGATCATTCATCAGTTGGGTCACATTTTGAGGCCCATTTGACCCTCGGGTCGTGGTTCTCACAGTGGCGACTCCACTGGGGACATGAAGTGGGCTTAGCTTCGAAATTAGGATGGGCTTGGCCAAGCCTTATTATTTCTTTATACTTGTTTGATTTTAAAGGCTTTCTTTATAACATGTGTCATGCATCATTTTGTGTGGACCCAAGAATACATATACATGTGTGAAGCCCGGAAGCCCCGGTGGTTCTATCCATGGATCACAGCCTTCCTAGACTTGGGTACCCATGGTGAAGCTACCACCCCTTAGCGTAGTATTGACTATGATCATTCTTAGTCAATACGTTAAAGGACAAACTGTATCGTTTGGACCAACGCGGCATTCCTATGTCACAAGTTGGGAGATACGACGTCCTAGCTCTTGGGTTCCCTACAAGCCTACCTTCTACCCATATAGAAGCCCATTAGAACTATCCTTAGGTGCGGTCCATTAAATACATACATACTTGTTTGAATCCACCGTCTGTTTTGATTGCCGTTGCTTGCACTTGGATGAACCTTGTTTGCTACGAATGAGCCCAAATCCAACGTTTGGGCCCATTACAATCATTTACTTGAACCATGTTTTCCATGGATGAGCCCAAGCCCAACACTTGGGTCCATTATAAAAAAATCTAAGGCCCTACAAGTACTTAGAGTTGAGGATCATCAAAAGACAAGGTACAAACCCATAAGTTTCAATGGTACAATCCCACAAAGGCTTCCAAAGATAAAGCTACAAGCTTCAAAGGATCAAAGCTTACTTGCAACCATCCCAAGGATCAAAGTTTAATCCCACAAGCTTAAGGAAGAGCCTAAAGCTTCAAGCAAGCAAAACAAACACCCACAGACTTGGGTCCACAAGGCTTCAAAGGACAAAGTTCAAGCCCACCAAGAGTGGCCCACAACAACAAGCTTTACAAGCTCACATAGCTTAAAGCCCAAGTGACAACCCACAACAACAAGCTTCAAGGCTCCATAAAGCTCAAGTTCAAAGCCCAAAGTGGCCCACAAAGCTTCAAGGCTTCAAAGCTCAAAGGTTCAAAAGCCCACCAAGTGGTGGCCCGTAACACTCACAAGCTTCAAAGATCAAGTTCAAAAAAGGACAATCATACGGTGCAACTTTGACTACAACAACAAGGTTCAAAGATTTGAAAAAAGCTCAACTTCAAGCCTACTCCAAGGCCCCACAAGCCTGATTTCTTAAATAGTTCAAAGCTCAAGTGCTTACAAAAACAAGTTGACCACAAAAATTTCACCAAACCCTCATACTCTACCAAAAGGGGTCTAACAAAAAAACCCAATTTTCAAAGCCATTTACAAGGTGGTGGCATCAAACATTTTTCAAAGACAATCATCTCAAAAGACTCATACGGTGGACTACAACAATCAAGGTTCAAAGATTTGAAAACTACAACTTCAAGCCTACTCACAAGCCCCACATTTTTGCCTGATTTCTTAAATAGTCACTCACTTACCAAAGTTCCACAAAAATTTCACCATCCCTCATACTCTACAAAAGGCCATTCAAAGCCCAAAACCCTATCAGCGGTCAGTCATCAAGCTTCAAGATTCAAGCTTCCAGGGTCGCAAAGAAAACAATTCTACAAAGAGACAAGCCTACAAGATTCAAGATTCGAAATCAAGATCATGAAGGTCACACAAGCCTCTTCCTCCAACACGACTGATTCATGGGCTTCCCCTACGTCAACAGCTCACAAGGACATCTGCATTACTTCATCAAGTCATCATTTGGTTTTACATTTCTAAATTTGGATGTGTGATTTTCATTTGAATTGCTTTGTTTGTCTTATTGGTGTGTAGTATAGAATTTTGGATCAAGAAAAACATCTTTTAAAGATCAAGAATTTCTCCAACTTTGCACCAAAGATCACAAGTCAAAAATTGAAAAGACAAAAAGTAATCAACAATTCACAGAAAAGCTCAATGAACCAAACTTTGAATCACACCTTAAACGGTTAAAATTCAAAAAGTAATCAACAATTCACAAAAAGCTCAATGAACCAAACTTTGAATCACACCTTAAATGGTTAAATTCACATTTTTTGAATCATACCTTATATGGTTAAAATTCACTCACACCTCCCAAAATTAAAGTTCACTCAAATGAATTACACCTTAAACGGTTAAAATTTACACAAAATTGAATCACACCTTAAATGGTTAAAAATTCACACAATTACAACACACCTTCAAAGGTTAAAATTCACCCAATTGAATTACACCTTAAAAGATTAAAATTCACCAATTGAATCATACCTCAAAAATTTCTTCACACCTTAAATGGTTAAAAATTCCACACACCACACTTTTAGTGGTTTAAATTCACATTTTTTTTTAATCACACCTCATACGGTTAAAATTCTCTCATGCATTTCATACAATTAAAAGTCACCCATTACACCTCAAAACAGTTAAAATCCACTCAACTGAATCACACCTCATATGGTTAAAATTCACTCACAACTCACACAATTCAAATTAACCCATTATACCTCCACCTCCAAAAATAAATCACACCTTACATGGTTAAAATTCACTCAATTGAATCACACCTTAAAATTCTCTCACACCTTAAATGGTTAAATCACACCAACACACCTTAAAGGTTAAAATTCACCCAATGAATTACACCTTAAAAGTTAAAATTCACTCAATCACACGGTTAAATTTCTCTCACACCTTAAATGGTTAAAAATTCACACAATTACACCACACTTTTAGTGGTTTAAATTCACATTTTTTTTGAATCAGTTAAAATCACACTCACAACTCACACAATTCAAATTAACCCATTATACCTCCAAACAGTCAAAATTCACAAAATAAATCACACCTTACATGGTTAAAATTCACTCAATTAATCACACCTTACATGGTTAAAATTCTCTCACACCTTAAATGGTTTAAATTCACCAATTAAATCACACCTCAATGGTTAAAATTCTCATTTCTAGATCACACCTTAAACGGTTAAAATTCACAAAATGAATCACACCTTAAATAGGTTAAAATTCACCCAATTTAATCACACTTTAAACAGGTTAAAATTCACACAAAATTGAATCACACCTTAAATGATTAAAAATTCACACAATTACACCACATCTTAAATGGTTAAAAATTTACACGAAATTGAATCAGACCTTAAATGGTTAAAAATTCACACAATTACACAACACCTTCAAAGGTTAAAATTCACCCAATTCAATCACACCTTAAACAGGTTAAAATTCACCCATCTGAATCACATCTCAAGGGTTAAAATTCACATTTTTTAATCACACCCTAATGGTCAAAATTCACATTTTATTAAATCACATCTCACACGGTTAAAATTCTCTCACACATTTCACACAATTAAAATTCATCAATTACACCTCAAAATAGTTAAAATCCACTCAATTGAATCACACCTCACATGGTTAAAATTCACTCACAATTCACACAATTAAAATTAACCCATTACACCACACCTTAAATGGTTAAAATTCACCAATTGAATCACACCTCACACGGTTAAAATTCTCTCGCACCTTAAATGGTTTAAATTCACCAATTAAATTACACCCCATTGGTTAAAATTCTCATTTTCTGAATCACACCTCAATGGTTAAAATTCACAAAATGAATCACATCTCAAAGGTTAAAATTCACGAAATGAATCACACCTTAATGGTCAAAATCCACATTTTTGAATCACACCTTAATGGTTAAAATTCACATTTTTGAATCACACCTTAATGGTTAAAATTCACGTCTCAAATTACAATTGCTTGAAATTTGATCACATCATCAAAAAGAAACTTTAAGCAACAATCTTCAAGTCTCCCATGTTCTCACATCTTTTTGGAGAAGGAAAATTTTCAAAATTGTTTTTGCAAAAGTACTTTTGGAAAATCAAATTTTTGAAATCTTCTTTCTTGGGCAACAAATGACAAATCATAGGGTCACATCACTTGACCAATCAATTTGCACCGAGAAGGGGATCATTTTCATTCAATTCATATAAAAATTGTCGCCAAATACTTGGAACAACAAAAGAATGGATCCTAGAAAGACAATCAAGGAAATAAGGTCATTGAGAGATCTCGAGTCACTCCTTTCGAAATTCCTTCTAAATCCGGTTATGATTTGTCACATTCTTGCACATTCATTCAGAAAAGTATCCTGATAGTTGGGTTTACAATGGATCATCCATGCAAAAAGAGAAATGAAAGCTTGTTAGGCCGAAAACCCAAAAGGGCGGCCTAAGCAAAAATTAGGGCTCCACAGAGAGAAGACAAAAAAAAAAAAAAATTTACTTCCAAGAAAGAACTCATCAAAAGAGCTCAAACACTGCATGCCAAAAGCAAGCTCTACCAAGGACAGGAGGCCATTTTTCATTAAACCCAAATATTCTTGCCAACACCCTACAAATGCAATCACTTGCTAGCCAATTTGGGCCTTTAAAAAAAATGAGCCTTTTCTTTCTTGAAACCCATAAACCAAACCTGGGGTGGGAATTTTAGATGTGAACAAAAAGGAGATCATGGATTTCTTTCTCAAGATCAAAGTGTCAAAGAAGGAAGAACAAAAGAACAAGGACATGCTCGACGGAGGCGTCAATCTTCAATAAGAATGAAGCAAATTGAGAACACTTGACACAAACGTCAACATACAAAAAGAAAGGGCGTCTCTGAACAAAGGATGCCAACACAAAGATAAGATAAGAAAAGTCAAATGCGTCAACACAAATACAAAGAAGACGTGTGAAGGAAAGAAGCAAAGGAAAGAAGTCACGAAGCAAATCCAATCCTTGGAGTTCACACTTGGGGGTACATTGGGGAATTTGAGCCTTTATAACTTTCTTTTCACAGCCCAAACCCGGCCTACATTATAACCGATAAACAAAGCCCTCCTTGAGGTTCTGCTTGCTCAAGACATGATGTTAAGCTCTTTTGTAATTCTCCATTGGAAGTATGAAAAGTGCTCGCTAGGTTGAAAACCTGAAAAGGCAGCCTAGGCAAAAGTTAGAGCAAAAGGAAAAAAGAAAAAAGAAAAAATGATGGATGGTCCAAACACCAATCAAATCTCCCATGAAAAGATGAATCATAACAAATGGTTCAAACTCAGAGTTCACTTTCTTTCTCATTGCAAATAGTCAAGTCTCTCTTCGAAGACTTCAATTTCAAGTCAAAACTTGGGGCATCCCCCTTTGTTTTCCAAGTGCTTCATCTACATCTCCAAACTAGGGGCATTCTCCCTAATTTGTCAATTCTTTCCCACAACATGATCCACACAAGATCACACATCTCCAAACTAGGGCATTCTCCCTAATTTGTCAATTCTTCCCACAACATGATTCACACAAGATCACACATCTCCAAACTAGGGGCATTCTCCCTAGTTTGTCGACTAAAAAGTCTTTCCACAACATGATCCACACAAGATCACACATCTCCAAACTAGGGGCATTCTCCCTAGTTTGTCGACTAAACTGTCTTTCCTCAACATGATCCAAACCAGATCACAAATCTCCAAATTAGGGGCATTCTCCCTAGTTTGTCAATGGGTCAGAATTTCAAGTCAAGAGCATGTCTCTATCATTGCTCCAAACAATATTGACTTGCAAAGGTCATCCAAACTTTTCAAAAATATCATTGCTTTTTCATCATTTTGTTGATTCGGGAAAACTCTCAATCACTTCATCTCTTCAAATTACCTTTGAAGGATTCAGCCTTACAAGCTCCAAGAGAAATGCAAATATGTTTATAAGGGTTTAATGACTTTAATCCCCTCAAAGTGAAAGAGAACAGTTTTGTTTTGCAACCTTAGGGTTTGTCAACATGTCTTCCCAAGAAAACAAAAGTTTCTCAAGATTTTCGTTTACATAACGGATTGCATCCATTTCAAAAAATGAGTTTTCAAAATGATTTACAAAGTCCATCTTTTCATTTTTGAAAGACTTTCTCCAAAAAAGGTACACAACCAAGGAATAAAATCAAGGTACACAACTGAGATCACAAGTCAAGTTACACAGTTAAGACACAAGACATCCAAAAACAACAAAAAATTTGGATTATTTGTGAGAACATGAAAATCTTTCCAATACACATTTTTTTGGGGTTGTTGCAAACACTTAAAATCATCCCAATGAAAAACATTTTTCACTTCCACACAAGAAGTCTACAGATATTTTGAACTACCACACAAAAGGTTCACAACTATACAATTTTGCACCTCCTAACAAGTCTACACATACACATATGTACCAACTTTTCCCTTCCACACAAGAGGTCCACACATACACTTTGAACTTCCAAACAAGAATTCACACACCCCACATTTCGAACTACGTTCGGACCTGATCCTCTGTGATAGAGGTATGTAGGCAACCTTCCTTAAGGCTCAGTCCCACACCAACATTCATTTACCCACACTTTCCACATTTCGAACTACGTTCGGACCTGATCCTCTATAATGGGGGTATGTAGGCAGCCTTCCTTAAGGCTCGGTCCCACACCCACACTCACACTCACAGTACCAGATTCACATCCACATTCACACATTCCATGATCTCAAACTGCAAACAATTAGCTTGTTCACATGACATCATTTTACATATAAACGTTCTAAAACTAGAACATTGACTCAGTTGTTTTCATTTGCAGGTTTGTTGATCTCAACAAGTTCTCATGACTTGTTTAAACTAGGGGCATTGGCCCAAAATCATCTATTGAAGACCATATCTAATTTGTTTGAAAAATAAATGCTTTTGTTTTTGCAGGAGCAGTACGTGCCTACCCACCAGCTGAACAAGACACCGAATGCATCTTGGTTCTTGCAAGGAGGTTAAAAAAGGTTCAAAAAATCCGGAATTACGCCTTCAGACGGCTAAAAATTTTGGGCATCATCTTAACAAGATTCTGACAACACACATGCTCGGGTTGTCTTGGAACCACGTAAAATAATTCCCAGCAAAATTTTTAGGTTGTTAAAACACTTAAAATCAAATCCTAAAATTTTTTCAAAATATTGGGTTGTTTCTTACAACATAAAATAATTCCTGGTATACCCCCTTTTTCAGGTTGTTATTGACAACATAAAATCAAATCCTAAAAAGTTTAAAAAGAAATATCGGGTTGTTTCTTACAACATAAAATCATTCCTGGTATATTCACATTTTTAGGTTGTTATGGACAACATAAAATCAAATCCTAAAAAGTTACAAAATATAGGTTGTTAAAACACTTAAAATCAAATCCTAAATTTTTTTCAAAATATTGGGTTGTTTCTTACAACATAAAATCATTCCTAGTATACCCCCTTTTTCAGGTTGTTATTGACAACATAAAATCAAATCCTAAAAAGTTTAAAAAGAAATATCGGGTTGTTTCTTACAACATAAAATCATTCCTGGTATATTCACATTTTTAGGTTGTTATGGACAACATAAAATCAAATCCTAAAAAGTTCCAAAATATAGGGTTGTTTCAAACAACATAAAATCTATCCTGACCTACTTTTTTAGATTGTTAAAACACTTAAAATCAAATCCTAAAAAGTTTTAAAATATCGGGTTGTTTCTTACAACATAAAATCATTCCCGGTATACCCACTTTTTCAGGTTGTTATTGGACAACATAAAATCAAATCCTAAAAATTTCCAAAATATAGGGTTGTTTGAAACAACATAAAATCTATCCCAACCCACTTTTTTTAGGTTGTTAAAACACTTAAAATCAAATCCTAAAAAGTTTTTAAAAAAATATCAGGTTGTTTAACATAAAATCATTTCTGATATTCCCAATTTTTTAGGTTGTTATGGACAACATAAAATCAAATCCTAAAAAAGTTTTCAAATTTGTTGGGTTGCTACAAACACTTAAAATTATCCCCAACATTCGGTCGCAAAACTCAGTGTCTTTCTCAAACATTGAGATTTGCTTTACAAGCTCTGCCAATGAGGGGCATTCTGTTGACACCCCATTTTGCTACCTACATTCTAATCCTTACACAAACTAGGGTTTTCACAAATTAAAATTCTAAAAACGGAAAGTGCACAACTTGCCTAAATTAGGGTTTTAAACCAACAGTGTTTTTGACCGTTTGATCGACAACTAAAAGAAATCAAACAGATCTTTAAGTTGAGACAAATTGAAATGACGTGTCATGTGTTCAAATCGGACCACGTAAGTGCAAATGTTATGATCAATTGAAGATTTTAATGGATAGAGTGCATAATGATTTAATAATTCCGGGTACATGGAATTAATCCAAACTAATTATTATTGGTCTAATAATTGGATTGCTTTTAATTAATGAGGTGTAAACGTCCTTATTGGCTTGTAATGATAAATAATTATGGACTCTACTACGTTAAATAAAATCAGCTTAAGTTGGATAAATAGTGTGATTAATTAATTAAAATATAAGGATTAATTGAGATAGATCAATTCAAATATTTTAAAGGGGTTAAGAAGATCACTATTATATCTGGTGTTTATCATAAAAAGTTGAACAACTTTGAACAAACGGATAAATACAAAAAAAGAAGTTGAAAACGTTTTTTAAAAACTCAAAGTACCGGCCGGCACTTTGATTGGAGTTTGAAGTACCGGCTGGCACTTCAAGCTCGTATTTGGCACTTTGAATGGGATTTGAAGTACCGGCCGGCACTTCAAGCACACATTGAAGTACCGGCCGGCACATTGAAGTACCGGCCAGCACATTGAACCACCAATCCGGCACTTCGAACCTGGAGCACGTTCTTTATCCCAAAATTATCTCTAAACTTGAATTTTGAATTCTCACACGTCCTAGTCAGTTCACAGCTGGTAGAGGATAAAGAATAGGGATTATTTGAAAATAAAAAATACAAAATTAAACAAAAGATAGCTCATCGTTTGTTTGGCTATAAAAAGAAAAGAGGAGGTCAGTTACAGGGCCCCCAAAGTTTGAGCTTTAGAGAGAATTCCAGATCATTCTGTGTAGGATTTCTAAAGCATAAAATACCTCTAAACAATCCACCATTAAAGGACAGAGAAAAGCTCCAACAAAAATCCCCTTTGGATATTCTACGGCGAAGCTCTGTTCACAGATACTTTGAAGACCATCAAGGAAGCGTTATTGGAGCTCTCTTTTACAGCTGGGCAGTAAACAAACTCCACACCATTGTAGTCACACAGCATCTCCATTGATCTTTACTATTCACCCCTTTTCAAAGTTTTCCATTGTGATTATTTTTGTGCCTTCTATTAACCAACTTTTTGATTGCAGCCAAAGTTGAACATAACTCTGGTGATTCTAAAGCAATCAACAAGATCTTCTTCCACGTGTATGCAGGTAAAAATTCTTTGCTGAATTTCTTTATTTGTTTGCCTATTCACATGATGATGACGATAATATGCCTTTTTCATATGTAAATGATTTAATAAAGAACTTGAACCTTTAAAATAAATTTTATGATATACCATGTTTTTGTACATTGAAATATTTGTTTTTGGCCAAGCTCTATCCTAGAAGACCGATTTTAATCGGGCAAAACGAGGTGCTTACACCTTCTCGTTTTGTAACCAAGCCCCCGAGCCTAGTCTTGAAGGTTCTAGATTAGTTTTTCTGTGAATGTAAATTCCTATTTTACTATACTGTATTTAGGAAACATTCAAATGTAACTTTCTTAGATTGTACCTAGGAAACAAACTTTTGCTATGTAATTTTCTGTTTTAGACACTCAAATTTAATCATACAATCCAAATTGAATAAAAGAAGTATTTTTAAGAATTTTCTTATTTTTCTTTCTTGCAAAAATAAGTGGCGACTCTACTGTAACATCACCTTCATTCTAGAGGGATGATCATTCGTCAGTTGGGTCACATTTTGAGGCCCATTTGACCCTCGGGTCGTGGTTCTCACAGGCCCGTGTGGAATGCACTAAATATATGACTTTTTTGGTTGCACACTTGGGAGTGTGAATTGACAGTTACAAAAGTTTGCTCCCAAATTGGCTAGGGTTGAGCATTTATGTAACGTGTGAGTTAAGTCTCATTGGACAAATGCATTTGAATATGCTCATTTAGTGGGAGTTTATTAGTCTCATCATGATGCACATTGCATTACTGTATTATTTTGAGCCTAATCTAAGTGCTTGGTAGCACTAGCATCGATTGCTCATTTTAGCCTACTTGAGGCATTTAGGCCCAAGTTTAAGGACTAATTTGGAGCGCTCCACTTATCATTCATGGATATAATGCATTGTATGAGACGATAGCATATCTGGGATATGCTGGGTAATACTTCTCGCTATAGATTCCTTAGTTAACTCTTTGGAGCATATAGAGTTCATTGTGATGCATAAGAAGGATATTCACACGTTCAATGATCTTGTGCAACATCTTGAACTTAGGATAGAGCATCAAATGGCATGGCTTTGTCCTTGCTAGACATGGCTCGCACGGACATTTAGGCCCTAGCACAAGGACTGTGGTATAGCACTCCAATAAGGAATAGCTAAAGGATAATATCCTTGAAAAGGGAAGTAGCATTGTGCACCTTGGAGGAAGCATAGTGACTTTAGGATAATGTTTGGACAACTAGCTATTGTAATTGTTAATCCATGTGTTTTGGCTCGTGGATGCACTTGAGCAATTGGAACATGGTTTAACTTGTGTCTAGCCTGAATTATTTCTTTTTCTCTCCTCAAGGAGTTGAAGTGGTAGGAGTAATTGCAAGGTTAATAAGAAATGGGGCATTTTGCCTTATTTCTGGAAGCGGCTTCAGGATTTTTATCATGTTAGAGCACAAGGATTGCGCACTATTTTCATCATATTGGAGCACAAAGATTGTGCACCACATGTTACATCCTATAAGCGCTTAGAGTATGGCAAAACAGGATATGGCTAGTAGTTCTTAGTGGTCCAAGTTTTTATCCTTAAATCTAGTGGCATTTTTTGTTATAAATATGATATAATTGGATCCAATGGTTAGTTAAGTTAATCTCTAAATTGACTGTGCCTTGGCTTGCTATAGGGCGCTAGGCATAAACTCAAGATGATGGGTTTTTTGATAAGCTCGAGTAAGTCATGGGGACCATCTCACTTAGATGAACCATCTCCTTGACAAATGAAATGAAGTCAATTAGAGACTTAGAGAGGCAATTAGAGCATCTTTCTTTTAATAAGGTTAACCAATTTCCAAAGTAGCGCACTAGTTAAGGACATAGTTGTCTCACCATTTAAATATGTGATGCTCCATCTAATTTTCGCAGAGTTTGAAGTTGAGGCTCACCTAAAACGTCTGCTAGAAATATTGAGGTGATTTTCAGGATGAGTTTATAGGGATTCTTCCTGAGTGACATAAAACACATATTTGCAATCATGTAAGTATTAAATACTTAGTGGTGAATCTTTCTTATATCTCGCAATTGGATGCTGAGGATAGGAAAGACTCTAGGTAATTAATTAGATAATGGCGCATTGTCTTACCGTGTATTTTGTCTGCTGCCTATATCTTTAAGTTAATGTCCTATTAGTTGAGATGTGCCTTTTTGCGCGAACTGGAGATCGCTTTAGATGGCGTCATGAGCATGGTGAGATTTGGAGATGGGATCTAGAATCACATTGGAAATGTAATGAAATCACTCATATTTTCGGCGAGGTGGGGGAATTGAGGAATTAAAAGTGTTTTTTTTTTTTTTTTTTTTTTTTTTTTTTTTTTTTTTTTTTTTTTTTTTTTTTTTTTTTTTTAAGCCCATCATATTCTAATATTTTTTATAAAATCCTTTTTGGTTTTGTTATCGTCGAAAATAGTAGGAGTGATGCTTTGACCTAGTGGGAGGATACCATTAGTGCATAAATGTGATTTCGAGGGTCCTTAATGGTGTGCTAGCTAGTTTGGATTCTCTCATTATTTGTGGACTTGTAGAGAATCCTAAGCTCCACCATATTAGTATTGTTGTCTCCACCTGCTTGTTTAGAATGGTTAACCGTTGGCTGACAAGGGTAGAATTGTGGACTAGGATACGAGTCTGTCTCATAACAACCTCTAGTTATTGTCACAAGTCAATAGTAGGACATTTTCCATAAGGATATTAAATGGTCGATTCTTTGAGTAGAACTGACAATATGAGATTCTTGTGGTGTGCAGGACTAAAGCGCAACAGTTGCTTGCTAGTAAGTCCTTGCAGCCTAAGATTATAACCTAGACCAAGATTACTTCACCTCGTTGAGTCCTTTTTAAATAGACTTGTGATGTTGTAGTGATAGGTCTATTTATTATTCCTTGATTCTTGAAAATGGTCCACGTTTTTCTTAAACGATTCATGTTGACAATTAGTAGCTAGAGTAATTTTGGGTTAGAATGTCACCATTGGTACATTCCCCTTTTTTATTTTTTATTTTTATTTTTATCATTTGTATCCAAGGTTAATAGACATGTAATTAATATAGTTATATGCTTATATAGCCATATCTTTTATCTTTTATCTTTTATCATTTGTATCCAACTTTGACAGGATTAAAATAATTAAATGTAATGGAATTGCTTAATATTTAACCATTTACCAAATAACATATGTTAAACATGAAACTCATAGGACTTTTAATCCATTAAACTAAATATTAAGGTATTAGGCTTGAATCAATGTGATAACAAATAAATTAGATAATAAGATAAAAAAATTCATTAGGAAATAACTTACAGTGAAAGTGTCACACAAATAACGTTTTGCTGTGATTGATAAAGTAAGGACAAAATCCTTTTATAATTTGGCTAGAGTCTCGTGCTGATAACATGTTATTAGATAAAGAAAATAATACTTCTTTAAGTGGTCATCCACACAATGTATAATTTATGATATATCTTTTACTGCATGTAATGATCTATCTTGTCTTACGAAGAGTGCACACATATATAGCAATGCTAAATCAATTATGTGTACAATGCATTCATTAAAAATGACAAAACTTTTAATACTTAGAAACAGTAAATCTTTATGATGTAGAAACAACCAAGTCCAAATCGTTTTTAACAGTTGAGATTTATTTGTATATTATTCCTAAAAATTATTGTTACCTTTTGAAATATTTATAGATGATCGTTAGTCATTTTAAAAATAAAAGTTTGCAAAATAAAAATTAATAAGTATTGAATATTATCTAATCATTTAATTGAAACACTATTTTCACTGTTTAACAACAAAATTTTACCAAAAATAGTAAAGGAAAGAAATTGAAAGAAAATCTATGAGTCAAATCCCAATGTTGTCTATATTGTGTAGGAAAATGACATCAGGACTTAACCTTCATGCAACTACAACATCAAAAAACCATTGGGCCTTTTCCATATCTCCAGCCCGACAAAGAACAGCTAAGACTTTACTATACATTATTTTGCTTGGTTCTACCTTCAATGCCAATATCGTCTCAACTCTCAAGCACCACGAGAATTCCATCGTAGACACCTTCTGTGAGGAGAAAATTTGCATGGAAAACACAAGGCATTTAGAACGTCACCTATCAGAGGAGAGATGCACGGATCCAATCCTCCCCGGGGCGGATATATAGTATGAGGACGTGCCGCTCTGGTCAACAGATACGCTAAATCCCCGCATTTAATGCGCATCAGGTGGGTGGTTGAAGACATTAAATACGAAACGGCGAGGTGACCTGCCAGGTAATGTCCCACGTGGAGACAAGCACACAAAGTCATAAATGCATCGAGGCAACCCACGCAAATAAGGATGGACAAACACCTTCATGTCCCATCCGAGGATACTATCCCTTTTTCAGAGGACAAAGTACCGATCAAACTGGCAGATGAGCTGTCATTTGAGAGCCTATAAAAGAGAATGTTCCTACAGAAATCAGGTATGCTTATTTTGGCTATATATAGAAAAACCAAGCTCTCTCCATACATTTGCACTCTTTCACATTTGACTGACTTTACCATTGGAGGGTGATCAGTCCCCAACACCGGGGATTAGATCTTTCTCATTTGATTTGATCTCTGTAGGGTAGTTATTTCATTCAAAGGCTGATCTTCACAACCACTCTCGAAAAGGTCTTTTCCTAATCCATTCATCTTCTCAATATTTTTTCCGTTACAATTGGCGCCGTCTGTGGGGAAAACCGATTCAGGAAGAGGTTACAGACTCACCTTGAAGGATGGAAGAAGTAGCCATCTCAGAAAACAACCATGGAGGTGCTAGGTTGCCAACCTTCAATCGTAGGAAGATACAATCCGAAGTACGGGTTCCAGGCGGGCGGAGGGGGCGCGAAGAGCAGCGCTCCTATGGAAGGATCGAGGGAAGGCAACATTCGCCTTCTAAAGAACCCTCCTTCCTTGGAGAGGTCAGGAAGAGGAGAAGAATCGAGGAACTCGAAGAAGAGCTCAGGCTTTTAAAGGAAGAGGACAAGGAGAAAGGTGACCAGCACCAGAGGAGACGATCCAAGAGTCACTCAGGTTCATGTGGGAGCCCAAATCATGTTCCTAGCCACAAGGAATGCAGCAGAAAATCAAAACATAGGTATCAAAGGTCAATGTCCCCCAAGAAGCGCAGGCTCGATCATTCTAGGACACCTCCCCCTTAGCACAAGCACAACCCAATTTGGAGGAAGCTCCAACAGATCTCATTTTCCCCCTTTTCGGCTGAAATAGAGCGGGCAAAGTTCTCAGTAAGGTTCGTTGCACCCAACCTTGCTGTATACGACGGGAAGGGCGACCCAGTGGGACATCTGAGCCGCTATCAACAATCTATGGCTCTCCACACCTCCAATGATGCCCTCATGTGCCGCATATTCCCCTCAAGCTTGGGCGAAGTAGGACTACGATGGTTCGATTGCCTAGATCACGAGTCCATTCGCTCATGGCAGGAGATGTTTGAGTCCTTCACTGCAAGGTTCATAACGAATACCCGGAAGCCTAAGGAGATTGATGCCCTGCTGGCTCTTAAGATGAAAGCTGAAGAAACGTTGAAGTCGTATTCCACACGATACTAGGAGGTTTATAACGACATCGATGCATGTGACGAAGACATAGTGGTGAAGACATTTCGGTTTGGCCTACACCAAGACATCAAACTAAGGCGATCTCTTACTAAAAGGCCACCTATCAGCATGGCAGACCTCATGACTCGCCTAGAGGAGCATATCAGGGTGGAAGATGATTCAAAGAGTTCAACCAGAACCGTGGAGGCGGCCTCACCTGTGGACAAAAAGGCGGCACAGCCCGAGCAAAGCCAAACCAAGAGATCCAGAAGATCAATGGATCAGCCCCGGGCCAGAACATGTATGGCGGTGCACACAACATTTAAATAGCCAATCTACTGGCTCATTCCCTTTATAAAAGATAAACCATACTTCAAGTGGCCTACAAAGATGCCTGGCGACCCAGCCACCAGAGAAGGCAAGCCGTATTGCAGTTATCACCGGGAGCGCGGACATTTAACTAAGTAATGCCGGGCTTACAAGTATCATTTGAAGCAGTTGGTGAAGAACGGGCACCTCAGGCAGTACATAGACGAGACGAAGAGCTCCCACCAGAATATTGAAGCACCAAAGGCCACGATAAAAGATTCAACTCCCTTAGGAATCATTGAAGTAATTCACTATGGGACGACCAGTCACGATCAAAGAGAAGTAATGAGGAGAGCGGCACATCTGAGAGAGGTGTTCCAAATTGGAGATTCAGCACAAATGGCCCCAATTCCCTTGAAGAAAGAGTCAGCGGAGCAGATTGTCTTCACAAATCAAGATTTGGAAGGGGTGCAGCTACCCCACTCGGATGCTCTGGTAGTAACCTTACGGATCGGTGAGTTCGATGTTAAAAGAGTCCTCATAGATCCTGGCAGCTCAGTCAAGATTATGTACGAGTCCCTATTTAAAGGGTTGGGTCTCGAGAAGAAGGACTTGAACCTTGTCGAAGGACCACTTAGCGGCTTCTTCGGAGAAACAGTCGTCCCATCAGGAAAAGTCACAATCAACGTTAGAGCTGGAACAGTCTCGTCCCCGACCGAGTTTTTCGTTCTTAATGCTTTCTCTCCCTATAATGCGATCCTTGGGAGACCATGGCTGCACAGAATGGGCACAGTTCCCTCCACACTCCATCAACGGCTAAGGTTTCCAACCCCGCAAAGAGTCATGGAAATTCTAGGGGACCAATTGGCGACCAAACAATGCTTAGTGGCTGCAATCAGACACAAATCCCAATTACCACAAGAACCGAGAGAAGGCCTTGATGGGAGTAAATAGCAATTACAGAGCAAGGAGGGCTGCGAAGAGCGCCTTCCTTAGGAGAAATGTGTGGAGAAGCTCGTATCAGTATCAGTAGCAGAGGATGAAGCCCAGAGGCAGTTTTTAATAGGCGATTCTCTATCTAAGGAGCACAGGTCACGGTTATTGACCCTCCTCAAAGAATACCAAGACGTCTTTGCATGGACTCCGTACGAGGCACCCGGAGTAAATTCAGAATTTGTTTGCCACAAACTGAACGTTTCGCCCGAGTACAAACCAGTAGTCCAGAGAGCAAGAAGGGCAGCACCATAACATGCCAAGGCCGTGCGAGAAGAAGTAGAACGGCTCTTGAAGATTGGAGCGATTCGGGAAGTTTTGTACCCACAGTGGCTGTCCAACACCGTCGTTGTAAAGAAGAAAAATGGAAAGTGGAGGGTTTGTGTAAATTTTACAGATCTGAACAAAGCTTGCCCAAAAGACCCTTTCCCACTCCCGAAGATAGATCAGTTGGTGGACTCTACGGCCGGCCACAAAAGAATGAGCTTCTTGGATGCTTTCCAAGGGTACCACCAGATTGCCCTGAAAAAAGAAGACCAAGAAAAGACCGCGTTCATCACACTCCGAGGAATATTCTGCTACAAGGTAATGCCTTTCGGATTGAAGAATGCCGGGGCAACTTACTAAAGAATGGTCACTAAAATGTTCTCTGAGTTGCTTGGGAAGACTGTTGAAGTGTATATTGATGATATGGTTGTCAAAAGCGTCAAAAGCACGGATCATGTGGGGGACCTGAGGAAAGTCTTCAGAATACTTAGAAGGCACAACTTGAAGCTCAACGCTTCAAAATGCGCATTTGGCGTAGGCTCGGGAAAGTTTTTGGGTTTCTTGGTAACTCAGCGCGGCATAGAAGCAAATCCAGACCAAATAGCAGCTATCCAGGGGCTACAGCCCCCCAGGAACGTCAGAGAAGTTCAGAGGCTGACAGGCATGGCAGTCGCGCTCAACCGATTCATCTCTAAATTAGCCGAGAGATGCAGACCATTCTTCGACTTAATTAAGAAAGGGAAAAACTTTGCATGGAGCGAAGAGTCCGACCAAGCATTTGAACGCCTGAAGAGATACTTATCAACACCCCCATTGCTCTCCTCACCCAAGGAAGGGGAACCCCTCTACATTTATCTTGCAGCTTCAGATAAAGCAGTCTGCGCGGCAATTATACGAGACGATTCAGGGGAACAGCGACCGGTTTATTATACTAGCAAGACCATGAATGGAGCGGAAACAAGGTATCTACCACTGAAAAAGTTGGCCCTCGCGTTGTTCATAACAGCGAAGAAGCTCCCCCACTACTTTCAAGCCCACACTATGATTGTTCTAACTTCCTTGCCTTTGAAGGCCTTGTTCAGAAGTTTGGATTTCAACAGTCGAATATCCAAATGGGGAGCTCACTTGGGGGCATATGATGTGCGTTACAAACCCAGGACATCCATCAAAGGACAGGTACTGGCTGACTTCATAGCTGAATTTGCACCAGAGAACAGCAACTAGCCCACCATAGAAGAGCACCCTAAGGATGTCGAACGGATCCTTGAGAAGAACAACTGGACATTATATGTTGACAGTGCGGCAAATTTCAGGGGCTCCTGTTTGGGAATAGTCCTGATATAGCCAGAAGGGGAGCTATTGGAGCAGGCGGTCAGATTAGGCTACGGAGCCTCAAACAATGAAGCCGAGTACGAAGCACTCCTGCACGGCCTTAGAGCCGCCAAACGACTAGGTGCTGATCCCCTCACCATTCATAGTGACTCTCAGCTAATAGTTAATCAAGTGACGGGAGAATACATGGCGAAAGACGAAAGGATGGTGGCTTATCGTGACTTGGCTAAAAACCTTTTGAAGGGTTTCCATAAATTCAACGTTGAGAGAGTAGGTCGAGAGCACAACGGGCATGCCGACTCGCTTGCTGGGCTAGCATCTTCTGTGGCTCCAGATTTCAGAAGAACCATAACGGTGGAAGTGCAGGATTCTCCTAGCATGATGAAGAGTAGCCAGGCAATCATATGTCAAATCGAGATGGGGCCCAACTGGATGGACCCCATAGTAGATTATTTAACAAAAGACATATTACCAGCAGATCGGAAAGAAGCAGCCAAGGTCCATAAAAATGCAACGAGGTACTGGATCTCCCGAGAGGGAAAGTTGTACAAAAAGTCTTATACGGGACCATACCTCCTTTGTGTGCATCCAGACTTGGTCTCGAATTTGCTCTACGAAATTCACTAGGGAGTGTGTGGTGGTCATACTAGAGGACGCTCATTAGCCCACAGAGCAATCGGTCAAGGTTACTGGTGGCCATATATGCAGAAAGATGCAGCCCAATATGTCAAGCGCTGCGAGAAGTGTAAATTATTTGCTCCGGCCAACCATAAACCTGCATCCCAGCTTAATCCCATATCTAGTCCCTGGCCATTTGCTCAGTAGGGGTTGGACCTGGTCGGACCGCTACCTCGTGCAACAGGGAACAGGCAATGGTTAATCGTGGCAACAGATTATTTCACAAAGTGGGTTGAAGCAGAGCCCCTCGCACGCATTACTGATTCTGAATCAAGAAAATTCGTTTGGAAGAACATAATAACTCACTTCGGTATACCCAAATGCCTTATTTCCGACAATGGCACACAGTTCGACAACGGACCATTCAAGAAGTATTGCTCAGAGTTCGGAATCAGAAATCACTTCTTCAGCCCGGCCTACCCACAAGGAAACGGACAAGCAGAGTCCTCCAATAAGACAATCCTCAATGGAATTAAGAAAAGGTTGGAAAAAGCTAAGGGAAGATGGGTGGAGGAGCTGCCTACCATATTATGGACATTCAGAACAACGCCTCGAAGCTTAACAAGGAAAACCCCTTTTTCTCTCACTTATGGGGTTGAAGCAGTGATTCCACTTGAGGTAGGACTCCCTACCTTACGTTTAGAAGAATATGATTAGGAGAATAATGAGCTCATGCTAGCTAAAGATTTGGACCTAGCTCAAGAGCGCAGAGATCTTGCCATGATCAGGCTGGCATCTTACCAGGGCGATCTAAAGAAGAGGTACGGCTAAAATGTAAGTGAACGGATCCTTGCACCAGGGGACTTGGTATTACGAAAAGTGCTGGGAAGCAGAAAGGACCCCACTCAAGGCAAACTGGGGGCAAATTAGGAAGGACCCTATCAGATCGTTTCAGAGGCCGGAATGGGAGCATTCAACCTCAAGGGAATGGACGGCAAACCTCTCAAAAGACCTTGGAATATAAGCAACCTGAAGAAGTTTTACCAGTAGGAAGATGGCAAGAAGGGCTGTACGGATCGAAAGTTTCAATGTGTTCTCTCCAATTTTTTGAAATACAAGAATTTTTGTCATATATAGTGCTAAGGTATGGAACAGCCAGAACGGTATCAAAATCCTGGCCACGCCCAGGTGCTCTGCCTGTGAATCCTCAAGTGGTGTGGTAGAGCAGCATCAAACCCTAGCCATGCTAGGTGTTTCGCTTGTAAATTCTCAAGTGGTATGGCGGAACGGCATCAGAATCTAGGCCACACCCAGGTGCTCTGCCTGTGAATCCCCAAGTGGTGTGGTAGAGCGGCATCAAACCCTAGCCATGCTAGGAGATCTGCCTCTAAATCTTCAAATGGTGTGACGGAACGACATTGAAACCTTGGCCGTACTAGGTGCTCTAAAATCTCCTATCTATGAGACCTTCGTGATGTGGCAAAACAACATTGAACATAAGAGGTACATGGTTCAATTTCTGCCTATAAATCCTCTAATGGTATGGTAGAACGGCGATAAAACTTGGCCATACCAAGCATTCCATTTATTTTCTTGCGTATTATCTTACGAAGTATACAAGAGTGGCAATAAAACCCTTATCATATTGAGTGCTCAATTTGATTTTTACCTAAGTGATCTAGAAGGTCTGATTAGGGCATCGATTGTCTGTAGAAAAATTTAAGAACAGTGCGCATTTTTTACCATATTTGTTAAGAACGGCACGGATCACACATTCCATCATTCACAGAGAAAATTAAAAACATTCTGGATCTTCATTCAAAAAGGAGACGTTTAGAGCACAATGTTTATAATTTTACATATTATGCAAAAACATAAATGAAAGCACTACTAAACGTTCGGGCCGACTTTGTCCGGAGCTACACCCTCCGTCAGGAACGCTAGGGGCTTGATCGACATCATCTGGAGCTGCTGCTTCAGCAGAGTTCACCTCATCCTCTAGATTCACTACGTCCGTGCTTATCTCAGGGATAGGGGTCACGGGTACCACAAGAGGAGTGGCGAGAACGACCTCGGGAGGAGGAGGAGGTCGGGCACCAGGGTAAGGCACTGAGGGCGGCAGCGGGGACAGCGTTGTCTGTCCGGACGACAAAATGCTCACGGCTTTTTTCCATCTGTCCAAGTAGAATTCATTACAAACCCCAGGGAGCTGGTCCCCCATCTCAGCTTAGGTGTCATTGCTGCCATCCTCGTAAGCTGCCTTTTTAGCTTTATCAAATTCTGACTCTAGAGCCCAGACTTTGCCCTCAGCTTTTGTAAGTGAATCCAGCGCGGCATTGAGGGACTCCTCAGCCTCTACCCTTTTAGCATCTACAGCATCAGCCAATTTCTTGGCCTCGGCTGCCATTTTCTTGGCGTCCTGATACTTGAGTGCCAGGACATTGGCATGAGCAAGGTGGTCCTTGTTGGTCCGGAACCATTCCTCTAGCTCCAAAGAAGCTTGGACCCCCTGTAGTATGGCAAAGCCATTAACCAAAAATGAAAGAAAACTTGCAAGAAATAATCATTGAGTTCTTTATTTGCTCACCATAAGAAGACCCCTCCTCAGATTGTTAATAAGCCCGTCACCAGTGGCCTTCTTCCACTCATCCATATCTAGAGGGAGACGGACCACCTGACTTAGAGCACTGGCATCTGAACCACTACGCGTCTCGTTGACAGAGAGGATGCAATCCGCCTCTGTCACTGCATCCTCTCCCCGGTACTCTATTCGGGGGGCCCATAATGGCGCCGATCCTTCCCCCTGGGCCTGAAAGCCGGACCGAAGAACCATGCCGGGCCGGACCAAGTTTCCCAGTTGGGTAGCATTATGGACCATCTCATGTGCCTCAGGGGCCAACAGGCTGGGCGGCGTAGATGTTGACGGTCGACTAGGCCCGGCAGAGCTTTCTGTCCTCCCTCTCTTCCTCCGAACCGGTTGAGAAGAGGCCAGCACATTCCCCGAACTACCTTCTTCACACCGGGTAGGGAGCAGATTTCTCAGATTTATCCCCGACATATCCAGCGTCTAGCACGTCTCTAATGTCAATTGGGGGCAAGGCTTTATTTTCTGGATTTGCTTTTATAGCTTCAAGGTCAGGCACTAGCCTACAAGCTAGGTAAGAATGGGTTCGTGCCATGTAACGGAGCAGCTTAGGAGCAGAGCGCGGCTACGCGTAATCGTCCGTGCAGAGCTCGCTCTCCCAAACTTGGCGGAGGCTATTGATTTTTATCAAGTTTTTGCGAGGCCTTCTTCTTCTAGAATCTGCACAAAGTAATGAAGCAGATCAGTACCAAAACATTACATGTCCGTACTAAATATGATGTTAATAAGAGATGGACCTGGAACCCCGTCTTTTGTAGGGCACTTGCGCCCAGGCAAAAACCACTCTCCAAATACTACTAAGTAATCATCGTCAAAACCACGATTAGTGTCCGGTAGGCCGTTCACCAAGGTGAAGTTGATATCTTTAGCGCAGAGTGAATATGACTCGGTTTTCAAATTGCGATGGAGGATGTAGGTCCGGACTATATTATAGGTGCTAAGTTCTAGGCCGAGCCTCCTATTCAATTCCACAGCCCCATCACTATCCTAAAGATGTTTGGATTTACTTGGGTGGGGGACAGACTAAAATAATTGAGGAAATCGGCCAAGAGTGGGTCTATAGGAAAACGAACCCCCCCTTCCACAACCGCCATCACGGGGATGAGAAGCTCCCCTAAGGAGGGAGGAAGTGCATCGGACCAATGCACGTACCTAAGTCCCACATTGTTTGGGATCTCATACAGGTGATGGAACACGGCCATGGCTTCAAACGTGTTCACGTAACGACTCAACTTGCCTCCGTCCTCCTCGTTTTTCTTCCTACTCATTATCTAAAACTTGAACCCCGAAAAGAGAAAACAAAAGGGAAAAGCGAGGAAAATGTGAGGAGGGAGACTTACAGGCAAGAGCACGGGTGACAGGAGCTTGCGGTAGTTATGGCCTTTTGGGAGAATCGATGACTGCATCAAAGATGCACTTGCTAGTACTAGTACATCTGAGAATTCTTAATTGGCTAGTTGTAAATAGCCCTAGACTGCGGAACAAAGGATTATCTCGGACCTACACCGAGGTATTGATGGTGATTCCCCAAGATCGCAGAATAGAATGTGATACGATGAGATAGAATGCAATAAAAACAAAGACATAGGGAACGGGTTACCTACTCTTAACTGTCAAAGCGAACCCTTTCATTCGGGAGGGTGTTGAAGGAACGAGGCACGAAGGAATCGTGAGCGCGAGGATTTGTGCAAATGAAAGGCAAGTAGAGGCGTTAGAAGAGAAGAAGGGGTATTTATAGACTGGAAAATGAAAACGTGAGGGGGAAGCCGCATTAAATGAAGCCCATCATGATTTCGATAGAGGTGCGATAGTTAAGTACAATCATGACATCATAATAGACAGCGCGCAGAGCTCCAGACTCATCATATCAAAACACAGAACACGAGGGGTCACACGAAACCAGAGCATCAGCACGGCAGGCGGGAAATGGAACGGATAAATAACAGTCCGTCCCGCCTCGGTTTGTGCTGGGCAGGACTAATTGAAGGGCTATTGTGAGGAGAAAATTTGCATGGAAAACACAAGGCATTTAGAACGTCACCTATCAGAGGAGAGATGCACGGATCCAATCCTCCCCGGGGCGGATATATAGTATGAGGATGTGCCGCTCTAGTCAACAGATACGCTGAATCCCCCCATTTAATGCGCATCAGGTGGGTGGTTGAAGACATTAAATACGAAACGGCGAGGTGACCTACCAGGTAATGTCCCACGTGGGGACAAGCAAACAAAGTCATAAATGCATCGGGGCAACCCACACAAATAAGGATGGATAGACACCTTCATGTCCCATCCAAGGATACTATCCCTTTTTCAGAGGACAAAGAACCGATCAAACTGGCAGATGAGCTGTCATTTGAGAGACTATAAAAGAGAATGTTCCTATAGAAATTAGGTATGCTTATTTTGGCTATATACAGAAAAACCAAGCTCTCTCCATACATTTGCACTCTTTCACATTTTAATGACTTTACCATCGGAGGGTGATCAGTCCCCAACACCGGGGACTAGATCTTTCTCATTTGATTTGATCTCTGCAGGGTAGTTATTTCATTCAAAGGCTGATCTTCACAACCACTCTCAAAAAGGTCTTTTCCTAATCCATTCATCTTCTCAATATTTTTTCCGTAACACCTTCCAAGCAAAGGTTTCTGAGTAGTTTAAAATAAAGGCACTTCTTTCTCATATAAGTATGTGTGAACTGTGAAGGGTGATGGGTTTAAAATAAACGTACGGACTGTGGCTCAAGAATATGAAGGGTGCTTTCAATGTTTCTAGTCCAACCCCAATCAACAAAATCCATCTTCGTCCAAGCCACAATCACTGAATTTGAACCATTTTATTTTCTTGAATCTCTAACAACCATGGCCATGGGTAGAGAGAGAGTGGTGATGAGAGGGGGAGGTATTGGTTCGAATTAAATGGATCTGGGTTAAGAGACTTGTGTTGGATTAAATGGTTTAATATGAGGTATTTTAGACATTTCTCTTGGGTTCTGTTAGGATTTAACCAAAAAAAAAAAAATGGTTGTGGGTAAATTGCACATTTTCAATTGTTGAAGGAAGACACTGCTCACTTTAATAGATAAAGGAGGACAGTGAAACAGACCCTATAAATAAATGAGAGAAAATGCAATTTGCCCTAGAATTTAATAACCTAAAAGTTAGAACAAATATCTTTTAAAAAATAAAAAATAAACATCCTTTATTAAGACGGCAAGTTAGCTATCAGAAACAAGGGAATCACTCCCATCTCTTCAAGAACAAAAGAGGGAATATTAGTGATGGGAATGATTCTTGATCGATTACAAAACAAAACTCATCTCGCAACACAGCATGGACAGGAACATTGAATTCTCTATAAATATAAGACACTCCAAAAGGAAAAAATTGGCAAAAGAGTAATTATATCTTTAATTAAACAGTCAATAGACCAAAAGAGTAATTTCATCGACTCCATCTTCATGATACAACCTCCTATTCCTATATATTGTTATTTGGTTATAAAACTTGTGTTTAAATTGTATTGGTGCGAGCACATTTGATTGTCTGAAGTTAAATTTTCTTTACATTAATTTTTCCAATTCTATTTGTCTCTTTAATGAATTTTGTTCATTTATCTGTTTTATAGTTGTTCATTCTTCAACAGAATTGTCATGCTATTTAGATAAGGTAAAGTGCGAGATGGATCCACCTGCGAAATGTAAGCGTTTTTTTCAAGAACGTAAAAGTCAAACATGAACTGGATTCTGCATCCTAGAAATTCATTGTAGTCATCAATGTGCACACTGGGAGGGGACGGTTTGTGGAAAATGCAGTGACTATAGGATCAACTTCTATCCCCCCCCCGCGGGCGCGGGATCTATTGGTAATATACAAATTACCTCTATCATTATTAAATTATGTTAGATTTAACTATTTTAATTAAATACCCATTTTATCCTAAAGAACAAAAAAATAAATATAAAATTTACAACCACACTGTTTGTATCTCTCTCTCTCTCTCTCTCTCTCAAACTCAGCCATGTATTCTCACCTATCTCTCTGAATCTCGTCATGTGGGTCTTGTGGCCTTCTCGATTGAAGCTTCAAGAAGTTTCGTGCTCCAGTAAGCTTCTTGTTACATATCAAGGGTTCAAAATCGGGTCCAAACTAGCATTGGCCTTGCCATCGGGTTTGGATCTTGGCAAACCCGAAACGTCGAAACCATTCGACCCGGGCTAGACCCCAAGGTTTAAAACCCCAATGATAATGTTGTGAGAGGCTTGGTTGACGACTAAGTGTTGTGTCCAAACTTAGAGTTGAGGCTAAGGAACTCGTGGGTGCGAGTGGTGTGGAGGGTATAAACAAAGTCTTCGTAAACACTGAGAACCGAGTCGGATCAACGAAGTGAGTTAGATTGGTTCGAGTCGAGTGAGGCAGCAAACCCATGCTAAGTGTTGGTGTATATGTAGAGGAGAGATAAGTTAAAAGAGGGATTGGAGCTGAACAGAGTACCAATCCGGGCTTGTCATCTCTTTTCCAGTTGCCACTCTTTTTTCATATCCAAATTCATTATTTGTGAAATTATTATGAGGAGTATTATATAATTCCGGATTATGGATGGCTAAATGTATTGAAATAATTTTGAATTACTTGCTAATGTTGATCATGAAAAATCACTTGGTTTCCATAAGCTAATTGTTGCAATTAAACAACTTGTACAAGATCAGGTTTTATTTATTTTTTAATTGTTTAACTTGATCCGGATGAAAAAAGAAAGAAAGAAAGAAAAAGGTATTCAATGTTTGCGAAGGGTTGAATGGCCATCTCAGTAAGAATGATGGATAATTTACACACACAAAAATCGTCCTGTTATGAATTATTTTTATTTTTTTAACATAATTTGGTAACGACTGGGAGTAATTTGCATATTACCAATAGATCATGGGAGACATTGCTCAGTTTTATAGTTTAGTAATGGATTACACACAAAAGTTAATCATAATTTGAATTGGAAATTAATTACTTTAATCTCACGATTTGCTCTATCAATTTATTGATAGAGTAACCAATCTCATTATTATTTTTTTCTTCTGGTTTTCAATGTCTTGATTTTGTTTTCAATGATATGGAAAATAAATAATACTACGTTTTCAATGACATGGAAACTAAATTATACTTTCCAACCGTCTTCCCCTTGTGGACATATTTAGTTCTGCTGTCTTTTTCTTTGGGAAATTTTCACTGATAAATTATTGATGCCTGAATGACCCTAAAGGTAGTAGACCAGACCACTGACTTTTCATTATTTCCGGATAACGTAACGTGAAATCCTTACATACACTTTTCTAGGGGTGAAATAGTTGTTTGTAGCAAACTTAATTTTTATAAGGAATGATCACCAATTTGTTTTAAGGAAACAAATAATTATTTCAAGGTACTTACAAGTTTCGAATTAAATATGCAATCTAATTTCAAACTAAAAAAAAAGGCTTAGAATTGCCTCTATAAGAGAACTTTTGTGAATAATGCCAAACTAAGTAATGAAGATGAAAAGTAAAAATCAATAGTTAACAATAACAAGAGCTTGAAGTGAAAATATAATATATTTGGGTAAATTACACACCTCCTTCTTTTGGAGAAATTAGACCTTTTTTTTTTTTTTTTTTTTTTTTTTTTTTTTTTTTTTTTTTTTTTTTTTTTTTTGAGTAGAAGATAGAAATTTTATTGAAAAATGAAATAATACAACCAGTAAGGATTTCTCACAAAGGAGAAAAAAATCTCATCAGACCAGGCACGGGTTGGGCCGTATTCACTGGCTGAAAGACATGTGTAGAAAAACACAAACCATAGAATAGTGGGCAACAAACAAAAACTACCAGAATACCCAAAAAGAAATATGGCAAAACAGTGACGTCTTTGCTTGTTTGAAATCACGCACAATAGATAGGCCGTTCGACAGAATCAACGTAGGAGGGAGTTGGCAGTCCTCATAGACCATTTTATTCCGAGCATTCCATATAGACCATACCACCGCTGCCCACTCTGCTAGAGCATCCGAAGAAAAATTCTTAAAGATCCATTGCATGAAACCTGAGAATTCCTCTGCCTGATTTGAAATCTTTTGGACCCGACCCTGGACTAGAGCCCACGTATTTTGAGCCAAAGGGCACTGCTAAAGAGCATGAATTGTCGTATCTTCGTCTTGCTTACAGTTCACACAGTAAGGGTTGTTATTGATCTTACGCCGATAAAGGTTGAAAAAAGTAGGAAGAGACTTATGATACGCATGCCACAAAAAGTGTTTTATCTTCCCCGGAATGGCTAGCTTCCATGTCTTCTTCCAAAACCAGCGAAGACCCTGAACATTCGAACATTCACCGCTAAAAGAGCCCCGTTTCTCACTTTCCAGCAGCACATAGGCCAATTGGACAGTAAAAAAGCCCGTCTTCGTCCTTGACCAGATCGGTAGAGGGGTTCGACCATTGTTAGAACTCCGCCAAGATAGACCTTTTAGGATAACCTCTCTGCCTGATAGAATACTCCGCCATAAGAACGATGGGTTATTTCCCAAAGTTGCTTCCATGATAGAGCAGTTCGGGAAGTACCACGCTTTGAAGACTCTGTAAAATAGAGATTGAGGATTCTGAAGGAGTCTCCAACACTGCTTTGCCAACAAAGCCATATTGAACATATGCAAGTTTTTGAATCCTAATCCTCCATCAGGTTTGGCAGTGCACAATTTATCCCAACAAATCCAATAGAGCTTTCTTTCTTCATTTTTCTACCCCCACCAGTAACGTGCAATCAAACTATTGATCTTCTCATGTCTTTGGAAGTTCGAAACAATTCATGGCATAAGTCGGGATGGCTTGGGCCATTGTTTTAATGAGAATCTTGGGACCTGCCCTTGAGAGAAATTTCTCCTTCCAACCCCTATAACCGCTGCACAATTCTCGCCCTTAGGCTATGAAAGATTGATTTTTTGGATCGCTCGATCATAGCTGGTAGGCCTAAGTATTTGTCAAAATTAGAAACATCACGAGAACCCCAAAAATCTTGGATTGATAAACGGATGGCCTAAGGGGTATTTGTACTAAAAAATATTGCCGTCTTTTCTCGGTTTATTTTCTAGCCTGAGCTTGGTTCATACAGATTGAGAATATCCATGAACCTTTCACTATCAACAATAGTTGCATGGCCAAAAAGGAGGTTGTCGTTGGCAAAAAATAAATGAGAAACCCAAGGCCCTCCACGGCCCGTTTGGATTCCTCTCAACCTACCCGATATGCTTGCCTGTCTAAGCATAGCGGAGAGGCCTTCTGCACAAAGGAGGAACAAATAAGGCAAGAGAGGGTCCCCTTGCCTTATTCCATGGGAAGGAATAATATAGCCTTTAGGAACCCCATCCAACAATACAGAATACTGAACTGTACGAACATAAGACATTATAACGAAAACCCATTGATCATCAAAACCCAGCTTCCGCATAATGGCTTCTAGGAAATCCCATTCAATACGATCATAGGCTTTACTCATATCCAGTTTCAAAGCCATTTCCCCTCTTTTCCCTTTTCGCTTACCCTTCAATTTGTGAATAATCTCAAAAGCAACCGAAACATTATCAGTAATAAGTCTCCCAGGCACAAAAGCGCTCTTAGAGTCAGAAATAATCAAGGGGAGCACAATCTTCAATCTATTGGCTAAAACCTTTGAGATAATTTTGTAGATCACATTGAATAGACTTATGGGACGATAATCACTCATGTGTTCAGGATTTTTCTTTTTTAGGATCACGGAGATATGAGTGAGATTAATTTTACGAAGTATCCTGGCAGAATTAAGAACAGACAAAATAGCAGTGGATACACTAGGCCCAATTACATGCCAAAACTTTTGAAAGAAAAAGCTAGTCATACCGTCTGGACCTGGTGCCTTGGAAGGATGCATTTGGAAAAGTGCCACCCTAACCTCATCAGCAGAGAAAGGAAGCAGCAGCTTTCGGTTTGCATCTTGAGAAATAGTGTTGTCCACAGCCATGAGAGTCTCATTGATCCAAGCAGGTTGTGAAGAGGCAAATAACCTCTCAAAATAATCCACTACTACGGATTCTATTTATTGGTCTGATGTGCACCACTCACTGTGATCATTTAGGATACCCGCCATATTGTTTGTTCGTCTTCGTTGTTGAGCATGGTTGTGGAAGAATTTTGTGTTACAGTCACCTGCTGCCAACCACGTCATACTAGAACGTTGCCTCCAATGTAACTCTTCACTTAATAACAGCCTGTTAATTTCCGATTTAGTTGCGGCAATAGCTGAGTTATTGACACCTGAGACATTACCTTCAACCAGATGAACTAAGCTTTGAGTTTTATCTCGGATTAAGCCATGGAATTCCCCAGAAATCCCTTTATACCAATTGAAGAGTCGTTCACGACACATTTTTATTTTCTCACACACAATATACATGGGACTCCCTTGCAAAGCATCATCAGCCCAAACCTCCCTTACTATCAATTCGCATTCAGGATAAAGAGCCCAGTTCTCTTCAAACTTTTGGGGGCGCCGTTTGGGATGATAACAGCTGGAACTACCATCCATCTGGAGTAGTAGAGGGACATGGTTGGAGTGGGAACAAAGAACATGGCTGACCGAGCTAAGATTGAAGCATTCAAGCCAAGAAGTCGTGGCCAGCGCACGGTCCAATCTTTTTTGTACAAACCCCTCCCCATTATGGCGATTGTCCTAGGTGAATGGAACTCCACGGAAACCCATATCAAGCAAACCGCACCTGTTAACCACTTCATTGAAATCTTCCATTCTGCCATACATACTCAGAACCTCTCCCGTACGCTCATCCACAAACAGAATTTCATTGAAATCTCCCATGCAGAGCCATGGTAATTGATCCATCCCATTGAGCTTATTCAATAGAGCCCAAGATTCACGGTGGCGATGACCTTCCGGATGGCCATAGAAACCAGTAAATCTCCATAGCTGACTTGGAAGCACCTGAACATGAGCTTCTATATGATTCTGAGTATAGTTCTGAATAGTTAACTCCACTGGATCATTCCACAACAGTGCCAAGCCACCACTGCTCCTTCGACTTAGAACTATAAAACAAAATTTAAAATGTAACTCAACACGCAAAACCTCCATTTTCTTACCATCTAGTTTTGTCTCCATCAAAACAAAACTTTCGGCCCTTGAACCTTCACCAAGTTGTGAAGAGCAAGAACTGCCGTCGGGTTCCCAAGCCCCTAGCAGTTCCAACTTAAGATATTCATTGGGTGAGGCGGGGCTGAACACTAGCCTTCGCCAAATCCCCATCCAAAATTTGCCCTGTAGAGCATTCAGTACCTCTTCCCTTCTTAACTTGACCATCACCACCTTTTTCCTCTTCAGACCAAAAACCACCACGTTTTGTTCCTAACAATGATGAGAGAGACCCAACATTGAAGGTATGGTCTTTTGTGCTATTAATCCGCTTCCACATGCCATGAGACTCCCCCTAGACATCCATCTCATGTAAGCCAGCCGAATCCAGCCCTTGAGGAGTCTGGGAAGGTATCTTTTCTTTATCTTGTAAATGGGCCTTACTGACGGATTCAGACTGTTTCTTTTTATTTTTTTGTTTGGGCCTTCCTTGCCTCAGTCCATTTTGATTAATGTCTTCCAAAATTACCCATTGACTCTTCCTTGCGCCAGCTGGCTGTTTATTTGTATGAAGATTCACAGGAGCGTTGATTACAAGATCCTGAGAATTTCCTGAGACACCATGCTCTAAAGGCATGGATTGATCAAACCCCTTATTCCCCGTCAATCCCGAAGAAAAAGGAGGAGAATTTAAAGCCAAATCAATCTCCCGAAGATGTTGTTCAAGATTGTCAACTGAGGATCGAAGAATTTCCGGCGATTGCGTGGTGGTTTCCTTTGATGTGTCGAGACCCAAACTGGGCCCTGCCATGTTAGCAGAAGCACCACTACTCGCCCTCGGTACCGAAGGCACTTCTGGACATGGACCAAATGGCGTTGGTTGTGGCTACCCCCAACGTGGAACATTTGAACGGCCTTCAGCCCAGACCTCTACTCTCTTAATAGGTTTGTCCATCTGAGCTCGCAACTGGGCTCCATACTGCTGGGTGTCTCGCCTGAGAGTCCCCTTACTTCTAAGCCACATCACACAATCCTTTTCTGCATGAGTAAGAAGTCCACACCAATAGTAATAATTGGGTAAACGTTCATACTTAAAAGAGATCCACAATTCTGTCCTGTCAGCACAACGCGCTTTCCGATCTCGGCATAGAGGTTTGAGAATGTCTAGCTTTACTCTTGCCCTCATACACCCTTCACGCCCACGTTCATCGTCGCTTTCCGTCACTTGCTCCACCATACCCAAGTTACCTGCCAGTGCTATAACAACTTCCTTGTTCATTCGACACACTGGAAGGTTATACATTTGGACCCAAAAAGATAAATATCTACATTCCATCTTCTCAATGGCCATATCCGCCTCCACACGTAGGAAAGAAACCAAATGTTTATCATATGACCACGACTCCAACTGGAGCACTCGCGCCATATCTACTTCATCCTCAAACGTAAACACTACCATGTTATTTCCCATATCCCTTGTAGAGAAACCCTTAAAAGTCCTCCACAGAGGACGAAAAGTACGAACAATGGATTCAATATTGAGAACCCTGGTTGTCATAAATCTCGCAGCCAAGTAGAACTGGTTATCATCCTCTGTAGGACCAAAATCAAAAGGTGAAACTTCATTATCATTGAGAGAAAAAGTCTCCCACAAGCCTGATATGTCATCCATAGTCTACACCAGTAGCACCCACCCCAAGGAAAATATAGCTGGTAGAAGGAAAAAGAAGATAAGTACCAAGGTATATGAGACAAAAGACCCATCCTATCAGTAGAAGAGACCACAGAAGGGACTAAAACTTGTATGGAGACGAGGACCTAATTCTACTGATGGCTAGGGTTAGACAGGGTCGCACCTAGCGTCAGAGAAACTTTAGAGAAATTTTCAAGTTTTGTTTAGACTCGCTATACCTTATTTTAGAGAAATGACACTCCGATTCTAAATTTGCAAAATAATTAACACTCAGCCCCCTTTTTTTCTTTTTCTTTTTTCTTTTTTAATTAATTTTTTTAACCAATGCATAACTAATAAGAGTTAAAAAAAAAAATTATATTCAAATTATTTTAAATTTAAATGGGGAAAGTGACTATGCAGTAAATAAAATTAGTTCGAAGTGAATGAAAATAACTTGTTAAACTTAAGTCATTATACTAACATAAAATAGAATTGAAGTGAACTACAATATGGATCAAATTGCAAAAGCAACTAGATACTTGCCTTAAAATTTATAAAGGAAATATTACATATATTATCTAAGGAATTTACAAGCATGTAACTCTTGAAACTAAAAAACGTATCGCCTAAGTAACTGATTCCCAAGCTTAAACTAAACTATTGATCTCTAGAATCTAATCTAAGCTCTCATTATGATCTCAAGTGGTCTTGATGTGCTCAATACGTTGATGGTGCTTTTCTTGAGATAGGAAACACTTATTTATAATTTTATACCTGAAGGTATGACAATTAATGTGAGTTACTTTAATCCATGCGTTCTTCTTGTAGTCAATTGAGTTCCTTGTACTCAGGCTTGAATAACACATGTCCTTGCTTTGAATCAGATTTTCAAATTGCTGAGAAAATGCTCTCATGTTCATGAAACTTCCCGCAAAATAACTACCCACTTTGAAGTATCTGTCACAACTCACAATCTCAATGATTGAGCTTTCCCAATTAAAACTTAAATCAGTTTCAGGCCTAAATGATGGGCCACTTTAAATTATTTAACTAATCTGAGCCCAATTTACTTCAATCAAACCCAAAATATTTTAGAGTACCAACAATACTGTAGGAAAATTCGAAGATATATATGAGGGCCTGAGCTTCGCCAATTATATATAGTTATATACAAGCTTTTCTAGCATGTGTCCCTTATTTTACAGCCTCGCTAAAGAAAATCTTTAGCTTGGTGGCAATTCATGTTACTTTCTCACTGGACTTACCCCTGCCCCCCTTTCTTCTTCTTTTATTTTATTTTTTTTGGGCCGTGAACTTCAGTTAATAGTTTTAGGATTCCAATCAAGCTTGGTGGGTTATGGTTGAAAACCTATGGTCTATGCATGTGTTTTGAGTAGAAAAATAACCAAAATAGTAATAATGGATAACATTTTCTTTCTATTGCGACCACTTGAGAGAGAATAAGATTTTCTTATTTGACCTTTTTTATTTTTATTTTTTATTTTTATTTTTTATTTTTTGCTATTAAATTGATATTTGTGAGAGAATACCGTTAGAATATAAGTCCAATGGATCTTAGGCCCAATATATTGTCTTGTACAGCACTCTTATTACTTGTGTAGTACTCACACCTCTGCCTATATAAAGACTCTCTCTTGTACTATATTATTCACATAATACAATACACAGACTTTCAGTCTTTAACATGGTATCAGAGCTAAGGCTCTTTAACATGGTATTAGAGCTAAGGCTCTAATTTTGTGCAGTTTTAAGCCCTTATAGGCATTATTTTGCAACCCCAGCTATCTCCGGCACCGTTGATCTGTTAGAAATCCAGTCGTCACCCTGCTAAGAAGCTAATTCATCGCCAAAAGGACCCACTGCCACCCTCGGACTTGCCGTTCCTGAACTCTGATCACAACACCGCCGGTAACATTGGAAAGCACTCGAGACACTGGACTCAATGACCCAAAAAACGGCGGATTCCGACACCGAACGCGCCCTCACACACCACCTGAAGTTTCGATGCGCCGTCACTCTCCTACACGCGCACCCACGCGCCAGGACTTCCTCGTTGCCACGTGTCACGCCTCTAGGCCACCACGTCAGCCCTAGACACATCATTGCCACGTCAGCCCTAGCGTTGACCGTTGATTTTGACCAGTGTTGACTGTTGACTTTGACCAGTGTTGATCGTTGACTTTTTCCGTTGACCGGCATTGACTTTTCGACAGTTGACTTTTTGCAACCTAAATGCTTCCTATCCAGTTTTTCATGCTGATTTTATTTTTGTGGTCTATTTTTGCAGTTGAGGTTTCATTATGACTCAAAGTGAAATTTTTAAACCCATTCACGTCATTCTTGATGGGGATAACTACTTTTTTGGGGCTTAAGGTATGTGTAGCTTTCTCAAAGGTCGTAAGTTGTGGCTTTATGTGACCAGATAACGTCACCCTCCTAAACAACAAAAAGACGAAACTGAAGATGCCTTCGCTCTTCTACTGAGTCAGTTAATCCCATCTTCGACGAGTCTCCTCCTGTTGATCCCACATCTGATGAGTCTCCTACAGCCGATTTTACCTTCGACGAGTCTTCTCTCTCTGCCCCTACTGTGAATCCTGTCAACACTACTGCTCCTGAGCCCTGTCGCTCTCATCTCATCTTCGTGACTTTCACTACTTTTCTGCCTTTGGTCCCTTACATGAACCTCACACCTTTCGTGAGGCCTCCTCTGACCTTTTATGGCAGCAAGCTATGAAAGAAGAATTGGATACATTGCTTAAGACAGGTACTTGGGATCTGGTTGATTTGCCAACTGGTAAATCTGCTATTGGTTGCAAAAGGGTGTACAAGATCAAGACTTGATTAGATGGTACTGTTGATCGCTACAAGGCTTGTCTCGTTGCCAAGGAATTCACTTAAGAGCATAGCATTAACTATAAGGAGACATTTGCCCCGGTGGCTCGCCTTTCCTATGTTCGTACACTTATCATAATTTCTACTTCCCCATGTTGGCCACTTTTTTAGATGGATGTGAAGAATGCCATTCTTAATGGAGAACAAATTGAGGAAGTCTACATACAGCTCCCTCCTGGTTTCTCCCATTAGTCGACACCGGGGAAAAATTGCTAACTACTACTGAGTTGTGTCTTTTTCCTTGATCCCGACCCCTATTTGGCGAGTCAATCTCTTTCTTTTTCATTTCGAGATGTGAGTTGTGTGTGTGTGTGCGGGAACACGTGTGTATGTGTGTATGTGAGCACAAATTTGGAGTCGCCACCAATCATGGGAAATTTAAGGTGTGATTGGGCATCTATGTCTAATAGATTTTATCTTGTTTAAACATTCTAAAGAAAATGGTTTTGAACCAGAGATGGGTTCGGGGATTTGCTTATGCGTGGGGAAGGTGTTAGGCACCCCACGACATCTGTTTAAGAAATGGTTACCTCCCTTCTAGTGTTCCCTTTAATTTGCTAAGCCTAGGTTTGTTGGTTTTAATTATGTACAAATGTCTCGATTTCCATTATGCAATATACCAAGAATGGCAAATGCAATACGACTTCATTCGGTTTTGATTAGACTCTTTATTTCACTTTCCCTCATCTTTTATTTTTTAAATTCTGAGCAGTTCAATGGTAGGATGCACTTAAAATCCTAACATCAAGTGCCGGGGCAAACAATTATGTTTTTTTGTACCATATTCAGAATCTCTTTACCCTTGATTCCAAGGGTAAAGCGGTCCGTCAAATGGCAGGGTTTTGGATGATTAATTCACACTTTGGGGAATTTTAGACCATGATCTCATGGGAGTTAGAACGTGTAGAATCCCTTACAACGTGTCTACAGCCAGCCACATCGACGCGTAAGGGACTCATACCATGGTGTCCCAATGCCAGGTCAAGCCGTAGTTCTTGGGTTGCACTAATTTCGTTTATAACATCCACATTACCATATTTACTCTTTTTAAAGTTTTCATGGTAAAGTGTATTTTAATCACATTTATATAAAAGCAAATAAACACTCAAATAAGTAATCACGGCATGTTTGCAGCACATAAATTACTAAAAATAATTCCAACAAGTGATCACGGCATGTTTACAACACATAAATCATTAAAACAACAAGTATGGAATGATCATGGCATGTTTGTAGTACATTAATTATAAAAAACAGTTCAAATGAGTAATCACGGTATGTTTGCAACACATAAATTACTAAAACACGAGTGTGGGATGATCATGGCATGTTTGCAACACATTAATCATAAGTATGAGATGAATGCATTATGGCGGGAATAACAAGTATAATCATGACGTGCCTTTTGGGATTACACGAAGGATCAGTGCTATTGAAAGACTTACCTAATCCCTCGAGACCGAATAAGACTTATATGAGTGAAAGAATCATTTTTAAAAGAATGTCGGGAATTTTACGGGTCCAATACCTCATGGATTTATATGGAGTTTAGTGCTATTGAAAGACTTACCTAAACCTCCCATACCGGTCGAGATTTTCATGCCCAAATCAAAGTGGAAAAATAGACAATATTTACGATAACGTAGTAAATGACGGAATTTAAAGCAAAGGATTTTCGTGAGTCCAATGCCTTATGGAATTATGTGGTTGTTAATGTCTTATAAAGGTCTTACATAATCCATCACGACCAATCGGGATCTTCACGCCCAAATCACAAGGGAAAAAGGGAGAGGAATAAACAATATTCACAATGTAGTAAATAATAAAATGACGGCAATAAATAGATTTAAAGCGTGACGGAAAGCAATAAATGTATTTAAGCATAAATGGAGTTTAAAGCAAGGGATTTTCGTGGGTCCAATGCCTTACGGAATTACGTGGTTGTTAATGCCCCTATAGAGGACTTACATAATCTACCACGACCAATCGAGATCTTCACTATTTCCGTTTAAAAGTTAGTTCCTTGTCACCCTCACTTTTTTTTTTTTTTTTTTTAATTTAATGTGGAATTACGACGAAGATAACGTAATGTGAAATCCTTACATACCCTTTTTTTCTAGGAGTGAAAAAGTTGTTTATAGCAAACTTAATTTTTATAAGGAATGATCACCAATTTGTTTTAAGGAAACAAATAATTATTTCAAGGTACTTATAAGTTTCGAAATAAATATGCAATCTGATTTCAAACTAAAAAGAAAGGCTTAGAATTACCTCGATAAGAGAACTTTTGTGAATAATGCCAAACTAAGTAATGAAGATGAAAGTAGAAATCAATAGTTAACAATAACAAGAGCTTGAAGTGAAAATCTAATATATTTGGGTAAATTACACATCTCCTTCTTTTGGAGAAATTAGACCCGCTATATCCTATTTTGAAAAAATGACACTCCGATTCTAAATTTGCAAAATAATTAACACTCAGCCCTCTTTTTTTCTTTTTCTTTTTCTTTTTTTTAATAATTTTTTTTAACCAATAAATAACTAATAAGAGTTAAAAATAACAATTATATTCAAATTATTTTAAATTTAAATGAGGAATATTCCTTTAAAAATGGGGAAAAAAAGGGCAGAGTGTTAATCATTTTAATTTGGAAGGGGAGTGTCATTTTTCCAAAATATGGTATAGCAAGTCTAGATTCTCTGAAAGAAAGGGGTGTCAGTATAATTTACCCAAAATATTTCTAAGACCATCAAAGTGACAATGCAGTAACTAAAATTAGTTCGAAGTGAATGAAAATAACTTGTTAAACTTAAGTCATTATACTAACATAAAATAGAATTGAAGTGAACTACAATATGGATCAAATTGCAAAAACAACTAGATACTTGCCTTAAAATTTATAAAGGAAATATTACATATATTATCTAAGGAATTTACAAGCATGTAACTCCTAAAACTAAAAAACGTATCGCCTAAGTAACTGATTCCCAAGCTTAAACTAAACTATTGATCTCTAGAATCTAATCTAAGCTCTCATTATGATCTCAAGTGGTCTTGATGTGCTCAGTATGTTGATGGTGCTTTTCTTGAGATAGGAAACACTTATTTATAATTTTATACCTGAAGGTATGACAATTAATGTGAGTTACTTTAATCCATGCGTTCTTCTTGTAGTCAATTGAGTTCCTTGTACTCAGGCTTGAATAACACATGTCCTTGCTTTGAATCAGATTTTCAAATTGCTGAGAAAATGCTCTCATGTTCATGAAACTTCCCGCAAAATAACTACCCACTTTGAAGTATCTGTCACAACTCACAATCTCAATGATTGAGCTTTCCCAATTAAAACTTAAATCAGTTTCAGGCCTAATTGATGGGCCACTTTAAATTATTTAACTAATCTGAGCCCAATTTACTTCAATCAAACCCAAAATATTTTAGAGTACCAACAAAACTATAGGAAAATTCGAAGATATATATGAGGGCCTGAGCTTCGCCAATTATATATAGTTATATACAAGCTTTTCTAGCATGTGTCCCTTATTTTACAGCCTCGCTAAAGAAAATCTTTAGCTTGGTGGCAATTCATGTTACTTTCTCACTGGACTTACCCCTGCCCCCCTTTCTTCTTCTTTTATTTTATTTTTTTTTGGGCCGTGGACTTCAGTTTATAGTTTTAGGATTCTAATCAAGCTTGGTGGCTTATGGTTGAAAACCTATGGTCTATGCATGTGTTTTGAGTAGAAAAAGAACCAAAATAGTAATAATGGATAACATTTTCTTTCTATTGGGACCACTTGAGAGAGAATAAGATTTTATTATCTTCCCTTTTTTTTTTTGCTATTAAATTGATATTTGAGAGAGAATACTATTAGAATATAAGCCCAATAGATCTTAGGCCTAATATATTATCTTGTAAAGCACTCTTATTACTTGTGCAGTACTCACACCTCTGCCTATATAAAGACTCTCTCTTGTACTATATTATTCACATAATACAATACACAAACTTTCTATCTTTAACATGGTATCAAAGCTAAGGCTCTAATTTTGTGCAGTTCTAAGCCCTTATAGGCGTTATTTCGTAGCCCTAGCTATCTCCGGCATCGCCCCCATCTGAAATCCAGTTATTGCGCTGCTAAGAAGCTGATTCATCGCCAAAAGGACCCACTGCCACCCTCAGACATGCTGTTCCCGGACTCCGATCATGACACCGCCGGTACCGTTGGAAAGCTCTCGAGACGTTGGACTCAACGGCACAAAAAACGGTGGATTCCGACACCGAACGCGCCCTCACGCACCGCCTAAAATTCCAGTGCGCCGTCACTTTCCTACACGCGCCCCCACGTGCTAGGACTTCCTCGTTGCCACATGTCACACCTCTAGGCCACCACATCAGCCCTAGACACGTCATTGCCACGTCAGCCCTAGCGTTGACTGTTGACTTTGACCATTGTTGATCGTTGACTTTTTCCGTTGATTGGCGTTGACTTTTTGACAGTTGATTTTTTGTAGAGTTGACTTTTTGCAACCTAGGTGCTTCCTATCCAGTTTTTTGTGCTAATTTCATTTTTGTGGTCTATTTTAGCAATTGAGGTTTATTATGACTCAAAGTAAAATTTCTAAACCCATTCACATCATTCTTGATGGGGATAACTACTCTTTTTGGGCTCAAGGTATGTGTAGCTTTCTCAAAGGTCGCAAGCTGTGGCTTTATGTGACCGGACAACGTCACCCTCCTAAACAACAAAAGGACGAAACTGAAGATGCCTTCGCTCTTTTGCTGAGTTAGTTAATCCCATCTTCGACGAGTCTCCTCCCGCTGATCCCACATCTGATGAGTCTCCTACAGCCGATCCTACCTTCGAAGAGTCTTCTCTCTTTGCCCCTACTGTGAATCCTGTCAACACTACTGCTCTTGAGCCCCGTCGCTTTCATCGGGTAAGTACTCTTCCCTCTCATCTTCGTGACTTTCACTGCTTTTCTGCCTTTGTCACCTTACATGAACCTCACCTTTTCATGAGACCTCCTCTGACCCTTTATGGCAGCAAGTTTTGAAAGAAGAATTGGATGCATTGCTTAAGACAGGTACTTGGGATCTGGTTGATTTGCCAGTTGGTAAATCTGCTATTGGTTGCATGTGGGTGTACAAGATCAAGACTCGATCAGATGGTACTGTTGATCGCTACAAGGCTTGTCTCGTTGCCAAGGGATTCACTCAAGAGTATGCCATTGACTATGAGGAGACATTTGCCCCGGTGGCTCGCCTTTCCTCTGTTCGTACACTTATCAGCAGTTTCTCCTTCCCGACATTGGCCACTTTTTCAAATGGATGTGAAGAATGCCTTTCTTAATGAAGAACTAACTGAAGAAGTCTTTATGTAGCTCCCTCCTGGTTTCTCCCATCCTCTAGGCTTTTCTCACAAAGTGTGTCGCTTACATTGGGCACTATATGGTCTTAAGCAAGCTCCACGAGCTTGGTTTGCCAAGTTCAGCTCTACTATTTCTCAGCATGGTTTTTCTGCTAGTTCATAAGATTCAGCCTTGTTCTTCCGACACTCAGATTATGGTATTACCCTTCTCTTGTTGTATATAGATGACATGATTATTACTAGTGATGATGTGCAGGGCATCCAGGATCTTAAGTGCTTCCTTAATCAGCACTTTGAGATAAAGGATCTGGGTCCCCTCAGTTATTTTCTTGGTCTTGAAGTCTTTTCATCCTCTGATGGTTACTATCTCACTCAAGCCAAGTACATATTTGATCTTATCTCTCGAGCTGGAATCACGAACAGCAAAATAGTTGACACACCCATCGAATACAACAATCATCTAAATACTCATGATGGAGAACCACTTTCTGATGCTATCCTCTACAGACAGCTAGTTGAGAGTCTTGTTTACCTCACTGTCACTCAACCAGACATCTCCTATGCCATTCACATTGTTAGCCAATTCATGGCTGCATCGTGGTCTCTCTATTATGCTGTTGTACTTTAGATTCTTCGGTATTTGAAAGGAACCTTGTTTCATTGACTTCACTTCTCATCTTAGTCGTCGCTCACTCTCTAGGCTTATTCTGATGCCGACTGGGCAGGGGACCCTACCGACCATCGTTCCACTACAGGGTATTGTTTTCTTCTTGGTGACTCCCTCATCTCTTGGCACAGCAAGAAACAATCCGTTGTTACTCGTTCTAGTACTGAGGCAAAGGTGTTAATTGTTCCTAGGTGTTAATTGTTCTACTGCAGTTCCGATTGTTCCATTATGACAATCGAAGTGTCATCCAAATTGCCCACAATGACGTCTTCCATGAGCGTACTAAGCATATTGAGATCGACTGTCACTTTGTTCGTCATCATTTACTACAGGGTACTTTGCAGCTCTGTTCAGTGTCTTCTCAGGACCAATTAGTTAACATATTCACCAAACCTATGCCTCCAGGCCATTTCTGTGATCTTATTTTCAAACTCAAGTTGGTGTCTCTTCACCCAACATGAGTTTGAGGGGGGATGTTAGAATATAAGCCCAATGGGTTTTAAGCCCAATACATTGTCTTATAGAGCACTCTTATTACTTGTGCAGTACTCACACCTCTGCTTATATAAAGACTCTCTCTTGTACTATATTTTTCACATAATACAATACACAGACTTTCAGTCTTTAACAAATACAATATTTGTAATAAAGAGTTATATATATATATATATATTTATATCGTAATCCCAAAATGGTATACTATAATTTATTGATCTGAAATGATAATTAGAACGGAATTGACACTTTGGTCTTTAACACTTGATAGAGGCATTACATGCTTCTCCAAAACAACATCAGATTATATTTAATCACATGTAGAGATAGAAATTTGTAATTACCAATTTACATACAATTTTGTAGCAAATATGAAGGATGTTATAAACAAAATTGCAGTATATATATATATAGGAATTTGAGTATGTAAAACAATAAATATTTAAGTGAAAACATTTAATTTTTGGGAAGTATAGCATTAACATACTTAAGCCTATGAAATGAAAAAAAACCTACACCTCTATCTTGGAACCATATTAGAAATGGACGCCCAATAAATCGAATTATTTTCTGATTCTTTATCAGATATATGTGCCTGTCTTGCAAAAGAAAATGCAGGCTTCTTAGGCGGAGGTAGTGACAAATTATCATTTGTCAACATAGCTATGACATCTGACATTGTTGGCCGATCAATTGCACTATCTTCTACACATAGGAGACCAATATGAATGCATCGAAGCATCTCATCTTTGATACTTGAATCATCAAGTGCTGGGTCTATTAGCTCTAACGCAGCATCTTCATTCCATAACTCCCATGCCTGGAACAAGATTATACAAGATCGAAACTACACATATTAAGTAATCATAGAATCATCCAAGATTTTTCTCAAAAAATAAAAAAATAAAAAAAGGAATCATCCAAGCTAATATTTGTTGACATACATATCCAACTAGATTGAACAAGTGATCGGTATGGTAGAAACTATTGCTTTTCCTTCCACTCACGATTTCAAGCATAAGTACTCCAAAACTGTAGACATCGGATTTTATGGAGAAAACTCCTTCCATGGCATACTCCGGAGACATGTATCCACTACATCAAATTAGAAAACGACTTTAAAGTTTATAACTTCATTAATCATGTAGAAGCAATGGTGTTTAACATTCAAAATGGAACAAATGTAGGAATTTTTTGTTTTAGTTACTTACTATGTCCCCACAACCCTTTTCGTATTAGCCTCCAATTCATTTTGTTGGAAAATTCTCGCCATACCGAAATCAGAGATTTTGGGGTTCATATTTTCATCGAGGAGTATATTACTAGCTTTCAAATCTCTATGAATTACTCTCAATCTTGAGTATTTATGGAGGTAAAGTAATCCTTGAGCTACTCCTTCAATTATGCTGAAACGTTTTTGCCAATCAAGTAGCTTGCTTCTGTTTGAATCTGTTGAATATAGAAATTCAAATATGTTAATAATCTTCTTTCAAAAATATGATATAGATAAATATATAAATTTGTAGAAGAAATCGACTGAAGTATTAAGATAAAAGTTGAGTGTTTTTCAAACCAAATAGAAAGTGGTCCAAGCTTTTGTTGGGCATGTATTCGTAAATTAACATCCTCTCTTCTCCTTGAATGCAACAACCCAAAAGCTTAACAAGATTCATGTGTTGGAGTCTAGATATAAGTATCAACTCATTCTTGAACTCAAGTACTCCTTGTCCTGAATTTCTTGATAGTCGCTTTACGGCTATTTTTCGCCCTGTCAACAATTCTCCCTAATGTTTTGATCAAATAAGGTTTAAGCTAATGTTAGACATAAGTTATCAAAACAAAAAAGGTTAGACATAAGTTAATTAAGACATCTTTCTTTTGTAAGGCATTTAGAGCTTACCATATAAACCTCTCCAAAGCCCCCCTCTCCAAGCTTGTTTTGAAATGAGAAGTTGTTTGTGGCGGTCATGACACATGCATAACTAAATACACTTAAATCATGCCCCTTCTTCCCATCATTTGGAATCTGATTGACATTAGTAGATCTGTCCAAACTCACTAAATCAAGTAATTCATTTTCAACTTTTGTTTCATTATTCCCTGTACAAAAAATAAAAAATAAAAAACATCATTACTTCTATTTAAACCAAAGAAAAAGAGAGAAAAGAATAACAAATATTCAAGTTGCTGAATCTAATCTAACAAACTCATTCTATATGTAAGCTATCTACCTCGAGCAACAACTTTTCTCCTTCTCTGTAGATAACATAATGCACAGAAGATAATTATAAGCAAAGGAATGACGATAGCAATGCCAATCCATATCCACTTCTTTGTTCCTACATTTGGTCAAAAGTAGCCATATTAGTAGTAGTCATCATATGAGAATTTTTTTTTTTTTGGGCTTTGATCAAAATTACATATTATACAATTATGAGGAAAAGTAATTTTCATGACCAAATACAACTGTAAAGGTTGTGTAAGAGCCACTTATAAAGGGCTAACACATTTGGTGACCTTCAAGAGGCCTAATTAACTCAACTGAAGCAAATAGGCCAAGTCCTTAAAAGTTCAATAACATTTGAAAAGTCAAGCTCTGATACAAATGAGAGCTGTCAAAGCCTAAAACTTAGGCATCTCCTGCAACAGGATGCATAAATGTATCTTCTTCCCTCTCATAAGATCAGGGGCGGAGGGCTTTTCAAATTCCTCTCCCTGGCCCCCCTCTATTTTATTAGTAAAATTTTTAAATTATGTATAAATTTTATAAAATATATATATATATATATATATATCAAATGTACAAAAAAAATACTTTTTTATTATATTTTTTTTTTTTTTTTTGTATATTAACATTTTTTAAAAATAATTTAAAGCATATGTTCCAAAAATATATAAAAATCTCTTTAATAAAAACTCTTTTTCTTTTCCAAAAACAAACTATTTTTCATTTTGCATTTATAAGGTTTTTTTTTTTTTTAAGTAATAGGATTTGAAACTTTGATTTGCTCATGATAATTGCCTTTTTTTTTTAATTCAAAAACAATTTTAGGACGTATTCTACTTTGTCAATAAACAATAAAAAGTTATTTATTATTATTTATTTATTTTATATTACATTATATATATTGAGGAATATAAAAGTAACATTTATGATTTAATTTATCTGAAGTTAATTAATTTGTATAAAATCGTTTTCTAATGCTATTAATATAGATTAGTGTGTAATCTTTCATTAGAATATACCATATATAGCATTTTAGCACATTCCCATATCTTTGAATGAGCTAAAATCATTGACAATTAATATGTCCTTGATTTTAGTCTCAATCAAGGATCTCCCTGTCTCCCTAGGTGAACTTCATGGCCTATATAGTTTATATTCAGGCGTCCTTTTGTATTTCAGTGTACAAAAGCACACAGATAATATAGAGATCATATACAAAAAGTATTTTATTCTTGCTTCCTCTCCTTTTCTCAACATGGTATGAGAGCCACGACTCTCTGGTCTTCAATATATAGTCGTTGATCGTCACTGTGCAACTCTGCCTATTGCCGATCAATGACATCAGTCTCAAAACTAGCATACTCATTCCAATTGAGATCAGTCAAACAACTCAAACCAGAGTTGATTCCAAACCCAGACGCATCGCCAACAACCTTGTTGAGCTGTTCCATCCACCTCTACGGGCACTAGGACTCCTCACCCGCCAACGCCCACCAACAACGTTAACATTAACTACTCTACTTGTGCCACATGTTAACCCTAGATTGTGCCACATCATTCCAAGCCACGTTAGTGTGTGACATCAGCATCAGTGCTATGTCATCTGCATAGTAGTATTTTCCAAGCATGCATTACATCAGTACGACATCAGTGATTGGTTTCTTGACCCATTTCAGACCCGAATTGACCCCAAAACTCAAGCTCACTATGCCATATCTCACCATTATGTTCTGCTTGCAACTACCCCAGATTGTTCCCTATTCTCAAAAGAAAAAATAAATTATATCTTCTGTTTAGTCTAGTCCAATGATGTTACCCACACAATCTCAGTTATTTTGGATGGGTCGAAATTTTCACTCATTGGCCCAAAATATGGTTGTGTTCCTCAAAGGCCACAAGTTGTGGTTATAGGTCTCTGATGCCATTTCCAAGCGAGAGATCAAGCACTTTCCTTCTGATCTAGAGTTTGACAATGATTCCAAAGATGATTTGGATGCCTACTTGGAAGAATGGGAAATCATTGAATGCAAGATTCTATCATGGTTTATCAACACTTCAATTCCTTCCATCAACAATCTCCTACCATGACTTGGAAGTGCCAAGACAACCTAGGATTTTCTGACAAATTGCTACAATTTCACTCATGATGCAGCTTTGGAATTCCAAATTGATTCTATGATATGTCAGTTCCACCAAGAATCAAGTTAATCTACTATAGATTATGTTGAAAATTAATTTGTAATTTAATAAAGAAATTTCTAGATGGACTGTTAGTATTCCCTAAGTGATAATAGGCTGTTGGTATTCTCAAGGGCTAGTTGGGCTAGTTCTTTGTATCTAGGATGCTAGTTTCTTGTATCTAGAATGCTCTTATGAAGTACAAATATGTATTGCTGTAAAGCTTTATGTAGTACAGAAAAATTCAATCCTAAATTTGTAGGAGCAGCAGCTCTACATCAAAAGCAGATTTCAATCTATTGTGTGTGTTTCCCTCACATTCCCATCTTGCTTCCGCAATTGCCTACAAATTTTGGTATCAGAGCCATCCTATCCATTACCTAAACTATAATTCTCCATCTCCATCATCTTTTGAAAGCAAATTTCCATGGCTACAAATTCAAGAGATACTTTGTTTACCCATACAACAAACCATGTCCCTATTTTCAATGGAGAACACTACGACTACTGGAGTTCTCAAAAGATGACCATTTTCATCTCCCAAGATCTATGGGATTTGATTGAAGATGGTTTCCAAGAACCACCTGCAACCAGGAACTCATCCTAGACCAAAGCAAAATCAGAAGGAGTATAAGGAGAACTTAAAGAAAAATGCTACTGCCTTGAGGATCATTCATCAAGGGGTAAGCAAGTCTATTTATCCCAGAATTTTTGGTGAAAAAAAGGCAAAGGATGCATGGGAAACTTTACAAAAAGAATTTCAAGGCTCAAACAAAGTCATCTCTGTTAAGCTTCAAAATTTGTGGAGAGACTTTGACAATTTGGCAATGAAAGAAACTGAATCTATCAAAGATTTTCATATAACATTTGCTAAGATAGTTAATTAGATCAAGAGTTATGGAGATACCATTCAAGAGAAGAAACTACTTGAAAAAATTCTCCGAAGCTTGCCTAAAACATTCGACCATGTTGTAGTAACAACAGAAGAATCCAAAGACCTATCGATTCTTTCCTTGTATGAATTGATGGGTTCTCTTGAAGCACACAAAGGAAGAATGAACAGATTTTCAAGCCAACCATTAGAGCAAGCATTTCAATCAAAAGTAAATGTCTCTCAAAAGGAATTTTACAAAGATGAACAAGAAAAAAGAGGTGGCAACTACCAGAAGAAAGGTCAATATGGAAGAGGTCGAGGCAACTTCAAAGATGTGCTAAATAGAGGAAAAGGAAGAAATGGAGAAAAATACCAGCAAAAACCAGGAACCTCTAGGTAGCCAATGTTTTATTTGCAAGAAACCTGGTCATGAATCTAAAGAATGTCGTTTCAGATGCACTAGATGCAAAATTTCTAATCACTCTAAAAGAGATTGATGGTACCGAGATAAACAAGAGAAAAATGATGCAAATTTTGTGAAAGATAGTCAAGAGGACTAGTTATTTTACACTTGCATGAGTGTTGAACATGAAACACAAGATACATGGTTTCTTGATGGTGGATGCAACAGTCATATGACAATGAATTCCAAGTCCTTTTGTGGAACTTGATCGTAGCTATTCTTCTATAGTAAAGCTTGGAGATGGAAAGCTAAAGAAAGTGGAAGGAAAAGGAACCATTGCTATCAACACAAACGGAGGTAACAGAAAATTTATTCATGATGTGCTTTATGTGCCAAGTTTGTCTCAAAACCTCCTTAGTGTTGGTGAATTACTTTGAAAAGGTTACTCTTTATTATTTGATGATGTTGAATGCACTGTATATAATATGAAACACAAACTGACTGTGGCCAAGGTTGGAATGTCTCGAAATAATGTTTTTCCTCTTAGCATGCCATCAAATGAGAAAATTTCCTTGAAATGTGAGCATGTTGATGATTCTCATCTTTGGCATCTAAGATATGGCCATTTGAATTATCAAGGCCTTCAATTACTGAAGAAAAGAAATATGGTAGTTGGTCTTCCTTCAATTCAAAACAATGATAGAATTTGTGAAGGCTGTATATATGGTAAAATGCATTGTCTTCCATTTCCAAAGACTACTTGGAGAGCTCGTGCTCCTTTAAAGCTTGTGCATGCAAATATATACAGGCCAACTAGAACTCCATCATTAAGTAACAAAAGATATTTTCTTTTGTTTGTTGATGATTATACCAGGATGATGTGGATTTATTTCCTTAATCAAAAGTCAGAAGCTTTCACATTCTTTCTTCAATTTAAAGCTCTTGTAGAATAGCAAAGTGGTTATCAAATGAAGACCTTGAGAACTGATCGTGGTGGAGAATTTATTTACAAGCCATTTTTGCAATATTGCAAGGAAAATGGCATTCAAAGGCAGCTCACAGTTCGAAGAACTCCTCAGCAGAATGGTGTTGCCGAAAGGAAGAATCGAACAATTGAAGAGATGGCCAGGAGTAGCTTAAGGGGAAGGGACTACCCAATATGCTATGGGCAGAAGCTGTCCACACAGCAGTATATATCCTCAATCGTTCTCCAACAAAGGCTATTCAAAACAAGACTCCATTTGAAGCTTGGCATAAGCAAAAGCCTATGGTGAATCAACTCAAAGTCTTTGGGTGCATAGCATATGCTCATATGCCCTCACAAGAAAGGGAAAAGTTTTACAAAAAGGGGGAAAAGTATATTTTTATAGGCTACAGTGATGAATCTAAGGGTTTTCGCCTTTTGAATCCTAAATCAAACAAGCTGGTGGTTTCAAGAGATGTTATATTTGATGAGGTGGAATCATGGCAATCGGAGGATAATCTCCAAGAAAGCAGAAACTTTGAAGTTCCTACTCTTGATTTTCAAGACAAGTCCAATTCACTTCCAAACCCAAATTCTATTGAAGTTCCAAGAACATCATCATCTCCAAATAGATCTCCAAACACAACCTTACCAAGTTCAGATTCTAATGATGCAGAAAGTCCTCCAAGAAAGGTGCACTCATTGTCAGATATATATCAATCTTGTGAATTTGCATTATTTTCCAGTGAGCCACAAACCTTTGAAGATGCTGTAAAGGAGAATGTGTGGGCAAATGCCATAGATGAGGAAATTGCTAGCATTAAGAGAAATCAAACATGGGAGCTTGTGGACATGCCTAATGGAAAGTGATTGGCTTAAAGTGGATTACAAAACTAAGTTCAATGAAGATGGGTCAATTCAAAAGCATAGGGCGCGTTTGGTCACAAAAGGCTATGCACAACAGCCTGGGGTGGATTTCCATGAAACTTTTGCACTTGTAGTTCGCATGGAAACTATTAGAACTGTTTTGGCCTTAGCTGCACAAATAGAGCTTCAAGTGTTTCAACTTGATGTTAAGTCAGTGTTTTTGAAGGGAGATTTAGAAGAAGTATATGTGGAGCAACCAAAAGGATACGTGAAGAAAGGAAAAGAAGACCAAGTTTATCGGCTTCGAAAGGCATTATATGGCTTATAGCAAGCTCCAAGAGCTTGGAACAGCAAGATTGACAGCTATTTTCGCCAAAATGGTTTCCATAGGAGCAAATGTGAGCCATCACTCTATGTCAAGTTTGATGGTACCGGAGATTTTCTGGTGGTATGCTTATATGTTGATGATTTGATCTATATGGGCACAAATATGAAAATGGTTGAAGATTTCAAAAGGGCCATGATGAAAGAATACGAGATGACTGATTTGGGTTTGATGAAATACTTTCTTGGTATTCAAGTGCGACAATCTAAAGGAGAAGTTTTTATTTGCCAAGAAAAGTACATTGAAGACTTGCTTAAAAAATTTCACATGGCAGCTTGTAAGCCGGTGTCCACACCAGTGTCTTCAAATGAAATTGCAACAAAATGATGCAGCAGAAAAGCAGATGCTAAGGCATATCGAAGCCTTGTTGGTTCTTTGATCCATCTCACAAATACAAGGCCAGATATTGTTCATTCTGTCAGCCTAATATCAAGATTTATGAATCAGCCCAGCAAGCTTCATTATACAACAGCAAAAAGAATTCTTCGCTACCTACAAGCCACAAAGAAGCTTGGCATTTTGTACAAAAAGGAGAATGATAACAATCTTGTTGGTTTTACTGACAGTGATTGGGATGGATCTCTTAATGATTGAAAAAGCACTTCTAGCTAAATTTTTTGCTCAGGTTCAAAGGTAATTGCTTGGAGTTCAAAGAAGCAAAAGACAGTTGCTTTATCTTCTGCCGAAGCTGAATACATTGCAGCTAATGATGCTGCATGTGAAATGTTGTAAGGTTCAATGTCTATTTGAGCTCACCTCCTTATGGGTTTCCTCACATTTTTCATATTTCTTTGCTTCTTCCACCATCTCACTTGATTCGTGACACTTGCATCTCAATCATGTATCTTTGTCGCGTCTTCAATTATTAGCGGCTCAGAACTTATGGTCATTTTATTTTCATAAGTTTGATTGTATGTCCCACCACTTTGGCACGCAACCATATTTATCAATTAATAAAAGTGATTCCTTTTCTTTTGCACCTTTCGATTTTGTTCATTATGATATTTTGGGTCCAACTTTGGTTCCCACTAAGAGGAGATCTTGCTACTTTGTCGTTTGGACAATTATTGTAAATATATGTGGACTTATCTGTTAAGTCATCAGTCTAAACGTTTTGACAATTTTCAAACTTTTCACAAAATTATAGTAACTTAGTTTTCTTGCATTATTAAAATCTTTTGGTCAAACAATGCATAAGAATACAACGATAGATCATTCCTATCATTCTTAGAAACAAATGACACTTTTCCTCATTGGTCATGTCCCTATACCTCCCAACAAAATGGTTGTGTAGAATTAAAAATCGTCATATCCTTAATGTTATTTGTACATATCTCATCTCTACCTCCATTCCTGAACAGTTTTGGGGTAAGCCAACTCTTAGTGTTGTCCATACCATTAACCATCCCCCATCACCCACCACCCATAACAAATCTCCCTTTGAACTCTTTCATGACAAAGTCCTAACTACTCTTCTCTACAGGTCTTTGATTGTGATTGTTTTGTTTCCCTTCTGCATCATGAATGGTCCAAACATAATCACATCAAACCTTGTCTAGTCTCTTGCACTTCCCTCCGTCCTCCTCACACTTTTCTCCTATATTCAATGATCCCTCCATCGTTCCAGTCAGCTTAGGGCTCCTCTATCTTATCCTCTTAATTATCATTGTTACTTAAACTTGTGACTCTTCATGAACCTTGCACCTATCGCGACGCTAGTGCTAACCCTCTTTGGTAACAAGCTATGTGGGTTTATAAGATCAAGACTCCAGTTGATGGATCATTGAAACGCTACACAATTCGCTTAATTAGTTGCCAAAGGTTTCACCAAAGAATATGGTATTGACTATGAGAAGACTTTTGCTCTTATTGCTTGACTAACCCTTGTTAGGTCTTTGCTTGTATTTGTTGTTATTTGTCACTGGTCATTATTTCAGATAGATGTGAAAAATGTCTTCTTCATTGGTGATCTACTAGAGGAAGTCTATATGTAACCACCTCCTAGATACGCTCTTTCTCCTAATCATGCTTGAAGCCTTCACCATGCTCTCTATAGCCTCAAACATGCTCTTTGTGCTTGGTTTCTTAAATTCAGCTTTGTGGTTGCTCAACAGGTTTTCATTCCCAACTTCTATGATTCCACTCTTTTTATCTGTCAAACATTTGCTGACATTACTCTCATTCTCCTTAATATTGATGACAGGATTATTACTAGTGATGATCTTACAAGAAGCTGTGCACTTTAACACTTTCTTAGTCAAAACTTTGAGATGAAAGATCTTTGGAAAGTGAGCTACTTCCTTGGCCTTAAGGTCACATCCTCTTCAAACGACTACTATCTCTTACAAACTGAATATTCTTATGAACTCCTCTCCAAAGTCGGCTTGACTGATAGTAAAACCATCTCTAATCTATTAGAGGTTAATACGGAGCTCACTGGCATTAATGGAGATCCTTTTCTTGATGCCACGCTTTATCATCAATTGGTTGGCAGCTTAATCTACCCCCATCACCTGTCTAGACATGTCATTCACCTGATCAGTCAGTTCATGACAGCTCCCAGATCCACTCACTACGTTATCATCCTCTAAATTCTATTTTACATTAAAGGCACTCTCTTCCATGGTCTACACTATTTCTCTCAGTCTTCAATTGAGCTACAAGCCTACTTCGATGAAGATTAGGTTAGTGATGCTACGAATCGACGCTCTACCATTCAATATTGTTTCTTATTAGGCACCTCCCTCATTAGTGGAACAATAAGAAATAGTCTATTGTTGCTCGTTCTAGTTCCGAGACAGAGTATCATACTTTTATTAATGTCACATCTGAGCTTCTATAGTTTTGTTGGCTCTTGGCTAACATGAGTGTTCCTTAGACTATCAACACTTTGATTCGCTATGCCATCCACATTTTCCACAATAATGTCTTCCATGAGCGAATTGAGCACATTGAGATCAATTGTCACTTAATTCGGCACCACCTCAGGGCAGTCTTCACCTGCATTTTATTTCCTCAAACCAAATTGCTAATGTGTTCACTGAGTCCCCTCCACTGGGTCGCTTTCACGATCCCGTCTCCAAACCCAAGATGGCTTCCTTTTCTCCACCTCAGGTTTGAAAGGGGGATGTTAGTATATACCATATATATTTACCATTTATAGCATTTTAGCACATGCCCATATCTTTGATTGAGATAAAATCAAGGGCAATTTTTATGTCCTTGATTTTAGTCTTAATCAAGGATCTCCTTGACCAATTGTGTTAGGTTTTGTGTCAAGGTGTTACGAGCCAAATACAAGGTAGGGAAAAGGTGGTTGCAAGCCAGTCCATCTAAATTTACGTCATTCTCTTGGAAAGGTCTAGAAGGGGTTCGCCCATTATTAACACAAGGAGCATGCAAACTAGTGGGCTCAAGAGTGGATATATTAGTATGGGAAGAGCCATGGATCCTAAATCATCCTTTTTTTAGACTAATTCCCCATGAGCCTTCAGAGATTCCACAAAGCATAACAGATGCACAGTTGATGGTTCATTACAAATCAGCTTGGTATGTTGAAAAGATAAAGTCTCTTTTTGATGAATCTACTGTTCTTGCAAATCTATGCATTCCTCGGTAATTTAGAGATCAAGTGGAAAAATAGGTACAGATGAAATCTTTTAATGGAGAACTTACGGTCAAGTTTGCCTAGAGAGTAGCAATCAAAGAGGAACTTACAAATCACAACAATCTAGTACCCAAAAAAGTTTGGAAATCGTCCATTCATGAAAGGCTGAAGATACTTTTTTGGAGAATAGCCTTAAATTTGCTCCCTACAAATTCCTCCCTGGCTCTTTTTGCTACCAACTTGGACACTTCTTGCTCATTTCTGGGCAACAACCAGAGAACCTGTTGCATTTGTTATGGAGCTGAACTGATGCAGGACAACAATGGAGAAATAGGATAAATGGGAAAAGGGATAGAAACAAACAGAACAAACCCTAGGAATCACCACCTAGAATCTGCCTGCAAAACCCTAGGCATCACCACCTTAGGGGTGTCTGGCATCACCACCAAACGAAGAAGAGAGACGCATCTCAAATCACAGAAATTTTCATTTATCATCAAGTTCCTTCAAAATGAGTACCAGCTTTGCTTAAATAGGCTACTAAGCCTTAACGTAAGAAACCCTATATCTAATGGGCTCGGGCCCAATTATTGACTTTCAATAAAAATACTAATAAACATGATTAGATACTAAGGCCTAAAATAAACATACAATCAACTCTAAAATTAAAGATAAAAATAAAATAAATATTCTGCTCTTACATCATACTCCACTGGTTGGAGAAAACTCGACCTCGAGTTTTATAATGTTGAAGGAGCAAAAGTCTGACACGAAATACTTGCTTCAACTCTGGAACAATAGTTGGGAGGACGGAGAACAAAGGAGCCTTGGATTCCATCACATCATTAAACTTGTTAGAAATTATAAATTCAATGTGTGGAATCTGTGAGGAAAATGAAACCACCTTGTCAACTTCATCAAGTTGTGTATCTTCAAACACTTGTTGGTTAGGCTTTACAATAAGCTCTTCTTCTTGCACTTGTAAGTCCTGAACCTTGATTGTAGCACTAAGGATTGGTGGCTCAACACTAATGTCTCTTGTGTGTGACACTTCAGAGTTATTGGTCTCTATTTGAGATGCCTTAATTTCGTCTTGGATAATTTTTCTCAAGTTTTCTATGTGTTGTTCCAAGCGAGACCACCATGCTGGACTAAGTGTAGGACTAGAAACTGAATGAACACTCACTTTATTCTCTTCAAATTGTGCAATTGGTTGGCTATTCTGATGCCTCAAATTGTCTTTACGATCTTGAGAATGACCACAAAAAGATTGGAGTAGATATTTTGCTCGAAGTATTGTGGTAAATATTCATCTTGAAGCTTTGCTTTCATGTCTTCCCATTCAGTAATAGCCGGTTCTTGCCTAACAAAGTGCATATATTCAAGATCCTCCCATAAATCTTGGGCTCTCCCTATTAACTTCCTTTTTGCAAATCTAACTCTAGTGGAATATGAGAAATTTCTTCGATCAAAGAATTGTTCAATCTCATTTAACCACTTGACAAAAATCCATGGACTTTCATCTCTACGACCATCAAAATCAGGTACCTCAAAGAGTATCATAGTGTCAACAGAATTTTAATAAGAACTTGGACTCTTGAAGTTGCTGGTGTACTGTGGACTGAACATTGTTTGGAACTGATTTGCATTTTTTTTTTTTTTTTTTTGGGTTGGGGGTTGGGTTCTTTGGTTTTGTCGAAGTGGACTGAGTTGGGGTTATTTCAAGGCTGCTGTGTTAATGGGACTAGGTCAGGTGAAAGAGTTGTTGTCAAATGAAAGGTTGGATATATATATTATATATATATATATATATATATATATATTTTTTCTTGTGTTTTGCTTTTTTTTTCTTTTTCTTTTTTTATATACACATAGGGCGAGTCAAGACTATGATTTCTTAACTGTATCCAGTAAAAATGGATTTGGGGTTATGTGTCTTTTTTTTTTTTTTTTGGTTCACTTTGGTTGGGTCATGTAAGGAGGGGGCTGGGTCAGGTCTTGGGTTTTATAAATATTAAAGAGGTTGGGTTAATGGTTTATTGGTTCGGGTAAAAGTTAGTCATGTATTTTGAAGGCTGGTGTGGGTACTAGGTTAAGGGAATTCACAACAAACAAAAGGTTGGGTTTACGGGTTACCTCTCTATGCGGGGTGGCAGCGTGCAAGGCTGAGGGCTGATGCGAAGTGGCGAAGGCGCGGGACAGGTGAGTGTGATGTCTTCACTGGGTGTCCAAAGTGATCGGCAATATGGCTTGGTTGTGTCACAAGATCGAAATGGATGAGAGGGTGACGGTGGTGCAACGTGACTGAAGGGATCCTGTCACCGGCATGTGGTACGATGGTGTACAAGTTTGGTTGGGTGGCTCGCTGGAGGCGAGGATGAGTGGCGGTGGCTGTGATTTGCCGATGGGTAGAAAAACCAACGCTGCTAGATTTATTTATTTTTATTTATGGTTGGGTTCACGGTAGTGCTTATTTGACATTTTGTGGGTTGTTGGTGGGCTGAGCTACAATGGGTTTGCTGGATGTTGGGATTTGAGTAAAAGCGTGGGGATCAGAGTTTTCTCTGATACCAAGTTGATGCAGGACAACAATGGAGAAATAGGATAAATGGGAAAAGGGATAGAAACAAACAAAACAAACCCTAGGAATCACCACCTAGAATCTGCCTGCTAAACCCTAGGCATCATCACCGTAGGGGTGTCTGGCATCACCACCAAACGAAGAAGAGAGACGTATCTCAAATCTAGCTAGAAATTTTCATTAATCATCAAATTCCTTCAAAATGAGTACCAACTTTACTTAAATAGGCTACTAAGCCTTAACATAAGAAACCCTATATCTAATGGGCTCGGGCCCAATTATTGACTTTCAATAAAAATATTAATAAACCTGATTAGATACTAAGACCTAAAATAAACATACAATCAACTTTGAAATTAAAGATAAAAATAAAATAAATATTCTGCTCCCGCATCATGAACTTTGGCTAAAGCATTGTGGTTCAAAAGTGATTAGGGGTATTAAAACATACTCAATTATAATCTTTTGTAGTTAATTCAAATTTTGTTAGTTCCCCCATTGATGTTGAATTTGGATAAGGTAGATGTAGATAAATTCTTTTTTATTGAGGCTCTCATAATGGATCTGGTGTGGAAAGTTCGAAATATAATGGTTCATGAGAGAGGTCTGGTTAGTGTGGATACGTTGATATCAGATATTAAGAGCCATGGAATTGAGCATTAGGCCTATCAATGAAGCTTTCGTCTCTTTCCCCTCCAACTGTTCATTCGAGGTGGGTAAAACCAGGTGAGGGTTGGTTTAAATTTAACTGTGATGCTACTGTGGGAAAACCTCTTTCAAGCTTGGATGTTATGGTCAGAAATTGGAGAGGGACGGTGGTATTAACCATTTCTAAATAAGCTAACACCTCTATCCCTCTCCAAGCAGAGGCAAAAACTATCCTTTGGGCTGCTCATCTAGCCATAGATCAAGGTTTGGATAGAGTCTGTATTGAAAATGATTCGAAATATGCATTGACGCTATTCATTGAAATTTTTTTGACATGCTCTAGATAATTCATAGTTACTTTTCTGAACTACAAAACATTTCTTTTGTCCACTCTCTTTAGTCCTTCAAGTGGATTAAGAGAGAAGCTGCCCCCCACTTTGGTGGATGGTCTCTCAAGAATCTCCTTTCGGGATCTTTTGATTGCAAAGTTGGGCCTCATTGTTTTGTTGATGCATGTAATGTCGATCTGTATGGGATGCACCTTGTTTTTTGGGGCTTATTGATCCCTTTTCGTACATCAATATAGCTTTTATGAATTATAAAAATAAAATAAAAAATAAAGAAAAAGATCTCCTTATCTCCCTAGGTCAAATACATGACCTATATATTTAGGCCCTCTTTTGTATTTCAGTGTACAGAAACACACAAATAATATACATATCATATACGTAGTGTATTTCATTATTTTTTCCTCTTTCTCTCAGCATTTTTAATTTATGGTTGAACTACACTGTTAGTCCTAACATTTACACAAGTTGAACATTGGATCCTTAATGTTTGTAACATGCTCACTTGGTCCCTAACGTTTCAAAAACATGCAAATTGGTCCATATAGTGAATTTTAGTCCCTAAAGTTCAAAACGTAAGCGTTATTGGTCCCTAAACAATGTGAGCACTATTGGTCCTTAGGACAAATGCTGTTGGTTTGAAACGTTAAGGACCAATTACGTGCATTTCAAAAATTAGGAACAAACATACAACATCTTTAAACATTAGGGACTAACAGTGTATTTTGACCTTAATTTATTTAAGGAAGAATTACAGTAAACCCATATGTGATTTGACCCAATGATACTTTACCTACCCATGGTTTGAAAAGTATCATTTAACCCACATGAGGTATACTCCGTTATAGAGCCGTTACCCACGTCACATTTTCCGTTTAAAAAACCAAATAAAACATGTAAATCATAACAGAAAATAGATCAAACAGCCAAAAATAATTACTTCAATAAAAACAACAAATAAACCAAATTGAATAATATCTAAATCACCGGTGGTGATTTCTCCTCCCCCCACTTTCTCTCAACGTGCCTAGCTCTCTCCCCCTCTTCCCTCTCCGTTAGTAATAGGCGGTTGGGATTGTGTTTATTTGTTTTGGGGATTAATATATTGATAAGCTTTAATAAAAATATATATATATTGATCAGTGAAATAATTTTGTTTTGCTGGGTATTGAAGAAGACTTTGTCACTGTTCAATTTCCAACCATGGTGAGTTCTTCTTCTTTAGTCTTTGACTCTGACCCTTTTTTTTTTTGGGACAGTGTTTTTATTTGCTCATTTGAAGTTCTGGATTGTTGATTTGTGGAATATGGGGTTCGATCGAGGCAGGTTTAGTTGTTGCATTTGCATTTCTTTTGTGTTTTTGGTGGCTAGTTTAAGCAATGGTTGTGTTGCAGTTTGATAAAGTTTCAATTTTGAGTTTTTTTCTTGTTGGATGGGTTTGAAGTTTGAAATTTGAGTAGGGTGTGGGGAAAAGGGTTTTTCTTTGATGGGATCGGGTTAGTTTTATTGATTTTTTGTGGGTTTGTGAATTTTGGTGATTTGGTTTTATTTTTTAGCTGTTTTGTGGGTAATTTTGATGTGGGTTTTGGTTGATAGTGAGAAAATTGAGATTTGGAATCTGGGTTTTGGTGATGGAGATGTTCTTGTTGAAATGATTATTTTGTTGTTGTTTGATTCATTTTCTTTGATGATTTACAATTTTATTTGTGTTTTTGACACTTTCCAAATCACATAGGTAAAGTGTTATCAAACCAAAGCAAGGTAGGTTCAGTGTAATTATCCTTTTATTTAACCAATAAAAAAAAAAACTATGATTTAAAATACTTAAATAAATATATGTACGTGCGGTTATATATTTTATTAAAATGTTTAAATAAACTCTAAAGAACCTCTTCCGCTACTCCCCTCCATCCAAATATAATATAAACCCATCTAAAATTATAAAAATTGTGTTTATTGCATCTAAAGGCAATACTGGAAAGTGTTTATTATTCGTAGATTTCATGTCACGACACAGCCACACTTTGTTATTGCAGTCAGAATTTTTCATAGCAAAAAAAAAAATAGTAAGCTTACCTCTGTGTCTGTGAGAAGGCTTTGATGATAGAACATTAATAGATACGAAATCACTCGATTTGCCCGAAACGAACTCCGACTCTCCTGTCCAAAATCGACATCCAGTGTCATTACCAAATTGAGAAGAAAAAGCCACACAGCTACAGTCGCTCCAGCAAAGAGCTTTACAGTCACTGATGCTGAGACTAGAATTGTAGGTGGCTAAACTATCTCTAGTTACATAGTAACCAGATTTAAGTTCGAATGTGTCACCACCATGCCTACACACTGGCTGCTCCCATCCCTGGCATCCTCCATTAGTGTAATAACCATAACAATTATCAGCTCTGCCAATATCGGGTCCTCTCAAATCCTTAAATTGCCCCATAAAAGTCAGCAACCATTCTGACATCAGACTTTGATTTTTGTTACTGAAATAGAAGTATTCTTCGTCCTCATTCGACACGATATGGAAATCATACATGGATGTTATATCTGGTGAAATATTCTCAAATTGATTGTCAATCAAGACCCCACTTTTCCAATAAGCCACCCCTCGTTGCTTAACGATCAATTCAAGACCCTTGGGGTCCCATTCAAGAGCGAATGACCCTTGATCTGGTATGTCCGTGGTTAACCATGATATGATTGACCAAGTGTGGCCAGTTTTGTGACTGACCCCTAATCTCATTCCAGGCAAAAGGGTGTCCATTGGATAATCAAAACTTTGCCATAACACCCTCTTCATAGATCCATTCAAGTCCACTTCTTTCAAGACAAAATTGCCAGTATCCAATAGAGTACCAACAGTGTTAATTGTAGGAGAAGTGTATATCACTATAGGATCCTCACCTTGGAGTACAATTTTCAATGTTCCATTGTTGTCCAAGGTAAGCATGCCCGAATGTTTGACAATTGGATTGCCACGATTGCCAAACCATACATAAAGATTGAAAGGCATATTTGGATCAGCCATGTCTGATATTCCAACGTAGCTTTCGTTAGAAGTACTGTCAATCCGCCGGAAGAACCCCAAAGCGAAAGTCCCTTTTGCAGAAACTAGGAAACTCGAGGAATTGAGCGTGTCACCAGGTTTGAGAGTGTCACCCACTGATGAGTTATATGCCTGCGCAGGAGTCACGTATATCCATTCAGCAGCATGACGTGTCCACAAGCATGAGAAGAAGAGCAAGAAAACCAATTTGAGAAGGTGTACAACATTGGTAGCCATTGTTGAACACTGAATTTGATCACTTGGCCATCACTTAAAATCATGCACGGTTTAGGCAGTGTTAAGTGGTGGCCATAGTCAGCATGAAATGGAATGATATTATGCTAAATTCAAAGTCGTTTGGGGGTCCTACGAAAGTAAGATATACGGATTGAGGCACAACTGGGTGGGCCAATGTAGCATGAAATGGAAGAATACTATTGCAATTGCTAATGTCAAAGTCGTTGGGACTTGTCCTTTGAGATATACATTGACTCAGCTTCCTCTAGATGCGTATATCTTATTTTTAAGATCAACAAAGAACAAAAGAACAGATTAGAATTTCTCAGTGGTGTACGATGTTAAAATTATAAAATATAATTAAACATATGAAGGTGTGACTCCATCTGTCGACGGTGCAGTGCTTTATCAATTATCATTGAATTCGTTGATCAAAGTTGAATTATATGACATAATGGTGCCTAATTTTCCCTGCTCCCTAGTCCCTTCGCATGATTTCTCCTGTTAAGTGGGTGGTTCAAGGCTCATTATTCAAGGTTGTAAATAATACCATCAAAGAAAAAACAAAATGATGAAAAAAATAGTAGTATTTGTGGAAAAAAAGGGGGAGTCAATAGGAGAGAGGGTCGTCGTTCTCTTAATTTGCTATTTTATTTAAATTTGTGATAAACCGTAAAATAATTAGAATATTACTTAAATAGAACAATTGGAGAGACTTATTATATCAACAGAAAAAAAAAAAAAGTTTTATATTATTTTTGTGAATTTATAATAAAATGAAATGAAATGAATATAATATAATATAATAAATACAATGGAATGATATATTGTGCATATTTTTTCTAGTGTATTTAGGAATTAATAATAGAAGAAATGAAAAGGTAAGTAAATATATAATTTTATTATTATAACTGTACATTTTTCTTTTCTGCTCTATAGCTCAAACCTTGCAGCCCTTTTTTAGGCACACACCCATAAACTGCTCGATTGGAAACCATACCCAAACAAAGTTCCACCACACTGTGGCAATTGAAAGCAACAACCGGTCCCTCCTTAGCAAGTGTGTTCATACATGGAGGAGTGGTCGACCACACAAAGAATTAAAAACCGAGCCACCTTCGCACTCGTGTAAGCACTGGAGAAAAGTCTAACTGTGAGAGAACCACGACCCGAAACTTCTCGGGTCCAATGAATTTGCTAATGGTAACCCAAACTGAATGATATCACAACCCCCTAGATCGAGAGTTTTAACAAATTTTGGAGTCCCCACTTGTTTTATTAAAATAGAAAAACAAGGAAACGTTTTGAACCATTGATAAATATTAAATCAAACTATTTTTATTGATAAAGAGAATAATTTACATTGAAAATAAATAGAAATTGAATCTCTGTTTCCTAATTTCATTCTAAATGCAAATCACATTGGAAATGCTAGTCCACAACCATCAATCTAAGATTAGTGGTTATACAAGAAAATAGGTCAGCGGCAACAAAACCTTTTGTCGCGCAAAAGTCTCAATTTCATTGCTTGATGTTCATGTACTAGGTGACGAAATAATACATTAGGTGACAAAAATCGTTTCGTCGACTAATGTTGGTTGCTGAATAGTCCTCGTGATGAATATATTTTTTTCACCTAATACTTTCAACATTTAGTGACGAATGTTTTCATCGCCTGAAATAGTATTTGGCGACGAATTTATTTTTGTCCCCTAAAGATCATTTGTCGACAAAACATGGTTAGTCGCCCAATAAACTATAAGCGACAAAACTTATTTTTGTCCCTAAATAATCTTTACGCGAGGAAATTTATATCCCCGCCTATTGAATTTCAGGCGACGAAACATTTCGTCGCCAATTGTTTTTTGTTTTTTTTTTTTCAACCTGTTAGGCGACGAAAATGTGCGTCGCCAATCTCCAAATATATATATATATATATATATATATATATATATATATAGGTTTTTGCATTTTTAATATTTTATACCTACTCATTACAACCTATCATTAAGAAATCAATTCATTTTCAACAACATATCCATAAACAAACCATCCATACATTCCAAAAGTAAATAATATTTAAATTTAAAATTATCATAAATACAATCAGTACAACAATTAATAGAAATGAAAAAAAATGTCATCTAACAATACCAAAAAAAAAAAAAAAAAAAACAACATTTAAGACCAAAGAGAAAAAACATTATTTCTATAAGAAATATAAGAAACATTTTTAAGCATACGTAAAATTAATGACACCATTTTTTTTAATTCATATGTAATTTTTCTTTTTAACCTTGGTTAGTTAGGTATTGGTTAAAAAAATTAATAAAAATAAAAATGAAAAAGGAGGCGGAATGTTAATTATTTGGCAAATTTGGGAGCGGAGTATCATTTCTCCAAACTTGGGTGTAGCGAGTCTAGTTTCCTTAAAAGAAGGAGGTGTTAGTATAATTTATCCTAAAAAAAAAAAAAAAAGTTCAATGCGTTAAACTACTCAGAAATCTTTGCTTGGAAGGTGTCTGCGATGGAATTCTCGTGGTGCTTGACTGCTTGAGACCAAACTAGGGTGTAGTGAGTCTAGTTTCCTTAAAAGATGGAGGTGTTAGTATAATTTATCCTAAAAAAAAAAAAAAAAATTCAATGCGTTAAACTACTCAGAAATCTTTGCTTGGAAGGTGTCTGCGATGGAATTCTCGTGGTGCTTGATTGCTTGAGAGTTGAGACAATATTGGCATTGAATGTAGAACCAAGCAAAATAATGTCGAGTAAAGTCTTAGCTGCTCTTTGTCGGGCTGGAGATATGAAAAAGGCCCAATGGTTTTTCACTTTTTTGATGTTGTAGTTGCAAGAAGGTTAAGTCCTGATGTCATTTTCCTACACAATATTGACAACTTTGGGATTTGACACATAGATTTTCTTTCAATTTCTTTCCTTTACTATTTTTGGTAAAATTTTGCTGTTAAACCGTGAAAAATAGTGTTTCAATTAAATGATTAGATAATATTCAATACTTATTAATTTTTTATTTTGCAAACTTTTAATTTTAAAATGACTAACGATCATCTATAAATATTTTGAAAGGTAACAATAATTTTTAGGAATAATATACAAATAAATCTCAATAACTTATTGACGAAAAATTATTCAGTAGTCCAAAATTATAAATAAATGCGTAGTCTCCATCTCATAAAGTGGTGGCTCCTACCATGAATTTAATTAATGAGACCTATCATTTATGTGGTGGGACCCACCATTCATGTGAGAGAGAGACTACGTATTTATTTGTAGTCCTGAACTACTGAATAATTACTCCCTTTGACTAATTGCATGAATTTATGACTAGGGAGAATGATCAATAGGTGAATCCGTGATTGCACAACAAAAAATTTCATCCAGTAAAAAAATTTAATTTTGGTTGGCAAGTTGACTATTGTTAATTATGACTAATGCATAGTTGTCATAACCCCATTTTTACCCCTGGGATTTTCTCGGGTGTCGATATGCAAAACGAGACAGCCCAAGCCGAGCCGGCACGATCTGACGAGTGCCCACCACGTCAGAATAACCTCAAAAACGGAGTTTGGGGCACATTTCCCGAAATTTGACCAAGTTTGACCGGAGTTAACCAAGTTTGACCGAGATTTGACCAAGCCGTTTCTGACCCGACTGGGGTCCACTATACCCAAAAACCCTCAAAACGTGGTCCGGAATACATTTCCTGGAATTTGGAGAGGTTTGACCAATTTAGACCACGGTTGACCAAGTTTGACCAAGGTTTGACCGAACCGTTGACCAGACCGAAAGCTGGATCGGACTGACCAACCCCTGACCAATGTGCGGAGCACGTTGAGAGCTTCGATTTGATACTTTACTGGTAAAAAACGGACGAGAAACGAGGGAGTTATGGACAAAACTGTGAAAAGCGGTCTAACACTTAGTCAAATTTTACTGAGTGTTGTTGATAAAACAACCTATTTGGGAGGCAGGGTTTGCACGTGGATTCTTTCCAACCGGCGGTAACTTAGTCTGCAAGCTGAAACCTTTAAGCAAGAGGGTTACTTCAACTATGACGTACAACTCTCGGATCGCCAAGAGCTCCTCCGGTCAAGCCGGAATCTTAATCAGAAAATGACCCATTGGCATAAGGAACATTTCAACGGCCTCTGTTCGCAAGATCATATCTTACGAACCCAAGTTCGCCTCTGTGCAAGGCCTGTACTTTTAGAAAGTAGGTAGCACAAGCTTTCCGACGATACCAAGATCACTGAAATCCGACATCGAGAGCTATATCTACCAAGCGCACGAAAACAGGGCGATGAAATAAGGCTGTGCTGAAAATTTCAGAACTTTTCCCCCAACATTACCGCGCTTGCACGCAGAGTCTTCCTGACTCACAACGAGTTGATCTGCGAGCCTGGGTATGTTGAAAAGAGGACACATGCATGCACAGTGTGGAACTCTCGGATCGTCAAGATTTTCCCCGGTCTAGCCGGAATCTCGATCGGAAAAATGTCCACCAACAGACCAAAAACACTCCAAGCTTGGTTTCCCGCAAGTCCAAAACTTTAAGGGAAAGGGCAACACAAGCTTTCTGACGGTACCAAGAACGTCGAAAACCGACTTCGGGAGCTAGGTCAAATACGCGCGCAAACACAGACAAAAAGCGAGGAAAAATGAACTGAAGATTTGGCGCATTTTTCTCCCGGACAACCGCCTTCGCACGCAGAGTCTTTCTGACTCGCTGCAAGTTGACCCGCGGGCCTAGGTGCATTGGAAAGATGACGACTCCAGCTACGACGTGCAACTCTCGGTTCGCCGGTGGCTTCCCCCGTTTGACCGGAATCTTCGCCGGAAAAACATGCAAAAACAGCTCCGGCACCCTGACTTCCGGGAGTCATAACTCTCCCGTCCAAACTTCGATTCATGTAAACTTTATATCGTTGGAAAGTAGACGTCGAGAGCTTTCCGACGATATGTGGCATGACCTATTTTGAATACCAGAAGGCCCCCAAAACTGCCCTCGAAAATCAGGTCAGAAAAGGATACGCGTGCGAAAACCGAGGAGGATTCGGTGGAGGGGCTGCGTGGCGGATAAGATTGCCACGTGGCAAGCTGTACGACTCGCGCGGCATCATCACGCGCCACACGGTATGATGCCGCGCGAGGCGTGCAGCTCGGCCTATAAATAAAGCCCTACCCCCCCCTTCATTTTACACATTTTTAGCTCAGGCTCTAGGCTTTCTTGAGCGTAGTTTAGGCAGAAATAAGGGTTTAGGGGTCTACCTTAGGGGGTTTTTGGGTAGTTTTTAGAGTGAGAGACTCCTCTCTAGGTACTCTTTCTCTCTCTCTAAGCTATTTCTCTCTCCTCTTTTCTCTCTTTTTCTTCCTTTTTAGTGGAGGTAACTAGTGATGATCCCTAAAATGGGAAGGGATTCACAAGGATCCACTTTTGTTTATGCTTTCTAATCTATTTATCGCTTTATTTATGCTTTCTAGTCCATTTATTGCTTTATTTATGCTTTCTAGTCTATTTATTGCTTTATTTATGCTTTCTAGTCCATTTATTGCTTTATTTATACTTTCTAGTCCATTTATTGCTTTATTTATGTTCTTCTAGTTCATTTATTGCTTTATGTTTACTACGTACTTGTGAATATTATATTATGATTGTCTTCCTTTCCCATGTGTTTGGGTATGACAATCCCGAGTGGCTTTGGTGGATTATATAAGCCCTCTATGAGGCCTTAACAACCATGTTAGCCCACGAGGTATTTGACCTGAAAAACACACCCCCATGTTTAAATACCGTCATTTACCGCTTTACTATGTTGTGATTATTTATTTTCTTCCCCATTTTTCCCCTTTGTAAAATGGGTGTGATAATCCCGACTGGTCGTGATGGATTATGTGAGACCTCAAAGAGGCATTAACCATCACGTAATTCCATAGGGCATTGGATCCATAAAAATCCCTTTGCTTTAGATTCATACTTGCTTTAAATTTATTTATCATTTTCCGCAATGCTTTAAATACATTTATCGCCTTTATTTACATTTACTACGTTGTGAATATCCCCTATTTCTCCCCTTTATAATTTGGGCGTGATAATCCCGATTGGTCGTGATGAATTATGTGAGACCTCAACGAGGCATTAACCATCACGTAATTCCATAGGGTATTAAACCCACGAAAATCCCTTGTTTTAGACTTATTACCGCTTTAAATTCATTTATTGCTTCCCGTTATGCTCTAAATTTATTTATTGCCGCTATTTCATTATTTGCTACGTTGCAAATGTTGTTTACCCATGCCCTTTTCTATTTTGATTTGGGTATGAAAACACCGAACGGTATTGGTGGTTTTAGGTAAGTCTTTCAATAGCATTAAACCCCATGTAAATCCATGAGGCGTTGGACCCGCAAAATCACCAACGTATTTTCAAAAATGATTTTTCATCATATAAGTCCTATTTGGCATCAAAGGTTTAGATAAGTCTTTCAATAGCACTAACCCTTTGTGTAAGCCCGAGAAGGCATTGAAACTCTCTTTCAAAAATGATTTTTCATCATATAAGTCCTATTTGGCATCAAAGGTTTAGGTAAGTCTTTCAATAGCACTAACCCTTTGTGTAAGCCCGAGAGGCATTGAAACTCTCTTTCAAAAATGATTTTTCATCATATAAGTCCTATTTGGCATCAAAGGTTTAGGTAAGTCTTTCAATAGCACTAACCCTTTGTGTAAGCCTGAGAGGCATTGAAACTCTCTTTCAAAAATGATTTTTCATTATATAAGTCCTATTTGGCATCAAAGGTTTAGGTAAGTCTTTCAATAGCACTAACCCTTTGTGTAAGCCCGAGAGGCATTGAAACTCTCTTTCAAAAATGATTTTTTATCATATAAGTCCTATTTGGCATCAAAGGTTTAGGTAAGTCTTTCAATAGCACTAACCCTCTGTATAAGCCCGAGAGGCATTGAAACTCTCTTTCAAAATGATTTTCACTCATATAAGTCCTATTTGGTATCAAAGGTTTAGGTAAGTCTTTCAATAGCACTAACCCTTTGTGTAAGCTCGAGAGGCATTGAAACCCCTTTTCAAAATGATTTTCACTCATATAAGTCCTATTTGGCATTGAAGGTTTAGGTAAGTCTTTCAATAGCACTAATCATTCGTGTAAGCCCGAGAGGCATTGAATTCTCTTTAGATTGCTTTATTTTATTCATGTAAATCCTAAGGTGGTGTCGAGATTCGAGTAAGTCTTTCAATAGCATCGAATCCTGACCCCAGGAGGTCTTGACTCTTTCCCTAAAAATTCACACGTTGTCATAAATTACACTTTACAATTAAGCGTTATATTTATGTCAACCCATATTTGTCATCTTCATTCATTTTTATGATTTATGTGTTGCAAACATGCCATGATCATTTCATACTCATTCATTCTTGTGATTTATGTGCTGTGAACATGCCGTAATTACTTATTTAAATATTTTACCGTTTTGATGTCATGTTCACTCTAGTAATTTATGTGCTGCGAACATGCCGTGACTACTTGTTTGAACATTTTATTCGCTTTCGTTCATTCTTGTGATTTATGTGCTGCGACCATGCCATGATTACTTGTTTGAATGTTTTACCGTTTTGATGCCATGATTACTTGCCTTGAGTGTTTACTAGCTTTGATATAAAATATGATTAAAATACATTTTGCCATGAAAACTTTAAAAAGAGTAAACATGGTAATGTGGACGTTAGAAACAAAGTTGGTGCAACCCAAGGGCAACGGCTCGCCTTGGCTTTTGGGACACCATGGTATGAGTCCTTTACACGGGACATGGCTGGTACGTGCTTTTGTGTAAGGGATTCTACACGTTCTAACTCCCATAGGATCATGGTCTAAAATTCCCCAAAGTGTGAATTAATCATCCAAAACCCCGCCATTTGACGAACCGCTTTACTCTTGGAAATCAAGGGTAAAGAGATCCCGAATATGGCACCAAAAACATTAATTGTTTGTCCTGGCATTAGGTGTTAGGATTTCGAGTATATCCTACCACCGAAATGCCCGGAAACTTAAAAAATACAAAGATGAGGGACGGTGAAATAAAGAGTCTAATTAAAACCAAATGAAGTCAAAATTGCATTTGCCATTCTTGGTACATTGCACGACGGAATTTGGGACATTTATTCATAATTAAAACCAACAAACCTAGACTTAGCGAACAAAAGGGAACACTAGAAGGGAGGTAACCGTTTTCTTAAACGGATGTCGTGGGGTGCCTAACACCTTCCTCACGCATAAGCAAACCCCCGAACCCATCTCTGGTTCAAGACCATTTTTGTTTTTAATGTCTAAATAAGATAAAATCTATTAGACATAGGTGTCCAATCACACCTTAAATTTCCCATGGTTGGTGGCGACTCCAAATTTGTGCTCACACGCACACACGTACACATGTTCCCACACACACACACACAACTCATATCTCGAAACGGAAAAGAGATAGAGATCACACACACACTCGCCAAATGAGGGTCGGGATCTAGGAAAAAGTAAAGACCTAACCTTTAGAGGTAAGGTCGAATTTTCCGCCAGTGTCGACAACTTGGCGACTCCACTGGGGACTTAGAGGGTTTAAGCCTATAGTCTTTCGGTGTTTTCTTTGCTAAGCATGTGTTTATATATTTGTTGGTATTCATTGTTTGATTTATCCTCTTTATTTCATCTTGTATAGTGTTTTGATTTTAGCATGTCTATATTCTTGTACATATAAACTGCGAACATAGGATAGAGATTTATTTTATGCAACACATATTATATATTGTGTTTTGTACAAAAAAAAAAGTCTTTTCCCTTTTTGTTTTCAAAATCATGACATTTACCCTCATTGGACTTTTGGGTCGAACCCGGCCTCAGGTGGGGCTGGGCTGGTACAGGCTCCACCACGAACCCTTTATATCTAGGACATGGAACACGAGAATCCACCTTTCTCCCTCCACACCTGTGGAGATCGAGGGAGGCGTGCAAGTGCTTCCCCGGTGATCCAATACCCTCTTGACTTCCTTCGAGAAGACAAGATGGGCATGATCATCGGCCCCTTTAGGAAACAGAATTCCAAACCGTGTCATACCATGTTGCATATAGTAAGCTATAGAGTAGAAAACTTACCTGTGAGGGCTCTGGTAAAAGCCAACCGAGTGAACATCCAACCTAAGATAGGATACCCAAAAATAGGATGTGTCTTTTCAAAATGAGTCAAGGGAAAAGCGTTGTGCTATTTTCCAGGTGGTGATAAAATAAATGGAGCCGAGCCAGGTTCTATCTATCTAAACCTTCGTTTGCATGTCATTGTTTGATAAAAGGATAGGATAACCACGTTGTCCATACCCATGCGAACCACCCAAGCCCTAAAGAGTTCTTAACTCTACATAGGGACGTGTACATAGTCTTGTCATATCCAACCAAGAGTATAACCCTCACATCTACTGACGCGGTTCCCAAAGAATTTTTTTTCAAAATGGAACCGAACGCCGAAAGGCTCGTCAAATTTTGGTAATGTGAGAGTCCATCTTTTCGTTGATACGTTTGTAGCCATTGTGTACATAGTCTTGTCGTCATCAACCAAAAGTATGACCCTCACATCTACTGATGCGGTTCCCAAATTTTTTTTTTTAAAATGGAACCGAACGCCAAAAGGCTCGTCGAATTTTGGTAATGTGAGAGTCCATCTTTTCGTTGATACGTTTGTAGCCATTGTGTACATAGTCTTGTCGTCCTCAACCAAAAGTATGACCCTCACATCTACTGATGCGGTTCCCAAAATTTTTTTTTTTTAAATGGAACCGAACGCCGAAAGGCTCGTCGAATTTTGGTAATGTGAGAGTCCATCTTTTTGTTGATACGTTTGTAGCCATTGTGTACATAATCTTGTCGTCCTCAACCAAAAGTACAACCCTCACATCTACCAACACCAGTTCCCAAAAATCTTTCAAAATGGAACCGAACGCTGAAAGGCTCGTCGAATTTGGTTAATGTGAAAGTCCATCTTTTCATTGATACACTTGTAGCCATTGTGTATAGAGTCGTGTTGTCCTTAACCAAAAGTATGGCCCCCGCATCTACCGACACCGATTCCCAAAAATCTTTCAAAATGGAACCGAACAATGAAAGGCTCGTCGAATTTTGGTAATGTGAGAGTCCATCTTTTCGTTAGTACGCTTGTAAACCCCAAGAGTTTCCAAACTCTACATGGGATGTATAGAGTCTTGTCATGTCCAACCAAGAGTATGACTTTCACACTAACTGACATCGGTTCTCAAAAAAATCTTTCAAAATAGAACCGAACGCTGAAAGGCTCGTCAAATTTTGATAGTGTGAAAGTCCATCCCTTCGTTGATGAGTCCGTACATGTGTGAACCCTAAGAGTTCTTAACTCTATATAGGGACGTAGATATTTACCCATTGTGTTGTCCGTCGACCAAGAGTACGACCTTCACACCTATCGACACCGGTTCCCTAAAAACCTTTCAAAATGGAACCAAGCGCCGAAAGGCCCGTCGAATTTTTGGTGGTGTGAAAGCCTATTTCTTTGTTGACGAGATCGCCATGCACATACACGAGTTCTTAACTCTTTAGACATCTACCTGTGTCATCCCGACCCTCACATCGACCGATGATGGTCACCTAAAATTCCAAAATGAAACCATGAACCGAAAGGCTCGCCAATTTTGGCAACCCAATTGGAGAATCCATCTGTTTGTCAATACATATTGCACTCATGCATACCATACATACGCATACATACTTAGTCATGGTTTACCCGCAAAGTAAACCAAGGTCATGCACTCAACTATGAATTCAAAATCTAACTTGACGTTGTTGACTTCTCTTTAGGTTTCATCTACATTCACAATCAAATGGCTGGAGAGACAAGTGGACTTGGACCCAGTGAGCAGGAGATCCGGATGGTTGCTCTTGAACGAAAGTTCGATGAACTCCTTAGCTTCGTGCAACTAATAGCAAAGCGAAACCCGGATGACGAGAACCAAAGGAAGGAAGATGACAAGGATACCAACGATGGGGAGCCGGAAGGACATTCTAACACCAACACCACTCCACCACCGCCAACACCACCAAAAGAAGGAAAAGACTCTCAGTTAGACAGCAAGATTGATAGCCTGGAGGAAAAGATCAGGCTCATACAGGGTTTGAACTCTTTCGGAAACACAGACTTCTCCAGCATGTCTTGGTTCCCCAACATGACGGTGCCACCCAAGTTCAAGGCCCCGGAATTCGAAAAGTACAATGGGAGAGGGGACCCCATGATCCACCTGCAAATGTATTGCCGAAAGATGGCGCCATACGCTGACAATGAACCATTGTTGATCCAGACATTCCAAGATACCCTGACAGGACATGCAGCCGAATGGTACACACTGTTGAAGAAGATCTCTCATTGGAAGGAGCTGGCGGATACCTTCCTGGCTCAATACGGTTTCAACTCCCAAATAGCTCCGGATCGGTTCGATCTTCAGAGGATGGAGAAGAAGAGCAATGAAACCTTCAGAGAATATGCCCAAAGGTGGAGAGAGAAGGCGGCTCGAGCACGCCCGCCATTAGACAAAAGAGAGATGATCAAGATCTTCGTCGATACACTAAAGAACCCCTACTTCGACCGGATGATAGGGCCACAAATGCAATTCTTTGTCGACCTGATACCAGTAGGAGAGAGGATTGAAGATGCTGTGAAGACAAAGAAAATAGTGGACATGACAGCTCTAATGGCATTGGCCGAACAAGCCGCCAAGAAGGCTCCGACAAAGAAGAAGGAAGGAGATGTGCAAATGATAGGAAGAAACAATGGAAGACTGAGACAAGTCCTCCCAACCTTCACCATGCAACCGATACAACCTAGGCCGACTCCGATTCCAGCTCCAACTCAGGTTCCGACTTTGGCCCCAACACCCCAGATGCCGGCAAGGCCAGTGGGAAACCAACTCAATGACAATAGGTTACCTAGAAAAGAGCCGAGACAATTCACGCCATTACCCATGCCTCTGACGGAGCTATACTCCATTCTGATAGAGAAGAACCTAATCTCGCCTGTCGTCCTTAGACCTTACAATGGCCCGCAAAGAAGGGATTTCAACCAAAATTTGACTTGCTATTTCCACTTTGGAGAAGTGGGACACGCAGTGGAGAATTGCAACCAACTGAAGCATCGGCTTCAAGACCTAATCTACCACGGAATCCTGAAGTTTGAGGGACTGCCTAACATCACCACTAACCCCTTGCCCAATCATCCAGAGGGAGGTGTAAACATGGTTGAGATGGAGGAAGAGGGTGACCGGTTTGACCTAGCTGGTGATCATACCTTGTGGAGGCGTCTATTCCATACCTTGAAGGAGTAAGGACACATCACCCCGTTAGAAGCACCGTCAGGACCATCAATAGGGGATGCATGCGAATACCACTCTGGGGCAAGAGGGCACAGTTTAGAGTGTTGCAAGGAATTCAAGAAAGAGATCACCGACCTGACGGAAAAGGGGTTGGTAAAGAAATAAGAGATACCATCAGGAGGAAGTTGCCAGCCAGATGACCCGTCAGACCTTGACTGGTACGCGGAGCTCAACCTAGATAACATCGTAGAAGATGAGATGGACCTTGATGACCTACTGGATGAAGGAGACGCCAGGGGATACTACATGGAGGATGACACTGACGAATGGAGGAACGTTGATTTCTCTGAACTACTCCAGTTCCCATGCCTGATAGCGCCGCGTGGGTTTGAGACGCCGGAATTTGAAATATTTTATGAGAATGGGAATCCGAAAGTCCACCTGCAAAAGTACAACGAGAAGATGGCCTTACACATGGAGAATGAGCTTTTGATGATCTCAGTATTTCCCGAGAGCCTATCAAAACAAGCGGCTGTCTAGTTCTACCAGCTAAGGGACCTTACCGGTTAGGAGGATTTGGCGAGAGCCTTTTTGGAACGGTATCGCTTCAATCCCCATTCAATTCTTGAATATCTGGGATTGAAAGAAGATGAAGAACCCTATATCATCCCCAACCTAGGAGTAAATGAGGTGATCGTGGAGATCAAAGAGGAATCGGACATGTCATCCCTACCGACACTAACTGAGGAGGAAGAGGAGGAGAAAGCCAAGTCACTACCACCAGCCAAAGACCCAGACAACACCACCATGGCCAAAGAAGAAGAAGAGCAAGTCAAGCCACCACCACCAAGCAATGTCACCACCACCGCTGAAGAAGTACATGCTGGCTCCATGGTCGAAGAATTGAGCATCCATGCCATCACCAAGGAGGGGGATTCCATCACACCACCGATCCGCCACTGCCAACATGGAGAGGAAGCCAAGATGTGGACCTATGTGTCATTGCTATAGTGTATCTCAAGTAGCAATGAGTAAACGGTATCCCAACTATTGATGACTCAGGTTTTGAGTCTATCAATAGCTCGGGAATTTTTGTATCGAACAATTTCAGGTTTCTATGTTTATTTCATGCTTTTAAGACATCATGCTACAATCATAGTCATTTCATCATTGTAATATTTCCATTTTTATATTTCAAATGATATGTCACATGTTTATTCCATGAATTCCTTTATCACAAATATTCCAATATGCTTTAAATAAATCCAATACGCCATCGTACAAAACAAATGGCCTCCTTTTTTATTTTCTTACCATTTTTCTGTACGTCATCCTTTCCAGGATTACACGCAAAACCTCAAACAATCCACACATCTCCGAAATTGACAACAAAACAGATTGCTCACTGGATAACATAGATAATTCTGATGAAGAAGTCGAATTGCCGAATGACATCCTTGAAGCATTAGAGAGACAAGACGAGGGGTCCAAACCCAACATAGAGGAGTTGGAGATCATAAATCTGTCCGATGAAGGCGAAGAGCCGAGAGAAGTCAAGATTGGGACCCGCTCCACCACAGAACAAAAGGAGGCGCTCATCACACTACAAGAGAGTTCCACGAGATCTTCGCCTGGTCTTACCAAGACATGCCAGGCCTAGACACAGACATAGTGGTCCACAAGATCCCGCTGAAGCCAAAATGCAAGCCTGTCAAACAAGCACTACGACGTATGAAGCCCGAGGTCATTCTGAAGATCAAGGAGGAAGTGGAAAAACAACTGAAGGCAGGTTTCCTAAGCACAGTGACCTATTCGGACTGGGTAGCCAACATAGTCCCGGTCCCGAAAAAGGATGGAAAAGTTAGAATGTGCGTGGATTATCGGGATCTGAACCGAGCCAGCCCGAAGGACAACTTTCCTCTACCTCACATTGACACCCTGGTCGACAATACAGCAACGAATGCTGTGTTCTCATTCATGGACGGATTCTCAGGGTACAATCAGATCAAAATGGCTGAAGAAGACAAATCCAAGACTGCTTTCATCACACATTGGGGAACCTTCATGTATGATGTCATGCCTTTCGGTCTGAAGAACGCAGGAGCCACTTATCAGCGAGCCATGGTCACCCTCTTCCACGACATGATTCACCATGAGATAGAGGTTTACGTGGATGACATGATTGCTAAGTCTCGTACCACACAAGATCATCTCACAGACCTACGCAAGCTGTTCCAACGTCTAAAGAAGTATCAGCTCAGACTAAATCCGAACAAGTGTGCCTTCGGCGTCACATCTGGGAAATTATTGGGCTTCATTGTCAGCGGCAGGGGAATCGAGATTGATCCTACAATGGTTCAAGCTATACGAAGCATGCCCACGCCAAAGACAGAGAAAGAGATCCGAAGCTTCTTGGGAAGAATCAACTACATAGCTCGCTTCATTGCACAGCTCACTGCAACCTGCGAGCCTCTGTTCAAGTTGCTAAGAAAAGATGTGAAGATAAAGTGGACAGAAGATTGCCAGAAAGCTTTTGACAAGATCAAGGAGTATCTACTTAACCCACCCATCCTGGTTCCACCAACTCCAGGACGTCCCCTCATCCTATACCTCACAGTCCAAGAAGCATCCATGGGCTGCATGTTGGGACAACAAGACGAGACTAGGAGAAAAGAGCAAGCAATCTACTATCTCAGCAAGAAGTTCAGAGAGCCGGAGACCCGCTACTTGCTAGTTGAGAAGACGTGTTGTGCACTGGCTTGGGCCTCCAAGAAACTGAGACAGTACATGCTCTACTACACCACTTGGCTGGTATCCCGAATGGACCCGATCAAGTACATCTTTGAAAAGCCCGCCTTGACAGGAAAGATTGCATGATGGCAAGTGCTATTATCTGAGTTCGACATCTTATTTGTGGCCCGGAAAGCGATCAAGGGACAAGCCATAGCCGACTATTTGGCAAACTATCCGTCCGAACAGTTAGAACTGATGGACTCAGAATTCCCAGACGAAGATGTAATGGCAGTCAATGAAGGCGACCATTGTAAGTGGAAGTTTTACTTTGACAGAGCAGCAAACGCTATCAGAAGTGGGATTAGCGTAGTCTTGATATCACCGAAGGGACAACAAACTCCTATCGCCGTTAAGCTAGGGTTTGATTGCACCAACAACATGACTGAGTACGAAGCATGCATCGTCGGTCTGCAAGCAGCTTTAGAATTCGGTGCCTATGAACTAGAAGTCTTCGGAGACTCTCTGCTGATAGTGTCACAGACTAACGGAGAATGGCAGGCTCGGGATCCCAAGCTCATCCCATACCAACGGTACATCAGCCAGCTAGTTCCAAAGTTCAAGTATATCACCTTCACATACACCCCAAGAGCTCACAATCACTTTGCTGATGCGCTCGCCACACTGGCAAGCCTGATCAAGTTAGTAGAGGGGGATGATGTACGACCATTGCGGATCGAGACTCGAGACATTCCAGTATATTGTGTGTGCGTGGAAGAGTGCTTGAATGTCGAGGCAGAGATGGACAACAAGCCTTGGTATTACGATATCAAGCGCTTTATCCAAGACAGAGAGTATCCACCACGGGCGACCGAAAATGAGAAGAAGTACATCAGAAGAATGGCTTTCCAGTTCTTCTTAAGCGGAGAGATTCTGTACAAACGGATTCATGACGCCACCCTCCTGCGATGTGTAGATGCAGAGGAAGCCAATCACCTAATCCAAGAGATGCATGCAGGGTTGATGGGAGCCCACGCTAACGAACCCTTCCTGGCTCGGAAAATTATGAGAGCTGGCTATTACTAGTTGACAATGGAGAGGGACTGCATCAGACATGTCCAGACGTGCCACAAATGCCAGATGTATCAGAACTGCAAGAATGCACCTCCCCAATATCTCCACACTATGGCCTCATCATGGCCTTTCTCGGCTTGGGGAATGGATGTGATAGGTGCAATTACCCCAAAGGTGTCTAACGGGCATGAGTTCATACTGGTGGCCATCGACTATTTTACCAAGTGGGTGGAGGCATGTTCTTTCAAGAATGTCACTCAAGTTGCGGTCACCCGATTTGGGAAGAACAACATTATCTGCTGTTATGGGATGCCAGAAATGCTCATCACCGACAATGCTTCCAACTTGAACAATCGCATGATGGACCAGCTATGCCAACAGTTCAAGATCCAGCACCACAACTCTGCTCCATACCGCCCGAAGATGAACGGAGCCGTGGAAGCTGCCAACAAAAATGTGAAGAAAATTCTAAGCAAGATGACGGAGATATATAAGGATTGGCACGAGCATCTGCCTTATGCTTTGTGTGCCTACCGAACGTCGGTGAGGACATCTGTTGGGGCCACCCCCTATTCCCTATATACAGGATGGAAACAGTACTGCCAGTTGAAGTGGAGATCCCTTCTTTGAGAATCCTGTCACAAACTCAGTTGGAAGAAGCCGAATGGGCCCAAACGCGATATGAGCAGCTGAACTTCATAGATGAAAAGAGATTGGCGGCACTGTGCCACAGACAGCTCTACCAGAGACGGATCGAAAGAGCTTACAACAAGAAGGCTCAACCTCGCACCTTCTAGCCTGGAGATCTCGTTCTGAAGAAGAGAAACACGGCCCTTTCAGATTCACGAGGGAAGTTCGCACCTTCATATGAGGGTCCGTATGTGGTAAAGAAGGCCTTCTCAAGAGGAGCGATCATTCTGGCCGATATGGACGGTGAAGAGTTCCGGTCACCCATCAATTCTAACTCTGTAATCAAGTACCATGTATGATTTTAATCAAATTAATCAAAGAGGAATATTCATCAAAAAATTCCAATTTTGTCATTCCACTAATCTTAAAGAAGACCCGGGAAGCAATGAAAATCCGAAAGGACGTTGCCCTCGGATGAAATTACCACGGGTATGGTGAAAACCTTGAAAGAGGTGCCATAGGTAAAAGTAACGTGGAAAGCTGGACTTGGCGTAAGCCAAGGGTAATATATAGCTAAAATTATCATGGGTATGGTGAAAACCTTGAAAGAGGCGCCATAGGCAAAAGTAACGTGATTAAAAAAAAACAAAAAAAAAACGGCATCACGACAAGGCGGGCATCAAATCAGTGCAAGACTAGTGATCAGAGTTGTTACTCGGTGAAGAGATTTTAGACGAAAGAATGACCTATGTTATCCTTTAAGCAGTACGGTTCGTTCGATATGAAAAGAATGTTTGGGAATCAAGAGGTGGAGCGCAAGTGTATCCTTCCAAACACCTGGTTTCAAGTGACATATCATTAGATCTTCACGTTCATCCATATCATGCACATTTATAAAAAGCCAATATCTTTTAAATTCGTAAATTCTCATATTCATTTCCACAATAACATTCAATTCTTACCATTGACTCATAAAAAGCTAAACTTTGCCAAATTCACAGATTCTTATACAAACATTCATAGATAAAATTCATGCTTTCATTCATTCATGCCAAACTCATAAATATATACATTGATTTTCCATGATGCCTTGAAAGCATGTCTAAATATATCAACTTAGAAGTTAGAAATGGGAGCCATGCATGATCCGACACGGATTTATGAATGACTCACCATTTAAATACAAAAACTACTAACTACTCATTGCTACATGAAGTATGCTAACTAATGACCAAGACGTATGCAGGTCTCTCTGCAGAATCTCCCCAAGGCAGTGGAAAGGGCCGGATCCCCCTCATCGTGCTCTTCCAAGACGGTGCAAGCCCTAGCACCCAGAGAATCCATCACCTGGTTAACCTGATGAAAAGCCGTGACCACGGGGAAACCCTCCCTGTTAAGCCAAGAAGCATTAGACTCCAGAGCATCCTGTACCAAGTCTACTTCAGCCTGTAAGACCCCATTATCACCCTGAAGGACGCTGATTTGGACCCGCATGACCCCCATGGAAATGCGTGCAGCTGTAAGTGCAACCTCACTCTCATCTAGTGCTCGCCGGAGGGCTACAATGTCATGAGGACGACTTGTGGAAGGATCAACCAGAGCCTGGGAGTAAGAACGAAGAGAATCAAGCTCATCCTTGACCTGAGTCCTCTCCACCTGCTCAGTCTCTAACTATCCCTGGGTCTCAGCCAAAGTCTACTCCAGATGATCCTTAGCTGCCTCGGAGATCTCGAGCTGCTCGCGAATGAAGTCATTCATTGCTCGGAGAGTGGAGATATTCCCTCTCTGAGCCTCCAAGTCATGACGAAGGTTCACCACAGCTGCATTGCTGTGACGCAAGGTACTCCGCATGGACTCCACACGAGCCGCGGACTCCTCTCTCTCAGATGCCCTGACAAGACGTACAGACGCCAACTCCGCTCGAGTCTCCTCAAGCTCTCTCTCCAAGTCAGCGACTCTCTCGGACTGGCTCGCAGAAGCTGAAGCCCGAAGAGAAGGAGGCACTGAAGAATGTGGTACGCCTGGTCGCACGGTAGGCCTGAGAGTGAAAGAAGGGCTCCATCCCTCCCTCCACTCGGCCAAATCGAGGGTGACAGAGCTATCTGCATGAAGACCACCCTCGACAAGGACCATCTCTGAACAGTGGCCTCCCCAAATATTCTCGACCCATGAAAGAGATCTCCATATGTCGTCACCAGGGACATAATCAAATGTCACCGAGCTCAAGTCACCAAGGCGAGGAGGGTACTGAACGCCGCCAAACTGATGAAGGGTAAGGCTGGGATAGTAGCCTGTGCAACCCCACACCCCAGGAAGAGGCACTCCGTCAAAGAGGGTGCAATGAGTCCAAGGTCTCCACACCGCAGGCCCCCAAGTGACCTTCCAAGACCACTCGCTCAAAGGTAGGTCGAGAAGATATAATACCCAATCACGGCTGTTGCCGGTAAAGAGAAGCGCTGTATCAACGGTCTGTCTCACCGTATGCCTCTCAAAATGATAAGGGGTCTAAAGGAGGTAGAAGTACTGTAGGTGACTGCAGAACCAAAACTGAAGAAGCTGTATGCAGAATATCGGGACCCCCTTTCCCTGTCTCCTGCAGTAAGACAAAGACCGCACTGTCTCGCACAATATGACAAGGATGATAGACCTGCCCTCACTGAATATCAAGGGGATCACCCCCAAATCTATCCTACCAGCAGAAGTAGGAAAGAGAAAAATACCTGCGAAGGTGATCTTAAAGGCATTGGTTCGGAATTTCTTCCATCCCCTCTTGCCTGCAATGAAGTCCCCCACAAGCTCAGCTGGAAAGACGCTCCAAGAAAAGTACTTCGTCAGCAGATCCAGAGAAATGTTGGCTTTCCGCCAAGTCTCGTCCACTCGGATGATCTCAAGGTGCAAGACTGCGGAAGTCAAGCCCTAGTACTTCTCCAAGACTCGGTTCGACCGAGGACCCTCAATGGGTATGATGTTCCTTTAAGGTAGGAACAAGATCCACCTCCCCGATGGAAAAGCAGCAGTGGGTCGGATCCCAGAAAGAAGCGAGAGCCTCGAGCAAGCCATGATCAACTCGCAACCATATGAGGGAGGAAAACTTGCCAAAAACTCCCATGATGCTAGCATGGTCGTCCCCTCCAAGAAGAGTCCACCAATGTCTCATCCGCTCGGCGCAGAAGTCGTGGCAACGAAGCGCCACCAAGGAGTCAGGATCGCCACTTGAGGAGGCCTTGGACTCAAGAGATTCAAAACGGAAAGAACCGAGAGATTTTAGTGAAGAAAGGGGAGAGAAACTCAGAAAATAGCTGCTGGCTCGAAGAGAGCTCAAGGCCTTAAAAAGGGGAAACTCACGTGGCATCATCACGCGCGACGCGTGATGATCACGCGTGAGTCTCGTTGGGAATCCCAACGGCTCTTTTTCCCATACCACGCGGATTTGACCCTGTTCACTCACTCCTAAAGGCCCGTTTTGCACTGTATAAGGGCCATTTTGTGGGGAATGACCTATGGGAAGTCTCGGGTGGTCCGGTGATCAAAGATTTCGGCCCGACAATCAGGAACCGACTCAAAACCCTAAAATTGGTCCGGAGACCGAAGAATTGAACCAAAGTCGTTCTTATAAAGAGGTGCTTGATGCAACATAATCAGGGTTAGTTTTCCACCAACGGGATGGTCCGAGAACCGAGAACCGAGAACTAGACTCGATAGTCAAGAACCGGCCCTGAAACCCAGGCCCGACCTGGAAATCGAGAAATATGAGGATGACTAAGAGATGTCGCACAGGTGAATCCCATGGCACACTGAGGCAAAATTTTTCAAAAGAGTTTTGAAAAATTTCGAAGGAAAATAGTTCGACTCTCTAGCAGCTATCGCAGTCCGGTGCAAAGGAGATGGAGAAAGAAATCCGGGATTCCGCATCAGCATGCATTGCTCCACATTGGGGCAAAATTTTTCTACCTTCAAGAAGCTAGAAAAATTTATTCAACACTACACACTGGGGCAAATTTTTCCATTTTTGTTGGAGGAAAATTAGAAAAATTCGAAGAGTCATCTAAATGGGCCTCGTGAAGGAGTAAGATCTAAGATTTGTTGAAATGGGCCTCATGAAGGAGTAAGTCCCAATGATGATGAGAACGAGCCCCAAGGAGAGGTAAGCCCCGATATTTGTTGAACCGGGCCTCGCAGAGGATCAAGACCCTATATCCATACACATGTCCATACACATAGCCAGAAACACATCCATACAAATCCATAAACCAATAGCCATATACACATATCCATGCACATGTCCATAAACACATAGCCCTAAACACATATCCATAAATAGAAACCCATAAACACAAACCACAAATGCTATCCATAAACCACTAATGTCATATATACAATAGTCAATGTCTGTAAATACAAGATAGCCGGCCAAAATACAATGCCCCAAAAACAAAAAAGAAAGAAAGAGATATACATCATAAAGAAAGAGAGTCATCAAAGAACCAGTCTTGAGAAATAGGATCAGGAGGTGGTAGAGAAGAACTCTGACCATGACCGGACGAGCTAGCTCCGGTAAGAGGAGCAATACATGCGCTCAAAAGCTGGTCCTTTAGCCTCCGAATGCTCGCTGCCCGAATGGCCAACTCCGCATCCCGAGAATCCACATCCTTCTGCCACTGGACCAAGTCCGCCTGCATCTGGGTCATCTCCCCCTGCCACTGAGTCGCCTCCATCTGCAGATGGGCTATCTCCCCCTGTAGTCAATCCACATCGGCCACATGGCGATCCTCGCCGACTGACAACTCAAGCTGGAGACGTAGTATCTCGCTCTAAAGCCTGTCTACCTCCCCAGAAGACTAGAAGAGATGACTGTCCATGGCCGTCCCGCCCATGACCTGACCACCCTCGACCTCATGGAGGGACATCAAGGATCCCATGGAGACCCGCTCGAACCACTCCTGGTATGGCACGTCAACCTGAATCAGGCCCAGATAGGTGTCGACACACTCTACATAAGAATCACTCGGAGTGCGTGGAATGTAGCCCTCAATAGTCATCAACTGAGGGGTTTCCACAGGGACAACGGCCTCACCACCCAGCTGCTGTATGGTCCTCTCACCCATCAAGAGCTCCCAAGACCTCAGAGATCGAATCCATATCCGCAGATGAGATAACTCGATGGCCCTAAATACCTCAGTACGCTCAACCAAGGATGGAGAGTAAGACTGGAAGATGATGTCAGCATCTCTGATGCAATCCACCATCGTACGACACTCGAGAAGCGTACGGGAGGTCAATTTCCGGATCCAAGCTGGGTCCCACCGCCTAGCAAGAGGAAATATAGAGTCAGGGGCCGATGGGAGCCTATTGGGAGCAAACACTGGAAAATGCTCGAATGCCCAGAAGATGGTGAACTGCCAGAAGCCAAGGAAGCTGATCGTCTCTCGATGGGAGAAGCGACGCAGACCCCGGATATAAAACCCATATGTCAACGCTCCCTAATCATAATCCCTCAGAGCGTCGACATCCCGGAACATGCCGATGATGGGTGTGGGTACAGTGGACTTGTCATTGCTAAGGAAGCAGCTGAAGATGAAGTAAGCAACCCACTGACGATATCGCAACTCCGTAGGAGGCTCGTCCATCTCCTTCCTCAAGAGGTCCCTCAGATACCTGACCTTCAAGGAAGGAAGCCTAATGTCATCTATGGCGTCAGGATCATCGATGCCCAAGATGTCCAGAGCCTCAGGACCAGATATGGGCTAACTAGGGGGAATCCTACCCCCAAAGCGAATGCCCAAGATGGCGCTCCAATCCACAGGAAGCACCCCCATCTCATAGGTGCTAAGATGGAAAGTCCTCGTATGATGGAAGAACCTCTCCACCCAACACCTCACCAGGGGATGCCACACGTGCACATAACGGATACTGAGGAAGGGGCCAAAGCCCAACTCCACCAAAAACTCTTTATTCTCCTGACGAGCAGCGTCTAGGAGCTGACAGAAGTCGGACCATCCACCCCAGCCAACGCTCTCACGAGGATCCTGCACGAAATCAGAAAGAAGAGTGTCAGTACAAAAATTGTGAAAAATGTAGGCAAAGAGATATACGGGAGTACGCAGGCACCTCACAATGACGAACCAAAGATGATGGATGGTCAATGAGGCCCGTCAGGAAAGGCGTATCCTCCACCGGAGTAGTGACAGGATAGCGCGGTCGAATACCGCCCCGAGGAGGATATTTAAACCCCGGTGCAACATAGTCCTCCAGTATGGGGTCCGCAGAAAGAGGAGCGCGATCAGCTCTCTGCCTCTTCGATCTAGCAGGAGGAGCACCTGTCGACATCGTAGTAAATCGGCGAGGTGCACCAAAGGGCCTAGTACTACGGCCAATGGTAACACCAGGCCGAGAAGGAGGTCGGGTTGCACCAGAAGCAATACCAGCAGCCTCAGCATCAAGCTCAGCCTGTAGGTTCCTGGCAGTGGCACTATTAGCACGAGTGCGAACGTCCTCCATGGCGTCGTACTCGTCATCAGTATATGGGGAGCTCTCAGGCACGTAGGTTACGGCCTTGCCTTTCGCAAGGTGATCAGACCGGCGCTGGCCCCCACTACCACTGCCCTGACCCAACATCTAAAAAAAGCGCAACAAAGCAATACAAGAGTCAGAGAAATTAGGTATATCTCATTCTCAAAAAATACAGGAAATGAACAGTGATCAAAATTATACAAATAAAAAAAAAGAGAAGAAACAACAATCAAACAAACAATTCTTCCTCGACCGTTTGGATGAATTTCCAAATTGGGTCTAACCACTCAATTGCGATTTGACGAAATGTCGAATCACAATTACTCCCGACGTGTTTGGACTCAGGATTTCCAGACCGTTGGATCACCCAATTTGAGATTTGGATAATCTCCAAACCACAAATTACCCCCAACGTGTTTGGACTCAGGATTTCCAGACCGTTGGATCACCCAATTTGAGATTTGGATAGTCTTCAAAACCCAAATTACCCCCGACGTGTTTGGACACAGGATTTCTAGACCGTTGGATCACCCAATTTGAGATTTGGATAGTCTCCAAACCCCAAATTACCCCCGACGTGTTTGGACTCAGGATTTCCAGACCGTTGGATCATCCAATTTGAGATTTGGATAGTCTCCAAAACTCAAATTACCCCCGACGTGTTTGGACTCAGGATTTCCAGACCGTTGGATCACCCAATTTGAGATTTGGATAGTCTCCAAACCCTAAATTACCCCCGATGTGTTTGGACTCAGGATTTCCAGACCGTTGGATCATCCAATTTGAGATTTGGATAGTCTCCAAACCCAAATTACCCTCGATGTGTTTGGACTCAGGATTTCCAGACCGTTGGATCACCCAATTTGAGATTTGGATAGTCTCCAAACCCAAATTACCCCCGACGTGTTTGGACTCAGGATTTCCAGACTGTTGGATCACCCAATTTGAGATTTGGATAGTTTCCAAAACCCAAATTACCCCCGACGTGTTTGGACTCAGGATCTCCAGACCGTTGGATCACCCAATTTGAGATTTGGATAATCTCCAAACCCCAAATTACCCCCGACGTGTTCGTTGGATCACCCAATTTGAGATTTGGATAGTCTCCAAACCCCAAATTACCCCCGACGTGTTTGGACTCAGGATTTCCAAACCGTTGGATCACCCGATTTGAGATTTGGATATGTAATACCCGGTCCCAAAGGATTCAAAAAGAAAAAGAGTTTGCTTTAAGTGCGTAATTTAGTAAATTTCAAGTGTAGGGTAAAAATGTAAATAAAAATAAATGGGTTATAACCCTAGTAGTATAAATAGACTTCTAAACCTTATTGTAATATCAAGAGACACTCTTTGACGGTAAGAATTTGAAGGATTCAAGGAAAAAAGGGAGAAACTACAAGAAAATAAAGGTGAGAGTCTCAATACTTTTCTTTTAGAATAAATTCTCATTGAAATATGAATTGGTTTTGTTAGCTAGTAATTGATAGTAAATTTTAATTTGATACCTACATTTTAATTAGCAACATGTATATCAGAATTGGCTAGCTCTAGAAATAATAACGTAGATCTGATCTCAATTTCGGTGGAAACTGTACCAAATAGATTTTATTGCAAGAAATCAGATTTCAAAAGTTGTAAAAGAAACGTGTGGTCATTGAAGAAGATGAAGAGTTTTTTTAAAATAAAATATAGGCTTCACATGTTGGACATTGAAAGAAGAAAAGTAGGTTGGCTATTGGCTATAGGAGATGATGAGTGGATATAGGCTTTGCATAGGAAAATCAATTTGATAGTGAAAGAAGAGAAAAAGAATAAATAAATAAATAATATCTAGGCTATTGGCACAATTACGTAATAGGAACGGTGCAACAAATCTTAGAATCCTAAGCTTCCTGTACATGCTGTCAAAGAAGAAACAAAACAATAAAAGAAAACTAAAACTCTAACAACACCATAGCATTTAGACGTGACGCATCAAGGAGATGAATTAATAATAGTTAAGTAGTGGTTGTCTCACAACCAATCAATATAGGATTCTGTAGATAGTACGTTAATAGAGTACTAGTTTATGCTACAAGAGCTGATATATTGTGAACACTGTTCAATTGATTTAGGATTTGATTTGTGAATTTCGTAAAGAAGAAATAGAGAGTATTATCAGATCTCTTGCTTGGTAGAGGTAAGTAACGTTTTCTTAACTAGCTATATTTTACTGAAACTTCCCTATTTTATTTATTAAATATTCATTGTATTTCAGTACAGATTATTATTTTAATTATTTTAGATACATTGGTTTAAAGAAAAGAATTAAAGTTTTTGTCTTTTTGGAATATTATAATGTATTTGATTTAATCAGTTGATTATTTAGAAAGCTGCGTCTTCAACTGGAATCAAGCACTTTTGAATTTTGTGAAAAGAACCAACCATTGTTTGAACTGTGATTTTATTGAATGTGATCTTTTGACATTGATTGATATGAAATTGAATCTGAACCATTTGACTATGCTTTGGACCCCGCCAATGGGGGTAAACGTTGGCACATAAACTAGTTTCTTCTGGGGCTTACCACCGACCTATGTGTGGTTCTAGGCCTAGTCACGGGGATATAGCGTGACCATAGTCATATTGTCTTACTTAAATATTTGAAATCTAATTGATTTCGTTATTTTAAGTAAATTGAGACTTTTGATGTTTTGAACTTATTGTAATTTATATATAGTGTTCTGCTGCATTGTGTTATATTTGAATAAGTCTATGAGATTTATCCTATGAACATTTATATATTTTATTTGAATAAATGCTTGATCCACCATTTTCAAACTATAGTTACTTACTGAGCCTCCCAGCTCAACCCCCTTTTCTTCCCCAATTTCAGATTTTGAGGAGTAGCAAATCTTGGAGCTCTCATTAAGGTGGTGCGTGTGAGAGGAAATTAGGATTTGACTCTAAATGTCAGACAAGTCATTATGTGGTTATTAGAAGATTTGTTTTATATTTAAGGAATTTATATCAGTTGTAGTTTTTTTTAGATTCCTTTAGTTGTTGATTCCTTGGAGACTAGTTGTTTATGAACTGTCAATTTTCAAATTGTGAAGGTCGAACTAGGCTTTATTAACAATTACAAGGAGCCCCAATTGAATAATATTATTATTTCTTATTGTTGATTTGGGACTTTATGATAGACTTTTGTTTATTAGGATTTGGAATAGTAATGCATGGATGTAATTCATTTGAATTTACTGGTTAATATGTCAATTTGGAGATTTGTATATCAAGTGAACTTACTGGTTAATATGTTTATTTGGAGATTTTAGACCAAAGATATCATTCTTTTTGGAGAACTTACACGCCTTATGGTGCGCGGCCGTTGTCAACTGTTGGGTTCGGGGCGTTAATTTGCGTGTTTGGACCAGGATCGACCGTTGGATTGAGATTTGAAGTCTCCATGAGTTTCAAATCCCAATTTTCACCCCAAACCCCCGACATGTTTGGAGATTTCCAAACTGAATTTGCCCCGAATTTTTGAAATGAGTTTCCAAACCGACTTTCCAAACCAAGTCAAATTTGTTTATATTTCGAGACCCATCCGAGTCCCAAGTCTAAATAAGGTAAGTCCTAAATTCAACCCATGATTTTCAAAAAAAATTTGCCCTATAAAAAATGCGTACGTAGCAACGTACCCCAAAAATAATAAATGCACGACATAGTGCCCCAAAAAAAAATGCACAGCATTACAGTAAATGTTGTGTCCCAAAAAAAATTCACATCTCTCATCTCTTATGTTTCCAAGCACATGTGTGTATTCATGTGTGCCTACAAAGGCTCATTTGTACATGCACATATTTCTAAACATAAATGCATTTTTTGTGCACTAACATATTTGCTAAGTATGTGACGCATCCCAAAACATACAATAGCATATGGAATAAAAGGAAATAAAAGCAGAAGTGCACAAGAAAAAAGCAAAGGACATAAAAAAGGGAGCAATCAATCCAACCGTTCAAAACTGAAAAGAAGGGTAGGAATGGAAAGGTGCTTACCTGTAGGACGCGTAGGCGAAAGCAAATCGTTGATCGGAGCACTGGATCACAAGAAAAAGACAAAAAGACATAAAGAGGAGAATAACCAATACAGCACATTCCTACCGTTTAAAATTGAAAAGAATGGTAAGGATGGGAAGATGCTTACTCGTAGAGCGCGTAGGCGAAGACGGATCGTCAATCGGAGTTATGGATAACAAGATACGAACAAAAGAGTAGACTGGGGCGAAGTGGGGTCCGGAGGGAAAAAAGGAGAGAAAAAGGACGAAATGAGGCTAAAAGGTCGCGCGGCGCATTTTAAGGTGGGACCTCGCGCGGGTACATCGCGCGCCACACGTGATGATCACGTGCGAGTTCCCAACCTCGCGTCGAAACGCCACTTCAAGCCTCGAGCCGCCTTTTCGCATCTCGTCCGATCTTCTTCAACCCCTGGAATGTCTATTTGGACCCCGAAAGGACTGGCACGCAAATCGAGACGAACTGCGCGACAACCATAAGCGAGCACGGAAACCGAGAAAATCTGAGCGGGCAAAAATCGAGTCATTTATTCTTTGTCCGACGTTACTTGTGCCAAGAAATGCCAAACAAAGAAAGGGTAACTGTCATAACCACATTTTTACCCCCGGGATTTTCTCGGGTGTCGACACGCAAAACGAGGTAGCCCAAGTCGAGCCGGCATGATCCGACAAGTGCCCACCACGTCAAAATAACCTCAAAAACGGAGTCTGGGGCATATTTCCCGAAATTTGACCAAGTTTGACCGAAGTTGACCAAGTTTGACCAAGCCGTTTCTGACCCGACTGGGGTCCACTATACCCAAAAACCCTCAAAACGTGGTCCGGAATACATTTCCTGGAATTTGGAGAGGTTTAACCAATTTAGACCACGGTTGACCAAGTTTGACCAAGGTTTGACTGAACCGTTGACCAGACCGAAAGCTGGATCGAACTGACCACCCCCTAACCAATGCGCGGAGCACGTTGAGAGCTTCAATTCAATACTTTACGGGTAAAAAACGGTCGAGAAACGAGGGAGTTATGGACAAAACTGTGAAAAGCGGTCCAACACTTAGTCAAATTTTACTAAATGTTGTTGACAAAACAGCCTATTTGGGAGGCAGGGTTTGCACGTGGATTCTTTCCAACCGGCGGCAACTTGGTCTGCAAGCTGAAACCTTTAAGCAAGAGGGTTACTTCAACTACGACCTGCAACTCTCGGATCGCCAAGAGCTCCTCCGGTCAAGCCGGAATCTTAATCAGAAAATGACCCCTTGGCATAAGGAACATTCCAACGGCCTCTGTTCGCAAGATCATATCTTGCGAACCCAAGTTCACCTCTGTGCAAGGCCTATACTTTTAGAAAGTAGGTAGCACAAGATTTCCAACGATACCAAGATCGCCGAAATCCAACATCGGGAGCTATATCTACCAAGCGCACGAAAACAGGGCGATGAAATAAGGCTATGCTGAAAATTCTAGAACTTTTCCCCCAACGTTACCATGCTTGCGCGCAGAGTCTTCCTGACTCACAACGAGTTGATCCTCGAGCCCAGGTATGTTGAAAAGAGGACACATGCATGCACAGTGTGGAACTCTCGGATCATCAAGATTTTCCCCGGTCTAGCTGTAATCTCGATCGGAAAAATGTCCTCTAACGGACCAAAAACACTCCGGCGGTCCCTATTTGCGAAATCATATCTCGCGAACCCAAGCTCAGTTTCCCGCAAGTCCAAAACTTTAAGGGAAAGGGCAACGCAAGCTTTCCGATGGTACCAAGAACGTCGAAAACCGACTTTGGGAGCTAGGTCAAATACGAGCGCAAACACAGACAAAAAGCGAGGAAAAATGGACCGAAGATTTGGCGCATTTTTCTCCCGGACAACTGCCTTCGCGCGCAGAGTCTTTCCGACTCGCTGCAAGTTGACCCGCGGGCCTAGGTGCGTTTGAAAGATGACGACTCCAGCTACGATGTGCAACTCTCGGTTCACGGGTGGCTTCCCCCGTTTGATCGGAATCTACGCCGAAAAAACACGCAAAAACAGCTCCAGCACCCCAACTTCCGGGAGTCATAACTCTCACGTCCGAACTCCGATTCACGTAAACTTTATATTGTTGGAAAGTAGACATCGAGAGCTTTCCGAAAATATGCTGCATGACCTATTTAGAATACCAGAAGGCCCCCAAAACTGCCCTCGAAAATTGGGTCAGAAAAGGGTACGCGCGCAAAAACCGAGGAGGATTCGGTGGAGGGGCTGCGTGGCGGATAAGATTGCCACGTAGCAAGCTGTACGACTCGCGCGGCATCATCACGCGCCGCGCGGTATGATGCCACGCGAGGCATGCAGCTCGGCCTATAAATAAAGCCCTAACCCCCCTTCGTTTTACACATTTTTGGCTCGGGCTCTAGGCCTTCTTGAGCGTAGTTTAGGCAGAAATAGGGGTTTAGGGGTCTACCTTAGGGGGTTTTTGGGTAGTTTTTAGAGTGAGAGACTCCTCTCTAGGTACTCTCTCTCTCTCTAAGCTTTTTCTCTCTCCTCTCTTTTTCTTCCTTTTTAGTGGAGGTGACTAGTGATGATCCCTAAAATGGGAAGGGATTCACAAGGATCCACTTTTGTTTATGCTTTCTAGTTTATTTATCGCTTTATTTATGCTTTCTAGTCCATTTATTGCTTTATTTGTGCTTTCTAGTCTATTTATTGCTTTATTTATGCTTTCTAGTCCATTTATTGCTTTCTAGTCCATTTATTGCTTTATTTATGTTCTTCTAGTTCATTTATTGCTTTATGTTTACTACGTACTTGTGAATATTATATTATGATTGTCTTCCTTTCCCGTGTGTTTGGGTATGACAATCCCGAGTGGCTTTGGTGGATTATATAAGCCCTCTATGAGGCCTTAACAACCATGTTAGCCCACGAGGTATTTGACCCGAAAAACACACCCCTATGTTTAAATACCATCATTTACCGCTTTACTACGTTGTGATTATTTATTTTCTTCCCCATTTTTCCCCTTTGTAAAATGGGCGTGATAATCCCAACTGGTCATGATGGATTATGTGAGACCTCAAAGAGGCATTAACCATCATGTAATTCCATAGGGCATTGGATCCATAAAAATCCCCTTACTTTAGATTCATACTTGCTTTAAATTTATTTATCGTTTTCCGCAATGCTTTAAATACATTTATCGTCTTTATTTACATTTACTACGTTGTGAATATCCCCTATTTCTCACCTTTGTAATTTGGGCGTGATAATCCCGATTGGTCGTGATAGATTATGTGAGACCTCAACGAGGCATTAATCATCACGTAATTCCATAGGGCATTAGACCCACAAAAATCCCTTGTTTTAGACTTATTATCGTTTTAAATTCATTTATCACTTCCTGTTATGCTCTAAATTTATTTGTTGCCACTATTTCATTATTTACTACGTTGCAAATGTTGTTTACCCATGCCCTTTTCTATTTTGATTTGGGTATGAAAACACCGAACGGTATTGGTGGTTTTAGGTAAGTCTTTCAATAGCACTAAACCCCATGTAAATCCATGAGGCGTTGGACCCGCAAAATCACCAACGTATTTTCAAAAATGATTTTTCATCATATAAGTCCTATTTGGCATCAAAGGTTTAGGTAAGTCTTTCAATAGCACTAACCCTTTGTGTAAGCCCGAGAGGCATTGAAACTCTCTTTCAAAAATGATTTTTTATCATATAAGTCCTATTTGGCATCAAAGGTTTAGGTAAGTCTTTCAATAGCACTAACCCTCTGTATAAGCCCGAGAGGTATTGAAACTCTCTTTCAAAATGATTTTCACTCATATAAGTCCTATTTGGCATCAAAGGTTTAGGTAAGTCTTTCAATAGCACTAACCCTTTGTGTAAGCCCGAGAGGCATTGAAACCCCTTTTCAAAATGATTTTCACTCATATAAGTCCTATTTGGCATCGAATGTTTAGGTAAGTCTTTCAATAGTACTAATCCTTCGTGTAAGCCCGAGAGGCATTGAATTCTCTTTAGATTGCTTTATTTTATTCATGTAAATCCTAAGGTGGTGTCGAGATTCTAGTAAGTCTTTCAATAGCATCGAATCTCGACCCCACGAGGTCTTGACTCTTTCCCTAAAAATTCACACGTTGTCATAAATTACATTTTGTAATTAAGCGTTATATTTATGTCAACCCATATTTGTCATCTTCATTCATTTTTATGATTTATGTATTGCAAACATGCCATGATCATTTCATACTCATTCATTCTTGTGATTTATGTGCTGCGAACATGCCGTAATTACTTGTTTAAATGTTTTACCATTTTGATGTCATGTTCACTCTAGTAATTTATGTGCTGCGAACATGCCGTGACTACTTGTTTGAACATTTTATTCGCTTTCGTTCATTCTTGTGATTCATGTGTTGCGACCATGCCGTGATTACTTGTTTGAATGTTTTACCGTTTTGATGCCATGATTACTTGCCTTGAGTGTTTACTAGCTTTGATATAAAATGTGATTAAAATACACTTTGCCATGAAAACTTTAAAAAGAGTAAACATGGTAATGTGGGTGTTAGAAACGAAGTTGGTGCAACCCAAGGGCAACGGCTCGCCCTGGCTTTTGGGACACCATGGTATGAGTCCTTTACACGGGGGCATGGCTGGTACGTGCTTTCGTGTAAGGGATTCTACACGTTCTAACTCCCATAGGATCATGGTCTAAAATTCCCCAAAGTGTGAATTAATCATCCAAAACCCCGCCATTTGACGGACCGCTTTACTCTTGGAAATCAAGGGTAAAGAGATCCCGAATATGGCACCAAAAACATTAATTGTTTGTCCCGGCATTAGGTGTTAGGATTTCGAGTATATCCTACCATCGAAATGCCCGAAAACTTAAAAAATACAAAGATGAGGGACAGTGAAATAAAGAGTCTAATTAAAACCAAATGAAGTCAAAATTGCATTTGCCATTCTTGGTACATTGCACGACGGAATTTGGGACATTTGTTCATAATTAAAACCAACAAACCTAGGCTTAGCAAACAAAAGGGAACACTAGAAGGGAGGTAACCGTTTTCTTAAATGGATGTCGTGGGGTGCCTAACACCTTCCCCACGCATAAGCAAACCCCCGAACCCATCTCTGGTTCAAGACCATTTTTGTTTTTAATGTCTAAATAAGATAAAATCTATTAGACATAGGTGTCCAATCACACCTTAAATTTCCCATGGTTGGTGGCAACTCCAAATTTGTGCTCACACGCACACACGTACACATGTTCCCACACATACACACACAACTCATATCTCGAAACGGAAAAGAGATAGAGATCACACACACACTCACCAAATGGGAGTCGGGATCTAGGAAAAAGTAAAGACCTAACCTTTAGAGGTAAGGTCGAATTTTCCGTCGGTGTCGACAATAGTCAATACAAAGAATAAAGGGCACTTGAATAGGGGAAAATTATTTAGTGTGTAGTCCCACTCTCACATGAATGATGGGTCCCACCACATGATAAGGCCCTTACTTGCTTCTCCAAAATAAGATCAGATTATCTTTAATCACATGCAGAAGGATATTAGAACAAAATCTTAATGTCCAATCTTTATTTGGCTTTGCAGCAATTAAAAGGGAATCTATGTTATAAACAAATTTGCAATAATTACATATAGGAATTTGAGTATGTATAACAGTAAATATATAATTGAAAACATTTAATTTTAGAGAAGTATTTGTTGGTTACTTACCTAAACCAGCATTAACATACTCAAGCCTATAGAATCATAATGAACTCATGGAAAATTATTTTGTAGTCCCAGATTATAGATAAATGTATAGTCTCCCCTCTTATAGAGTAGTGGATCCTACTATTAATTTAATTAGTAGGATTCACCATTCATTTGAGATGGGGACTCCCTATTTATTTATAGTCCTTCATTACTGAATAATCACTTATAAACTCATACCTCTATCTTGGGACCATATTAGTAATGGACACCCAATATATTGATTTAGATTCTGATTCTTTGTCAGATATATGCGCCTCAATTGCTTTTCTTGCAAGAGAAAATGCAGGTTTTTTAGGTGAAGGCAATGACAAATTATCATTTGTCAACATAGATATGACATCTGACATTGTTGGCCGATCAATTGCACTATCTTCTACACATAGGAGACCAACATGAATGCATCGAAGCATCTGACCCTTGATACATGAATCATCAAGTGCTGGGTCCAGTAGGTCTAGTGCAGCATCTGCTTGCCATAACTCCCATGCCTGAAACAAGATTATACTAAGGTCAGAAAACTACATATTATAAGTATCACAAAATCATACAACCTAATATTTGTTTGACATACATATCCAACAAGATTGAACGAGTGGTCGGTGTGGTAGAAACTGTTGTTTTTCCTACCAGTCACAATTTCAAGCATAAGAACTCCAAAACTGTAAACATCAGATTTTATAGAGAAAACTCCCTCCATAGCGTACTCAGGAGACATGTATCCACTACATCAAATTAAAAAACTTCATTAATCATGTGGAAGCAATGTTATTTAATATTCAAAAAAAAAAAGAAGAGGAATGTATGTATTAGTTTTCTTACTATGTCCCCACAGCCCTGTTAGTATTTGCTTCCGATTCATTTTGTTGGAAAATTCTCGCCATTCCAAAATCAGATATTTTGGGGTTCATATTTTCATCAAGGAGAATATTACTAGCTTTCAAATCTCTATGAATTACTCTCAATCTTGAGTATTTATGGAGGTAAAGTAATCCTTGAGCAACTCCATCAATAATGCTGAAGCGTTTTTGCCAATTTAGTAGCTTGCTTCTATTTGAATCTGTTGAATAAAAAGTTAAATATGATTAGTAAAATACTTTCAATAAAATGATATAGATAAATATATAAATTTCTTGAAGAAAAAAACAAATTAAGTGTTAAGATAATTAAAGTTAAATGTTTTACAAACCAAATATAAAGTGGTTCAAGCTTTTGTTGGGCATGTATTCGTAGATTAACATCCTCTCTTCTCCATGAATGCAACAACCCAAAAGCTTAACAAGATTCATGTGCTGGAGTTTAGATATAAGTATCAACTCATTCTTGAACTCAAGTATTCCTTGTCCTGAATTTCTTGATAGTCGCTTTACGGCTATTTCTTGCCCTGTCAGCAATTTTCCCTGATGTTTTGATCAATAAGGTATGAGCTAACATTAGACATGAGTTAATTAAACCATCTTTTTTTAGTAAGTTGAACTTACCATAAAAACTTCTCCAAAGCCCCCCTCTCCAAGCTTGTTTTCTAATGAGAAGTTGTTTGTGGCTGTCATGACACATGCATAACTAAATACACTTAAATCATGCCCCTTCTTCCCATCATTTGGAATCTGATTGACATTAGTAGATCTGTCCAAATTCACTAAATCAAGTAATTCATTTTCAGCTTTTTTTTCATTATCCCCTGTACACATTTACATACACACACACACACAAAATCATTAATTCCATTTAACCAAAATAAGAATAAAAATTTTCAAGTTGCTGAATTTAATCTAAGAATTTCATTTTATATGTAAATGTAAACTATTTACCTTCACGTAGAACTTTTCTCCTTCTCTTTATATAACACAATATGCTCAAAAAAATTACAAGCAATGCAGCCACTATAGCAGTGCCAATCCATATCCACTTCTTTGTTCCTACATTTAGTCATAAATAGCTGTATTAGTAGTCATCATTTGAGCCACTTGGGTATTCGGTCCAGTGGTAATCCCCCTTCCCAAAAAAACTCCACTCCTCTACAAGGGTGTGGGTTCAATCCCCGAGGTCTTCAAATATATGTGTGTGTGAGTTTGGATTAGAATTTCTATTATATCTCCAACAAAAAAAAAAGTAGTCATCATTTGAAATTTTATTTTATTTTGGCTTTAATCAAAATTCTATATTGCATATCAACAATTTACAAATAGAAGAAAGTGAGATTTTCATTTGTCAAATTAATACAACTATCAAGGTTGTGTAAGAGCCAATAAAGATATTTGGTTCTCCTTCAAAAGACCTAATTAGCTAAAGAGATGGAAGTGGGCCTAATCCTTAAAAGTTCAATAACATTTAAAAATCAGGCTTTGGCACCAACGTGGGCCACCCAAGCCCAACACTTGCCCAAAACCTAAACTAATAGGCACAGAGATCCAACTACTATAAACCCATATGAATAACACCTGGTATATAAAAATTCGGTGAGAGAAAAGAATGACAGGTGCATTGACTCAAGTATCAGCCTAGTTTAATCATTTTCACTAAAACAGTTTGTTTTCTAAAATTGTTAAAATCTTCTTTTTGGGATCTCAAGGCTCTATCAGAAACTGTTTCCAATTTGCAGATTGACACAGCCACGCTTTGTTATTGACAATCAGTATTCATCATAACACAAAAATGAAAAATTAAGCTAGTAAACTTACCTCTGTGAGAAGGCTTTGATGATAGAACATAAACAGATACAAAATCGTTATTTTGTCCTGCTTTGAAATCTCCTGTCCAAAATCCGCATCCGGTGTCATTAGCAAATTGAGAAGTAAAAGCCACACAGTTACAGTTGCTCCAGCAAATAGCTTTACAGTCACTGATGCCCAAACTAGAATTATTGGTGCGTAAACTATCTCCAATTACATAGTAACCAGATCTAATTTCGAATGTGTCATCACGTTGCCTACACACTGGCTGCACCAATTCCTGGCATCCTCCATTATTGTCATAACCATAACAATTATCAGCTCTGCCAATATCGGGTCCTCTCAAATCCTTAAATTGACCCAGAAAAGTGATCAACCATTCTGACATCAGACTCTGATTTTTGTTACTGAAATAGAAGTATTCTTCATTCTGATTTGACACGATATGAAAATCATACATGGATGTCACATCTGGTGAAATATTCTCAAATTGGCTGTCTGTCAAGACCCCACTTTTCCAATATGTCACCCCTCGTTGCTGAATGATTAATTCACGTCCTTTGGGCTCCCATTCAAGAGCAAAAGGCCCTTGATCTGGGATGTCTGTGGTTAACCATGATGTGAGTGACCAAGTTTGACCAGTTTTGTGGTTAACCCCTAATCTCATTCCAGGCAAAAGAGTGTCCATAGGATAATCAAAACTTTGCCATAATACCCTTTTCGTAGATCCATCAAAGTCCACTTCTTTCAAGACAAAATTGCCAGTATCCAATAGAGTACCAACAGTGTTTTTTGTAGGAGAAGTGTATATCACAATAGGATCCTCACCTTGGCGTACAATTTTCAATGTTCCATTGTTGTCCAAGGTAAGCATGCCCGAGTGGTTGACTAAAGGACGGCCACGATTCCCAAACCATACATAAAGATTGAAAGCCATACTTGGATCAGCCATGTCCGATATTCCAACGTAGCTTTCATTAGAAGTACTGTCAATCCGCCGGAAGAACCCCAAAGCGAAAGTCCCTTTTGCAGAAACTAGGAAACTCGAGGAATTGAGCGTGTCACCAGGTTTGAGAGTGTCACCCACTGATGCGTTATATGCCTGCGCAGGAGTCACGTATATCCATTCAGCAGCATGACGTGTCCACAAGCATGAGAAGAAGAGCAAGAAAACGAATTTGAGTAGGTGTACAACGTTGGTAGCCATGGTTGAGCACTGATTTTTCTTTGTTGCTTGGCAAATGGCAAATACTTGAACTCATGCACTGTTTAGGCAGTGTTTAGTTCAGCATGAAATGAAATAATACTTTGCTAAAGCCAACTGGTTGTGGGTTTCTACGAAAGTAAGATATACTTCCTAGTGACCCAACTGGGTGGGCAGCCTTGGCCATAGAGCGGTGCGTGGGCCAGTGTATGATCATGAAAATTGAAATGGAGTATGGGCAATCACACCCCCTTTGGCCACTTGTGTAAAAGTTTGACCAAATTTTATAATTAAAAAAACACTACTTCTAATTTGGCCATTCTTTTTCTTTTTTTAAGGTAAACTAGAATTCATTAAACAAACGATAAACCAAAAACATCTCGGTGTGTGGGCCAGTGTATGATCATGAAAATTGAAATGGAGTATGGGCAATCACACCCCCTTTGGCCACTTGTGTAAAAGTTTGACCAAATTTTATAATTAAAAAAAACACTACTTCTAATTTGGCCATTCTTTTTCTTTTTTTTAGGTAAACTAGAATTCATTAAACAAACGATAAACCAAACACATCTCTTTGCCAAGCCTCACACATCGAGGGAGAAAGAGAGTGCACATTACAAGAAAGCGAGGGATGAAGAAGGAAGCGATATTAGCAAGTGTATGAGTTACTGTATTGGCCTCTCTTTTACGTCACGAAAAACAGCAAAACAAAAAACAAGTAACTAAACTGTTTACATCAGAAACTAACGGATCAATCTTCTAGCAACATGCAGCCGAGTTTACCTCCAAAGAATCAATATAGATTTTAGAGTCACTCTCCACAATAATATTGGTAAAACTCTCATCTTTAGCTAATTTGAGCGCCCATTTAATAGCAAAAGCTTCAACTATAACCGGTTCATCCATATCCACACAGCGAGCCCAAGCCTTAAGAACAAAACCATTAGCTAATTTGGCCATTCTGTTTAAGAATACGCCATCCATCTCTCTTCTTCTTCTTCTTCTTTTTTTCTTTTTTGTTTTTTAAATAATAGTTCATATGAAAATAATCTTTAATAATTCTTTCTATATATATTTTGTCCACACTCCCCCTTCCTATCCAAGGAAGTAAGTTGTTATATCAACCCACACCTAGCCTATCGCAACCACCCACTACCAATCAACATCGCCCCTCTCCATGACAACAACTCGACAAAGGTGATCATTGATCGATCCAACGTCACGATTACTCGACAACACCAATTAGAAACCTACAATAACAATAACGCCAATCGACCACCCACCATGGTGCCTCACAGATAAGACTCGACAGTGCCAATCAGCCACCTACAACAAGGACCTCATGACCAACAACTTCCCCACAACCTGGCTAGAGAGAGAGAGAGAGAGAGAAAAAGAAAAAGGAGAAAAATGTTACAAAAAGCTACAATGCTCGGTATTGTCAAGGCCGGCCCTCGGAATTATGAGGCCTGGGGCGGTGCAAAAAAATGAGGCCTTCTATCATTGAAAAATTATTCTACATGCAGTTTCCTCTACAAAATTACTAATTAAACTTTATATTCAATATTTTCTAACAAATTGTGTTCAATTGATAATATAGCTAATCCATTTAATTTTTCTTGTAACCTAATTGATCGCAAGTAAGATTTTTATAATTTTAACTTTGAAAAACTTCTTTCAACAGATGCGACTGTGACAAGTATAGTCAATAATATTTTATATGCAATAGATGCATTTAGAACAATTTAATTCCTTGATAAAATTAAGTATATTTGTCGTTGTATTTTTTTCTTTTGGTAAAATCTCTTGTAAGACTTTTAAGTCTGAAAATAAATCAATACCATCAAGATCAAAAAATATTAGGTTTTAAAAAACCTTCAAGATTAACATAATATTTTTTTTCAAATTATCATAATTTAGTGAAGTTAGCTTCTTCACATTAAATAAATACCAAAAATTGTTCTCGTACATACTTGGGTTAGAGAAATAAATTATTATTAAGCTTAATTTAAATGCTTGTTTTAAATATATGGGTCTTTTTAATTTTTGTATATATAAATATATTGAGGCCTTTCAATAAGGGCCTTAAAAAATTTTGGAATGAGGCCTAATTTTAAAGTGAGGCCTAAGTCGGTTGCCCATTTCACCCTTGCCCAGGGCCACCCCTGGGTATTGTTATCGAGTAATATAACTTTGTATTTAACAATAATGCACAACCGAATGTAAAGGCTTTTTTTTAGCAATCTTAGACAATAATTTTCAAAATAATTTTTATTACTTACGATTTGACAGGTTCGTTAGTGGTTTTCATATGTTCTTATTACTGACATCACTTTATTGTTTATTGTTAATAACTTGTCACCTTGACAGTTGTGAACAAAGAGGTAATTATTTAGGAGACTTACTATTCATGTGAGAGAAGAGAGAATTAAAAAAAGAGTTTTGTCCCACATTTTCTAAGTTTCTTTGAGTTGTACATTTTATAAGCCATAAACATTTTTTTAAATTGAGTTAATCTCACTGAGCTTTTACATTCCTGTTATCATGCTTCCACTGAATTAGTTTCCATAAAAATATGGACTCACCTAATCAAATGTTGTTTTAGGTGGTCTCTAATTACTGTATCGATCAATTTGACTAACGAATTTAAAGAGGCCAAATGTGAATGCTATGATGCTAAATTGCTAATGTCAAAGTCGTTGGGTTTTAGCAAAAAAAAAAAAAAATGTCAAAGTCGTTGGGACTTGGCATGTTCTGTGAGATATACATCAAGTGACTCAACGGCCTGTCTACCACTTGATGTGTATTAGATTATCGAATTCTTATGATTAATAAGAAAATTTCTCATTTGGTGTACGATGTGAAGATAGATAAAATAATAAAATATAAGAAGTAATGTCTCCATCAATCTGTGGCTCAATGCTTTTACATTGGATTCGGTGTTTTAAAAAAAAAAAATGATTCTCGTTAAACACAATCACTAACATACCTCAACCAAGCTCATAGACTGATAGACTGATAGACTCAACGAGGGAGTAAGTCTTTACTACAATATGAAAAAGGCCTGTGATTAGAAAACAAATTTGGTCAATAAATGAGCGCCGAATTTGCTTCTTTTTAAACTTAATTAAAAACTACATTAGTAAATTATGTAAAAAAAATTTGACATCATGACAGATTATAGAAAAAATCCATGGACATTCGTCCAGCGTCCCATTACAAACATCTATGCAATTCTTTACATTCCCTTCAATCATGTAATGCTAGAAATGGTAACACTCTGAAACTTGTAAAGCTTATAACATGACTGACGCCCCAGCTACAACATGATCTTCAGTAAGCATCTTCTTTGTTGCAGTCAAAATAATCACCTCATTACCGTCTCTAGCAACTACAGTTAGTGTTGCTTCATTTCCCATCAGTGAAACATTCATATTGAGTTTAACAATACCAAATGATTCTTAGGAGCAGTAGTATCAACGTATTCCAAAAATATGTGTTCAATTGTATTGATGGTTGTTATAAGATTGAGTTTAGTATATCATTGTGCACCACCATATTAAAAAAATTGCATATGGTCTCCAACGTAAAGGCGGTCTGGTTGGTGGTCTTAAAAGTTGAGTTATCTTGTGCCTCATTTTCTTCCTCCAAATATGTGAATGGTGTGAAGTACAGGTTGTAATGGATTAAAAAAAAAAGAAAAGAAAAGTGGTATTTGTGCTTGGGGGAGGGAAGATCAATAGGAGAAACTCAACTTCTTTGCAAATTAAATTTAAACTAGTAGAGGAACAATTCAAGTTATAGTGTGACAATGAAAGTGATATGTCATATTTTCGCTATTGGTTTTGGTAAAGATCTGATGGTTGAATATGTCTTCAGAATCTATTAGTTTTAGGTTTTTTGAGTAATAAATTATACGAATTTGGTCTATTGAGTTAATAAAAGTTTATTACAAAATAGTAATCTAGCAATATGTTGTTGCACTCACGAGACCACATAAACTTTAATTTAGCAATGGTGAAAAATTGAGAAAACCCTAATTTCAACCGAAAAACAAATCGAGACCACAAAATTCCTCTAAGCATCTCAAGTTGGCCAAAATTGGCAAAACTAGGACAAACTCAAGAGTTCTCTAGCAAAATATGAGGTTTGACCAAGAGTACGAGATATCATGAAAACAAGAAACCTTACATAAAACATAGTATAAAATTTGGCCAAGTATGAGAAAGTTTGACCTAGAACTCGACTTTGGTCGAATCTTGGTCATACAATCTTGGAATCATGCGAGTTATATATCATTGGAGAGAGCTCGTGCACTAACTTTAAAATTCACATAAAGTATCGTGCACAATGAAACCTTAAAAAACATACAAATCGGGACTTTGCGTTCCTGTAACTTCTCGAAATGAAGTTTTTTCCATAAAAAACAAAGCATTAACAGAAAAGTGTGTCTGACATATGAGAGCGAGTGGTTAAGGCTGACCATGTGTGAGCCCAGTTGAGTGGTATGGTCAAGGACTTGAAAGGAGGCTCAAAATGAAGAGTTTTGAGAGAGACAGTGCATTGGCGGCATTGGAGAAACTCGGGAGAGGAAGGCACTCTGATGGCTATGCCAACACATAATGTTTTAAGAGTTCTAGAGTTATAGCTCTTATACCATATTGGAATTGAGAAAATATATTTGTATATATTTGTAGATTTAATACTACTATACAATGAGACCATGAGGGTTAACATATAGAGAGGTCGGAGCAACTAGTAGTATTATACAATATAAGAGTATAATACAAGAGTATAGTGAAGTACAATAGATAGTATTGTGGGCCCAAGAATGGACGTTTTTCGATTAAGCAACACGCCACACCAAAATGCTTAAGCTGCCCAAGAATGGACTTGGTTGTAATACACTAAGAGCATTCTCATCAGCCCAATCAAATTGTATATTCAGCAAAAAAAATGGTTATAAACACCAAAAACCACCCGCACCAGGCTAGTCAACGTTAATTTTTTTTTTTTTTGGTGACTTTTTTATAGTACCTCGCTTGTTAAGTCATAAAATATGACTTATTTACATGCATTTTAAAGAGATTTTATTGGGGTTGTGTTGCATTTCATGTCTAATTACACTTAAATGGATGTTTGTTGTTCAATTCATTGAATTACATGACTTATGCATTGTAGTGTATTAATTTTTAATTTGGGCTATGTTTGATTGTAAGTACAAGCTGGATCAGATTGGAGTTAGATATCATAAGCTAGAAGGAGCAAAAGAGAAGAAAAGAGGTGCTGAACCACAATCCAGCAGACTGGATTGACATCCAGTAGACTAGATTGGAATCCAGCAGACTGGATTCTAAGGCAGAAACTCCAAAACTGAAGATTAAGAATCTAGTCGTTTGAATGGTGATACAGGCGACTAGATTAATTGTCCAGAATCAGGTAGAAACTCTAGACTTCAATTCTTGAAGAATCCAGTCGACTGGATGGTGATCCAGGCGATTAGATTAATTAATCCAAATCGGGCAGAAAGTCCAAGAGGCATTTCAATGAAGATCCAGGCGACCGGATTTGCGCAAAATCAGTTTTAAAGAAAGCACAATTGTGTTTTAAAGCTCTCCCAACTCAAGGCCCATTGGACCCAATTTGTTTAGGGTCTGAAGTCCAAATTAGAGAAGAGAATTAGGGTTAATAAGAGGGTTTAGATTAGACAGACAGACAGACTTATTCACTCTCTCTCCTAAGCTTAGGTTTTCACTTCCATGGCCGCTTAAGCCTCTTGCTAAGGCTAGGGGCTATGTTTTTTGTATAACGGTATGAGTACTTTGTAGTCCCTTTGATTTTTAATGTTAAATTACATTTGATTGTTATTTTATTGATGCCTATTGATGTATGTTTTATTCCGTACTTTCTATAAGTTCAATCATGTTTTTCTTATGATTAAGGGGGAATATTTCATGGTTTCAATTAAGTATCGTGATTTATAAATTAAAAGGTTTTTCTAAATATTACTCTAGTCACTTTATTTTCTCCGATTATATAGTGTTCCTGAGTTCTTTTAGTTCAACCAGGTCAAAAGCTTTTTAAAGGAAAATAATCAATTGTATACTATTATTAGAACAAGGTTTTTAACCGGGATTACAAGGGTATCATATCGGTATAGAGAAACACCCCGAAACCCTAGTGCCTTTTTACATATTAAATTTCCATACCAATCCATTTTACCCTTTTTAGATATTGTTTTACATTGTCTTTTGAAAACACAACTCCCTGAGGATTGACAACCCCTTACACCGTACTACAAGGTACCGCTTATTATTGAGCGACATCAATTTTTGGCGTCGTTGCCGGGGAGTTTCGGCTTATTCAAGAGACAATTCCGTGGGACAAGGTTACCGGTGGATCACTCTATTGGTAACTTCGTTCCATTCTCTCTTAATTCTGTTTTTCTTTTATTTATTTTCTTTTATTTGTTTATTTTGTTGCTTTGATCTATTTTGTTTTACTATGCATGAGCGTTTGGGTTAGAAATAGTAAAGGTAGATTGGAAATTTCTGAGGCGTTCTTTGGAAGTCTATTTGATACACCTACAAGCTCACCCACACTTTCTATCATAGCTGAAGAAAGAGTAGTTCAACCTAAGACACCTAGGATGACCATGTATCAGCTGTTACCCCTTACTCAGAGCTCTATACCTTCATGCATCATGTTTCCTCCAAATGCACCTCATGTGGAGATGGCCATACTTCCTGATTTTAGGGGATTGGAGAATAAGAAACCCTATGTGCATGTGAGAGCGTTTGAAGAGGTGACTGGCAGCTTCTATGCTCAGAATGTGATTGAAACAGCCAAGTTAAGGTTCTTTCCATTCTCACTCAAGGACAAGGCTAAGGGTTAGTTGTACACATTGAAGCCTATGTCCATAGGAAGTTAGGGGGAGAATGACCCAAGAGTTCTACAAGAAATTCTTCCCTCCCCACAAAGTCCAACAAGTAAAGAGGAAGATCTCTAATTTCGCTCAAGGAAACAATGAGACACTATTCATGGCTTGGGAAAGATTCAAGGACACCTATAACTTCTGCCCAACACATGGGTATGACACTTGGAGGTTGGTAAGTTATTTCTTTGAGGGACTCCAACCTAGAGACCGCCAGTTCGTTCAAGTTGCATGTGGAGGTGGATTCTTACAAAAGGAGCCTAAAGATGCTATGGACTACTTGGATGAGATAGCTGAGAATTCCAACACCTGGAATGGACCAAGCCCTTTAGATTCCAAAGACCGGAATAGAAGTAGTAGTACCACATCTAGTGGTAGTGTTTTCAGATTAAGGAAAGAGGACAACATGAGTGCCAAGATCAGTTTGTTGACTAAGGAGATAGAGGCACTCAAGCTGAAGGGAAGTAGATGTGTAAATGCTGTCTATAGAGAGGAACCTATGGAGGCATGCCGGATTTGCCAAAAGATAGACCACACCACAAGTTCATGTAAGTCTCTCTCTCAGTTCCTAAATGTGCCAGAAGAACAAGTGTGCGCATTCAACCAGTACAGGCCAAATAATTCTTCATATTCGAACAATTATAATCCAAATATGAGAAATCATCCATATTTGAGTTATAAGATTGACAATGTGTTGAATCCCACCGGTCTAAGGAATTTTGACACCTCACATACCACTTCATCATCATCTAGACCACCTTTGGAGGATGTGTTTTACACTTTCATACAAAAGCAAGGTGAACAGAATCAAAGATTTGAGACTATGTTCACAAGAATAGATGAAGAGATGAGAGAGACCAAGAGCCAAGTTGATAGATTCACAGATGCATTGAGTAGGACGGAAAGAAGGAAACTTCCTTCTCAAACTCAACCTAATCCCAATGATCAGAGTGCAAAGGTTGTCAACACGGAAAATTTTGAAGAAGTCAAGTCTATTACCATTTTGAGAAGTGGTAAGGAAATTGGAAAGGGTGCTCCTAAAGCTAATGAGAAATCCAAGGAGACCCTAGCTAAAAAGGATGAGAGTGGGATAGCTAAATCCAATGATATTGAGAAATGTCCATTCCCTGCACCATTCTCACAAGCCCTGAAATTACCAAAGAATTTGGATGTCACCAGTGAGATTTTGGAGCATTTGCATCAAGTTAAGGTTAACTTGCCTCTATTGCATCTCATCAAGCAAATGCCCCTCTATGCCAAGGTAATTAAGAACTTATGCACTGTCAAGAGAAAGCATCATGTGAAGAAGACCGCATTCTTGACAGAACAGGTAAGTGTCATCATCCAACAAAAGGTCCTACCAAAGTACAAGGATCCGGGCTGCCCTACTATCTCTTGTACTATTGGAGATTACAATATTGTGCATGCATTGCTAGACCTTAGGGCCTGTGTAAATTTGCTTCCTTTTTCTATCTATTTACAACTCGAGTTAGGTGAGTTAAAACTCACCTTTATTACTTTACAGTTAATAGACCGCTCTGTAAGGAAGCCAAGGGAGGTGGTTGAGGATGTATTGGTAAAGGTTGAAAATTTCTATTACCCTGTTGATTTTATCATTTGGATATTGAACCTACTTTACATCCTAGTGCTAATATTCCTATCATCTTAGGTAGACCTTTCCTTACCACAACTAATGCTTTGATCAATTGCAGGAATGGAAGAATGAAGATCACCTTTGGTTCTATGACTGTTGAGCTGAACATTTTCAATGTGAACCCACAACAATTGGTGAATGAAGAGAGTGAATATGTGAACCTCATTGAGGCAGCACCTCAAGAAGAGTTCGATAATCATTGTTATCTTAACCCTTTTGAAACTCTTCCTGTTAATTCTATTGCTTCTGATGAATTAAAACCTGATGTTAAAATATCTAACTTTTCTTCTTTGTTGGATTCTTTTCAGGTGTTGGAAGAAGAACAAGTAGTGGTAGCTGAGAAGCCTCCAAGAAGTAAGAAGAAGTCCTTACTTGCATACCCAGATGCACCCAAGTTAAAGTTGAAGCAACCACCAAGAGATTTACCATGTGCATCCATTGAACCACATGCCACTTATACTGTAAAAGTTCCTTCTAAGATGAGTGTGGAGAAGGAAGGTGAGAAAATCAAGACCTTTGAGGGGCACAAGACGAAGAGGAAAGCACTTCAAGATACAAAACTTTCAAGGAAATTGCTGAACAGTTCCAAAGGAGTGGATTTGCATGTTGCAAGGATGAAGAGTGCCAGAGGAAGCAGCTATTCCTTTGGATGAAGCAACTATTCCTTTGGAGGATCCCGTTCAAGGGGATGATTTTTCTGTTTCTACCTCGTAATTGTACATTACTTAGTTAATTTTGTTTTTTGTTTTGTTTTTGTTTTGGGTATCTAATCATTTTGCAGGAAATAGCTTGAAGAGTTGGTCATACTATCAAGTGCTTTCTTTCCTTTTCCCTTGTACTTTAATTTAAAGACTTGTCTTTGGTTCTCACATGCATTTGTTTGAACATTGAGGATAATGTCAACTTTAAGTTGGGGGGAGTATTGATTGTTTGTTTGATTGTGTGATGAACTTTGTGTTGTTTTTTGTTGATAGTTTAGAAACCATTTGCTCTCATTTATTGAAAAAAAGAAAGAAAGAAAAAAAATTCGTTTGGTTTGCAATGATGTCTTTGATTTATGCTATATTCACATGCATCTTTGTTATCTTTGAAAATCTTGTTGAACTTTGAACTTTGGTTTGGAGTCATTAGTGAGCTTAAGCATATGAACACATGATTATTTGATTGAGATATTTGAACATGGCCATCTATTGCTTGTTTTTTAGTATTGAGTGTTACACTTGTACACCTTAAATTAAGCACTAGCACACTAACATGTAATCTGTGGGGAATGAAATATGCATCCAATTGTTACTAAATTAAAAGTGGTTGACTTGTTAGTTGATTAACCTTGGCATAAAGAAGAAAGAAAAAGAAAAAAAAGAAAAGAAGAGAAATAACTAACCATGAGAGCCTATGTCAAAAGATGTAAACAATTCACATGGTTGAGATATGAGTGACTAGTCCAGCTTCGTAGCCTTTTTGACTCAAGTAAGTAAACTCTTAGGGGTGTCTCTACACCTAGTGCCCCTTGAGCCAACTGGTTCGGGAGTCATTGGTCTAACACTTGATACATGGGTCAATTAGAAAACTTAATGAAGTTAGACATTGCACAGTCCTCACACAAAAAGAAAAGAAAAGAAAAAGGTTTTATGCCTTTGTTGGTTCTTCTAATGAGAATTCCATTGTTCTTCATGATTATATTGGAAAGATGTTGAAGTCCCATGATTCTAAGTTAGTTCACTTCACACATCAAGGAACTTGTGTAGCTTTTAATACTTGATTTCAAGTGATTGTGGCCTAGTTAGAATTTCTAAAGATTTGAAATTGAGGTTGATTTGTTTAAGCTTGCTTATGATTGAAAATCATTGTTTGTGTGATACTTTATTTTCATTTGATAGCATGATGTTGTATGTGTTTAACTATGAATCAAGACTGAGCATTTGATAATGTTTGTGAGTATCACTTCTGGTAAACCCTCACGAGACTATAACTCGTCCACTAGGGACACCTAGGGGTTTAAAGGCTTATTGCATATGCTAAATGCAATCGAGAGTGCCAGCGAAAGTGGCTTTGTTAGTTTGTTTCATTTATGTTTTGTTGTTTTCATTGTTTTTAGTTTGCTAGGGACTAGCAAAATTTAGGTTGGGGGTGTGATAAGTCATGAAATATGACTTATTTACATGCATTTTAGAGAGATACTATTAGGGTTATGTTGTATTTTATGTCTAATTACACTTAAATGAATGTTTGTTGTTCAATTCATTGAATTACATGACTTATGCACTTAAGTGTATTAATTTAATCCCTTAGATGTTAATTTGGGCTATGTTTGATTGTAGGTACAAGCTGGATCAGATTGGAGTTAGATATCACAAGCTAGAAGGAGCAAAAGAGAAGAAAAGAGGTGTTGAACCACAATCCAGCAGACTGGATTGACATCCAGTAAACTAGAGTGGGACATCTAGCAGACTGGATTGGAATCCAACAAACTGGATTCTAAGGCAAAAACTCCAAAATTGAAGATTGAAGAATCCAGTCGACTGGATGGTGATCCAGACGACTGGATTAATTATCCAGAATCAGGCAGAAACTCCAGACTTCAATTCTTGAAGAATCCAGTCGACTGGATGGTGATCCGGGCAACTAGATTAATTAATCCAAATCGGGCAGAAAGTCTAGGAGGCATTTTAATGAAGATCCAGTCGACTGGATGGTGTTCTAAGCGACAGGATTCGCGCAAAATCAGTTTTAAAGAAAGCCCAATTGTGTTTTAAAGCTCTCCCAACTCACGGTCCATTGGACCCAATTTGTTTACGGTCTGAAGTCCGAATTAGAGAAGAAGATTAGGGTTAATAAGAGGGTTTAGATTAGAAAGACAGACAGACTTACTCACTCTCTCTCCTAAGCTTAGGTTTTCACTTCCATGGTCGCCTAAACCCCTTGCTAGGGCAAAGGACTATGTTTTCTGTATAACGGTACGAGTACTTTGTAGTCCCTTTGATTTTTAATGTTAAATTACACTTGATTATTATTTTATTGATGCCTATTGATGTATGCTTTATTTCGTACTTTCTATAAGTTCAATCATGTTTTTCTTATGATTAAGAGGGAATATTTCATGGTTTCAATTAGGTATCGTGATTTATAAATTGAAAGGCTTTTCTAAATATTACTCTAGCCACTTTATTTTCTCTGGTTATATAGTGTTCCTGAGTTCTTTTAGCTCAACTAGGTCAAAAGCTTTTTAAAGGAAAATAATCAATTGTATACTGTTATTAGAACAAGGTTTTTAACCGGAATTACAAAGGAATCATACTGGTATAGAGAAACAACCCGAAACCCTAGTGCCTTTTTACATATTAAATTTCCATAAACCAATCCATTTTACCCTTTTTAGATATTGTTTTACATTTTTTTTTGAAAACACAACTCCTTGAGGATCAACAACCCCTTACACTGTATTACAAGGTACCACTTATTATTGAGCGACATCAACCCAATCAAACTGTATATTCAGCAAAAAAATGGTTATAAACCCCAAAAACCTCCCGCACCAGGCTAGTCATTGTTATTTTATTTTATTTTTTTGGTGACTTTTTTACAGTACCTCGCCCAAGTAACTGAGCTACTGTTGCTCAACAATCTATAATTTTATCATTTTTTATTCCCAACTTCTCTCTCAGCAGTCATCTCCCACACTCTCCCTCACCCCATTTTCTGGAAATCCCAAGCCATCATTTTCCTAGTATTTTCCTCAGATTTCTAAACAACCAAACATGAAAAAAGAAAAGAAAAAGAAATGAAGCTTGACCTTTTCTCTGAAGTAAGCACCGATCTGTGAGAAACCCAAGTCAAATCTACCAACAATCCATATCCATATCAACCAAGCCGGATCTGCCCATAAGCTCCACCACTCTGATTCTAAACCTTTTGGCGGAGATAATGCTGGTGCTATCGTAGATGATGAGGATACAAGGTGGTAGCAAGAGCCCGACGGCGACGGAGATGGAGTTAATGGCGGAGGGTAGGACGAAGCTCTTGCCGAGGCCTATGCTTACTTTGCGGTCTCGATCTACGTCGTGGGTGGTGTGGGTGGCACTGGGTTGCTGTGGGTGGTGTGGGTGACACTGGGTTGCCGTGGGTGAGAGTTATTGTGGATGAGATTTGGTGGCAGATTTGCAAATGTGGGTTTTGTGAGTGAGAAAATGTCGTGGGTGTTGTGGCTGAGAAAAAGGCGTGGGTTTTGTTTGGAGATGTGGCGGTTGGTTAAGAGAGAAAAACAATGATATAAAAATAAAATAGAAGAATAAATAGAGAGTTTGATGTAGTGTAGGTAAGAAATAAATTTGTTAGAATAAAAAAAGTAGGTGTTTTTAGTTATATTAAGCTAAAAATATAATGTGCCTAATGAGAATGCTCTAAAAAGCCTTATTTGTTGTAAGATGAACAATTATTGATGGGTTAAATATTTTAAAGTACATGTTTTTATAATGCTAAACATGGCACAATAGATAGTACATGTTTTTACCATTTTTTTTTTTTTTTTTTTTTTTTTTTTGGTTGATAATTGGATAGTTGGGAGAGGAGGATTTGAATACTGATTCTCATTATAAAAGAGAACATGCAATGTTAGTTGAGTTATAATACTCTTGACATAGTAGTTTCTTTCAGTTTTTAATTTTTCTAAATATTAATTTCTTCCCCATTTTAATAACTTCGATGAATATTGGTAAATTCATAGCTTTAAGACAAATTGGTATATCATGTATCAATTAGAAACCAAAATTTTATTTTGAACACAAGAAAAAAGTTACAAGAATTTAGAGCATTTAGAATTGAAAGGAGAAGAAAAAAAAAGGGGGGGATAATCTAATTCATTGACAATACTTTTTATATTGATAATTTATTTTTTTATCTAATAAAAAAAATCATGACTTTTATACCATATGTGGAACGCCCCATCCCATGTTTTTCGTCTTGATTTAAGTGGACTGGATTATGACATCACTTGCAAGTTCTCTTTTTTAGGTTCATACAAACAAAAAAAATAAATAAAGAAGATTTAAAAAAAAAAAAGCTACAAAGCATTATTAATTAATTAAGTATAACCTCATCGTATCCAGCCATTTATATACACAGAACCCGTGACTGCGGGGCAGTAGCCCACGAGCAAAAGGAATCAATTTTATATGGATTTTTGTTTTCCTTTGACTTCAATTAAATCGTTACTTTGGAATTTATTGGCAAGATTCAATGTTGAAGTGCTGTCCAAGACGTACCAGGGATAAGCCAAGCGAAGGGGGATACTCTAACAATACTAGTGTACTAGAGGCACTGGAAAAATTGTCAAAACAGCCTTCTAAGCCTTGGTGGGGAATCAATTCATGCAAGTGTTGAAAGATGTTCGTCATATAGTGAAGTCAGAGCCTCAGAAAGCTTTGCTGTCAATATTCAAATGTTCTAGTAGGATGAGGACTATAGAGTAATGACATCTCACAAGTTGGCCAAGTGGGCAGGAAAAACAAAATAAAAAAATCTTTTGTGAAGGTCCATTTCCCCTCAAAATTTCCTTTAGTCAGCAATGGAGGCCATCAGGTTGACTTGATAGGCCTTCAGTAGTCTTTCTTTATAGTGGTCATTTGCAATGCGTTCAAATTAACTTCCTATCGTGCTAACAAAACAAAAAAGTACCCAAGGAGTCGTTGACATAGGTAGAAGTAGACTGGATTAGATTGTTACATGAACAGTGACAATGTGAGGGTACCTATAATGTGTCTTGCACATGGCACAATTGCCTTGTTCGGTTGTATCAAATTTATTAACCAAATTCGGAACTAATAATTGGTAAAGTCAATATTTCACCCCAAGAGGAACAACAATATTGTATTTCAATTTCAAACATTAGTTGTAGAGAAGGGAAGGGAAGACTATGAGGTAATGTTATGCTAAACTCTGTTGAGTTTGAACAAAATCATTATTTTGCTTAGATTGTCAATGATGTCCACTAACTAAAGGAATACATATTATCATATAGTAATATACATATTATATATAATAATGTGTGAATCATGACCCGAATCCACTAACTATAGGAAGACTGATTGAGATCATAGGGAATTGCTATGACAATTGCCCATGCAATAGTTAGTTTAAAATATGCAAAAAGTTCAAGGATAAAAAAGGTAAAAAAACCAATAAGTTAAAAAGTTTGTTTAAGATTTTTTTATTCAAGAGTTGAGATTAAAAGTAAATGTTTCAACTTTTAATCTCAACCCTTAAAACCAATTGCATAGATTGCTATGCAATTGATTTCCCACTATTGCATGGGATCTCAATTCCGATCATATAGTGATACACATATTATATATAATAATGTGAGAATTATGAGCCGAAGAGACCACGGATGAATTCGTTCAGATATCTCTCTTTAATAAAGTGAATGAGTCTCAATGTGAGGATTCAATTAACAATCTTTTAACCCTTATATTGAGGGTTTTACAATAAAGTGGTCACTTGATTATTTATGTTGTAAAATAAAAATATATATAGCAAGAGAAAATAATTCTGAAAATGAGAATATATTATGAAAACTCTCTTTGTATCAAGTGGTCATCCACAATATATTGTAAACTTTCTGAACTTATATCTGCTTAATTCTCATATTCTCTTACAAAACTGAAACCACATATATATAGTGATTCAAGTGCACTATTCATATAATAATTCATGTTACTATGCAAGTGTTGGAGAGCACAACTTGTCTCTAGCAATTTACGTTTAAGTGGATGTGAATAATTGCATTCACGCTTTGTCTCTATTCACCTAACATCACATGGGAAATAATCCCATGTGATGCACCATATATGTGGCCAAATACAAGCTACTTTCTTCTTAATGTTTTTCAACATTTACAACACTCCCCCTTGGATGACCACTTTACTAAGGATATGTCTCATTAAAACCTTACCAAGGAAAAACCCAGTGAGATAAAAACCATTGGCTAAGTACGAATGTTATGTTACAAGATTGAAAGGTATTAGACACCCATCTTATTCAATCCAAAGATCGGTCTTCGGATATTTAATGGCCAAATTATATTATCACTCAATCATAACATTATATTAATGTAATTTTAACATCATGTTATCACAATCACAAAATAAGGCATAAATCTGGAAATGAATATTGAAGGTCATATAAAAACAAAACCTTAAAAAAAATAAATAAATAATGTCAAATTACATAATCACCCCCTGGGATTTGGATCATTTGCAAACTGACCCCTAAGGTTTCAATTTTGCAAAATAAGCACCAGAGCTTTTTCAAATTGGTGAAATTGACCACTTTACTTACATTTTTGTCAATTTTGTTAACATAAAATTGCACGTGACCACTTTATAATAAAAAATTCATTATCATAAATTCCAGGTGCAATGCATGTGGCCAATTTCTGTTAGCAAAATTAACAGAAATGTGACTAAAAGGGTCAATTTCACTAATTTGAAAATCTCATGTGGTTATATTGAAAAATTGAAAACCAAGAGGGTCAATTTGCAAATGACTTAAACCCTGAGGGTGATTATGTAATTCGACCAAAAAGAAAAGATTAAATTATGTCATCAAAGAATCAAATCATAGCAAAATCATATCTTAAAAAAAAAATAAAATAAAAAAAAAGTGAAAACGGAAATTTAAAAAGGCAAATGCTATTGCATATAACATGAAGAATTTGGAGAGATGTTGATTCAACCCATGGGCCATAACAATGAATGATTTTTTATGTCATGGACACATGCGTAAATTTACTTTTTCGTCGTCTCATCTTAGATTTTTCATGAATTTTTCTTCTCAAAACTCATATTTGTTCACACATGTTAATATTTCATTACGATCAATCCTTAGTTATGTAATCATGCCCAAAAAAAAAAGCATATTTCATTACGATCACATTTCATACCACAAACAAGGAAAAACATATTCTCATTCATACCTGAGATTAAACAAAATAAAGGAGGAACGAAAATTAGGTTAGAGAGACAAAAGGAAAGCACCACCTCTTGGTAATTAAAGGGCTTGACGATGGATATCCTTTGTGATTGCAATTTCCAGGTCCAAGCTCGATCTACTTCAAAATTTTACTCTTCCTTTGGTACTCCACAACTATTCTCCTGACTTAACATAGGGATTGTGCTGGTGCTACTTAAGAATCGGTTTGCAAACAACTCCATAAACATCCAATGTGCCTTGAGGTCAACACTTTGGATCCACCAGGCGGCGAAAAAGATTCAATACGAGGGATTTTGGCTATGGATTATGTTAGCCAAAGGTGAGAAATTTCATGGAGGGAGTGTTATCTCGATAAACCTTAAGGGAAGTTTGTGTAATTTATCAAAACAATAATTTGAACATTGGGTTCTCATAGTGTTTGAACATGCCATAAATAAGAAAAAGAAAATCCAAATATAATAAAGTTAGGGTGCTTACATCACATTAGTATTAAGAATTATTGCTTTTTTATTTTTTAAATTTCCCAAATTAACATCATTACATCAATAACTTATATCTTGTTTCTGAACTATTTTATTGTTGCTACTGTTTTCATGTTTTTTTTTTTTTTTTTGATAAAAAATTGGGTAGGAGGGGGCGACCAGAGTGGCTTCCCTACCTGAGCGTGACCATAGTAGCACCCTACCCGCTGGGTTCAGAGGGAACTGGTGAGCCATAGCTGTTATCCCAGCCCCACGAGGGCACTAGCGGGTCCAGAGTGGGGATTGTGGGGTTTAATCCTAGGCTACTGTTTTCATGTTAAAGCTTAGAATTGTCAGCAACCACATATCAGCCTTTTCAAAACGGCAAAACCTTACAAACATGTTCCTTAAAAAAAAAAAAAAAAAAAAAAACCTTACAAACAATGCACCTCAAACTTGTAAGCCCAGTCCAAAACAAGATCCAAATCCAACCCAAATTAAGCATTTACTGAGCTAAATTACTCTATGTGCACAACCACCTGAAACCCTTTTAACCCAAACAGTACCCCTAGCCCATATTAAGCCCAACCCAACCTAAAAATGGGTCTCGTTGGCTACAAATACAACGTATACACTGATGCCAACATTTAGTGTCCCTTTGGTATCACTTTATTGTCAGTAGCTTATTTACCTAAAGTTGGGACCAAAAAAATAAATAAATAACTAAATTGTTTAAATTCTGATAAAAGTTAAGACAAAGTAAAAAAAAAAAAAAAAAAAAAAAGTTATATTATTGTAACTAGATACACACTTAATTAGTATGTATCTAGTTTCCTTTTCAAGCATGACAACTAAGAGCATTCGCATCTGCCTCAAGGTTATTTAAGCCAAATTATAACGACAACAACTTTTTCCATTTGAGTTAACTTACTATTCATGTCCCACTACATCAGCCTCTTTATTCATTTTGCCATTCATTTAAATATTATTTTCATTTATTATTTTTATTTTCTCTATCGTCTCCCCTTGATATTTTTTCCGTTCTCCCTTCTCCCTCACCTTTCCCAATTTGAGGATTTCTCCTCTCCATCAAATTAATTTTCCAAATCCTCAAAGATCTGAACACCCAACCATCATATAGATCTGACACACCAAACACTCACAGCCACCTCATGAAGAAACCGCCAGCACTATGAAATTGTGAAGTGAGTTTGTTTGGAATCGGAAATGGAAGAAATGGCTACGGACGAACTCCGGAGAGTCAGACTCCTTACACACCAATTTATCTTAATTTCGTTATTAAAAAATTTTATTTTTACACATTAATTTCGTCATTAAAACTAACTTTTGTAAAGTTTAGGGACAAAATTCATGTGTAAAAATGAACTTTTTTAAAGTTTAAGGATGAAAAAAGAACTTTTCAAAGTTCAGAAACGAAAATCGAATTTCATAAAAAATTTAGGGACGAAAACAATACTTTTACCTTAATATAATATATGATAGGAAAATTATATAATACTCTGGAAATACATTAAATGCGTACTCCCTCTACTCACAGAAGTGATGGGTCTTACCCATAGTTGTATATTCTGTTTCGGTGGCCGTTTCGGTTTGGTCATTGGAATGAAATATTTCGGTACCGGTCAATACCGGCGTTTCGTTTCGGGTTTACCGCTAATATATATATATATATATATATATATATATATATTATACTTATTTATATGTTTATTGATCAAAATCTATATAATTTATTAAGAATCTTTAACATTATAAACCAATAATAATAATAATAATAGAAGTAGTATTTGAATAATAAATAATAAAAATATAAAATCTAAAAGAGACAACAAAACAATCCTTATTTAGAAAATGATAAAATAAATAAAATCCAAAAAACTCCAAACGGTAAAATAATTAGTCAATAATAAAAAGAGAAAGATTAATCAATAAATTTAAATAAGCTACAAATCAAATGATAATGTATAGGAATTTAGGGATATACATCATGTATCTTCATAATATTTAAAGTTCACATGTGCATGGCTGGCTTATGTAGGCATATAAATAGGAGGATTAAGTGTTTATAAAATAAATAAATAAAATGTAGAATAATTGAAAAATTTTAAATTTAAGTCACTTGTTATCTGACACAATGGTTGATGGGCACGTAAAACCAAAATAGAAAAAGAGTGAAGTGGCAGAACAAAACAACAATCACAGCCCTTCAATGTGTTAAATATCTTGATCATATTTCTTGAGCCCATCAACCCATTCAGCAAAAGACAAAAAGACAAAAAGGAGAAGAAAAAGAAGTGGCAGAGAGAGAGCTGGGACCGAGAAGAAGAAAGAAGAAAGCAGAAAGAAGAAGAAGAAGAAGAAGGAGTCGTCCAGGTCTGATCACTTCACATCAACTCAGCAGAAAGCTGAGCCCATGCTTTGGTGTAGCACCGGTTCCGGCTACTCTTTCTAGATGTTATTTCCGAGATCCTGGACTTAAGAAAGGAATTCACAAATGACTGAGCGACTATATCATGGGAATATTCCACTGCTGAACGGCGAGAACTTGGCTAAGCCCATTGAGAACAGCTTACTGGGCAGAGAAGAAAGAGAGCAGAGAAAAAGATAAAAAATAAAAAGCCAAAAAAGTATTCCGGCCGGATTACATATAACGGCCGAAACAAGCCGAAATTTTGGCCGAGGTGGAACATGGGGGTCCCTAGTACCGGTTTGCATGCCGGTACGAGATTTTCCGTCCGTTCCGGCTGGAACGAAACGGAATATACAACATTGGTCTTACCATGAATTTAATTAATAAGACTCACGACTTCTATAAGAGGAGGGAGTATACATTTAATGTACTCCCGAAATATGGTATAATTACCCTATATGATAACTCCTTACACCCCAAATAAACACTAGATATGAGTGGTTTTTTAATAGAGGTAACCAAAACCACGCTTATATATATCATCGCGACTTCTAACTGTGTGAATAAGAGTTGAATTTTTTTGAAAGTGGGCATTTCCATCTATTTGAGGTTCTTTCCTCTCTTTCGGCGGAGTTCCCAAGTGAGACAAAGACTCTTCTCTACACTTTCGATTTACTCTCCAGTTGCTACTGCCGCTCATTTAGTTGGGTTTTGCTTTACCATTTCACTTTAGATCTTATTGTAACCATTTGAAAGTATAGATCTCGATCGCGTAATTCGATTTAGTCGAGCTGCAGATGCTGTGGATTTCAGACCCATTATCGAGTACTCACTTTCAAGTGACATGAGTATTTGTTCATTCAGATCAATGGCTCTAATGTAATTTCATTTTTAATAGTTTTATTTGATTTGAAATTTGATGGATAATTATGGGCGTGAAGCGTTGTTCAATAGATCTTGAAAATTGGCTTCGCAAAGACGGCGGGGATTGATCATCGCCTCTTCGCCCCAATCGTCTAATGCAGGTAATCAAACCTCATTCTTATTCTCTTTATTTGAGTAATACATTAATGATTTTTAGCTCATGTATTATTTCATTGCTCAATCAACATTATAATTTCTTGGTTTTGTTTGAAGCTTGGTGTTGTGCTATGTGTTTCTGCGTTAAACTTTGTGTTGTACTTGAACAAAATTCATTTAAGAGACAAATAGAATTGGAAAAATTAATGTAAAGAAAATTTAACTTCAAACAATCAAATGTGCTCGCACCAATACAATTTAAACACAAGTTTTATAACCAAAGAACAATATATAGGAATAGGAGGTTGTATCATGGACAAGATGTGAAAGTAATCACCTCGATTTACGACAAGGATGAAGATGGAGTAGATGAAAAACAAATAAACAAATTTGGGAGACATAATAATGTTGAATGTCATTTATGGCAATAGCTCTGTTTTGTTTGAGGGGCTATTCAAGGAGGTCCGTTATCACTATTTTAAACTACTCAGAAACCCTTGCTTGGAAGGTGTCTGCGATGGAATTCTCGTGGTGCTTGAGAGTTGAGACAATATTGGCATTGAAGGTAGAACCAAGCAAAATAATGTATAGTAAAGTCTTAGCTGCTCTTTGTCGGGCTGGAGATATGGAAAAGGCCCAATGGTTTTTTGATGTTGTAGTTGCATGAAGGTTAAGTCCTGATGTCATTTTCCTACACAATATTGACAACTTTGGGATTTGACTCATAGATTTTCTTTCAATTTCTTTCCTTTACTATTTTTGGTAAAATTTTGTTGTTAAACAGTGAAAATAGTGTTTCAATTAAATGATTAGATAATATTCAATACTTATTAATTTTTATTTTGCAAACTTTTATTTTTAAAATGACTAACGATCATCTATAAATATTTCGAAAGGTAACAATAATTTTTAGGAATAATATACAAATAAATCTCAACTGTTAAAAACGATTTGGACTTGGTTGTTTCTACATCATAAAGACTTATTGTTTCTAAGTATTAAAAGTTTTGTCATTTTTAATGAATGCATTGTACACATAATTGATTTAGCATTGCTATATATGTGTGCACTCTTCGTAAGACAAGATAGATCATTACATGCAGTAAAAGATATATTATAAATTATACATTGTGTGGATGACCACTTAAAGAAGTATTATTTTCTTTATCTAATAACACGTTATCAACACGAGACTTTAGCCAAATTATAAAAGGATTTTGTCCTTACTTTATCAATCACAGCAAAACGTTATTTGTGTGACACTTCAATCACTGTAAGTTATTTCCTAATGAATTTTTTATCTTATTATCTAATTTATTTGTTATCACATTGATTCAAGCCTAATACCTTAATATTTAGTTTAATCCACTAATATTTAGTTTAATGATTAAAAGTCCTATGAGTTTCATGTTTAACATATGTTATTTGGTAAATGGTTAAATATTAAGCAATTCCATTACATTTAATTATTTTAATCCTGTCAAAGTTGGATACAAATGATAAAAGATAAAAGATAAAATATATGGCTATATAAGCATATAACTATATTAATTACATGTCTATTAACCTTGGATACAAATGATAAAAATAAAAATAAAAAAGGGGAATGAATACATATATTTTATATCATACTTCATATAGTCAATTTTTATTCCTATTGCAAGTTTACATTTGAATAATTTAGATTGAATATATTATTTCGTATCAAAACTTTGCTTGATATAAATGCTTACGTACTTAATTGTTAATATTGTTACATCTTCCCTATAGATAATGTCGAACCTTACAAAACTTGAATTCGTTGCCCTTGATATTTCAGGTAAGAATTACTTATCATGGATCCTTGATGTTGAGATCCACTTGGAGGCAATGAACCTTGGAGATACTATAAAAGATGGCAACTAAGCATCCCCACAAAATCGAGCAAAAGCAATGATTTTTATTCGCCATCATCTCCATGAGGAATTAAAAACTAAGTACCTTACAGTAAAAGATCTTATGATTCTATAGAATAAATTAAAGGAGAGATACGAGCACCAAAAAACTGTAATCCTCCCTAAGCTCGTTATGATTGGATGCACCTAAGGTTGCAAGATTTTAAAAGTGTAAATGAATATAATTTTGCACTTTTTAAAATTAGCTCACAATTAAAATTATGTGGGGAAAAGATTACTGATGAAGACATGTTAGAAAAAACGTACACTACATTTCATGCCTTGAAAGTGCTCCTGTAGCAGCAATATTGAGAGCGTAAGTTCACAAAATATTTTGAACTAATATCTTGTCTTCTAGTGGCTAAACAAAATAATGAGCTTTTGCTGAAAAATTACCAGTCTCGCCCGACCGGTTCAACACCATTCCTGAAGTAAATGGAACCTCATTTGATAATAATAGAGGAAATAATGCTCATGGACGTAGACATGGTAGGAAACGAGGGGGACGTACTCAAAATACTCCAAGAAAGAATACCACACCTTACCACCGAATGGGGAATTACAATGAAACAAAACAACATGGAAATGGACGAGATTTACAAAATAAGCCCCCAAAAACCTATAAAGAAAAATGTCTTAGGTGTGGTATGAAAGGGTATTGGCAACGTACATGTCGTATGCTTAAACATTTAATAGACCTGTACCAAGCCTTTATAAAAGAAAAAAGGAAAGGAATTGAAATGAATTTCACTCATCACAGTGATTCAAAAGATCACATGAGTTATTCTGATATCCCAAATAAAGTGGACATTACCCATTTAGATGTCTCTGATTTCTTTGAGGATGCTAACGGAAAAATTGATCATTTAATTGGTGATGGAAATGTTCATGCCAATTAGTATATTTCCTTTCCAACATACTATCGCTTTGTTTTAGTATGTTATTTTGTTATGCTTTATTTTACTCTGAAAATAATAAAGTTTAATTTATATTTTTCATATATGTAGAGGTATGAGTCTCATTGATGGATTTAATTCCAAGATGATGGGCGAAGACTTTTGTCTAGCAGACAGTGCAACAACGCACACAATCCTTAAAGATAAAAAATATTTTCAACAATTATCCTTAAGCAAAGCTTATGTCAATACCATATCAGGTTCTTCGAACCTAATTGAAGGCTCTGGAAGAGCAAATATCATGTTACCAAAGGAAACAAAACTTTATATTAACGATGCTTTGTACTCTTCTAAATCTAGAAAAAATTTACTCAGTTTTAAGGATATACGTTATAATGGTTATCATATTGAAACCAACAATGAAGGCAGTGAAGAATATCTTTATATTACTTCAATGGTTTCGAGGCCAGAAACTCATATTAGAAAAACTATCTATTTTCTCTTCTGAGTTATATTATACCACTATGAGAACAATTGAAACAAATGTTATAGTGCACCAGAAGTGTTCTGACCCAAATATATTTATGCTTTGGCATAATTTTCTTGGGCATCCGGGATCAATAATGATGCATCGAATCATTGAGAATTCTCATGGGCATCCCTTAAAGAACCAGAAGATTCTTTTACCAAGTGAACTATCCTTGTAGTGCCTGTTCTCAAGGTAAACTAATCATCAGATCATCTCCTTCAAAGATTGTTATTGAATCTCCATATTTCTTAGAAAGAATTCAAGGTGATATTTGTAGACTTATGCACCCATCTTCTAGGCCATTCAGGTATTATATGATTTTAATTTAATGGATGCATCAACAAGATAATGACATATTTGCCTACTTTCTACTAGGAATATTGCATTTGCTAGACTTATTGCTCAAATAATCGAACTATGGGCACAGTTTCCTTATTATGATAATACATGTGATTTTAAATTTAAAGCATTTGATAGCTATTGCATGTCAATCAAAATTTACTGTTTAAAGCATTTAAAGCATTTGTTTTAAATTTAAACTATTTGGACTTGGCTGTTTCTACATCATAAAGACTTACTGTTTCTACGTATTAAAAGTTTTGTCCTTTTTAATGAATACATTGTACACATAATTGATTTAGCATTGCTATATATGTGTGCACTTTTTGTAAGACAAGATAGATCATTACATGCAGTAAAAGATATATCATAAATTATACATTGTGTGGATGACCACTTAAAGAAGTATTATTTTCTTTATTCCATAACATCAACGACTTATTGACGGAAAATTATTCAGTAGTCCAGGATTACAAATAAATGTGTAGTCCCTCTCTCATAGAGTAGTGGGTCCTATAATGAATTTAATTAGTAAGACCCACCATTTATGTAAGAGAGGGACTACGCATTTATTTGTAGTCCAGGACTACTGAATAATCACTCCCTATTGACTAATTGCATGAATTTTTGACTAGGGAGAACGATCAATAGGGGAATCCGTGATTGCACAATGAAAAATTTCATCCATTAAAAAAAAAATTAAATTAAATTTAGTTGACAAGCTGCCTATTATTAATTATGACAAATGATCAATACAAAGAATAAGGGGCACTTGAATAAGGGAAAATTATTTAGTGTGTAGTCCCACTCTCACATGAATGGTGGGTCCCACCACATGATAAAGCCCTTACTTGCTTCTCCAAAATAAGATCAGATTATATTTAATCACATGCAGAAGAATATTAAAACAAAATCTTAATGTCCAATCTTTATATAGCTTTGCAGCAATTAAAAGGGAATCTCTGTTATAAACAAATTTGCAATAATTACACATAGGAATTTGAGTATGGATAACAGTAAATATATAATTGAAAACATAATTTTTGAGAAGTATTTTGTAGTCCTGGACTACAGATAAATGAGTAGTCCTCTCTCTCACATAGTGGTGGGTCCAACTATTAATTTAATTAGTGAGATCTATCATTCATGTGAGATGGGGACTCCGCATTTATTATTAGTTCTGCACTACTGAATATCACTCCTAAACTCATACCTCTATCTTGGGACCATATTAGTAATGGACACCCAATATATTGATTGAGTTTCTGATTCTTTGTCAGATATATGCGCCTTAATTTCTTTTCTTGCAAGAGAAAATGCAGGTTTTTTAGGTGAAGGCAGTGACAAATTATCATTTGTCAACATAGATATGACATCTAACATTGTTGGCCGATCAATTGCACTATCTTCTACACATAGGAGACCAACATGAATGCATCGAAGCATCTGACCCTTGATACATGAATCATCAAGTGCTGGGTCCATTAGGTCTAGCGCAGCATCTTCTTGCCATAACTCCCATGCCTGAAACAAGATTATACTAAGGTTAGAAAACTACATATTATAAGTATCACAAAATCATACAACCTAATATTTGTTTGACATACATATCCAACAAGATTGAAAGAGTGGTCGGTGTGGTAGAAACTGTTGTTTTTCCTACCAGTCACAATTTCAAGCATAAGAACTCCAAAACTGTAAACATCAGATTTTATAGAGAAAACTCCCTCCATAGCGTACTCAGGAGACATGTATCCACTACATCAAATTAAAAAACTTCATTAATCATGTGGAAGCAATGTTATTTAATATTCAAAAAAAAAAAGAAGAGGAATGTATGTATTAGTTTTCTTACTTTGTCCCCACAGCCCTGTTAGTATTTGCTACTGATTCATTTTGTTGGAAAATTCTCGCCATTCCAAAATCAGATATTTTGGGGTTCATATTTTCATCAAGGAGAATATTACTAGCTTTCAAATCTCTATGAATTACTCTCAATCTTGAGTATTTATGGAGGTAAAGTAATCCTTGAGCAACTCCATCAATAATGCTGAAGCGTTTTTGCCAATTTAGTAGCTTGCTTCTATTTGAATCTGTTGAATAAAAAGTTAAATATGATTAGTAAAATACTTTCAATAAAATGATATAGATAAATATATAAATTTCTTGAAGAAAAAAACAGATTAAGTGTTAGGATAATTAAAGTTAAATGTTTTACAAACCAAATATAAAGTGGTTCAAGCTTTTGTTGGGCATGTATTCGTAGATTAACATCCTCTCTTCTCCATGAATGCAACAACCCAAAAGCTTAACAAGATTCATGTGCTGGAGTTTAGATATAAGTATCAACTCATTCTTGAACTCAAGTATTCCTTGTCCTGAATTTCTTGATAGTCGCTTTACGGCTATTTCTTGCCCTGTCAGCAATTTTCCCTGATGTTTTGATCAATAAGGTATGAGCTAACATTAGACATGAGTTAATTAAACCATCTTTTTTTAGTAAGTTGAACTTACCATAAAAACTTCTCCAAAGCCCCCCTCTCCAAGCTTGTTTTCTAATGAGAAGTTGTTTGTGGCTGTCACGACACATGCATAACTAAATACACTTAAATCATGCCCCTTCTTCCCATCATTTGGAATCTGATTGACATTAGTAGATCTGTCCAAACTCACTAAATCAAGTAATTCATTTTCAGCTTTTTTTTCTTTATCCCCTGTACACATTTACACACACACACACAAAATCATTAATTCCATTTAACCAAAATAAGAATAAAAAATTTCAAGTTGCTGAATTTAATCTAAGAATTTCATTTTATATGTAAATGTAAACTATCTACCTCCACGTAGAACTTTTCTCCTTCTCTTTATATAACACAATATGCTCAAAAAATTTACAAGCGATGCAGCCACTATAGCAGTGCCAATCCATATCCACTTCTTTGTTCCTACATTTAGTCATAAATAGATGTATTAGTAGTCATCATTTGAAATTTTATTTTATTTTGGCTTTAATCAATGTTAAATTCCAATGGGCCTAACTCAATCTCAAAAGACGCCTTGAGAGATGAGGATTGCCCATGACTTATTAATTGCACAACCCAAGATTACTTGGTCAATGTGGGACTAGACTCTCACTTTAATATGCCCCCTCACGTGTGGCAGACCAACCAAACACATGGACTATAATAGGGGGGAGGTCTACCCAACACCTAAGGGGTGGTTTTGATACCATGTTAAAGTCCAATGAGCCTAACTCAATCTCAAAAGACACCTTATGAGATGAGGATTACCCATGGCCTTATAAACCCATTACTCACTCCAACTATTTCCAATGTGGGATAACAATATCCAACACCCCCCCTCAAACCAAATATTCTTGGGTTGTGCAATTTATAAGCCATGGGTAATCCTCATCTCTCAAGGCGTCTTTTGAGATTGAGTTAGGTCCATTGGACTTTAACATGGTATCAGAGCAAGGTTACCCACTCCAACTAGTCCCCCAATTGTGTAGTATTCTCTACATTTCCAAACTCAAGCTTCCACCTTCTTGCTTGAGTTTGAGGGAGGGTGTTGGATATTATTATTCCACATTAAAAATAGTTACTCAAGCTTACACCTTCTTGCTTGAGTTTGAGGGAGGGTGTTGGATATTATTATCCCACATTGGAAATAGTTGGAGTGAGTAATGGGTTTATAAGGCCATGGGTAATCCTCATCTCATAAGGTGTCTTTTGAGATTGAGTTAGGCCCATTGGACTTTAACAATCAAAATTATATATTGCATATCAACAATCTAAAAATAGAAGAAAGTGAGTGTTACGGTGCTACTTGAAATCAACGTGAATAGTTGCTGCATGTTAGATTCTATAAGGATTGCTTTGTTAGGAATTATATTTGATTAGGATTTATCATTGTTAGGAGTTAGATGTTAAGCAGGACTTGTTATTAGGAGTTGATGTGTTTGATTACGTTTGTAATTGCTTGGCTATTTAAAGCCCACCTCTAATGAGAATAAAACCAATGAGAATATTTATCAGAAAAATCAAGCATTAGCTTGTTTAGGAGGTTTGGACTCCCTCGAAGTAGTCCATTATCAAATTAAGAGGTTTTGGTTCCCTCGAAACAACCAACAAAAATTGGGTTCGTAACAATTGGTATCAGGGTTATGGAGGCCTTTTGCATGGAGCAATTAGAAGCTAAAGTTAAAAGTCTAGCTTCAGAACAACAAAGTATGCTCAAGGAGATGCAACATATACTTGTCGTAATGCTTGCCCGCCTTGATCAATTTCTTGGTAATCCTATGCGCCTACATCGAAACTATTGGTAATCAAAGTTGTGATCCTACCAAAAGCTCACACAATCAAGGTGAGATGGAGAGATCCAACAAACAAACTAAATGTGGACTAACGAATTCAAGGTGTGTTATCAATCCAAAGGTAGCAAAACTTGATATTTTGGGTTTCAATGGCAATGAAGGGTCACATAATACAAGTAAGGATTGCAGGTAGGGGCGGCGCCACTTGTTGGCCAGGGTGTTCATATGAACACCCTGACTTCAGAAGAAAAATTAAGAAGTATGAGAAAAAATAAAAAATTATGAAGATTTTGAACAATGAACACTCTTAATTAAAAAATTGAACACCCTCAAATAGAAAATTGAACACCCTGACTTCTTCATTTCTCAACAAACTCAGCAAAAATGAGTAACAAACCCAGTGACACCTTAAGAAGAAAAAGAGAAACCCAGCAGTAAACTCAGGCTCGTGAACGTGTGTTGGGAAAAGAAGAAGATTGAGAAAAAAAGAAGAAGAATGAACAATGCCAGTGAAAATGTGAACGGTAGAAAAGAGGAATATTGAGGGAAACAAGAAAGGAGAGGGGTAGGTGTGAAACGTGTGGTGGAGAGGGGGTGTGTGAATATGTGGTGGGGAAAATTGAGGAGGGAAAAAAGAAAGGAAAAAGAAAAAGGGGACTTATGACTTGTGACTAGTGTACGTGTGTTGAGGGAAAAATAATATATAAAGAAATATGAAAGGGAGGGAAGGAAAAAAAAAAAGTGAGAAGACAAATTTTACCACAAAATTAAACAAAAATATTATCAATGGCAAAGTTATATATATAGTGATTAGTACATTTAATTAATCTTAAATTTATAACTTAACAAATTCATAATAAGACCTAATAAAATTAATAGATTAATTCAATTTCTTACATTTACAAATTAGAATTAGGCCAGATTAAGATTTCTATATCCTAAAAAAATGGCTTAATAAATTCATAATGAGAATTAATAATTAGCTATTTTTGTCTATTTGTCCTCACATTATATGTCGAATGCCTTATAATCTATCATGTATTAATTTTTTAGTATAACATACAAATTTACGATAAAGAAATCACTTATATCGCAAGATGCATCTCATACTGAAGAAAATCAAGAAAAACTTTTAATGAACACCCTGAAAAAAATTTCTGGAGCCGCCACTGATTGCAGGTCACAAAAAAATAAAAAGGTTCAAGCCTCTATATCTATATGTCGTGCACCTATGAAGATTGAAGATTACAGGAAATGAGAGCCGACCAAATCCAAAAGGTCGATAATTAAGAAACAAAAGAGAAGTAATTTGTGGCGAAAGAAGAAGAAGAATCCATTGAGCACAATGGATGATTTTAGGGGAAGGGAATGTTACGGTGCTACTTGAAATCAATGTGAACAGTTGCTGCATGTTAGATTGTATTAGGATTGCTATGTTAGGAATTAATATTTGATTAGGATTTATCATTGTTAGGAGTTAGATGTTAAGTAGGACTTGTTATTAGGAGTTGATGTGTTTGATTACGTTTGTAATTGCTTGGCTATTTAAAGCCCACCTCTAATGAGAATATTTATCAGAAAAATCAAGCATTAGCTTGTTTAGGAGGTCTGGACTCCCTCGAAGTAGTCCATTATCAAATTAGGAGGTTTTAGTTCCCTCGAAGCAACCAACAAAAATTGGGTTCGTAACAATGAGATTTTCATTTGTCAAATTAATACAACTGTCAAGGTTGTGTAAGAGCCAATAAAGACATTTGGTTCTCCTTCAAGAGACCTAATTAGCTAAAGAGATGGAAGTGGGCCTAATCCTTAAAAGTTCAATAAGATTTAAAAATCAGGCTTTGGCACCAACGTGAGCCACCCAAGCCGAACACTTGCCCAAAACTTTAACTAATAGGCACAGAGATCCAACTACTATAAACCCATATTAATAACACCTGGTATATAAAAATTCGGTGAGAGAAAAGAATGACAGGTGCATTGACTCAAGTATCAGCCTAGTTTAATCATTTTCACTAAAACAGTTTGTTTTCTAAAATTGTTAAAATCTTCTTTTTGGGATCTCAAGGCTCTATCAGAAATTGATAATTTGTTATTGACAATCAGTATTCTTCATAACACAACAATGAAAAATTAAGCTAGTAAACTTACCTCTGTGAGAAGGCTTTGATGATAGAACATAAATAGATACAAAATCGTTATTTTGTCCTGCTTTGAACTCTCCTGTCCAAAATCCGCATCCAGTGTCATTAGCAAATTGAGAAGTAAAAGCCACACAGTTACAGTTGCTCCAGCAAATAGCTTTACAGTCACTGATGCCCAAACTAGAATTATTGGTGCGTAAACTATCTCCAATTACATAGTAACCAGATCTAATTTCGAATGTGTCACCACGTTGCCTACACACTGGCTGCACCAATTCCTGGCATCCTCCATTATTGTCATAACCATAACAATTATCAGCTCTGCCAATATCGGGTCCTCTCAAATCCTTAAATTGACCCATAAAAGTGAGCAACCATTCTGACATCAGACTCTGATTTTTGTTACTGAAATAGAAGTATTCTTCATTCTGATTTGACACGATATGAAAATCATACATGGATGTCACATCTGGTGAAATATTCTCAAATTGGCTGTCTATTAAGACCCCACTTTTCCAATATGTCACCCCTCGTTGCTTAATGATTAATTCACGTCCTTTGGGGTCCCATTCAAGAGCAAAAGGCCCTTGATCTGGGATTTCTGTGGTTAACCATGATGTGATTGACCAAGTTTGACCAGTTTTGTGGTTAACCCCTAATCTCATTCCAGGCAAAAGAGTGTCCATAGGATAATCAAAACTTTGCCATAACACCCTTTTCGTAGATCCATCAAAGTCTAGTTCTTTCAAGACAAAATTGCCAGTATCCAATAGAGTACCAACAATGTTTTTTGTAGGAGAAGTGTATATCACCATAGGATCCTCACCTTGGCGTACAATTTTCAATGTTCCATTGTTGTCCAAGGTAAGCATGCCCGAATGGTTGACTAAAGGACGGCCACGATTCCCAAACCATACATAAAGATTGAAAGCCATACTTGGATCAGCCATGTCTGATATTCCAACGTAGCTTTCGTTAGAAGTACTGTCAATCCGCCTGAAGAACCCCAAAGCGAAAGTCCCTTTTGCAGAAACTAGGAAACTCGAGGAATTGAGCGTGTCACCAGGTTTGAGAGTGTCACCCACTGATGAGTTATATGCCTGCGCAGGAGTCACGTATATCCATTCAGCAGCATGACGTGTCCACAAGCATGAGAAGAAGAGCAAGAAAACCAATTTGAGTAGGTGTACAACGTTGGTAGCCATGGTTGAGCACTGATTTTTTTTTTTTGCTTGGCAAATGGCAGATACTTGAATTCATGCACTGTTTAGGCAGTGTTTAGTGGTGTTCAGCATGAAATGAAATAATACTTTGCTAAAGTCAACTGGGTGTGGGTTTCTACGAAAGTAAGATATACTTCCTATTCCTAGTGACCCAACTGGGTGGGCAGCCTTGGCCATAGAGCGGTGCGTGGGCTAGTGCATGATCATGAAAATTGAAATGGAGTATGGGCAATCACACCCCCTTGGCCCCTTCTGTAAAAGTTTTACCAAATTTTATTGTTATAATTTAATGGGTCGGGATGGACCCGAGCCCATGATCCGCCCACTATGGGTTGCGGGTCTCATTTGGTCATGTAATAAGGATAACTATCCATGATTTGAATTGGATCAAATCATGAGATAGTGGGTTATCAAATTCATTAAAAGAAGAGATATGCTTTTACCTAATATATTATATTCTCTGTGAATATAATTATGATACGTAGAGAAGATCATATAGAGATATAACAGTTTATACTTTATACAGAGAGAAAGTTTTCTAATTCACTAGTGTGAAACTCTCAAAAATCTCTTAGAATTTAGTTTGTGGAAGAAAGGGCAACTCTAGTAACCAATCTCAACCCACGAGAACAAGGATGAACACGAGAGCAAAGAGGGATTCATAATTCAAAAAGAAAAGTAGTGTAACAAGCCAACCAAATCGATCCGGGTCTTCCGCAATGAGTAAGTATCTCAAACCCGGTTATATGATATATGATTAACATTGGTATCAGAACCAGGTTTGGCTTGATTCACTATTATGTGATGCTTTGATGTTATTTTATGATATGTTTTGTTAAGATTTCATGAAATGCTTATTTAAACATGTGAAGATAACAAAATTACGGATACTAGTATGTAAGATACTAAGGAATCGAAAAAAAAATTCTGCTTGAATATTTGAACTATATGAGTCCAAGTATTATCTTGTAAAACTAATGCTTATATATTTGCCATATTAAACAATCGCCATATGTTAAATAAGGCTTACACTGATGGTCTTATAAAGTTACTTGCGGTGACAAACAATGGTTATAAAATCTACATATAATAAACAAACAATTGAATGAACATCACATCTGGGCATGTTTTAATATGTTGAAAGTATTTCAATAAAAGAAATATTGTTGAAAGCATGTGAAGTGGTCTACGGCCTATATGTAGATTTACATTGAAACTGCTGCTAACTTTTCTAAATAGGCCGTGTGGCCATTAATTAGCAATATATGTATTGTTATGGTTAGGTCGTGGAACCCATTGGGTTTTGACTTGGAAAATATATACGGAGAATAATCTAGGTGTAAGTGTAACTTTGTAAGTTAATAATACCTATGTTCTAATCAATTAGTTACTCCAATTTTTATTCTTTTGGAAAGATTTTAAAAAATGATAAAATTTGAATTGCTCAAATTAATTGTCTTTGTGACAGTATATTATAATCTAGAATTTTCTATAAGATTTATTGTGATTAAAAATCATGGAAAATTGATTAAGATTTGGAAATTTTAGTGTAGCAATTATTATCTTTTTGTATAGATTGAAAGCATGATATATGTTGTCTTTTGCTTGCTGCCCTAAAGAATTTTTTGGACCTCCCTATCCATTAAAAGACCAATATTTTTGTTGATGTGCAAGCATATTAGTTCTAGGATTAATGGATGGGCAAAATTGACAATTTATGTAAGCTTATGTTCTTATTTGCGTGTATGGCTTAAGAATATTCCATGAGGTATAATGTGAAACATGACATCCCCATTTTCCCATTTAAGTTGATGTAAATTAGATCCTTTGTAGTAGGGATTAATTTTTGGGAATGTAATTTAATTTATAAGGTTGTATTATTTTAATGGAAAAACTTGTAAGAGGATGTGTTTCACGCCAACATTATACGTGGAATATTCTTAACATAAGCTAAATTGTCAATTAAGGAATCCACATGGGATTCTTGCGCAATGAATGTTGCATGGCGCAAACCAATGATGCATGACTATATATTATCTGTTAATATACAATGTTATGCATGATTATATTATTTGTTAATATAATAAAATGGAAAATATTAGGCGAGGTCCTATACCCCTAATATATAAATTTACTCGAAAATTGATTAATAAATATATTCTCATTCCACATATTTTGGGAGATGATTTCGAGCCTAGCAAAGTTTTGATCTCAAATGTGTAGAAAGATAATATTTATTAATTGGATTTTCGATTAAATAAGATAAAGATGTGCAAAGTAACTAATAAGTCGACCCTTTTGTGAATTGAATGTAGATATAATGGCAGCCAAAAATGTAGTAGTTGATCTAACTAGAGGCGATAAATTAACTAGCAACAATTATGACATCTGGCATAGGAAGATTCAGTATCTTCTTAATGAGCAAGAGCTCCTAGGAAACTTTGTCCAGTAAAATGACAAGACCTAAAGATGGGAATAAGGCCCAACACAGACGTGATTTGGAAGCCTAATAGTCTTGGTTTAAAACGGATCGAAGCACGCGCTTTTCTATGCTAAGCAGCATGCACGATGATCTGATTGGAGAGTATGAGACTTTCCAAAATGCCAAGGACATGTGGGACCAACTCAAGTTTGACTTCGGTGGTACATCTACCACTAGGCTAAGGAGCCTAGTCCTCAAGTTTGAGGTGTATCGTAAGGATCCAAAGCATACAATGACTGAACATCTTAGAATGATGTCTGGGATGATTCGTGACTTAAAGGCTGCTGGAAATGTCCTTACTAATGAGCAACAAGTGCAAGCTGTAATACGATCCCTTCCTGATTCATGGATTAGCATGAAACAATTCATGACCCATAATGAGAATATCAAAAACTTTGCTGATATATCCCGTCATGTGGAATTGGAAGCAGAGCGCTAAGAGGCAACCAAATCTGCAGCCCTTATCCCCCATGGTGGGCAGCGCAAACCAAATGGGTTTAAGCGCAAAGACAAGGGCAAGGCAGCAAGGCAGGGTGGGCATAGCACTAGTGCTCCCAAAGTCAACTAGAGTGCAAATCAGCATAAGCGGGGCAAACGCAGTGCAAAGAAAAATATATCCAAAATGAAGTGCTACAACTGCAACAAACTGGGACACTTCGCTCGTGATTGCACTGAGCCAAAAAAGGTATCCCTTTCACTCGATCTTAGTAGCATTTATGTATGCTATCCAAGTAGCATTTTTGTATGCTCACATGTATTTGTTGCTAAATCTATTTCTGATTGGATTATAGATACAGGAGCAACAAGACATGTAGCTCGAGATCGAGCAGGGTTCGTAGATTATAGAAAAATTCCAGCTAGGGACCCATGTTGTGTACATGGGAAATGGAAGTTATGAAGAAGCATTAGGAGTAGGTTCGTACCAACTTCACTTGCGCACAAGGCGCACACTACTTCTCCATGACGTTCTTTATGTGCCTGGAGTCCTTTATAATCTTTTATCTGTTTTTACATTATTGCAGTTAGGATATGATTTTCATTTAAGTTGGAATGGTCTGGATATTTTGTTGGATGATGTCATTTTTGGACATGGGTCAATTTGTGAAAGTTTATTTAAAATTGACTTATTTGAATCTTCTACCTCATCTACTTTTGTAATTGATTGTAATATGACTATCAGTTCATCTACATGGCATGCCCGACTAGGGCACATAGGGAAAGATAGGATGGCCAGGTTAGCTAGAGAAGGTCTTTTAGGCCCACTCGCTAAGGTCGACCTACCTATATGTGAACCATGTTTGGCAGGCAAGGCATGTAGAAAGCCTTTTGGTAAGGCTATGAGAGCTACTCAACTGCTTAAGTTAATCCACTCAGATATTTGCGGACCTATGAATGTAAAGGCACATCATGGCGCCTCATATTTTCTCACATTTATTGATGACTACACACGATATGGTTACGTTCAGTTGATCGCTCACCGCTATGAAGCTTTGGATTGTTTCAAACACTTTGTAGCAGAGGTTGAGAATCAACATGAAAAGAGCCTTAAAGCTCTTTGAATTGACCGTGGGCGCGAATACTTGTCTGATCAATTTAAGGATCTATGTGAAGAAAATGGGATATGCAGACAACTTACTATTTCAAACACTCCGCAACAAAATAGGTTAGCGAAGAGAAGGAATAGAACACTGTTAGACATGGTTAGATCTATGATGGCGCAAGCTAACCTCCCAATATCTTTTTGGGGGGATGCACTTTTGATTGCTGCCTACATACTTAACCGTGTGCCTTCTCAGTCAGTTTCCTCCATCCCATACGAACTTTGGAAAGGCGAAAAGCCCAATTTGGAGCATTTACACCCTTGGGGATCTGCTGGTTTTGTACACTGCACCGCCCATAAGTATGGAAAATTGGGCCCTAGAGCTAGGAAGCATATCTTCATAAGATATTATGATAGCTCGAAAGGATATGTCATGTATGGTGAACATCCCAATGGAGGAATGACTGAAATAGAGTCGCGCGATATCAATTTCATTGAGACTAATTTCCCTAGCATTGGCAATGCTAATAGAGATCTTGACCTCTATGAGTTAGAGGAAGATGAAGGCACCTTACTATCTTCAAGCGAGGGTGGGGGATTAGTTCCTCGTCTTGTAATCGTTGAAGATAGTAGGAGTGGTCTTCAACCTAGTGGGAGTATTACACTAGATCAAGATTCTTAAGCCCGCCAAGTTAGTAGTAGAGGCCACATTCCTCGTCGTCATTTTGAGATTAAGGGGAATGTTCTCCTATGCGATGCTAAAGATGTGGATGAGCCTGCTTCTTTCAGTGAAGCGCTTCATTCACCAAATAGGGATGAGTGGATGACTGCTATGCAGGAAGAGATGAGTTCCATGGACAAGAATAATGTCTGGGAGTTAGTTGATCTTCTGCCTGGGCGCAAGACCATTGGAAACAAATGGGTTCTAAAGGTCAAACGCAAGGCAGATGGTTCAATTGACAGGTACAAGGCGCGCCTTGTGGCGAAAGGCTATACCCAACGAGAGGGTATTGACTATGAGGATACATTCTCCCCAGTGGTGAGATTTGCCTCTATACGCCTGATCCTATCCATTGTAGCAAAACAGGATTTAGAGCTTTTCCAAATGGATGTTAAGACTGCATTTCTCAATGGAGAACTAGATGAAGAGATCTATATGGCTCAACTAGCTGGTTTTAAAGTCCAGGGACATGAGCGCAAAGTGTGTCGTCTCAAACGTTCCATCTATGGTCTCAAACAGTCATCTAGGCAATGGTATTTGAGATTTCATGATTTCATTACCTCTTTTGGTTTTGAGATGATTGAAGAGGACCATTTCGTGTATCTTAAACGATCCAAGAGAAGCATTCTAATCTTGTCATTATATGTTGATGACATCTTGCTAGCTAGAAATGATATGGATTCCATTGTCACCACTAAGAAGTGGTTGTCCTCTACTTTGGAGATGAAGGACATTGGTGAAGCAAATTTTGTGCTGGGAGTTAAGATTACTAGAGACCGTTCAAAGAAACTTCTTAGTTTATCCCAAGGGACTTACATCAAGAAGATTCTTGAACGTTTTCATATGCATAACTCCAAACCCATTGACACTCCAATGGAAAAAGGATGCACTCTCAGCCTAGACCAGTGTCCTAAGAATGATGAGAAAAAGAATCAAATGTCCAAAGTGCCATATGCATCTGCAATTGGGAGTCTGATGTATGCGATGTTGTGTACACGACCAGACATATGCTTTGCAGTTGGCATGGTTAGTCGCTATCAGAGCAATCCTGGACCTGCTCATTGGAGAGCGGTCAAGAGGATTTTACAGTACTTTCGTGGAACCATTGATCATGCTCTATGTTATCATGGCGGGGACCTAAGATTTATAGGTTATAGCGATGTTGATTAGGCCAATGACAAGGATGAGCGCAAGTCCACCTCAGGTTATGCATTCATACTAGGAGGTGGAGTTGTTTCTTGGTGTAGTAAGAAACAGTCATGCATTGCACTCTCTACCATGGAGTCAGAATATGTGGCTTGTTCAGCAGTTGTCTAAGAAGCTGTTTGGCTAAGGAGATTTTTGCAACGTTTAGGTGTTACAGCTCATGTAGAGGATGCTCTATTAGTATATTCTGATAGTATATCAGCCCTAGCGTATGCAAAAGACCCTAAGTGTAACATTCCTGGCTCTGATACCCTGGAGTACTACTCAATATTGTCCTCTTTGGGGCTTGCTCCCTCAAGGCTTTGTCCCTGTGGGCCTGCCTTTTCTTGGGCTTGCCCCTCAAAGGATTTTCCCATAGAGCGCGTCCCCCATGTATAGAACCAATGACTCTAAAATCATTTGAATTCCACACATGAGTACCATTAGGCAATACCTTATATATTGATGATTTATTTTTCTATCTAATAAAAAAATCATGACTTTTATACTATTTGTGGTGGTGACTTAGTAGTAAGAAGTTGAGTCCAACACAGAACTTGCAGGTTTGAGATATAAAATTCAACTCATGGAACGCCCCATCCCATGTTTTTCGTCTTGATTTAAGTGGACTGGATTATGACATCACTTGCAAGTTCTCTTTTTTAGGTTCATACAAACAAAAAAAAATAAAGAAGAATTTTTTTAAAAAGAAAAATCCTACAAAGCATTATTAATTTATTAAGTATAACCTCATCGTATCCAGCCATTTATATACACAGAACCCGTGACTGCGGGGCAGTAGCCCACGAGCAAAAGGAATCAATTTTATATGGATTTTTGTTTTCCTTTGACTTCAATTAAATCGTTACTTTGGAATTTATTGGCAAGATTCAATGTTGAAGTGTGTTAAGGTTTTGGATAAACATGAATCAAATGAAGCCTCAAAGAACAAGATCACAGCAGATGAAGATAAAGTTAAATGAAACTCATTCTGTTAGGATAATGTGATAAGCATTCTGTTTTGTAAATATCTCTACTTGTAATTATCTCATAAACTCAGTTTATAAATACACAGTATCCTTGACCATATTTGGTAAGGCAGAACAATATCAATATCTCTGTTTATTAAGCTTCTATATGGTATCAGAGCCTTAAAAGACTCACGTCAATTTTTCTTTTCCTCTCTCACACATTTTCTCAAACACAATGGCCTCATCTTCTTCAACCATCACTGACTCCTCTGCCCCTACTGCCTCTCCTCCCACATCCCTCACTGTTGTCCATCACCTCATCACCATCAAACTAAATAGAGACAATTACCTACTATGGAAAGCACAGATAGTACCTTACCTCAAAGGCCAGCATCTTTTTGCCTTCCTTGATGGCTCACGGCCTGCTCCACCCCAACACCTCCATAAGCAACTCACTGATACTATCTCCCTTGTTCCCAATCCCGAATTCCAGGCTTGGCATCTTCAGGATCAATTAATCCTAAGTGCCTTAATCTCTTCCCTTTCTGAGACCATCTTGGCCCATGTTGTGAAATGCAGCACATCCCGTGATGTATGGCTTGCCTTGGAACGGATGTTTACATCCCATTCTCGTGCTCGGATCACGCAGATTCACTATCAACTTGCAACCTTGAGGAACGGTGACTCAACCGTGGCTGATTATTTCCACCGGTTCACCAATCTTGCCGACACACTTGCCGCCGTTGATCATCCCCTAAATGACATTGAGCTGATCTCCTTTCTTTTGGCTGGCCTTGGCTCCGATTATGATTCGTTTGTTACCTCAGTCAACACCCGTGTTGCACCTCTCTCTCTTGAAGATCTGTATGGCCATCTTTTGGCCCATGAGCTCCGGCTGGTTCAAAATCAACCCAGCGTTGATCTTTCTGCTGCTACGGCCAACTATGCCCATAAGGGCTCCTCGCATCGTGGTGGTCGTGGTAATCGATTCACCACCACACCCTCTGCTGGTCGTACCCCTTCTTCAGGCCACCGCACCACCTATGGCCGTGGTCGTGGTCGTGGTCCCTCCTCAAATGGTTCACGCCCAATGTGTCAAGTCTGTGGTAAACTTGGACACATTGCCTTCACTTGCTATCACAGGTTTGATAAAGCCTATGCCACTAAGCGTAATCCTCATTTGCAGGCTCTCTTGGCAACTCCTCAGCCTCAGTCTGACTACAACTGGTACTTTGACACTGGTGCTTCTCACCATCTCACTTCAGACTTGTCTAATCTGAATATGGGTGCTGATGAATACACGGGTACTGAACAAATCCGTGTGGGTAATGGTAACTCTCTCCCTATAAAGCATATAGGCACCTCTAACCTGTTTACACCAAATCATTCTTTTCGTTTAAATAATGTTTTGCATGTGCCCCATATATCCCAAAATCTGTTATCTGTTCAGAAGTTTACTACTGACACAAATACATTTTTTGAATTTCACCCACAATTTTTTTCTGTGAAGGATCAGGCAACACGGCGCACACTGCTTCAAGGCCCGAGTAAGGATGGATTGTATCCTCTTCCCCTCTTCAATAAAAGACATTTTTCAAATAAAAGACTCAACTTTCCTTCTGCATTTGTTGGTGAACGCGTCTCTCTTCCGCAATGGCACTCTCGCTTGGGTCATCCTTCTTTTCGCATTGTTTCTAGGATAGTTTCTAAATTTGGTCTCCCTGTTTTACCAAATTCCAATAAAATTTTTTGTCCTGCTTGTATTGCTTCAAAAAGTAAACAATTATCTTTTTCGTCTTCTCAATCTAAAGCTACTTGTCCTCTTGAATTAATTTTTACTGATGTTTGGGGTCCTTCTCCTATCCCCTCTCATAATGGGTATAAATATTATGTTTCATTTCTGGATTCTTTTAGTCGTTACACATGGCTTTATCCAATGCACAAAAAAAGTGATGCCTTCAATATTTTTTTAAAATTCCAACTATATGTCGAACGGTTTTTCAATGCAAAAATTAAATCCGTTCAATCTGATTGGGGTGGTGAATACCGCTCCATTTCAAAATTTTTTGAAAACTGTGGCATTGTGCATCGTGTCTCTTGTCCACACACTCACCAACAAAATGGATCCATAGAACGTAAACACCGTCATGTTGTGGAATCTGGTCTTGCTTTGCTCTCTCATGCTCATACTCCTCTTCGATTTTGGGATGATGCTTTCCAATCTGCCTGTTACCTCATAAATCGTCTTCCCACATCCGTTCTTCAATTCCAATCTCCCTATGAGAAATTGTTCAACACGTCTCCGGACTACTTATTTCTCAAAACTTTTGGGTGTTCATGTTGGCCTAATCTTCGCCCTTACAACACTCACAAACTCCAACCTCGCTTTACTCAATGTGTTTTCTTGGGTTATAGTCTTATTCATAAAGGTTACAAATGTCTCCATCTTCCCTCAAACCGTCTCTATATTTCTCGTGATGTTGTTTTTGATGAAACCACCTTTCCTTTTCATAAATATTCCTCATCTTCTCCTCCAATTCCGTCCAAGTCCTCCCCTACTCATCAAACACTTGCCATGATACAATCTATCTCTACTGCTGGGCCCTGTGCAGTGCCAACCTGTGTACAAGCCTCTCCATCACACGGATTAAGTCTTCAGCACTTACCTCAAGCCCATACACTGCCAACCCGTATCCCAGCCTCTCCAGCACATGGATCTGCCACACGGCCCTCACCACAAGCCCAACTGCTTCCTACAACAGAGACACGGACTGCCCTTACTCCCTCAACCCAAGCCCATAACCCACCAAGCCCAACCCACCCCTTCACCACCACTAATCTAGAAACTTCCCCAAACCGTGAATCTCCTCCCACCTTTACTCCAGAAAATCCAGCACCCACTGAAGCTATCTCCACCCTCAACCAAGCCGCACCGCCACCTCTTCCCCCACATCCGATGACCACCCGTTCCCGAAACCAGATCACTAGACCCAAAACTCACACGGATGGCACGGTTCGGTACCCCGTCCCTAGAGCACTCCTTGCCGTCACCGAGAGCTCCACCGTTAAGGCTGAACCCACGTGCTTCACTTCGGCAGTCAAGAGTCTAGCCTGGCGTGCAGCCATGAACCTGGAATTTGATGCCCTCCTCAAGAACCACACATGGCAACTCGTTCCACCTCACTCTTCTCAGAACCTAATCGGCTGCAAATGGGTTTTTCGCACCAAGAGGAAAGCTGATGGCAGTGTTGAACGGCACAAAGCTAGGCTTGTTGCCAAAGGGTTCCATCAACATCCTGGGGTCGACTTTGATGAGACTTACAGCCCTGTTATAAAGCCTACCACGGTACGTACTGTTCTTTCCATTGCAATTTCTTCTGGTTGGCCTCTTCGGCAAATTGACATTCAAAATGCCTTTTTACACGGCAACTTGACTGAACAAGTTTTTATGACTCAACCACCGGGATATCACCATCCCTCTTACCCACATCACGTGTGTAAATTGCAAAAAGCACTGTATGGATTGAAACAAGCCCCACGGGCTTGGTTCTCTCGATTAAGCAATCGGTTAATTGCTTTGGGATTTCATGGTTCTAGGTCTGACTCTTCTCTGTTCATTTACAAAGACTCTAGTATCACTATGTTTGTTCTGATTTATGTGGATGACATCATCATAACCTGCTCTCAACCCTCTGCCATTGATGCTCTGCTTAAATCCCTCACTGCTGATTTTGCTGTCAAAGATCTTGGTAACCTAAATTTTTTCTTGGGTGTTGAAGTTATTCCGAATTCACAAGGTGTTCTGTTGTCTCAGCAACGATATATTCTGGATTTGCTCACTCGCACTAAGATGGTTGATGCCAAACCAGTTACCACTCCTATGGCCTCCTCCACCAGTCTGTCTGCCTTTGATGGCGAACCTTTTCCAGATCACACCTTGTTTCGCAGTACAGTGGGTGCCCTTCAATACTTGTCTCTAACCCGTCCCGACATTGCCTTTTGTGTGAACAAGCTCTCCCAATTCATGCATAAGCCAACCCTACTCCATTGGCAGTCTGTGAAACGATTACTTCGGTACCTCAAGCTTACTATTCAGTTCGGGATTCAAATTTATCGCAACTCCAACACCTCCATTCATGCTTTTTCTGATGCGGATTGGGCTGGCTCTAAGGATGACCGTCGCTCCACTGGGAGCTATTGTGTATTTCTAGGCCGCAACTTAATTTCTTGGAGTTGCAAGAAACAAGCTACAGTTGCTAGATCCAGCACTGAGGCTGAATACAAGGCACTTGCAAATGCTGCTGCTGAAGTCAAATGGCTTCAATCTCTTCTTCTTGAACTTGGTTTCTCCAAATCCACTTCTCCAATCCTTTGGTGTGACAACATTGGAGCAACATACCTCTCCTCAAATCCCATTTTTCATGCAAGAACCAAGCACATTGAAATTGACTTCCATTTTGTGCGGGACATGGTTGCTGCCAAGACCCTTGATGTTCGTTTTGTCTCAACTCATGATCAGCTGGCAGACCTTCTGACAAAACCTATCTTTTCCTCCCGGATCTCTCTCCTCCGATCCAAGCTCAACGTCCTTCCCATACCGTCTAGCTTGCGGGGCGATGTTAAGGTTTTGCTCAAACATGAATCCTTCCCATACCGTCTAGCTTGCGGGGGCGTGTTAAGGTTTTGGATAAACATGAATCAAATGAAGCCTCAAAGAACAAGATCACAGCAGATGAAGATAAAGTTAAATGAAACTCATTCTGTTAGGATAATGTGATAAGCATTCTGTTTTGTAAATATCTCTACTTGTAATTATCTCATAAACTCAGTTTATAAATACACAGTATCCTTGACCATATTTGGTAAGGCAGAACAATATCAATATCTCTGTTTATTAAGCTTCTATAAAGTGCTGTCCAAGAAGTACCAGGGATAAGCCAAGCGAAGGGGGATACTCTAACAATACTAGTGTACTAGAGGCACTGGAAAAATTGTCAAAACAGCCTTCAATTGTCAAAACAGCCTTCTAAGCCCTGGTGGGGAATCAATTCATGCAAGTGTTGAAAGATGTTCGTGAAGTCAGAGCCTCAGAGGGCTTTGCTTTCAATATTCAAATGTTCGTGAAGTAGGATGAGGACTACAGAGTAATGACATCTCACGAGTTGGCCGGGCTTGGGCAGCTTAAACAAATATTCAAAATGTTCTAGTTGTAGGGTCCATGAGGACTACAGAGTAATGACATCTCAGATTGACGAGGCCTTCAGTTGGCCAATAGGGTCATGGGCGTTCAGGAACTAAACAAAATAAACAAAATCTTTTGTCAAGGTCCATTTCACCCTCAAAATTTCCTTTAGTCAGCAATGGAGGCCATCAGATTGACTTGATAGGCCTTCATAGTCTTTCTTTATTGTGGTCATTTGCAATGCGTTCAAATTAACTTCCATTATTTTGCTTAGATTGTCAATGATGTCCACTAACTAAAGGAATACATATTACCATATAATAATATACATATTATATAGAAGAGAATCATGAACCGAATCCACTAACTAAAGGAAGACTGATTGAGATCATGGGGAATTGCCATATTTGATGTCCACTAGCTAAAGGAATACATATATTATCATATAGTAATATACATATTATATGGAAGAGAATCATGACCCGAATCCACTAAAGGAAGATTGATTGAGATCATGTGAAATTGCTATGGCAATTCCCCATGCAATAGTTAGTTTAAAATATACAAAAAGTTCAAGGATAGAAAGGTAAAAAGCCAATAAGTTAAAAAGTTTGTTTAAGTTTTTTTTATTCAAGAGTTGAGATTAAAAGTAAATGTTTCAACTTTTAATCTCAACCCTTAAAACCAATTGCATAGATTGCTATGCAATTGATTTCCCACTATTGCATGGGATCTCAATTCCTATCATATAGTGATACACATATTATATATAATAATGTGAGAATCATGAGCCGAAGGGACCATGGATGAATCCGTTCGGATATCTCTCTTTAATCAGGTGAATGAGTCTCAATGTGAGGATTCAATTAACAATCTTTTAACCCTTATATCGAGGGTTTTACAATAAAGTGGTCACTTGATTATTTATGAATAAAATCAAGAAAACTGAAAATCAAAAAAAAAAATTACATCTTTATCAAATGAATAAGAAAAATTAATTGAATTTTCATAAATCTAAATAAACAAAATCAATAGATTATCATGGATTTTTTCCTAGTTACATAGTACATTGAAAAAGTCATGCAAAATTACATAAATTGGCTCCTAGTTACAAGGAAAAATATTAATCTAGAACCCTTACATGGCTAACCTTTTTTCCTAGTTACATAGTAAGTAGAAGGAGTCGTTGACATAGTTGCATCACCAGACTGGATGGCTCCTAGTTACAAGGAAAAATATTAATCTAGAACCATATTGTGCTAACAAAACAAAAAAGTACCCAAGGAGTAGTTGACATAGGTAGAAGGAGACTGGATTAGATTGTTACATGAACAGTGACAATGTGAGGGTACCTATAATGTGTCTTGCACATGGCACAATTGCCTTGTTCGGTTGTATCAAATTTATTAACCAAATTCGGAACTAATAATTGGTAAAGTCAATATTTCACCCCAAGAGGAACAACAATATTGTATTTCAATTTCAAACATTAGTTGTATTAGAGATTGGGAAGGGAAGACTATGAGGATAATGTTATGCTAAACTCTAAACTCTGTTGAGTTTGAACAAAATCATTATTTTGCTTAGATTGTCAATGATGTCCACTAACTAAAGGAATACATATTATCATATAGTAATATACATATTATATAGAAGAGAATCATGACCCGAATCCACTAACTAAAGGAAGACTGATTGAGATCATGTGAAATTGCTATGGCAATTCCCCATGCAATAGTTAGTTTAAAATATACAAAAAGTTCAAGGATAAAAAGGTAAAAAGCCAATAAGTTAAAAAGTTTGTTTAAGTTTTTTTTATTCAAGAGTTGAGATTAAAAGTAAATGTTTCAACTTTTAATCTCAACCCTTAAAACCAATTGCATAGATTGCTATGCAATTGATTTCCCACTATTGCATGGGATCTCAATTCCTATCATATAGTGATACACATATTATATATAATAATGTGAGAATCATGAGCCGAAGGACCACGGATGAATCAGTTCGGATGTCTCTCTTTAATCAGGTGAATGAGTCTCAATGTGAGGATTCAATTAACAATCTTTTAACCCTTATATCGAGGGTTTTACAATAAAGTGGTCACTTGATTATTTATGTTGTAAAATAAAAATTAGCAAGAGAAAATAATTCTGAAGATGAGAATATATTATGAGAACTCTCTTTGTATCAAGTGGTCATCCACAATATATTGTAAACTTTCTGAACTTGTATCTGCTCAATTCTCATATTCTCTTACAAAACTGAAACCACATATATATAGTGATTCAAGTGCACTATTCATATAATAATTCATGTTACGATGCAAGTGTTGGAGAGCACAACTTGTCTCTAGTAATTACTCTTAAATTCACATTTGAAGATTTTGCCGGTGGAATTCCCGTCCAAATCGAGCTAGGAAATAGCATTTTCCACCGTTTCTATGAAGAAGATAAGCATCCCTTGTTACGCAAGATTAATTAATCATAAACCTAGATTGGGATATCCCAAACTGAATTGGATTAGTCATAAACTTGTGCTCAAACATATTTTGAGATCTAATTGGAACTCAGAAAAATGATATCCTCAACTTAGATTGAAGTAGCCTTATTTGGAATAGGGAGAGACAATATCTATAGCCAAAAAAAAAAACTCAATCGAGAGATTTTAACTGGAAACCCCACCACCTTGTGACAACTGCCCACATCTAGACCGATCTGATCTTAATGACTCCAATTTCGGCTGAGTCACTCCATTTTATGGCCAATACATACGTGTTTTGGCCGAATCCTCATCATTTGGCTGTTTCCTGAAATAATTCGGCTAGTTCATCCTTGTCTCGGCTAGTTCACCCTTTGCAGTAAGATCTTTCATTTTTTGTGGATCAATTCAACATTGTTTCTACTATGGATGAAACAACAAGCACTAATACAACTGTGAGTGAATCCACAAGTCTCAACCCCATTGATCCAAACCGACACCTCTTCCTCCATCATGCTAACCATTCGGAATTCGTTATCGTTTCTCAATATCTCATAGAGAACAACTATAACACTTGGAGTCATGCCATGGTCATGACAGCGGCTACCATGGCGTCTCAAGCAACTCGTTGGATGATAATTGGCGAAGCAAACTTGTAAGACGCCAAAAGTTGCAATCATAATTACCAGCACAAGAGACGAAAAGATGTGATAGTTGAGCATGATCATGACCTCGCAGAACAGAGCAGTCAGACCCACGTAAGCAATTTTCTAGGCCTACAAGGTAGGTTGGTACGTATCTTGGCAGTTCTAGTCTCTCTAGTTTCCATGCCTGGGAGCAAAAAAAAAAAAAAAATAGTTGTTTGAAGGGTTAGAATGGAAAAGCCTATGATTGGGTTTAGGCCCATCTAGCCCAAAATTGGATCCACTAGGGTTTCCCATACTAGGCCCGTGTTTGGGTCCTTGGAGTGACAGGTCGAAAAGAATTCCAATATATAGCCCTAAACTGTGCTCGATAATCGGCTTCATCATCCAATAAAAAACCACATTTACCAATAAGTTCGATCGGGTACCAACGAGAATCTCCCATATGGTCCGATCAAGGAAAGCTCTTAAAAGTTTCACTCGCCAAATACTATCAACATCCTCTCACATAAGCATTAATTATGCCTCACCAACTTACAATCGCAGTTAATAAGACCAAACAAATGCAAGTCAAGGCATGCTAGAATGCCTATTTTTGAGGCATGATTTACGTAAATAAAAAGTAAATAAATAAATAAATCAAAAACAACTCCATCTTCTTTATAGAAGTTTATCAGTCCCGTTGGCCAAGGTAAGAAATCATCCCCCAAAAAAGAGTTGTTATTTGGAGAATTTTATCACACAAAACCCCATTTTCAGTAATTTAACCACTGAAGTGTCCTTGGCCAGCCCAACCCCAAGTCAGCCTAAGTTACAGTGTGACTTTTCTTTCTTTTGCGAAGTGTACAACTAGTAGGTGGAGGCAGTCTTATTCAATCAACGAAGGCTATCTCTTTCTGTGGTTCCATTTGTTGTTTTTACTTCCACCCACCTACATATTCATTCCTTAAAAGGAAGGTACTACCTTTCACTCATTCATCAAAAGGAAGCTACCTCCTTTCTGCTTTCATTTGTCATTACCCATTTGTACTATTTTATATAATTTAAGGGCCCTTAAGCTTACTAAAAAAAAATCCAATAGTGTTCACATGCAGCTGGAGAGCTCGGTCAGTTCAATTGAGCTTGTTATTGTATCCAAATGGGGCACAAGTCCGGACTCCGGATTGAACATTGGCCCAACAACGATATCAAGTAAGATCCAGCCCAAATAAACGTCGGCATAATTAAACTAATAGACTCCGAGGAGGTTCCTGGGACACCATTTTAGACAAGCAATATACAAACACATAATGGATTTATAATTAACTATGTCAAATCTTTTAGGATTTTATTTTTTTTCTTTATGGATAAAATATAGAAATCATTTTTGAGGATTGAGCTAACGATAAAAACTACTAAATTTTTTTTAAAAATATTTAATTTGTCCACTAAGCACAAACAGTTTTTGTAATACTTGGTCCCAAAAATAAAAAAGATAATCTAGAGATAAAAACCATTTATCAACCAAACTGTTATTGCCTAAATTGACTAAATTTAAAAGTCTTAACCAACTTCTAATGAATTACATCTATATATATGTTTCGACCAAGCAAATAATTAAAGCAGAGAAGGAAAGGAGGCTTATTACATTCTTGAGAAATAGGAGCCTTTCGTTTGCACACCAAATCTTGGACCGCAAAATTTTCAAGAATTTAAAAATATATATATATGGATTGAAAATTTTCTCAGAATTTTGAAAGACTTTTTATCTTTTTTGGATGATAGAGAGAATAAAAATAAAAATAAAAATTTATTTGCAGTACCTTTGGATAGCCGATTACTGTATAGGCTAATTCTAATTGTTTATCAAGTTACTATGGGTTTGATCGGATTTCCTTTTCATGAACTTTTTTTTTTTTTTGGCTAATTTTTTCATGAACTTATTTGTTTAAACTTTATAGAGGAGTAGCTTGCCATAATTTCAGGTTTCAAAAAAGAAAAGAAAAAAGAATTCCGTAATTATTAGACCTTTTACGTGAAGCAGTAGGAAAGATTTAGGGGAAATTGCACTTTCCCCCTTTAACTATTGCGTCCATCTCAATTCCCCCCTTTATCTATAAAACTGAGCAATATCCCCCTTTATGTATTGAAAATATGCAAATAGCCCTCATTGTCTTATTTTATGTTAAATTCCAACAAAATTAATGCAATGCTTTTATGTATTTTGTCAATTTCTAGTCATAATACTCAAAATCTATCATTATATATTAATATACTATAAAAATATTCTATTATTTTGGCTTGGATTTAACATAAAATTAGACTGTGGGGGCGATTTGCTTATTTTCAATACATAAGGGGGATATCGCTCAGTTTTATAGATAAAATGAGGAATTGAGATGACCCAATAGTTAAAGGGGGAAAAGTACAATTTGCCCAAAGATTTATTGTGAAGTTATGGTTATTAGAGAAAACCAATATTGCATAGCGAGGGATTGATATTCATGTAATTGGTATTATATGTAATACCAATTTAGTGGTTGAGAATCTCAACCACTTAATAAAAAATTATTCAAAAATTTAAAAAGCAAAAAATGAAAAAATTTTGAAAATATGAGAGGAAAAAAAAGAATTGCATCCTAAAAGTATTGTATGGATCTCAATCCGCAATTCGTGAGCGAAAAATACAAATTTGTCAAAACGCCTATTGGGCTATTGACGTGAGGCCATGGACAGGCATTAATGGTTGACGTACAAAGCCGATATTAGGCTTCCTATGTTTAGCCTTTGATTGATTAAAAAAAAAATGATGGGTATCAGAGCCTAATTAAGAGAACATGGAAAGCAAAAAAAAAGATAAAGAGAGATGTCAACACCTAGGCTACTAGCTAGCATATTGATGTGAAGTGATGAGAAGAATTAATGGTGGTAGCACAATTCAATATTGTTTTGATCAGGCCTAGTTGATGGGCAACAGGTAAGGTAAATATTTCTGTACTGTCTCTTGTTGATCCCCAAGAACATGGAAACCAGAAAAAAAAAATAAATAAATAAATAAATAAAAAGATGTCAACACCTAGGCTACTATCTAGCATATTGATGTGAAGTCATAAGAAGAATTAATGGTGGTAGCATAACTCAATATTGTTTTGATTAGGTGGAAAGGTGTAGTTAATGGACAACAGGTAAATATTCCTGTACTGTCCCTTGTTGTGGGGGATAAAACCCTGGACGTCTCCCATGGGAGACGTGAGGAGGTACCTCTGAACCACAAGGCCTAGATCCCCTTGTTGGTCCTCAAGGACATGGAAAGCAGAAAAAAAGATAAGAGAGATGTCAACACCTTGGCTACTAGCTAGCATATTGATGTGAAGTCATGAGAAAAATTAATGGTGGTAGCATAACTCAATATTGTTTTGCCCTGTATTGTTATGTCATTAGCAGAGAAAAAGATAAGAGAGATGTCAACACCTAGGCTACTAGCTAGCATATTGATGTGAAGTCATGAGAAGAATTAATGGTGGTAGCACAACTCAATATTGTTTTGCCCTGTATTGTTATGTCCTTAGCATTTGAAAAAAAAAAAAAAAAAAACCTATCAGAATTAATGTGATACATGGAGAATTTTGAGGGATAATAGAGTACTTAATTGGACAGTGCTTAATAATTAGGAAACGCTTATTGGTGCTTACTATTTTTATTATAGTATAATTGATTTAGGATCTGATTTACAAACAAGCAAAAAAAAAAAAAAGGTTAGGATTTAATTTGTGAAGTGTGAAAAGAAGAATTAGGGAGGATTTTTGAAATTTGTTGCTTGTAAAAGATTAATAACCCTTGTCCTTAAGTAGTGTTTTCTCAAAATTTGTATTTATTAATATATTTATATTTGTGAATTTATTTTTATATTTTTTTTATTGTTCTATATACTATTTCAAAATTAATTTGTTTTGAAAATATCATAAAAATCATTTTTTTTTTGTAAAGTTATTGTTTACTTCAAAAATATTCGGATCAGACATATGATTATATGTTGCAAGGAACCTTTTATGATGTGCAAATTATTTGATTAAATTTATTTACTTTTGTACGCAGATTTGAACAATTTTTGAAAACTACTATGTTTTGAATTCAAATATGTTTTTTTTTTTTTTTGGTTAAAATCTCTCAGTCTGACAATGTTCTAGGCCCCGCACATGAGGATTATACATTGGTATCCAAAATTAGTTTCAATCTAGAGTTTGCCACCAACATATATGTAGTTTTTGGGCCTTATAACAAGGATAATATGGTCGTAGTCATGAAAACTAATAGGTATCTGTATTTGAATATGTTAATCTGTCGTTTGCAAATAAAATTATATTTTATTTTGTGAACTGTGTGGTGTCAAATTGTAATAGAGTCCAAAAGCCTAATCCATTGTATATTTGGGCCTAACCCATTTAAGTTAGGCCTAATTATTTGTGTACCTCCCTCTATATTTCTCATGTAGTCTATATAAAGACCTCCCCACTCTATTGTAAAGGAGGACCAATAATGAGTAAGAAAATACTAAATGGATGTAAGTCCCATTGGGTGAACAACGGTAAATCCAATATGGTTTTCCTCTCTTTCTCCCCAATCACGCCAAAATCCAAACATGTGATTCCAACCCTAGAAATAAATTGGAGGAGCTATTTTGACCTCCTAAATGAACCAAAACCAGTATTTGCCTATTTTAAATCATATTATCAAATTCACATTCTAAGAATTATGTACTAATTATTTATATTTGTGTTTAGCAAATGTGTGCTTGATACGACTGGTTAAAGATATTGGCTATTTACTAGGCTTCTCGACTTACCCATTTTTTTTTCTCATTTTAGATTATGAGAATTAGATATCGCGGTTATTGCAAGGGAGTAGTGTGAAAAGAAATTTAGGCAGGATTATTTAGCATATAATATTTTCTATTTTAGTGATTTTACGAGAAACCTTTGTCTATTCAGATTTTTGGATTATTGATGTTATGAATTTAATTATTTGATACATTCTTGTTTAATGGATCATTTTGGAGATTTTAAATTCATTGGTGTTATTATTGTAATTTGTTAATGAGACCTAACACACTCGTAACCCAAGACTTTATGGATACACAAACGATGTGAAATACTATTTGTAAATAGAAGTAAAACTCGATATTTTCAGAAATACCTTGTAATTTCTATCGGTATTTTACTTTTTCTTTTATATAAATCGTTCTCATGTGGTGTGCATTATTTTCTTTTAACCCTATTGGCGTCATTTGACATGTAATGGCGTCATTGTATGATGCAACCTAGTATTTCTATTGATTTGTCATGCAAGCCAAATACTTAGGACATGTTTGGTATATTGTAATAAGTCTTATAATGTAATAACTATTCCTAAGGAATAACTATTCAGTTGTTTAGTTACGCTTTCATTACAGGGAATAGTTATTCCTTAGGAATGGCTATTCTTAAAAATGAGGAATAACTATTCCTTACAAAAATAAGCGTAATAATTATTCCTTAGATCACGTAATAGCTCAAAAAAAAAATTAAAAAATTCGAAAAACCATAGTTAACTACAACTTTTTTTTTTAAATTCTCTCTCTCTCTCTCTCTCTCTCTCTCTCTCTCTCTCTCTCTCTCTCTCTCTCTATATATATATACTCTATATATATATATATATATATACACTCAAGTCTCCATTTCTTTTTTTAAAAAAATTGCCTCCCTCTTTCTCTCTCTACACACAAGTCTCCATTTTTTTTTAAAATTGCCTCTCTCTCTCTCTCTCTCTCTCTCTCTCTCTCTCTCTCTCTCTCTCTCTCTCTCTCTCTCTCTCTCTCTCTATATATATATATATATATATATTTATATATTATATAATATGAAGCATATCAGCTGCAATAGCTGAATATGCAATCCCTACAATGTGACCAAATGGACCACTAATAAATTGAAAAATAATTAAAAAATCCACATCAGTTCCAACTCATTCTTATGAGCTGTCAAACCCAATTCAAGCAGATCTCACTATTTTGGTAACCAAACAATCCCCAAATCTCCGTGCCCAACCGTCAATCTCACAACTCCATCGGCTTTGACGCCATGGCTGCCGGGAGCCCACCTCGAAAGTCACCACCACCACCACTGCAACAAACCCACCATCACACACACACACACACCTCACTTTGCTATCTCTGCCGCTTTCTCTCTCTCTTAACCGAACCGGTCATGTGTAATTGCTCACAATTTTACAAGTTGCTACAGTAGTCGGTAAATACCGACTACAATAGGACATGTAAATTTTATTTCAATAGTTTTTAATTCATTCTTTCTCTTTCTTCTCTCCTTTTTTATTTTTCGGAAATCTCCCAGATTAACTCTGTGTCTCTACCCCTCCTTCCCTCTTCCGCACAGCTCACTCTCTTCTCTCCTCTGAAAATCCCAACCCCATCACTCCTCTATCTCGAAATCTCTTTCTCCCTTTTGTCAAACACAAAACCCAGGAAAAATTAGACTTGATTTGGTACCAAAAGATGGGGGTTTTGTTGGTAATGATTGAAATGGGATGGTTTGGATTTGGGTCTTAATTCTGAGGTGAGAAAAAGAATGGGATGGTTATGTTTTCTCCAGCATTCAAAATTTACTTGCAGTCAATATGAAGTCTACGGTATGGACCATATGAAGTGAAAGCGATGGAGATAGCAAAGTGAGGTGTGTGTGTGGAGATAGCAAGGTGAGGTGTGTGTGTGTGTGTGTGATGGTGGGTTTGTTGCAGTGGTGGTGGTGGTGACTTTCGAGGTGGTCTCCCGACGGCCATGGCGTTAAAGCCGATGGAGTTGTGAGATCGACGGCTGGGCATGGAGATTTGGGGATTGTTTGGCTACCAAAATAGTGAGATCTGTCTGAATTAGGTTTGACAGCTCATAAGAATGAGTTGGAACTGATGTGGTTTTTTAATTATTTGTCAATTTATTAGTGGTCCATTTGGTCACATTGTAGGGATTGCATATTCAGCCATTGCAGCTGATATGCTCCCATATATATATATATATATATATATATATACACTCAAGTCTCCATTTCTTTTCTTTTTTTTTTTTTTTTAAATTGCCTCCCTCTTTCTCTCTCTACACACAAGTCTCCATTTTTTTTTAAAATTGCCTCTCTCTCTCTCTCTCTCTCTCTCTCACACACACACACACATATATATATACATTCAAAATTCCAAGTCTCCAAAATGTTTTCAAAATTATTAATACTCGCATATAAGCAATACTAGTATATTAATTATGTTGTAGTAAAATATATAATACATATTCAGGGTTTTATTCATGTGTTATCACCAAATAGATGAATGGTAATAATTATTACATTACATCTTCTTTTATTCCTTGTAATATTGATTCATATTACAGTATAATAACCATTATAGCGTACCAAACATGCCCTTAGGTTTGTCTTCATGGAAAAGAACAATGAAAATTAAAGAAAGTTACTCGTCCAGTTGTCCTGACTCATTTTAGGTATCCCATTGTTCATTTTCTTGTTTTAAAGATAAATGTCTATCAAACAAGAAGAAAAAAATATATATTCTTTTTCAATCAAATAAATAATCTACCATTAAAATTATTTCCGTTGTGCTTTTAAGACCTCCCAAAATCTAATTGTGGATGTACCATATAGCACCAAAGAAATGTAAAATACAAAGTTTGTTTAAGGAAAATGAGCTTAATTAATCAACACTACTACCCAGTAAAGTTAAGGGTCAATCATGTGTTTAGTTTTGCCACAACCCATAATAGATCTCGGCAATTTGCCCACTTTCTCGACTCCAGCTTCAAACACAACTCCCATGCCCATATAGAAATGAGACTCAATATGACAATGGAATAGCCAAACACCAGGATTATCAGCCCGAAATCTCAAAGCAGTCCATCCATATGGATATAATGGAACGGTATTCCTCATGATTGGATTAGTGAGGCTGAAGTTTTTTGTGTCTTTTGCTATGTCAAACTTACCTGATCCAAAGCCCAAAACCCAGAATTCATGACCATGTAGATGCCATGGATGTGTCTCACTGGTACCATTGGTCATGGTGTTTGCATTTTGAAGTATAATATCCACTGTGGTATTGAAACCTATCCTATAAATGGCATTGCTAGAAACGGCATTTTTATTCTCAGCAACATTGTAGATGTCATAATTTTCAACATCATAAGTATCTGGTGCTGGGTTTTGATCAAAGGCACTTGTTATGTTATGTTTTAGTGCAACAAGGTAAGGAGTGGTTGGAAGACTAAGAGACATGTTATTCAAAGACCAGCGGTTATAACCATTGATCAAATTTTGCGTGTTGAGAAGCACAATGGTCCTATCCGAAGTGGGAGGTGGTGCATGGACATAGTCATGGTGGGCTTTGATGGCACGGCTTTGAGCCAATTGTGAAGCTGTATCATTCCAAAGAGGACCTGTGGTTGGTTCTGTTGATGGGTATTTGTAGTGATGGTTTGGATAGTAATTGAAGATGCCTAAACCAGTTGGGGTAGAGGGTTTCCGACCGACCACGTTTGTGGTGATCCAATAGTTTCTTGAAGAATCTTGGTCTGCTTTTACTATCACTGAGTATGTCTCACCAGAATTTATGTATAGGTTCTTTGTTACAAATGGCTCAACAAAGCTTCCATCTGCTTCAACAACAGTCAAATTATGGCCCTGCAATGTCACAAATTATGTTATGAAGATTTGTGACAATAATTATTAAACATCATTTGTAATACATCAATTTTATGATTCAGATTAAAAATTATAAATTTAAAATGTCAGCAACGTTCTAAAAAATAAAATCTAAACAGGGTTTGGATTAATTACCTCAATTTCGAAGCTCAAAGCCGATAGAGAAGTCAAGCTGGCAATCCTAAGTCTATATGTTTTTCCGGGGACTACTGTCAAAGAATAGGGAGAACATTCTGGATTTGATGTATTACAAACCCCGGAAGCTATGCTTGATGCAGAGCAGTTGAACCTTCCTCTTCCATTTATCAATAGTGACTGAAAAGTAAATTAATGAATATCATTATTGTTTTATATATTTGACATTACTTTGTATTTTTTTTTTTTTTTTGTATGTGCTATTTTTATTACCTGTGGCTCTCCAACCCATTTAAAGGGTATGGAAGATAAGCCAACGGCTTCTTCATAAGTACTACTGTGGTACCAATCTTTAAGAAGGATGGTATGATCATGATCATAGGCAAAGGGCTCAGAAACTCCCTTAGGTACTTTTACAATAATGAATCCATATAGCCCTGCTGATATTTGCATTCCATAATGAGCATGGTATAGATATGTCCCAGCCTACATTTTCAAATGTATAATGTTAAGAACAAAAAAAGGACCAAATTATTGGTACAGAAAATCTGAATAAATATCTTTTTGCAAATAATTAAATTAGACTTACTCTATCAACTACAAATGTGTAATTCAAGGTATCTCCAGGCATAATTGCACATTGAGTAACCCCATCAGTTCCATCATGCCAAGGTGTTCCATACTGTAGTCAAACACATATAAGAAGTTACATTAAAAAATTTTAAACTCAAGCATCTCAATAATTAAGAATGGTTGAAATTCAATACCAACTTTTTTTTGTCTGTTTGTTTGTTTTCAACAATGGGGTTTAATACTAACATGAAAAGACAAAACGGAAATAATGACACTATACCTGTCTGATTCCATGCCAATGGACTGCAACATTCTCAGTTAACATACTGTTGGTAAGCCTAACAATGACAGTATCCCCTTGTTGTGCATGGATCGTTGGCCCCGG